>CM055962.1:57747087-58947087 GCA_029531755.1 Holothuria leucospilota
TATTATTTATTATTATTATTATTATTATTTATTATTATTATTATTATTATTATTATTATTATTATTATTATTATTATTATTATTATTATTATTATTATTATTATTATTATTATTATTATTATTATCCGCATGGATTCCACCTTAAGGCGACAGTTCATGCTAATTCAACAACATTAAGGTGACACTTGGAATTAAGGCGACAGTTTATGTGTCGCCTTATTTCTCAGGTACTAGATAGAAAAATAATTTTATTGTCGGAAATAGGCTTAAATTGTTCGTCCTCCTCTAGAATGTATCTCTACAAAATTTGGTTAGGGTAGGGTTAGGGGTAGTGTTAGGGTTAGGGTTAGAAAAATTCAAATTCTGTACACAAGTCAATGTAACTGTCGCCCTAAGTAGGTATCCACGCTTATTATTATTATTATTATTATTATTATTATTATTATTATTATTATTATTATTATTATTATTATTATTATTATTATTATTATTATTATTATTATTATTATTATTATTATTATTATATTATTATTATTATTATATTATTATTATTATTATTATTATTATTATTATTATTATTATTATTATTATTATTATTATTATTATTATTATTATTATTATTATTATTATTATTATTATTATTATTATTATTATTATTATTATTATTATTATTATTATTATTATTATTATTATTATTATTATTATTATTATTATTATTATTATTATTATTTATTATTATTATTATTATTATTATTATTATTATTATTATTATTATTATTATTATTATTATTATTATTATTATTATTATTATTATTATTATCATTATTATTATTATTATTATTATTTTTTTTTCCTCCTTTTTATTCATGAAATGCTCATATAAACATTGACATGTAAAGTATTTCTGGTAGCTCACATGATTTTCAAGAAAACTTAAGAACAAGTACAAAGAAGGCATTGAATCATTGAATTAAGTACACAGACTTTCAAACATTACCACTACGAATCGATATAATCATAGAACACGTCACATAAATCATAATAAGTAATCTGCTTTTTCGATCGAATTGGTTTTCTTTTCGCTCTAAATCTTTCTACATTAATTACAAACTTAAACTTGTACAAAAACTCTTGGACTGAAAGTTCTACCCCCTTACACTTGCTTTGATAAATAAAGTTTTTCATATGCAAAATTAAAAAGTTAAAAGGATGCTTTTTCCCTTGATTAAAACCAAAAAATATATCCTGTTTGGAAAAGAAAAACTGCTAATTGAGAATCGACCTTTCTACATCTAAAATAAAACTTGAAACCATATTACAATCCCAAAATAAATGCTCAAGGCTTTCGCTTTCAGTGTGACAAAAAGAACATTTGTCACTTTCTTTCTTCCCATAGCATGGTGTAGCTTATTCGTGGCTATAATTCTATGAATAAATCTAAACTGTAGATAGTGTAGTTTTGTTTCGTTCGTGTTAACACGGGGCATTTCAAAAAAATGCTGCCAATCTAAATCAGTGAGGTGGCTAAAGTTCTGATCCCACTTATACAATGCAGTTGGGCGACCAGAAAAAGTTTGAATAATTATACATGAACTGGGAAGTAGAGGGAGCATCCATAACCCTTTCAAACCAAGAATTAATGTTCACAACCGCTTCCCCCACTCCCCTTCTTGGTCTCCAACCTCGTGGAATACTATTAATCATACCAAAATACGATGAAAAGGGGAATCTCTTAATGTGAAAACGAGTCATAAAATCACGATATGCTAAAGGTGCACCCCTTTCATCAAATAAATCTCTTACATGCAGAACATTTTTTTGAAATAAATCATAGTACATAATAGGCTTATTATTAATCCGAATAAAAGAATTATTCCAAATAATTTGATTATCAAAGTTCTCCGTCGAAGAGCAGAAAGACAATACACACCATGCATCAACGACCTCTTTAACAAAAGTATTCTGAATATTTGGGGCATCGCTGTTCCTACAGTTACATTGAAAGAAAATTTTTTTCCCGACAGATTGCAAAGAGATCAAAAAGAGTTTTCCATGGATTGTCTTTATTAATACAGTACCTTTTAACCCAGGTACACTTTAAGCTTTTCATAAAAGTCGGTATATGGGTAACTTTCAGCCCTCCATCCCTTACTGTGTTAATATTACCGAGCGTTTGACCTTATCAGGGTTCCCACCCCAAATAAAATTAAAAATAACGCTTTCTAATTCTTTGATAAACTTTTTTGGGGGATCTGGAAGAACAAGAAATAGAAAAACTAGCTGAGATAGTGCAAAACTTTTTACAATAATATTTCTACCTATTGGCGTTAAATCTCTTGATGCCCAAAGTCTTAAATTTGCTTTTAGCCTTGATAGTTTTGGAACATAATTGAGGCGAAGAAGATCACTCCTATTTGAAGTAAAAGCAATACCGAGCATCTGAATCGGCCCAGAAGTAACATTAACACCAATATCATTAACAAAGTTAGGTAAATGTGAAACATATGGGCCTAAAGGAAACAAATAACATTTGTTTAAATTAATTACAAGACCTGAAGAGTCTTTTAACAAATTAAGAATACGAAAGACCTCATTAAGCGATTGATCTGAACCATCTAAAAAGAAATTAGTGTCATCTGTGTATTGCAAAATCTTCACTTCTTTGCTGTTAATTGAAATACCTTTGATAAGGTCATTATGTAAAACTTTTAGAGCTAAAGTTTCAGCTGCTAATATAAAGAGGTAGGGACTTAGTGGACATCCCCGTCTTACTCCACGCTGCAAAGAAAAATAGCCTGATGAATTACTATTGTTTAATATACATGTACTACTACCTTTATAAAACACTTTTACCCAATTCTGAATGCTCTCACCAAATTGAAAATAACGGAGACATTCATGTATAAAATCCCACTCAAGCTTATCAAACGCTTTTTCAAAATCAACACTTAAAATAAAACCAGGGAGCCCTTCGTCCAAAGCATAGTCGATTACATCCAGAAAATACCTAATATTTTCCCCTATAAAACGACCTTTAAGGAAGCCAGTCTGTTGCGGTCCTATACAATTCTGCAAGACAGGTTTTAAACGTGCGGCAATGGCCTTAGATCCAATTTTATAATCTGTATTTAAAAGCGTTATGGGCCTGTAGTTAGAAATAAAAGTACGGTCCTTATTCGGTTTCGGAATTAAAATAATGACTCCTCTACTTTGTTCACAAGTCAACTGACCATACGAATAACCATAATTTAAAGAATCTACAACCAGGTCACCTATTACTGGCCAAAAAACTTTATAAAAGTTAACGGAAAGTCCATCGCATCCAGGGGATTTATCATTTTCCATAGATGACAATGATTGAAAACATTCATTAACTGTAAGTTCTCCTTCACACGCCGCCATAACATCATTATCAACATTAATTTCTGGAAGATCCTCGAAAAAACTTTCTGGGGAACAAGTGCCAGCCGTGTAAAGGGATTGATAATAATCTTTGATATGCTCAAGTAATTCGTTTTCATCAGTTAAAATAATACCCCGATCATTGGTGAGCTTAGAGATAGAATTAAGTGCTTTATTTCTTCTCTCTAGATTTAAAAAATACTTAGAGTTCTTTTCCCCCTCCTCTATCCATCTAGCTCTTGACCTTAAAAAGGTTCCCTGGAGTTTATAATCATAAAGGTACGTTAACTCATTTTGTGCCTCTTTTAACTGAGATCGTAACTCTGGCGATTCACTAATATATAACTTCTGTTCGAGCAGGGCAATCTTTGCAATGAGTTGATTTTCTTTTTCACGACGTTCCTTTGCCTTATGCTTTAAATAGTGTATACTAAAAGTACGGATTTTGTATTTTAAATACTCCCAAAGTAAGGCAGGATTGTCAAAATTATTGCAAGAAAGTTCATTGTGAAGCAAATCTTTTACACCATCAACATAATTAGAATTATATAAAAGTGAATTATTTAGTTTCCAGTAACCCCTTCCTCTTCTTGAATTGCCAATGGAAAAAGATATCAATACAAAAGAATGATCTGACTGTAAACCAGGAACGAACTCAATGTTTGTTACAAAAGATTGTGCATGTCTCGAAAGAAGAAAGTAGTCGAGTCTACAATGAATGCCCGGAGTTATGTTGGAACTCCAGGTGAAGTTCTTTACACAGGGGTTTTTATCCCTCCATACATCAACCAAATCATAAGCACCCATTAAATCTAGACATTTTTCACGTGCCTTAAAATTTGTACGGCCACAAAATTCAAATCTCCCCCAACTATGATGGTGTCGCCCATAAAATTATTAAGGCGACTAGATATATCACAGAAAAAAATCAGGATTATCAATATTTGGAGCATAGATCCCTACAATTGTGAAAATACAATCATTAATTTTAATGTCAACTATAATAAATCGTGCCACAAAATTCAAATCTCCCCCAACTATGATGGTGTCGCCCATAAAATTATTAAGGCGACTAGATATATCACAGAAAAAAATCAGGATTATCAATATTTGGAGCATAGATCCCTACAATTGTGAAAATACAATCATTAATTTTAATGTCAACTATAATAAATCTTCCAAAGGGACTGACGTCCAATTTTACTACTTCAAAGTCTAAATTAGGTTTGATAAGTATACAGACCCCCCTACTTGTGTTTGAACCATGGGAGAAAAGAACTTTCCCTCCCCATTCATGCTGCCTATAACTTTCATCATTAATACAGCTGTGAGACCCTTGGATAATAGAAATATCTGGGTTACGCCTATGAATGAATGCAAATAGTTGTCTTCGTTTCTTCGATTGTCCTAATCCCCTTGCATTGAAACTTAATAACTTCAAGGCGGTAGCCATAGAAACATTTGAATAGTGTGATACAGAATAACAATGACAAGGGAGCTAAAGGTTACATACATAGCGAATACACGCAATTTGCAAATCTTGATAAATTTGAGCAATATGAAATACATAATGTAATCAAAGGAGGATCGAAAAAGGAAAGAAAAAGAAAAATAGTCCAATCCATGCAGGTAACTATCCATCTTCACGTAAAACCAGATGAAGATGGTGTTCGCATGAAAATCCGGCATTGAAGAAAAAACAAATGCCGAATAGAGGGAACAATGTTTGAGGAGGTTGCAAATAGGGCATATAACAAAAAACAAAGGTAGACTGGTTACCCTTCGATGAACTCAAGAGGTAGGATCCAGATGAAATTCATTTCCTCAAGTAAAAACATACGGTTTTCCACGTCCGCCCCTCCATAATCCCCCGGAAAATCTTAATCTAACTCCTTGCTGGAACAGTTCTGAAACCTGCCGTGAATGTCGGCGTTTTTCCGCCAAATCAATCTTAGTAAGGTCTTCCACGATGTAATACCCTTCATTGGTAAGAGCCTGTCTAGCGTTTTTCAAAACAAATACCTTATCTCGAAAGTAAGTCAGTTTAACTAGGATATGGGAGTCCCTTCCATTAATCTTCCTACCGTCACGGTGGGCTCTCTCCAGGTGGCAATCAGAGATGCCGATCTTGGCAATAACATCCTTGGCTATTTGAAGGCAATTTTCCTGGGGACCAGTTGGGAATCGAACGATACGAATATTGTTTCTTCTTGAAAAACGTTCGTGTTTATTGTGCAAGGCAGAGTGCTCTTCCCGGGATTTTTTAAGTCCACTGATTCTTGTTTCTAGGGCGTGGCACTTCTCCTTCAATTGAATTTTCCGCCTTAACAGCTTCAACAGCCTTTTTCTGTTCCGCAATCGCCCTGCTAAAATCACTCCTGATTTTTTTAAGTTCTTTAGTAATTTTTTCAATGGCGGCGTCCAATGTATCTGTAAACTGGCTGAGAGTATCCTCTGCCACGTCCTCATACTCCTCCTCCATTGTTGTTGTTGTTGTTATTATTATTATTGTTATTCTTATTATTGTTATTATTGTTATTGTTATTGTTATTGTTATTGTTATTATTATTATTGTTGTTATTGTTGTTGTTGTTGATGTTACTGTTACTGTTGCGAGGGCGGCGACGGCGGCGATGAGGAGGGGGATGCTTGATGAAAATAATGTGTCAAAAATTCGATGCTACCCTTTTTAGTCGCATTGAACAAGTTAATTTAATTATTCGTGAAATCTTGAAACTGTTAGAAATGCAGCACTTTTTACAAGCGAGGTCTACTCGAACGGTTCTGTTGGAAGCGAGCTGTTCCTATTGGCAATTGAAAACTTTGGACAAGAAGGTGTGCTAGTGAAAATGCGAAATGAACATTCAGGACACTATATGAAGCAATGCCGTTTCTCCAGGAACTTGAGTCATCAGCAGGAAATCCTTCATGAAAGGATATGGCCTGTTTGGGATAAATTAAGCCATGTATGAGTTAGGGTTCCATGTGTTTTGTAAATGAAAACACCACAAAAATCTAGATGAGGATCGTAGCCAGTGACATAGCCAGAGGAGAGGAGCTTGGAAGGAGGCTGACACTCCAGAAAACCATTGCGTCCTCAAGAACCACCACTGCAACCTTCAAAACATGGAAAGTATACATTCCCATTGAAAATCGGACCTAATTGGCACTCACCCTTCCCCCATGAAAGTGGTCCATCTTCCTATACTCACTGCGCCCCTAGGGAAAATTTTCTGAGTACGCCACCGGCCTTAGCTCCGCTTAATGAACCCCTGTTGCTCGGTTACATGAAGCAGATGGTAGTGTCGTGACTTGCGAGCTAGTACAATGGTTTGGCCCGATTTATTGGGGTTTCCCCAAATGGATTCTCACAGACAAATAAACCAGTGACACAGACCAGAGTATAAATTTCGACAGTGTCTGCTTGGCTACTTTTGTTAAATATTGTGGTACGTTGGTTGTGTAGCACCGTTAGGGTACGCAAGGTTCAACAAAGTAATGGAAAGTAAGTTAGCCTTATGTAAAATATTCGAGTAAAGGGAAGCACTCAGGTAAAGAAAAGCACCTCTGGGAGTTTGGCAAACCCCTGTAATACAGCAAAAGACAAAAAGATTTACCCCAGTGAACAATTACATCTCCCATAGTTACATACTCGTTACGCCAACTAGCGTTAGCCTAACAGAGTATCAATGACCGTGTGTTCAGCCTAAGCTGGTAACCCTGTCTAGTGCAAATCGAAACAGCGCCATCTGTTCAAAAGTGCATTAATCTAGACAGTACCTAAAGAACCTAACACACTCAAGGACCGTCATGTGACGTACACCTATGGCCTGATCAATATAAACATCATTTCAATGGCCAAGGTCCTCGAGGCCCATAACAATTCCCACCTAATATGGTCAAATATAACTAGCTCTTTTTCCATCCCACAAATCAAGGGTCCTGACACAGCTTACAACTAATTTTGACCCACCAATTCCATAAAAGTAAAGCAAACTCACTGTTTGCAGTGGCATCACTGGACCCGCTCTCCCCTTGCTCTGCACTGCTTGACGGTACGATGGAAGAAAGACCTCGTGTTGCAGCACACTTATATACTGCAAAAGGATCGGCAAGACTAGATAAGTCCGCTCACTCCGGAACTAAACTGTAAATATGCCCCCATCAACAAGTTACAAGAAATACTTATCCCCACTCGTAGAACTACACACCAGTACACTATGGTGGCGTAAGGACCAAAAGTAAACAGCGTACTACGTTAGTAAACAATGTGCGCTGCGGTGTTACCCCCAGCATCTCAGACCAATTGGATCATTTCCTTCATAGGGGATATTTAATATAAAAATGCCTACACCCTGACAGTAGGAACTATTTAGATGAAGCTATATCTTTTGACTATCAGCAGTTGTCAATTTTAGATGTCTTCATGTCAGGGAACTATTTTAATTGTAAATGTTTGCAAGCGAAAAGGTTGCAGAGCCAAATACCATGGAGTTTTAGTTGCTGCTGTGTCTTATGGTGTGGCTAGACATGCAACCGATCAGTCGCGATTAAACAAGTCGCTATACACATCGAACTAATTTGTCGCCGATTACTTGGGTTTACGACGAGAGCGGCCACATGTACAAACAGATCGGGCACTTTTCCGGCTACATATGGTTGCCGATGCATTGAAAGAAACAGCTTCGTGGCGAATTCTGTTTCTTTATCCCAGGATCGGAGGGGATATGTGCCTAGGGGCTGCAGGGAGCGTTTGATAAAGATAAATAACCCGGTTTAAGCGGGGATGAAAAGATACTAAATAGTATCGTCTGAGCTCTTACATAAGTGTTTAAAATGGAGACAAAATGAAGTAGCAATCATTGAATTTTACATTCCCTCCTGATGTGCACTACAAAGTTTGCACAGCACTCTAAATTATTTTAACGCTCAGATGCCAGGAAATGCCAAAAAGATGATTCCTATGACCTCGGCTTCCCAATGTCTTATATCACAAAATGGTCATACTGCACAATAACATGCGATTCCGTTAATTATTTTCTGTGTGAACTTATTTTGATTTTTGTATGTCAGAGCATATCATTTTCCCAATTTTTTTTATTGCAAAATTTGCCGGGGGACCCTCCGGCCTGCATTTTTTTCCCAGGACGAACGTGGGCAAATCGAGTTTTCAAAAAATTTTAAATTTGTTTCAAAATGAAGGTTAGGATTAGAATTAGGGTTAGGGTTACGTGGATTGGGGTTATTTGGCCCGTTCTTTCATAATCCGGCGTCAGAATTACAAAAAAAGGGTCGAAAAGCTGTCATTTTGGAATAAGAGGTGTGGCCTATTTCCAAGAAGCTGATTGGTCCATTGGCCAGATTTGGCCTGACTCGTCCTGGGAAAAAAAAAAACTACGCCTTCGGCCTCTATTAGGTCTAAACGCATACGGCGCCCTCTAATTCGTGCTTCGCCGTCACAAATGGAGCCCTAGTAACGGTGTAGCCCCCTCATAACCTTCGTCCGCACTTGAAGCTCTTGGTATATCTTTAAGTTGTGCCCCTTATATAAACCCGAGTCCTCACTCCTTACCAGTCAAATTTTATAGACTGGAGGGGGTAGACTTGTACAATGCCCGATCAATAGACTAAAAATGGTTGGAAACCACGACTTTAGCCCTAACCATTTATTATTGCGATCTCGCTGATCCGACGTCGAAGGTAAGACCTCACACTGCCAAAAGATATGGGAGTGTCGAGCCTTCTACATCGATAACAAACTTACGAGAAAAGGTGGGGTGGTATGTTCCGAAATTTTCTCCGAATACCTGCGTACTCGTTCGAATAGTTGCTGAACAGAATTGCACCACTTATCATCTAGCAAGATACAACTTATCCTGCAGCAAATTCACCCGCACAACAATATGCTGTGACCTCACCTTTTTGCCACAGGTTAGCAGGGTGAAGCCTGCATGGCCACCTCATTCTCTGACATTTTTGGAAGATGAAAAGCCAACACGGAGGCGGAAATTTGACGGGTCTAAGTCAACACATTTTGGGTAGGGCTGCAAATCTCTACTGACATTGGGAAGAACAAGTTTTAATTATTCAACTGCACGGAAAGGACCGCGAAGCGCTCCGTTCTTCGGCGTAATATACAAGGTCCCGCCTGTAGGCGCTTGATGGGTCCAGGGCAACGCCCTGGTGGTAAAGTTAACGGAGAAACCACGAGAAGCTCCGGTATATAAAAATTTGAATATTAGAGCTTAAACATTGAGCTATCTACAAGAAGCACTGGTAAAGTAATAAATTACTAATAGGATGGTATATATATATATTAATGTATAAGTGCGGAATGCGATGAAAAAGTACAGCTCACATTACATTGCAAAAGTAATCCATTATATATCACCCTACCATTGCAATTTTTACTAGTATAATGAGACAATGATGTTTTTGTTCGATGCTTTAGTTTGGGGAAGAGCCTTTTCTCCCCTGCTATTGACGTCCCTGATTCTAGGGGACAGAAGTGCTTCTACTAGGTGCCAGCTTGTTGCTACTGTGTTGCCGACGATTTAGTTGAGTTTTGGATGACGGCTACATATGGCGAGTCGGCAACTCGAATGCGGCTACATATCCAACCGATTGGTGTACAGATTCGATTTTTGAATCTGCTACAACTCGTCGGCGACAGACAAAAACTCGTCTGCGACAAGTCAGTAACAAGGCTGTTTTGCCGACTCACGACGAATCAGTTGCATGTGTAGCCCAGCCTTTACAGTACCCTAATATAGGTAGGTGACATCTGGAAAACAGGGCGAACATTGGTAGTTTCCAATCTATTCTGTTCCACCTTTCGAAAAAGAAATGGTTTGGACAAAATATGAAAATTCCATTTTCTGAAATTTATTTCAATATTTGGCCTTCAGACTTGAGAGATACAGTAAACAGGATGCGGATTCAACAGATGTAACCATTCTTAATGATTCCTCCTCTCAAGTATGTGTAAGTTTAGTATCTGAATGAGTTTCTGTCTATGAATACTAACCCACTAACTTCGGGAAGTCGAAAAGTTCCACCTTGACTCCAGTTTAATGACCGTTTGACCTCTGATGACGTCACCGGTGACATTATCAACACACACTGGACATTAAATTACATACCATTCTAATCCGTTTCAATGATACTAAACATTGTCTGGTTCCTGGAGGATATTGGTGTGAAAAGTGCATTTGAATTTCCCCTACCCCCTAATTTTTCATGAAAAAGTCTAGGGGAAAACTTCACAAATCTGAGATTTTTAGTACCTTGCAGTCACAATGGATCTCCACACCTAGTCTCAAATTGACCAGGAGGGTTCCCTACACCATTTAAAAGTGCCAAACCTTTTCCACCTCGGGGTGAAGCGAACTCGAAAAATAGAGCTTTTTTGAGATTTGGCTGCCAGGCTAAAATGGTCAAATGACATTAAAGGTATCCAAACAACACTAATTAAAGGCCTTGACTGGGGGCCCCTCATGCCCATGCCCCTCTTAGTGGCGCCACTGTGTCCGACCAGGGAGCTTTTGCGGACCAACTCCCTGGTCCGACTTAATTGATGTTTCACCTAATGCAAAGGGAAAGTGAATATTATGGGCGCATGGTCTGCATTTGTAAACTACACAGTCTCAACACTTTGATGCATTGTTTTATATCGACACAAAGTGAAACTTGAAATTTATGCTTTAGGAATTAACACTTAGCCCCACTTTAGCCGATGAGGTTTTAGATTTCAGGAAATGGCATTTTGCAGCCTTTAAATTGCATCCAAAACTTTTCTTATTTTGAGATCTCATGTTTTAGAAACTTACATTTTAGGTCAAAAAGAAGCTTCATGTAGAAGTCTCTAACAATCAGGGGCGGCGCCAGGGTTTTTCGATAGGGGGGGGGGGGCAAAGCATGCTTGGTCGGACCCAGTTTTATTGTTTGGGGGTGCAGGCATTGAAGACTTCCGAGCCTCTCCCTACCCCCCCCCCCCTCCCCCGTATCAGAACCTGCATTTTTGGCGTTTTCATTTTCTTGAACTTTATTTTTCTCTCTCTCTCAAAAAAAAATTTTCTAAAATAAATACGAACTGTGAGAAGGTTTGGTTGTCTGTCAGTGAAAATCGCCCCCTCACTGAATGAGACGCTTCAACTATGCAGCAGGCGCGGCGGAACGATAAAATATTGGGGGGGGGGAGGGGCTGAGTACAGCAAGACTATCTAAGCGGAGCGCCACCATCGGTTGGCGCGGAGCGTACAAGAAAATTTTTGGCTTCACAAACCCTCCAGATGGCCGGAAATGGCACTTCCCGAGTGTTCTAAGCTTCATGTACCCAGCCTTGAAATATGGATCATATGTCTGCAATTTCTCAATTGAGGAGAAAAAATAAATCTATGAAAAATGATAATACATATTTCTAAGCGGAGCGCCACCGTCAGTTGGCGCGGAGCGTTCAAGAAAAATTTTGACTTGGCAAACCGTCCAGATGGCCGGAAACGGCACTTCCCGAGTGTTCTAAACCGTATGTATTCATCCTTGATGAAAACATATGTTACAAAGCTTGAAAAATGAATCCAAATGGTCTAACTGCCATCTTTACAGGAATTCCTGAGCTGAGATATATAAAATGTTGTTGCTTATTCAATTTAAAATGGTAGATGCCGCAATAATTTGTAATGTCATTCTTGTACTACTCAAATTACATTCTTTGTTTTCTTTATTTTCTCGAAAGCCTCTGCACCTTGTGCCAAAATGTGATCACTTTCTCACTGTTATAGGGTGACTTGACTATACAAAACCTCTCCGTACAACAGTAATTTTTGCAAGGTTATATAAACATTTCAATTTCAAAAGGATACAAAAGCAAGTAATGTGAGTTTTACAAGAAGATCATCACAAATTATTGCGCAATCGACTATTTCAAATAAAGTGAATAAATTATAACTTTTCATATCTCAGCAACAGGGTGAGCTATGAAAATGAGAGTTGAATGAGTGAAATTCGTTTCCACTAGAGGTGGTAGGTCCATGCGTACTGGATTTACACACTAAAATATGATGTAGGCCTACTTCTCTGTGAGCCACGGTCGTGAAGGTAGCCATGGAATTCGTAATAGATACCACATTCGCGCGTAGTCCGAGAATTTACAGAATATTGATAAATACGTCGGTCAAATAAGGATTTGAATTAACTTTTAATCACTCAAATCAGTCAGTTTAGTGTTGAATACTATGTTTTGCTTGTTTTCAAATAGACAGCAACTTTCACAGAATCTCACCAGAGGATATACTGTATACTGGACCCCCCTATTGCTTACGCTACTAGGTATTAACCCTTAAACGACAAAAAAAAAAAAAAAAAATCAGAAATTCAATCATGGGCCTTCTGGGATGTAGAAGAGGCCTAATTGTAAGCTCTGAGGGGGATGAAGATAGGCTATATAGCAAATGATGAATGCGTGTATACTCGAACATTCCAAATATTTGCACGAAGGACTATTGCAGTATGGGGCGGATGTACAATGAGTTAGACAGAGAAGACAACGCGCGCGAAGCGCGCAAAATTTTCGAGGATTAACACCGAAAATGTCCTATATGCCACGGATAATGTATCACAATACATTTTTTCCATGATACTGTTACACCTCACCCCACCCCCTTCAAAAATTATGTGTCTTAAAACGTTATTTAGACGATTTTATTTTTTGGGTCAAAAACCATAGGGGGGGCAAATGCCTGCCCTGCCCCCCCTGTGGCGCCGCCCCTGCTAACAATGAAGGTAAGAATAATGATGATTTTATTGGCTTCGCCTGGTGTGCCTTCCAGAAGGCTAGGGGTCAAAGGGCCCTGTGCAGGTCTTTTCAGGAGTGACATCCCGGTAAGACGCCAGTGGACATAGACCCGGAGCTCTGTGATATTACAAAATTGGGATACTAACATGAGCAATGGGAATTCAAACGATCAGAGTGCAATGGGTAGAGAACTTAGGAATTACCAAAGCGTCTTGTGAATGCTTTTTTGTATTACATTCACAATCTACCGATGTGTGCGTGCGCCATATTTTACCGATGTGTGCTTGCAAACGCGCCCTTAAGATGTTTTGAACTAGGTGTTTCAATAGTCTGCAGTGCAGCAAGTTTAGATTTTCTTACTATGTATGTTATATACATGAGAGTCAGGTAAATATTGGTTTGGTGCATTTCTATTTGCTATATTTGCTATAAATTTGATATGATGTAGAACAGACATCACACTATCAGAAAAGTATGTGCTCCTTTTTTCATGTGCCAGGGGGTAGTCAGCCATTTCAAAATGGCCGCCATTTTGATCATTTTGGCTGATTGAACTCAAAAAAGGCTCTTTTGCTCCTAAGGTTGGGACCTAAAATCTCTTTTAGGAGTGAAAGTGGTAAAATTAACAACAAAAAATTAGCAACATCCTAAAAGTTTCTCCCAAAAGATTGATCCGTTTTTTTTTTGAATGACTTGTCGAATGTGGCCCATTTCGAGGAAAACAGCGGGTTTGGCAATTTTAGCACCTGGGGCCAACTTTGAGTACCAGATTCTCTTAAATTATGTATCGTCACGACCTTACCTTTTGTTTATGAGTAGCTCAACTTATATGTAAGTTTTACATGGGTGATCACGGAGTCATCACGAATAACTCCAAGATTATTCAGTGCCCTTCTCCATGCAACAGTCAACTAGAACAATACAATGATATGACGCCATGCTTATTGAAGGTAGTACCCCACTAATTCACGAAATTCTCTCCGAACCAAAATTTTAAGTGACAAATATAATCCCTGAAAAATTGGGGTGCAGAGAAGAGCATGTTGCGGAAGGGGTGTGCTTAACTTGTCATGTTAATTTTGTATTGGGGGATACATTGTGGAAAATGACCATATTTGAAAGTATTTTAGGCATGTTTTTGCATTACCCTCCTCTTTCGGAAATGGCATTTTGAGTAAAGTTCTAATGCCTCAAAATTTCAAACATCAGTATACTAATTCAAAAATAGTGTGAAAGGCTTTTTTGTGAACTTTTATAAGGATTCTTGTTTCTTTAAGGGTGTAGAGGTCACAAAACGAACCAAATTTAGTGTTCAAAGTCTTAAGGAATTCCACAGTCATAACATGCTACCCACCCAAGGGAAGCGGTAGAATAGTAGGAAAATTCCCTTTCATACAACATTTGTTGCAGACCTTCAGATTATCCTTACGTATCTCCTCCACTTGAGTAGCCTATCCATCGCGTACTACTTGTACTCGTTACTTGGATAATACCGTAGGATTGGAGATTAATCTCACCATAACGTGGAGGCGTATGATCATTTTTAAAATACAAGTACAAAGGATTGTCGGATCAGGAAGTTGCAACTCCCTGGTCGGAGATTTGAAGTGCGCGGCTTTTGTCAATGGCACATGCGCATAGATAGCTCAGTGGTAAAAAAGCATTCTGTACACGGAAGGTCGCTGGTTAGAGTCCTGCTCGGGGCTAAGTTTTCCATTCATATTACAATATCCTCTCTCCTCGGAGTACGTGGGTTTCGTACTAGGACGGTTACACTACAACGATATCGGATTCGGTGTTAATAATAATAATAATAATTTAAACTTATAATGCGCACATATCCATCCTGCAGGATGCTCAAGGCGCAAAGAAAGAAAAGTTACAGACAGTTACAGCAAATCAGGAAAAGCTAGTTTCATGAGATGGGTCTTAAGCAGTCTTTTAAAAACTAAAATGTTGTTACAGGATTTCAGTTCAAGTGGGAGTGCATTCCAGAGGCGAGGAGCAATTACATGAAAAGATCTATCACCCCAAGAATGTTTAGCTCTCCGTCCTTGTAGAAGACACAAATTGCTTGAACGAAGATTCCTAAGTGGGGAGTAAAGATTAATTAGCTCAGAAATATAGACTGGAGCCAACCCGTTCAGTGATTTGTAAACAGTGAGTAAAATTTTGTAAGTTATCCTGAATGAAACTGGAAGCCAATGAAGTTCGCAAAGTAATGGTGTTATGTGGCAAGATTTCCTCGACAATGTAACAATCCGTGCAGCAGTGTTTTGCAGGCGTTGAAGTCGATTGATCTGGGATTGTGGGAGACCAAACAAGAGTGAATTTCCGTTATCCAGCCGGGAAGTTATGAACGAGTGAACGATTTGTTCAGCAGCATCTCGATTTAAGAATTTCCTGATTTTCCCAATGTTACGAATATGACATGAAGATGAACGGATTACGTTGGAAATATGTGGCTCCATGGTCATGGCAGAATCAAAAGTAACCCCAAGACTTCTGGCTTGTGAGGCTGGAAAAATTTTTGAGTCACCTATTTTAATGTAGGGGATGCTGACTTTAGACAGCTGCTGACGGGATCCAAAAAGTAAAAATTCTGTTTTATCATCATTCAATTTAAGGAAATTTTGTTGCATCCATTGACGAATTTCCTGGATACACTTTTCCAAGATTTCAATTGAAGAGTTAGCAACAGTTTGATCTGGTTTAAACGAAAAATAGAGTTGTGTATCATCTGCATAAACATGATATTGGTGTTTTCCAATAAAGTTTTCAGATCCGATTAAGAATTTTGATAGCTCTGCAGAGCGACTTTTAATTGGAAAGTTTACCCGATTCTCTCATTTTTGTCAAGTCATCGCCCGTGTTTTCACTGACGTCACACATCACACCAGCCCTGGTCCTAGCCACGGCTCAGCTATTCGCACGACGAACAAGAAGGAGTGATCAAAGGAGGCAAACAGAATCTTATGCTTTTAATGACAAGTTTCAGTTTATGAGTGACATATAGCAAGGCACTACGAGAACAAAAAATATTTGTAGTATCAAATAGGCTGAAAGTATCGATGTGGATGGTGAGTTTGTTCCGTGTTTGGCAGTGCTGTGGTTCTCGAAACCGGTCTCGAGTCACGATTTTAAGGACTAGGACTCGGAAAGCAAGGACTCGGACTCGGACTCGGACGAGGTCTCGGACGAGGTCTCGTAAAGTCTTGACTCGTGACTCGGCTCTTAATTTCCCGAGACCTGACTCGAGACCGGCAGAATTTTGGAATCACTTTTATGCAATCAGTCCTTGGTCACATAGCTATACCTTGTCCTTTGCAGTTTCTATACAACACACGGTATTTACGTCTTTGCATTATGTGTTGTATAGTGTAGTCTGTAGATGATATTATAAAAAGTCCTACGATAAAAACAGATTTAATTTTTCCGCTGCTGGCCCACATGTTTAATCGTAACGATCTCACGGGCCACAGCCAGACGCGTATCCTTGATATGCCTTTAGGTCTCATTTTGAAATGGTTAGTGTTTAACCTGAATGTGGTGTCTAGGGGTCCGACGAAAGGTCTCTGGTTCAAAGCAGCACCGAATGGAATAAAAAGGGCGTAACCCGGAAGCTCTAAAGGCATTTACAAAACTAGCCTAAAGTGGACATAAACCTGAACATATGTAGGCTATCTGTAAATGACATTGAATGCACACTCAATTGATGATCACGGGTAGAACAATTTGACCATTGGCCCCAATCCAGGCCTGACAGAGTGGGCAACAAATAAAATAATGTTAGATTAAGTGGCACATATCTTTTTTGACAAGTGTATGGCTGCAAGAGAAGGTGGTTTGTCGTGACTTTAGCTGAGCGGAGAGTCACTATCTCGTACAGCGTAACAAGAATATTTTTTGCCAAAAAGGCCTCCTAGATGGCAAGTTACAAGGCTGCAAAAATTGTATCTCGATACTGTACGTATTTTTTATTCTGAAATGTTATTATTTAAAAATGCGCAGGTCAAATAAGAAAAGGCAAATAAGAGGAAAAAAAATAGTATATGGCCTTTATATGTTTCTGTCAAATGGCACATGGTCTCCTAAGGTTTCGTAAGTTCATTTCCACTGGCAAGCCAGCTCCCCCTCATCACCACTGGATTACATACATCAAACTATATGGCCTGTCGATTTGACTGCAGCCTGAGCGAGCATGTGAGTGGGTGGGTGGGTCGGGGGTTATTGATATTATGGTACAGTTTGCACACAGGGATGTAGCAGAGGGATTGGTGATGGTATGTAGCAGCTGAAATTCAAGGTGGGTTTGAAACCAGAGAATTCCAAATGTTGTAGTCCACACAGGTCAATCTATAGACTTCAATTTATCTAAGATGTAGCCAGACACCTCACTTCTAGCTCACCCCCTTTTGCTTCCAAAACTGATGTGTTTTTCGGCACAATTGTTTTGTTGGGAAATTTTTATCCCAAATGCGCCTTCTTTTCAAGCGTTCGGTACTAGTCACCTTTAGGAGCGCAAAACAGTTGCAGAAATGAGGCATATTCGAAATGAAGACGCTCTCACGCAAAGATTACCAAAGGTACATCTGCGGGTGCAGGGCCCGTTGGGTCCGGAACATTAACTAAAAGGTGTCGATGTATTCTGATTCAAATTAATAAGCAGAGCAATGAACGAAAGAAAATTTTGACAGATTGAAACAATTTTAATAGAAAATATTAAAAGATAGATCGTTAAAAAATGACAAACACCCTACCTCTAGTCACAGTTTTCCCGCCGACACCGATTTTCCCAACAGACCTGTTCTTCAATTCCTGCTTTTCCGCCAATACAAAGTAAGAAAGGAAACAAAAGCAGTACCATGTTTGGCATACATACAGTAACACCACATGACCAATAAAAGAAGGACAATCGCGCACTTCCATCATGACCCAGGGCTATGTCGTAAAACACAGGAGAGGGATTTGGTGTGTGAAAGTGGGGGGGGGGGGGCAAACGGCGGAATACCAAACTCGGCCGAAGACGCCACGGGAGCCCGAAGGGCCTTTCTGAAGGCGTGGGGTCCAGGAGCCGGCCCTCGGGCCCTGGTGCGACGACACCCTGGTGGTGGTCCAGGGGCAACGCCAAGTCCGTAACCAGACTTGGAGAGCAGGGGGCAAAACCAAGCTCAGGGGCGCTAAGTATAAGTTTTTGCACAGGATGGTCAGGCCCCTGGGGAGCCAAGCCAAGAAACAGGGGACCTGGCCCCCAAATGCACCCCTTGGTGACGGGCCTGGGCAACGCCCCTGAAAACCCTTGAGGTATTAAAAGAATTAAACCATTGTAATGAAGCGTTTCGCTATTTTGATACTCATCAAATGTGCACTATAAACAGATCAGAAGAATCACATTTTGATCTTTTTTTTTCAATTAATAGCCTCAATAAGAATTACTGGTCATTTTGAAGGAGGTTTGGCTTGTGCGGCGTTACTATGATGATAGAAGAATTTGTGTGAATATGGGACATGCAAAATTTTCTATAGGAAGTAATCAAGAACCAATATTTAAAACGGGTGCGCGCAAAGCACGTCGAAGAATACCGCATTAAATTGCAGTCTATTATTTTTGTTCATTTTTTGAATATAATATTATCTACACTTCTACTTTCCCCAGCCAGGCTATTCTCCCTTCTTTGTTTCATTTTTGCCCATGCTCTGGAATAAGGGACCCCTCAAGTTTTTTATTACTTATGAAAAGTAAGAACATGAAAGGTTGAGGGTGATAGTGTATAGTACTTTTCAAAATGAATGAAATGTTATGGGTAACTCTTACAGCAGGGATGAGAACCATTTTCCTCTGACTGGCCGTTTCGATAGACATAAACCACTCGCGGGCCGCAGAAAGAGAGGACGCAACAAGCTTTTCCCATAATTAGGCGCAGGACAAGGGTTCCCAAACAGGCCCTGGTGGGGCATAGGGGAAAAACCAGGGAAGGAGGCTCTGGAGTTTTTACAAATCTGTAGGCAATAGAATCTTCATCCACTGCCTTTAAATGACATTGAATGTGTGAGGCTACATATTTGTCTTTTTATATATAAAGTATTAATGAATGAGCACATATGAAAAGTGCGCTCAAAGCTTTTCAGACAAACTTCGTATTTTGAAACCAACTTTATTTTTTCTTCACTGTACATTGCAAAATTATCCACTTTTTAACGCTTAACTCACTCTTCGGAGGGACAGTTCTACCCCTTCCCGAATCTTCCTCAGGGAATAAGTACAGTGCTAGTAAGAGATCTTCCTGTACATGTGATAGTGTACTTCTGTTCAATGACTTGTAGCCTCTCACGCAAAGCTTCCGTTATCAGGTTACCATGAGAGGTACAAGGTTTCTGCACCCAATTTGTGTCTTAAGGTAGCATACCCCCAATAATTCCTCCATTGACTTACACACTAATTTGGAAAAGTAAAGTGCCCTCTAAAACCTTGTAGAAGTTTTCGCCAGGTGCAAGCTACCCCTCACAAGAAAGATGACAAGTTGGCCATTCATGGCAAATTCAATTGATTATACCATGACCCTGAAGATGTCTTGCTAGCGGAGCTCAAAGCTTCCGTACCTTTTCCAACAGCCTTTTTACTCAGTCAAAGCCTAATATACAGCCGCCAGCTTCAAAGCCCATAATTTCCCCCAAAATGCTTCAATTGACCCCATTTTGCCAACAGTAATACTTTATCTAGTCTGCTTTTAAATCAAATTGACAAAAGACCCTATCCTGTTTGGTAACATATCATAAAAGTTATCTCAATGTCTCTTATTGATGTTATTTGTGAAGGAGAACAAATGGCGCATTAATATTGAGTTATTAATGGGGCGTGCAACCTTACGAAATGGTGGGCATGTCGCATTGTGCGTACTAGGGTTATAGTAATATAAAAACTCCCTGATATCAGGAAGTTGTCATTAGAAGAGCAACTCCCGGGTAATATACTGGTAGTGTTTCCTAGCAGTTTTACGTGAAATATCCGAAAAGTGATATTAGCAGAGATGTAAGTCCGAACTCGGACTCGAGTCCGTTTTTGAACGGAATCGAAATTGGCCCGGAATGGGAGGTTCTGCAATCAGAATTGACCCGAAATGGGCTGCAGATGGACTTGGAATCAGAGCCGGTCCAAGCTGAATCCACAAAAATGAAAGTTAAATATTTGTTCCCTAGGGCTACATTGTTACTGGTGCACAGTTCAACACATGAATGGTCACATACAGTCAATCAAAATACAACCAGGGCATGGAATTGACTCCTAAAAATGCCCTCTTCAATTGAGTGTAATTGCAAAACAGTACTAAAAGCATATTTACGAGATGCTGGTCATTCAAGAGACTTCAAGAAAATAACATAAAGGGCTAAGGGTTAGTTTGAAAAGATGGTGAATTTATGTTATGTCCGTAATAATATTCATAAATACACCATTGAAGATACCTATATCATATCAGTAAAACAGCAAAAAATAGCAAACGGTGAAAGGCACGAAAACTCAGTTGATTAGCCCAAAACTGAAAGGTCGTGCCACATTTCATAAAGGGACTTCCTATCTGTCTACCTGTCATGTTTCTTCTTTTTAGGAGAGAACGAAATTCATTATTTTCAGTGGCAACATTACCCAAGAATTGACTCTTTATGTTGTGACACACAGTATCTGGAAGGGAGCACATTTGTTTCAGATTTCATAAGGAACAAGTTTACACGAGAAATTGAACTCCACTTTGACTGGAAACCAATTAGTCTGCCTTGTTCCACTGTTCGTAGGACAGAAGAGCTATTGGAAAAAAGAACAATAGGCTGTTGGTGGACTTATTGTCAAAAACAAACTTCGAACTAAATGTATGGACAGTGTATGCAGCACAACTGGACTCAAGACGTCATGATGAAAAAGTTGTCCACTGCACTTATGTTAAAAGTGAGCACTTTGGACTAGAAGATGCCATTATAGTTATCATTAAATCTAGTTAAGAGAGACAGGAAGCAGGTGAACCCTGTAAAGTAATGAATCACATGGAACAAATGACATAATACTAAATAGCTCCCATGAAAACAGTGAATTGCCAGGATGTGTTTTAAGTGGTGTCAATGTCTTGGAACATCCCTACCACTTTCAATTGGAATATTTCAGAGTGTTTACCAGTCGAGATTTTATCCGATGCTTTTAAACCTGACTGTAATGTAACCCAGCTACAATATGAGACAGTACTTTGCAGGTAGCATAATTGAGACATGGCATCGAAGTAGTGAATACGTTCTTTCCTGGATTTCTGTAGAAATGTGGCATCTCGGATGTAAAAAACAACTGTGTGAAGTCCATATGCTATTACTTTTGTACATAAACCTGACGTATACCTGAGTGTATCTTAGAATGGCCAGTGATCAGGTGAAACAGTTGCTCTTTCATAAGGTGTTTTCCATGAGGCCTATGGCCACGAATACTAACATTAGGGACACTGGCACTGCAATAAAGGGTGAGCGTGTACAAGGATCACTCTGATAATTGTAATCCATTTTTCGGCCAATTTGTCAAATGACAAGAGCACAGTAGTCTGTGCGATGAAATGTGGGCTAATGCTACGGTGCTGGTGAAGGACCTGCTTAATATGCACTGATGAAAATTCTGTAGTATCTTTACTTATATAGTCCAAAACTCCAAGAGACCCCTACAGTTGCCCTTGCATCTGAGCCAATCACATAGAGTGGGGAAATAAAATGATAAAAGGGCAGTTATCTCATCAAAAGCTTAGTATTATGGACCATATATAAACACGTAAGTTTGGCCAGCCGGTGGATGTAGTTTAGGAAAGCTTTCGTTTTGCAGCCATCACAAACGATATTCATCGTTGATCTCTCTGCTAAAGTATTTTGGTAAATTGATAGCGAATCTTTAGCATTTAAAGTTTAAGCTAAAATGATAGTTGTGCACGTGAGGAATAAAACTGAATGCATTACACCAAATATGTACTATGTGCAGTTTGGTTTAAAATACTCCTTACACACCGTCTTTTCAGGTTTTCAAGTTAAAAAAGTCTGAACAGTTATTATGATGCTTTCAACATTGCAAAATATCTAGCAACGAAAGCTTCCAAATTCCTATATTTGTGTTATCATTCGTCTATAAATCCTGTTTTTCTCTTATTTATTTAAAGTTTGGTTCTACTTTTGTACAAAGTTTTTCATCTTAATCCACTTTGAAGCCTGTAGTTGCTAAAAGTGTTAAGGCAGCAGTGACGGTTGTTCTTTTCTAGTGCTTTCTGTTCTCGAAAAATAAATGCTTTAAAATTGCAGAATATTGTCCATCTATGTAATTGTAAACCTTAAGGAATTGTCGTTTGTTCACACTCTAGGATTTTATTTGTCCAACAGGAATGGGTAGTATATGGGAAACTACTTGAGGCATTGCAAGCCTCATGGATGTACCCTGTGGAAGAGGCATATAAGGTGAGCTTTTCTCCTTCCATTGAACATTACGATAAGAGAGAGTCGAGAAAGACTACCCAGAACGCCTCTGGGCTCGCTCACTGATTTACGCCCTTCACATGTAGTGGGGCAATGTATATCCTCAAAATAAAAAGAGAAGAAAACAACTGCTGGATAAAAATGGGCAGTTTAGCTGCCTACTACTCTAGCTAGTACGCAAAAATAAGTCTCTTAATCAGGAAAGAAAATACAAGAGCTGTATCTGAATCTTAGCCCATTCCCATTCAAATGCCCTCAGTTCAGGGTCTAGTAACCCCCCCCCCTCCGAGTCGGAGCCAGTTCAGAATTTAGTGACCCCGATTTCGAATATAGTAGCCCCATTTCCGAGTCCTGTGGCTCCGAAGCTTTTATACGGCCAGTCTCGTCTGCTTGACAATTTAGGAAATCAGACGCATGGTTTCTACTTTGTAAGTGTACAATTAATTTAGTTATTGTTAAGCCAAGAGTAAGTGGGTGGGAAGCAAATAATAATTCCTAGTGCTGTATCTATGAATAACTGTCTCATAGCATACAGAGAACCCACCCTGAGTGAGCCATCTAATGGAAACGTAGTCTTTGGCCTGATTTTAAATGTTCAGACCTGGGAAATATCTCTTCTCCTACTGTACTAAATTGTCATTCATTCTCTTTCTGAGTTCCATTAATAGATTACTAAGAAAATATTGTAGTTTAGAAATCAGGAGACAAAAAATGGGCACAGTTTAGATAGGGACCTGATCTAATTCAGAAGATTTCTTTCTTACTTTTAAAGATGAATGGTCTTTCGTTTTTCAAAGCATTATACTTCTTATTGCACAGTACATAGTAATGGGAGGGGCAGTCAAATGTGTGGTGTGGCAGAAGAGGGTTCCCACCTTCAATAATTCAAGGACAAAATCCCCTTATTCGACCCGTTTGTAAAAAAATATGTGGTCAGTTCCCTTAAAAGATGCACCATTTGTTGTACCAAATTTCATGTACAACCCTTTAATATTCAAAAATGTCTTACAGGGGAAGGGGAAACCCCTCCCCAGGGAAGTGGTCAGAAGCAATGTTAAGTTTCTGCTACCTCTCTCCAAAAAGTCATTAAAATTGCATTTGTCTATTCAAATAAAGACTCCTCTTTTTTGTCCAAATACATTTGATTGCAATATACAGTACTGTAAGTGCAAACACGTACCAAAGAAAGTAATTGCAAGAAGGCATTGTAATGATAAACTTTATCTTTTCACCAGCCTTTCAATAAAGTAAGAATATTGTTCCTCTGAGCTGTTCATTGTGTCTGGAATTGAGAACTTTGTCTTCTTCTAATGATTAGAAGTTTCTTGCTAAATTTCTGTGCAAATCTGCACTAAAACAACATATTTAATGAAAATAATTGTACTCTGTGGGTATGTTATACAGTATAGTAACTGATTTACAGTACTGTGGTGGTGTTACTATCTCTTTCCCTGTCACTGCGACAAAGACAAAACCACATTTTCTGATATGGAATTAGTTTGTAAACAGAAGTTATAAGCTGTCACAATTTCTCCAGACCATTCTCAGGACACCCGTGCTGAATCAGGCTGGACAAAAGCATATAAATCTACTTTCAATTTGGGAGGGACACTTTTGCCAAAAAAATTTGTTTGAAAATAGCATTTAGTTTTTCCTGAAACAGCAAATGTTCTGGCAAAATAGGGGTGGTGGACTGTACCTCCCAGCTCTTATGTCATTTTTCAGGAAAAGTGATCATAGGGAAGATAAGACTGGTTATCAATTTGGTCATCCCAAGCATCATGGGAGTAACATGTGTGTTGACAGAGATGGACATGTGTTCATCTGATATATTGGAAGAATTTATGTGGTCACAAAGTATCACCCCTTTTAAGCTCTCAGGAACAGAAATGTGAAGAGCAAGTAAATGCCATCAGGGACATGATGATGAGCAAACCAAGTGTTCATTTTAAATTTTTAGAAATCTTTCACCAAGGTGAATATTTAAAAGCAATCGAAAGTGGTCCAAACATTGCTTTAAAAAGCAGCATACGCTTGCGAATCTCCTTTTAGTTGCCTTACAAGTACCTCTGAAGATGTTTCTGAAAATAACTGTTACTAACAAAAGGTAAAATAGGAGTTGTTCTCCACTAAACAATTCAGTAATAAAAATATTGTTACATGATCAAAAAAGGCCATTCATGGGTAATTAGGATTATGAGGGTAAAGTAACTCTAACTAGGGTAACTGCAATTTCTCACTACAAGCAGGTGATCATTAGTGTGACTTAATTTTGGATAGCCACTTTATGTTATAACTGTAGAAGGAAGCTAGCTGAGGAAAGTATTGTAACGTTAAAATAGGTAGGCTTGCCAGCAACTTTATAACAGTAAATTCACAGACTCCCAGAAATGGCTGCATGCTTTCATATTCAGGTAATGTGGACAGTTGTAGGGTCTCCTTGCCAGATATGACTTTAAGTTACATTGGTCAGTGGAATATAACCATGTCTGCATTTCAAAGTTTACATCAAAGTTGAAAATGAAAACCTGCACATTTCAATGCAATTATTGTGTCCGTACAAAACAATGAAAATGCCTTCAGCACTCATCACTACAAAAGTTCATTGTTTTATAAGTTTTAAAATTAACACAGTGCATAATCATTTAACATTGACAAAGGTAAGCATGATTGCATGTGTAACCCAATGAATGAAAACCGAGATCAGCATGTTTTCTTAAGTGTGATATCTTAGGGAGAGGAGTGTTGGGAGCCTGTAACTTGTGGGTAATTTCATTTAAACATAGGGCATAAGGACCAAACCACCTCTCTGAGCTGGGCTGATGAAAGGCAGAATCACTTAAGGGGTACCCACAATTAACCCCCACAGTGCGGAGTATCCTAAGTTTTTTGTCTTTCAAGAATGTTCAGGTATGTTTACTGTATTTTCTGGTTCAGTTATGTCAAACTCAGACGCACTAGCAGTACTAGACTATCACTGAAACTAAACTGAATTTTACTCATCAACTGCAATAATTTAGTAATTGACAGAGTTTTAATCAAGTCACGACTCGAGTCAGGCCCTTCCAACACTCCTTGACTTGAAAAATCCTGGAGAGTTTGTCCCTATTGAAGTAACACAGACACTTGAGTCAATGACTTGACTCAAGCCACTTAAATAGTTGACTTGACTTGCCGAGAAAATAGTGACTTGGTTACAACTCTTGTAACTGAGTATAAATAAAAGAAAATGGCCGACTCTCCAAAAACTCGGTGACGTGTTCGCATGAAAAGATAGTTTCGATATATGAGTAAAAAGATGAAAAATTGTATGGGTGTGGGTAACCAAATATGGGTGGGATAAATGAGAACGGTGTTGTCTCAAAGACTGGAGATTTAAGAGATGGGGTATGGTATTAGGTAACCTGAATTGTCTTAGGTCAAAATTTGAAATGTGACCCTTGCATGGTAACAAGCTATAGCATTTTGTGCTAGACGCTTTTCGACCACAAAGATAATTCTGGGGTCTCATCAGTAGCAAGATATATGGTGGGCGGTATATGCCTAAATTTGTCACAAAAATTATATAATACTGCTGGTTATTCGGATAATAAATCACTCATAATTTTGACCAAGGAAATATCATTTTCATCGAAATCATGCTTTGTGTCTGTTTCCGAATTAAATTCAGCACGGATGAGTGAGTCGCTTAGGTTGGTAGCTCGTTTGTAGGCGATAGCGGTGGTTTCGGAAACAAAATTGTAACTGTCGAGTGTTCGGTAATTAAGTGTCAAAATGAATGTTTTAGGAGGTACTTTTTTAAGTCCTTGGTTTTGACGTGGGGTGAGAAACAGAACTTAAAAACCAGAGGTGGTGTGGATTCCTTAGGTCTAGGTGAGAAGTGTGATGATCGGTCCTCCAAATTAATTTCGGAAACGATTTCGGATATGTACTTCTCTGAGTAATTACGCCCAATGAGGTTCTCTTTAAATGAGTTGACTTTCTCGTTGAAGTCTTGGCGATTATTAGAGAGACGTTAATGTCGTAAGGTCTCACCTTTAATAAAGCCCTTGAAACATCTTTCGGGGTTACATGAGTTTCGCTTGGTTTCGAGTAAGTGCGGGTATCAAGGTGATTTGATTCTGCGAAAAGATTTCCTTTGAAGATATTAATGTCAAGATAATTGCTTTCTGAGTATGATGACTCACAGGTGAATTTTAAGGAGGGTGCAGGTTTTAATATGGTTCACAAAGGTTTTTAGTTCGGATTCAGAACCGTCAAAAAAGAGAAGGATATCATCTCTATACCTTAATTAGCGGATAATAAGCTTTAAAAGGGGTATAATTTCATTTTCAAGAAGATGAAACGTGATATCGGCAATTTCAGGTGATGATTCCGAGCCCATTGCTACACCTACTGTTTGTAGGTAGTAGGAAGTGTCAAATTTGAAACAGTTGGGTTTAATAATGAGTTCTAAGATTCGTTGGATTGAGTTGGTTGATAATTTTGGTATAGGGTAGCCTATATGCCGTTGTCGGATTTCGCGTATCCGTCGTTGCTTGCGTTAATCGCGTCATCTTGCCGGATGTTAGTGTACATACCGATTACATCAAGTGTAACCAATAAAACATGATTGGGTAATTTTAGATTTTCAATTAGATGAAGGATGTGGTTGGTGTCCTTCACGTAGCCTGGTTATTGTTGAACCAGAGGAAGGGGATGGAAATCTAAAAATTCTGAAATTTGCTGGGCAGGTCCTCCACAGCCAGAGATGATGGGTCTACCGATAAATTTGGTACCGTCGGGTGGCTTTTTGTGGACTTTAAGTAGGAGGTAGAAAAGTGGTGTGCGGATTGTGTGCTTACTAGGACTGAGGTAATCAAGTATGACTTTGGTAATTTCCTTCGCTTGAAAGAGGTCACAGACGGGAGATTTGACCAGGGAAATGGTTTTCATGGTGACATCTGATGTGAGTTTATGGTACTACGGGTCCGATAATTGCCTGAGCGCTTCAGTTTTATAGTCGCTCGTATTAATAATTGCGATACCTCTGCCTTTGTCAAATTTCTTAATGAAAATTGCTTTGTCATTATGCAGTGAGTGTATAGCAGAGCGTTCGAGTTTGGATATGTTGGATTCCGCGGGATGAATCGGAATTTTAGCAAGCAAGGCTTTCATTGTAGACGTAGTCCTCTAAGGTAGCACATGGGGTAACTCTCGGTTTCCAGGTTGAGGGTTGGCGGAACTTATGGTATGGTTGGGACGATTTATCATACATAAAATATTTAACTTTCATCACCACTCTGGCGACGCCACTGGAAGTGTTGGGTGTGACCAATGCTGACCAAACCTAGACAAACCTATGCACTGTTTGCAGTTTCGCTAGTATTCGTACACGGTAGTCCCAACTATGAAAATAGTACCCCGCGTAGCGGACTCTGTTTGTTCATCTCCTCTTTGAAGCTTCCTAAACATAGGCTATGACTGAGCAAGGAATATTTCGTACAGCCTGCTACGTAGGCAGTGACTACAGCTCACAGTGGGGGGGGGGGGCGTATTTCGTTCTCCCGGTTGCTTAAAACGATTCAATTTCCTTTCGAATATTGTCTTTCCTTTAATATGCTGTATCAATGAAAAATACTGACAAGATTTTTACCACATTTTCGTCTAATTATTCGTTCAGGATACAAACCAGAAGTTGTTCTTGACTACACCCCGAAAAATCACTAACCAAAGGTTAACCCTTCTCTTGTTGAGAAATGAGCTTGAATGAGATGCCATTGAAGGGCATGCAGTAAATGGCTGTTAACGAGTAGTGTTTTCGCATATAGGCCTTTCACTGGGGGTGGATTGAAAAGGAAAAGCGTCCGAGGTGAAAATTGTCTTGTCTTGTCTTCAAATCTCACCAAGTTAGAATTGTCCAGATGTTGTCCAGTCGCCTTCAAATATGTGTTTAACGTACGTTTCACCGAAATTGCACTATACACTGAGACTCAGATTCAGTGGGGGCTTTCCCGGCTGTAGACACCCTTTTTTGACACTTCTTTTTTAGATGGTCCTTAAAGCTTCTTTACAATATGTCGTTATTTTAATTGCCAGATGACAGATATACCATTCAAGTGTATAAATGTTAAGTTTTTATTTTTTTGCTCATACTCCCTACCCTTAGACCAAGCCAACCCTTCTTTCGAGGCTTCGCACAATTAAAGCCCGAGGTGCGAATTTGCCCTTATGGAGTTAGTCCACCTCCGTCCCTTTCGTTCGTGAAATCCTGGATGCGCCGAAGTCGAAGTTTACACCATTGGTGGTCTAGTTTACGTTCAGACCGATGTTGGTAGTATGCAGCTATGCACTCAAACTTAGAAGTGGAATACACAAAATGTCTGACTTGACTTGACTTGACTTGCGAATGTGAGAATGACTTGACTTAACTTGTGACTCGACCACCGGTGACTTGACTTGACTTGTGACTCGACCTAAGGGTGACTCGTTACAACACTGACCCTAATTACCCATTATTGCATATCCTTGGATCTGATTAGCTAATATGGATCACATGACCACCCATTATTCTCGCAATGACGGGCACTTAGCCTTTTGATTGAAAAAGTCACTGGTAGCACAACACTTTTGCAGGACATTGCTGCTGTTGCTGTGGAAAGTGTTTGCATTGGTGACTTCACTAACAAAATCATACCCCTGTGCATACTTTATCATGATGACCCACGTTAACACTGGTAGACCTGTATCTTAATCTGCAAGCCTCCCGTGTAAACGGCTGGAAGAGGGTTATCGTGTACAGTTGAACGCAAGAGGAGTCGGAAGATAAAAGTTTAATTGCATGCCAACATCACTTTACAATGGATATTTCCATGTTCCATGTCTGGTGTAGCCAAGCCAAATAGATTTATACAATTAAGTTTAGTAGTAACAGTCAGGGGGTCTATAAAGGGTATGTAGGCTAAAAAAAAAGAAAGGAAGGAAGGAAGGAAGGAAGGAAGGAAGGAAGGAAGGAAGAGGAAGAAGGAAAAGAAGAAAGAAGAAGGAAGAAAGGAAGGAAGAAGGAAGAAAGGAAGGAAGAAAGAAGGAAGGAAGAAAGAAAGAAGAAGGAAGGAAAAGAAGGAAGAAAGAAAGAAGAAGGAAGGAAGGAAAGAAAAGAAGGAAGGAAAGAAAGAAAGGAAGGAAGGAAGGAAGGAAGGAAGGAAGGAAGGAAGGAAGGAAGGAAGGAAGGAAGGAAGGAAGGAAGGAAGGAAGGGAGGAAGGAGGAAGGAAGGAAGGAAGGAAGGAAGGAAGGAAGGAAGGAAGGAGGAAGGAAAGCAGGAAGGGAAGGGAAGGGAAGGAAGGGAAGGGAAGGAAGGGAAGGGAAGGAAGGGAAGGGAAGGGAAGGAAGGAAGAAAGGAAGGAAGGAAGGAAGGAAGGAAGGAAGGGAAGGAAGGAAGGAAGGAAGGAGGAGGAAGGAGGAAGGAAGGAAGGAGGGAGGGAGGGAAGGAAGGAAGGAAGGAAGGAAGGAAGGAAGGAGGGAGAGAGGGAGGGAGGGAGGGAGGGAGGGAGGGAGGGAGGGAGGGAGGGAGGGAGGGAGGGAGGGAGGGAGGGAGGGAGGGCGGGCGGGCAGACGGGCGGGCGGGCAGGCAGGCAGGCAGGCAGGCAGGCAGGCAGGCAGGCAGGCAGGCAGGAAGGAAGGAAGGAAGGAAAAACCTCTTACAGTGCAGTACTTTATGATCAATAGGATTGCTTCAGTTGGCAGAAAAGACAGTTGTTTGGAAGCGTGAGAGCCCAGACTGTAAGCACAAACAAACATTTTTTCTCACCGTTAGTACTTATGTTAGCCAAGTAACAGCCTGAGTAAAAAATTATCGTTATAAAACATGGGGAATTATGTTTTTCAATAACAGAATCCAGTCACTCTCCGTAATATGCTTCCCTAACATACATAAGGGCAAGAAGTAGGTCTTAAGCCGCAACCCCCAATAAAAAATATGGTTGGGCGGAACTGTATGCTTACATCCCCAAAAATTCAAGAAAGAAAATCGTTTATTTGTTTCCTGTTAAAAATGTTAAAAATGCAGTAATTTTCCTTAAACTTTGCAAAATATGTCGCACCAAATACATGTTTAGAACTAAACATTTTTTTGGGGTGAAAGCAAAAACTTCGCTCAGCCACAGTTTTACTGGGGGCGCTAAAGCCCCGCGTCCTACGCTTATGATTGTGTATGCTGCGAAGCATACAATTACGTGGCCTGACTGGCATATATATATATATATATATATATATATATAAACTTTTCCAAAGGGAGGGGAACTTCTCCTCCCCCACTGGGAATGCCGTCGGAACTACGTTCAGCCCCCTCTCCAGTTAAGAACGGTTTTCTACGTCTACGCTTTTCAGTGGCACAGAACCTTCACGAGTCCCTAGGTATAGCACTAATTTAGGTCTAGCACTAACCTTGTAAAAACCTCTCCGTTTCGTTCGATGGCCTAAGTTTAGTCTAGCTAAGTTTTAACTTTACCATCTGGAGCCTGATGGATGGATGTAGGAGGGAGGGAGAAAGGGTGGAAGGAAGGGAGGGAGAGGACGCAAGGACGGCCATACGAACAGAATGAATGAATGAATAAATGAATGAATGAATGAATGAATGAATGAATGAATGAATGAATGAATGAATGAATGAATGAATGAATTAATGAATGAATGAAACGAAACACATCTCTAGCGCCCGAATGGTTTCAGTAACTTTTCAAGAATCTGCCATCCTTGAGAGTTAAAACAGTAACACTGTAAAAATAGACGTCTTCATTTTTTAACACATATATGGCGTTTAAGAATTAGAAAACGAACAACAAAATGGATACGCAGAGTAAATGACTGAACGAATATTAACACATGATAAGGATAATGACGTCAATTAAAGTGCACTCCGCAAACAGGTTTACATGATTTATATATATGTTAATTTTTCTTTTTTAAAAACAACTTAATGTTTACAGTAATCATAAAATAAACGCATAAACGTGTTAACGAGATGGCGTTAAAGTGGCGTCAATGTGTTAAAGATGGCGTCAATGTGTTAAAGATGGCGTTTTAGACCTTTGATTTGCTTATGTATTTTATTGTTTTTTCTGTTACATAAACGCCAAGACGCGTTAATCTGTTACAAAAAAAGTGTTAATCATTTTTTATAGTGAAGTCATTGAGGCAGCTGGTTACTCTTTATCGTAACCACAATGGTTGCTCAATGAAATGAAAAAATCCCTTCAAACAACATCAGCTTTACATTTCTCTTTTATTTTTGATTTATTCCTTTATATATCTCTACAGTAAAGTAAGCCAAAGAATTATGTTTTGGCTGCCCTTCAAATTTTTCTTTTTCTGGCATCTCCCGTGTAAGACACCCCAGCACATTAAGGCCTGTATACACCAGCAGCATTTTTTAAATATTCTCAAAACAATTCACTTGCAACAAACCCAAAACACACTTGTTTTCGGTTTGTTAAACAGTGTAGACAGGGTAGCAACAATTTGAAAACATTTTGAAAATGTTTTGAAAAGAATTGACAGGGCATTTCTTCTGCAAAATTTTCAAAACATGTTGTATACCCTGTCTACACTGTGCAACAAACCGAAAACGGGCATGTTTTGGATTTGTGGCAGTGGATGTTTTGGAAGTGTTTTGGGAACGTTTTGCAAATGTTGCTCTTGTATACAGGCCTTTTAGAAATGGTCTGACATTGACATCGCAAGCTTTGTGCAGTTGCTAATTCATACACTGCCTTCAACACTTCGCAGTAGCCTGCAAAACGACTTTGGCCTTCCCTATTTGCAGCTGTCCTTGGTGCAATAGTCAAAGAAATTCTTGGTCCACTCAGCAACGTGGCTCTCAGTAGTAACCAGAAAGCCCAAAGGCTCAGCGATTCCTTACCGAAAGGGGTTACTTTGTTGCACTGAGGTTTATCCCTCAAATTTATCTTTCTTAACTACATCATTTTACGATGTTTTAATAATTTGATCTGCTGACCTCACATGAACCCCACCAAATATCACAACAAAGAAAAACGGAAGTGTCTTGAAACGGGTTCAACGCCAATGGATCCTGGATCTTGAAAATTCTTGGGAAATTTTGCTTTTTGACCTCTGGTAACCCCAGACGATGATTTGAGGAATTCTTGGGGAACTTTTCTTTTTGACCCTTGGTGACCTCAGATGACGATCTTGGCAATTCTTGGGAAATTTTGCTTTTTGACCTCTGATAACTCCAGATGTTGATCTTGGGAATTTTTGGGAATTTTTGCTTTTTGACCTTTAGTGACCCCAGATGACGATCTTGGAAATTCTCGGGAAATTTGCCCTTTGACCTGTTGTGACCCCAGATGACGATCTTGGGAATACTTGGGATATTTTACTTTTTGACCTCTGGTGACCCCATATGACGATCTTGGGAATTCTTGACAAATTTTGCTTTTGGACCTCTGGAAACCCCATATAACAATCTTTCAAATTCTTGGGAAATGTTGCTTTTTGACCCCGGTGACACCAGATGACAATCTTGGGAATTCTAGGGAATTTTGCTTTTTGACTCTGGTAACCCCAGATGACCTTTGACCTTCACCAAAAACAAAAGTTCTCTTGCTTACATCATAACAAATCTATATACCAAATATGAAAAGTGTCCTTTATTCCTATCTTGAGATATTGTGATTACAAGCTTTTTGGTCTTTTAGCTCCAGTAATGTCAAATGACCTTTGACTTTCACGACAAACAATAAAGTTCTTCCTCTTAACAAATATGAAAAGTGGCTGTCATTGCCATCTTGAGATATCGTGATTACAAGGCATTTTACAAGGTTTTCGTAGTTTAACATCTGGTGACCTCAGATGATCCTTGACCTCTCCTAAAAACAATAGAGTTCTTTCTCTCAATATGACAAACCTTTAACCAAATATTAAAAGTGCCGGTCATCCCTATCTTGAGATATCGTGATTACGAGCTTTTTGGCCTTTAACCTCCGTTGACCTCAAATGACATTTGACCTTTACCAAAACAGGGTTCTTTCTCTCAACATGACGAATCTATAGACCAAATATGAAAAGTGTCGGTCATTGTTATCTTGAGATATCGTGTTTACAAGCCGTTTACGAGGTTTTCGCAGTTAAAACTCCGGTGACCTCAGATGATCTTTGACCTCTACCAAAAACAATAGGTTCTTTCTCTTGACACGACAAATTTGTTTACCCAAATATGAAAAGTGTCGGCTATTGAGAACTTGAGATATCGTGTTTACAAAGTTTTCGGCATTTGACCTTTGACCGCCACCAAAAACAATAGGCTCCTTTTTTTAACTTGAAGAATCTATATACCAAATATGAAAAGTGTTTGTCATTGCTTTCTTGAGATATCGTGTTTAAAATCCGTTTATGAGGTTTTCGCAGTTTAACCTTCGGTGACCTCAGATGACCTTTGACCTCTACCAAAACAATAGGTTCTTTCTCTTGACACGACAAATTTGTATACCAAATCTGACAAGTGTCGGTCACTGCTAACTTGAGATATCGTGTTTACAAAGTTTTCGGTATTTCACCTCTGGTGACCTCAAATGACCTTTGACCGCCACCAAAAATAGGCTTCTTCCTCTCAACATGACAAACCTATATAACAAATATGAGAAGTGTCGGTCATTGCTCTCTTGAGATATCGTGTTTACAAGCTCGGCGTCACATACATACATACATACATACATACATACATACATACATACATACATACATACATACATACATACATACATACATACATACATACATACATACATACATACATACATACATACATACATACATACATACATACATACACATCCCCATCGCATAAATTCCTTACGTATAAAAGTATTGTCTGTAATACTATTGAGTGCCTTCTGTTGTCAACAGGTCCTTAGATTGAATCACTGGAATGCCGTGCTTTGCAGCCATACACTATGCAGTGCGCCACACTTTATTTAATAATTGGTGAACAATGACGAAGCTTGCAGTTGATCAAGGTACTTCCATTTTATCCGTTGATTTTGTGCGTGATAATGTGTACTTAATGCGTTTGAATTAAATACTCTAAGAATATATGAACAGCGTCTAAGTTCGACGAGCGTTTTTCAAAAGCTCAAAGACATCGAAACTGCTTATCCCTCGAACAACAACAACAACAATGAAAAGTGGCTTTGTGCAAAATATGGGCTGTAGAAGTAGACTCGGGACTGCCTTTGGCGTCTTGCTTATATATGTCGTTTTATACTACAGCGATGGGCTATTACGTAACAATGGAATCAGGTACAATAGTTTCACCCATCCAAAAATGGCGATGAACTACCAAGAAAATTTCACAGCAAGGGGAAGTATTTTGGAAGCCAATGATCCTCACCGATCTACTGGTTAGTAATATTTGTTTGTATTTTCACATGTGCAAAAGTCCGTGACCAAGGGGGGGGGGGGCTGGAAGGCGCACCACGCTTGAAAATTAAAAAATTGCTATAGCCTTAATGCATTTTAGTATAACTTCCTCACCTTAAAAATAGTCCCCCCTTACCCTAATCCCCTTCAGAACCTTGTTAGACTACGGCTTTGTTGTGCCTGACAGTGTGCCGGTGATCGGGGAGAGAGTATGTCTTCTACTTTTGAATGTTGTGGGATATGGTATCGTTTCTCCCATCTTTATTTTCCAGGTTACCATGCAAAATACTAGGCATATGTTAAACTATATACTTTAGAACGGCTGATTTAATGACTTTTAACTCATAAAACGGTGATAACAGCCATTTTGGGGGATTACTAGACATCTGAATCTGAAGGGTATTAAACTGTTGCCGGAAACTTGCCGTGCTTACTTGGACACTCACAGACATTATGCAGTTAGTATGGAGGTGGACGCACTATATATTTCACTCTGCGTATTATGTTCAGTTCTGTCATTGAAAGTCGACCGCACTTGTAAGCACTTTCTCAGGAGCTATTTTATAAGCAAGCTATTAGGGTCCCATTTTAAGCTATAGTCTAAATTATCTTTCTAAAAAAGCGGATCATCTCGGTGATTGGCCACCTTCGCTCCTCCGGGCGAATCACAGATATAGCTCAGAGTCAATAGTTTTACAGCGTTAAACTGAGATATGAATCTGCCCTAACTAGGACATTTACGTCTTTTAAGGTGAGGAAATTGGCTCTATATCATACTTTAGCGCGTTTTTAGTGTGTCTTCTTTATATACGTGCAGTGTTACGTTCAACAGGGAGTTGTAGCATAACCACTGAACTGGGAACAAACTCTGTTGTTGACTTCTCCAGTGGGAATGTATTCATTGCAAAATTTATTGTATTTCTCATTCAGATTTGAAAGTCGACAAGGCAAGATATTTTGAAAATTTATTGAAGCGTTATAAACTATTGGATTCACTAAATGATCTTCTTTTAACATTCTCATTGCATTGTGAATATAAACCTGTTGAATTACTATCTATTATCTATTCTTCGTTGCGTTTTGTTAGTGTACATAACATAGGTGATTTACTTGCATTGCCTTAGTGACTCATCCCCTTAAAAAATTAAGTGGATAAAAAGAAGACAAGCGCCTTAGTTCATGGTACGTATTTATTCCACACCAGATTTCTGAAGACCTTTTTCTGTCCAGTTTTCCTAATAAATGAATAGATAGGTGTGCGAGTCGGGGAAGGGGGGTTGGGGCAGCCCCCTTCATTCCGGCACAAATTTGCTATTTTGGGCAAAAATATGAAGAATGCTTTTTCAGGCATACTTGCCTAAACTTGCTCCCAAAGTGCTCCTCTCTTCCCACCTCCATCCAAATGAAAAATGAAAGTGGTCTCATACACTCTAAAAACATCCTGGTTAAATTTAACCAGGATCGGGGTCATTAGTATTCCATGCATTTCCTGGTTGAAATTACCAGGAAATCCGGGTCAAAACTGACATTTTCCTTGCTAAATTAAAGACTGGTTAGAAATCCTAACAAGAATTTAAAATTTTCCTGGTTAAATTTAACCAAGATTTCTTTTTTTACTTTTAACCAGGAAATGTATGGAAAACTATTGACCCCATCCTCGTTAAATTAACCAGGATTTAACCAGGATGTTTTTAGAGTGTACGCTTACGCAGGAACCTCAGTTCTACACAACACCATTGATATGAATGATCGGTAACGTATGAAAACTTCCAGACTTCAAGTGTCGCAAACTTATTTTAAATGCAGTGGCTTTTAACCAATCATATCAGCTATGAAAACGTTGGAAATTGTTTGTAAACACCATACCTCAAGGCAGGATTTGTATACACATTTATTATTTAATATATGGATTTATCATATTTAGAAGAAAAATCCTATTGTTTTTGCTAGAGGTCAACGGTCATGAGTGGTCACCAGAGGAAAACATTTAAAACCTTGCAAACACAATATCTCAAGATAGGAATGGTAGATACTTTTCATACTTGATAATATAAAAATTTATCATATTAAGAGGAAGAATTCTAAGGTTTTTGATCAAGGGCAAAGATTATATGAGGTCACAGGAGGTGAAACAGGGAAAATGATAGAAATTTGCTAGTAAACGCAATAGTGCAAGATGTGAAAGATGGATACCTTTTTCTGCAATTTAACAGCATGATTGAATGATAAAGTGACAGTGGGTCCTCTTGTTCATATCAATGTATAAACGGTCTGTTTGTGAATATTCTTTTAATAACCAGAATCTCATGTGGGCACAGCCAATGTTTGGTGGAACGGTCCCTTCCTCAACTCCCCCACACCCTGGGGAAGCCACTGAACTGCCAAGATGGAAGCTGAAACAATTTAATGTTTCGTTATTTATAACATGCATTTTTTTTTCAAATATACACTTAAGTACACTTTAACTGCAGATAGCTAAAAAATGTACACTGAGATATACAAGTGTTAACTAAAGTATTTTCCCTTTTAAAAAGAGAAAGACAAAAGAATTATTAATTGTATTTGGATAGTCTCATCAATCCTCTTCTTGTTACACTAACGATGACAATACCTGTGACTAGACCAGTAAGCGTGATACTAAAGCGAGCTGTGCTTCATTATAACAGAATGCAGAATTCACACTTCAGTTGCCAGCGAGCATTGGGAAAGGTCAAAGTGTGCCACGTATTTGTTAATTCACACATTTGATTAACTTAGTTTGTGTGTAATACTTATTAAAAGTGGACTTTTCACTACAAGTAATAGTGATAGGTAATACCGAAATCCAAAGGCTGAGTTTGACGAATATGTGACAAAAAGCCTGACGAACTTGAAATCGACATTAAAGCTTCTTTGTGTGGTATCTAATAGTTAATAGTAGTTTGATGAATTGAACTGATTGCGATTGAGTGCAACAGGTGTTTACCAAATCATACTGTTACTCCGAAATGGAAATGGTTTCTCGCCGGCCCCATAGCTATCACCATGGTCCGTCATTCCGAGGTTGGACTGGAGCCGGCATTTTGGCTTTTTCTTTGTACTTTCTTTACTACAATGTGGCTTCATTACTCGAAAATGGAGAGAAAGACAATGACTTCAGATATCCTAAAATAGCGCTTAAGTACAGTTACAACTTGATTGATGGACAAACAATAGGGAGACGTGTTTTGCAACAAAGTCACTCTGTCACCTCCGTCGGTTAGTAGTATTTTCCAATTTACTACATCTTGTTCTCATTTCATAAACTACCGTAGGTCATCAGAAGGCTTCTTTTTACCCATTCAGAGAAGCTTGCTTACATTTTGTAGTTACAATCGCAACTGTTTCTTTAGGCTAACTTTGTATCTAATAACATGTCTACGAACTCAATATTTCGTACACTGTAAATACTACCGTATATTGCTGTGCATTTCTGTATTCAGGGGAGAGCCTCTTGCAATGGAAGGGTGGTGACCGACATCTCACGCCGAAATTTCACTATGAAACCAGGGTCTATAGGTTATAGTCATTATCTGGTTGTTACGCAATATCGCAATGAAAAACAATTCCCCCTTAAAAAAAAAAAAATCAATTTTCCATGGTAAAAACTCCATGGGTGTTATTGCTGTTCCTTTATAACTCAATACCATCAATACCAGTGGTGTGACTTTACCTCCATTTATTGCCGAAAGGTCGTTTTTCGAATATATTAATATATATATATATATATATATATCTCCATAAATATCCTCTTTCAGTATAAGGCAAGTGCTTTGTTAGAGGAAAAAATGGCCCAAGGTCTCTATGCGACTATTTAATACAGCGTTCATTTGAATCATATATATATATATATATATATATATAGTAGGTAGAGAGAAGTAGCGACTTTACATGAATGAGCCGTATCAACGCTGTATTAACAGTCGCGTATAGACCTTAGGCCATTTTACCTCTAACAAAGCACTTGCCTTATACTGGAAGAGGATTTAAATATATAAATGAAAAACTTAGCCTCAAGCAGGATTCGAACCAGCGACTCAACTTAAATAGTGTCAAGTTTTCCATTATTAGGACATATAGGAGCGCGTCTCATGTAGTATTGAGAAGGTAGAGAGAGGTAGCGAATTTATTAAATGAAATTATATATATATATATATATATATATATATTATATGTATTCAGTCTTGAGACCTTCTCTGGGGTGCTCTGATGGCTATCTATCTGTCTGTCTGCAGATTGAGCTCTTATACATATATATATATATATGTACATGTATATATATTATATACATATCCATATATACATATATGGACAAAGGTTCCTGCACTAACGTCCGATGCGTAAAGTGTCGCCATCGTATGTACACGTTTATGCTTACCAATGTGGCTGCCTCCTATATCTTCTGGGTAAAGCTTAACTTGCGCAAGTGTTTCAGTATCGACAGATTATGCTAGAAAGTCGGGAGTTCCTGCAAAATGCAAGTTCAAGTCAAAATTGACGAACAGAACCTGGAGGTCTGTGGTATTGTTCTTCCATTTATGCTGTATTTTGTCTGAAAGGTTGCAGATCAATTCATCATCAAATTACGTAAACAACAAAAGCGCGGCGACCCTCTTGGTACGCCCCATTTCTTTCGTTCGGTGGCTAAATTTCGGTCGGGTGACCCTCTGTCCAATATATATATATATATATATATATATATATATATATATATAAGAAGTCCGTGGTACACATACACACATATAAGAAGACATACATAGGCATGAGCATAGACATTAACATAAACATATACGTTAGTGCATGTGTTTATGTGTACGTGTACACCCAAACACACATAGATGCACTCATATACATACACATATGCATACGCACGTACATATGCATACACACTTGCATATAATACATACCCACGTAGCGTACATATCCATATGTTACACCTCAGTGGTGCTCACTTCTGCAGAAGATAATGTTGACCGATGCTAATGTTAGTTTTACTTTTTGTTAGTCTACTTTCGTGTTTACAGAGTTGGTCAAGAGTAACGTAAAACTAAAACGAGGCCTAAGTGACTGAGGAATATTGTAAAAACTGTTGTTACAGTTTGGTATTTTAAAGCATTTCATGAACAACAGAACTTGATTCGAAAATGGTTTGTTCTATTCTCAGAGCTACGTCAGGCAAAGTCTAATGACCTCACGTCAGGCTTTGAGTCCAATTTGTTTAAGGCTGTAAGGTTGTTGCTCTTCATATCTCTTACTTTATGTTTAAGCAAGTAAACAACTGTTTCGAATGCTATTATACGTAACATGTGCTACTCAGTATTCACGTTTATGGAAGGTGTTATGCTAGTGGTCACAACGAACAGGGAGACACTGTTTTACTGGCTGCAAAGAATTATCATACTTTGTTTCTGTTTGTGTCACTTTCAGGCTTTGGGATTCACACTCCATTAATTTTTAATCTCTCACTTCGAATACCGCATAAAGTCATGGTCAATGGGCGAATTGAAAATTTTTGAACCATTGCAAATTACTGAAACCCATCAACTGGCCTATTGAACTTACCTATTTTACTGCATAGTTGTGAACGGGTACTTGTTGGAAATAGGTGTAATTTTAGTACAGGTCGTTTCTCATTGACTTACCATACGTTTAATTCTAGCTAATAACTTCACTAGGTACACCGACCCTACTTTCTTTTGAATAAAAAGGAAATACTGCAGTAAGGAAAGAAACCACAGAAAATTACCAACCGATTCTTGGCGTGGTACTGATATCTGCCAAAAATGGTGTTACAGTTACCGGCTTTATTTTTTCACTAATGTTTCTTATTTTCGAATGTTGTATAACGTGGGTAGATGGTGACAATTCCAAGTTTACCATGAAATCCACTTTTCATGTCACAAACAATATCAGCAATAGAGATAAAATAAGTGTTTACCGAGCAGTGACGTTAATCAATCTACGCAAGTGTGCTCAAATGTGTACGTGTGTTGTGTTAATGGAGGGAGTGGGGTTGGTGGCTAGCACAAGGCCTCGGTATACTATTCCCTTTCGAATCCTTGCAGAACTTAGATTCAGACCATGAATCACGAGTTCTTAATTCTGGGTATTGATAAGACACATTTTTATCTGAAAACCTCGAAGACCAGGTCACTCTCAATTTCACAAAGCTGCCTGACCAGAAGTTTGTTATGATGTTTAGGTTAGATATGGTCCGAGAAGAAGAACTAGCCACAGAAGCATGAAACTCACATTAGAACGTGACGCTCAAAGGCCACCTTAGTATTCTTAGAGGGGCAAAGAGAGAATGTTCTGGAAAGAACTACCAGGTGAAGCTGGCGAGGACTTATAGAAGAAGCTCCTTGAAGCTCTTGGGTGTTTTTAAAATGCCAGGTATTAGAATATGTATCATTTATGTATATTAAAAAGGCATTGACTGCGCACTAAGGGATCACGAAAATTACAACTTAGCCATTTTCCAAGCCTAGCCAGGGAGTTTCTATTTGACAAATAGCAACTCCCTGGCGTAACTGACTAACGGCAGTTCGAAGTCATAATGCAAGAGCGCGTAAGCGGTGGATGTTAGCAGAGGTTGTCTGTCACGAGGCAAGTCTTACAAGGAAGTGACCTTGTATGCGTTTAAAAGTGAGCCGTTATATTCCGTGTAATTCAATGTGAAAGAAGAGATGAACGCTCGTATAAGAATGCTATAAGTTAATTAAATATTAATTAAAAATAAATGCATAGAAGAGCTGCTTGCTGATAGCACTTTCGGAAAAGCGGAGTTTTCTGTGAAAAAAACCTTTGGGGATATACGGTATTTGTAGCAAAACTTCTTGTGTGAAAAATTCAAAGTCAATGGAAGCAGTTCCACAAAGTGAGGGAGTATAACCCCTCCCCCCCCCCTCCGATGGCTGCTTTTGGAGCACTGTTACAGTTTGCTTGAAATAAAGATTGGACGTGTGGTACCGAGAAAAGTGTGGCTAAACAGAAATCCGATGTTTCCGTATTACAGACATTTCGGTGTCGAACCGTTTTTTTTTTTGCTGAAGTCGTATTATCTCAGGGTCTCGAAAAGCTGGTGAAGTGGTGTTTTGTGTAAGTGATGCCATAACTAACTGAGACTTTACATTGGGTGGGAGTCCTATCTCGGAAGCTAGGATGTAACTAGTTCTTGCATGGGCCCCAGTCTGATCCTTTTTACAGCTACTACAGTTACACAGTCAGAAATAGTGATTTCGACCGACGCCCACGCCCTGGACCTTCTACGTTGTTTCAATTTATACATATATATATATATACATGTATATGTATATATACATACATATATATAAATATAAATATATATATCTATATATATATATATATATATATATATATATATATATATATATATATATATATATTAAAACCAGTCAAGCAGAAGATAATCTCATTACACACTTGGGTTGGCCATTGTGCTTATCAAATATTTCTGGGATTTCTGGGACAGCCTCCTTTGTTAAAGGCTGTTCAGATGACTCATGCATGGTTATTGATTCCTTGCCGAAGGCAACAGGAATCTGCGCAATCACGGTGAGAAGGGTATGTATAGGTGTGTATGTGTGTGTGGATGTATGTGTGTTTGTGACGCCTAGCTTGTAAACACGATATCACTTGAGAGGAATGGTGGATACTTCTCATACTTGGAATACAGAATTATTAATAGGGAAAAACCCTATAGTTTTGGTGGAGGTCAAATGTGTGAGGTCACCAGAGGTGATAAGCCGAAAACATTGTAAACACGCGATATTTGTAGTTATGAAGCATGGGTGTTTTTATACTTGTCTTGTGGATGCGTTATAGTTTGAAAATAAACCGTTTGGTTTTGGTAGGGGGAAAAATACAAAATTCTTAAGAAGTGCTTGCAAACACGACATGTAAAGATGACAATGATGGACACTTTTCATACTTGGTATATAACTGTATCATATTAAGAGTAAGAACCCTATTGTTTTCACTAAAAGTCAGAGCTCATTTGAGGTCATCAGAAGTCAAACACCGAAAACCTTGAAAAAACGCGATATTTCAAAACAGGGATGGTGGATACTTTTATACTTGGTATATAGATTTGTTACTTTAAGAGAGTGAGAGAACCCTATGGCTTTGTTAAAGGTCGAAGGTAATCTGAGGTCATCAGAGGTGAAATTACGAAAACCTCGTAAACTTTCGAGCGGTACCACCAAAATGTGTCAGGTTTCTCGTGACCAACGAAAAGTTAGGTCTGAATTTTTGTAGACTGCCATTCCAAAGATAGAATTAAAGAAAACAAGATTTCCTTTTTCAGAAGTATAACTGTTACAGTAATAATTATAAATTGAATTACCTAATTATGAACACATGTAAAGGATGCCATGACTACAGCATGATTAGAAATGCCCAACGCTTAACGAGTTCTTTGATAGGTAGTGGAATAGTGCTCGATTTCTCACGGAGACGGCCCGGATTAGAATCCTTTCCAAGACACGATCATTTTTATTCATCTTTTGTTATTCAATTTTTGGTAAGTTCAAACTTCATTAGAGGTCAACAGAGGTCAAATTGTGAAAACATTGTGCAAAATGATATAGTCAAGAGGTATATAGTTGAGGGATGACCCTCAGTGCATCAAAGCGCCTCTCGGCAGGGAATCACTAAGCCTTTTGGGCTTTCTAGTTATTTAATCAGTCAAATGGATTGTTGCTTCGTGGTCAGTAGGATGGGATGAAAAGTCTGCTATATAGTTTTTTGGAGAAGTTTCACCTTATTAATCGAAGTCTACAGCTTCGATTATTGGTTTTGCTACGTTTGTCACGGGAATTTGCGTCTTCCTTTGTAGCTCGGCGTATGGATTTGTTTAATGTGACACCCTACTTCTCGATTTGAAGACGATTACTTCGAACATATTAACATACTTTCTTTGCCACGCAGTTATTTTGACTATTTCATGGAGTGGAAATTTTGACGATATCCCCAATTTCACGAAGTCGAACGCGTTTCAATATGGATGATGAGCCCATTTGAGGGAAGAAGACGGTCTTTATTTCGAAGTATGATAAGCCGTTACGCAGTTCTATAGATTTTCTTTTAAGTTTCATAAATAATTAGTGTGATCCATCTTAAAAAAGTCCCAGACTTGAACGCCGCTACGCAAGCTAACTCTGACATTGACGAAGCAAGAACACCTTCGAGAATCTCCACTCAATTGTTTAACATACTGATCCCTCCCTTAAATTCGTTCCAATGTCTCAGCCTTGGCTGAGCATGCGCAAATGTCCTTATCTGAGGTAGAAACATCTTTCGGCGGTCTGTTGCCTGCATGGAAGAATCGTCTCTTACACAGTGTGTAAAGTTGTGCTGGAAGCAGAACATTTTTTGCCCTCATAAGTGAGCGTGGCAGGTCCTTTGCCCCTTTTTGTACTTCACTCAAAATATTTATTCGATCAAGAAATCACGTGTTGCAAATATTTGAGCTTTTTATATACGTTTCGTATCATTTTCAGGGGCTTGTATCTGTAACTGCCTGCAAGAACAAACCGTCTAGTTGACTGAGTATGGATTTACACTCCGTAAAGTTGTATATTGGTTATCAGCCTGGACATCGTAAAAGGGCAAACAAATTTGCCCTAGCGAAAACTGTGAAAGAGTAAAAAATACGTTCATATTTTATCTATTGTAATAGCTCATTTGCATAAAGAAATAAACTGACAAAAACTGCTCTTATAAAGAGACAAATATAACGATTTATTCTTGGACCTTCACATATCAGTAACAGTTATGAACGGGGATGATTACACTTGCAAATACTGGGGAACATCAATGCAGTTAGTATCAAAATTTTGCTGCAAGCTTCTTTTAATACGCTATTTTGTATTTAATGCTACAGAGCTCGGTGAAGGGAATCACAAGAAAAAGAGGACATTTTTGTAGCTCCCCGCCAAATTGAGTAATATCAAAAAGAGCTGCACACAGTCCGGCAGTTGCTGAACCTGAATTTGAGGTTAATATTTTTTTAAGGCTGATCCATATAGTTCTTGACCTAAATAAGACATTTCTGCCTGCCAACACGTTGGCAACATTGAACGTTATCCCTAGCAAAGAAATTCAAAATGCCACCAAAACGTATTATTTAATTAAAAAATAACCATTAGAAATATTCAGGCTCGTCAATATCTGTTCATATTTCAGGATGAATATTCAGAACTTCAGAACTTATTTTTGTGAGCTTTTCTGCAGTGCCTTAAGAATCTAAAAACCTCAAATCCGGATTCAGCTTATGTTCTGTCGGACTAACACACAATACACGTATACACTACTACATGCAGGGTAAAGAACCGGGACTACCCAGATACTCTGTATGAGGTTCATATTGAAGTGCTCGAAATTTGCATTAAAAGGGAGAAAGTGTATGGACAAAAGGGACAGAAAAAGTTGTGCCACTTTTTCCAGAAAACGTATTAAATGGTATTACTTTACTTGGCTTCAATCACTACCTGCCAACAAATTGAAACTTACGTGCGGTCGCCGTATATATTCTATATCTTTATAAATAAAAAAAGGGGAAGGAATAAATAATCCAGGAAACAAGTTTGTTTAGTGTAAAGTCTAAAACATCAAATGTCTCTTCTAACTGGTTTGACCTTCAAACATTGGACTGAAAATGAAAATCTTTAAGTACAAAAGGAATGACCTAAACTCATAGTTTGCTTCAAAAAGCCTGACCGCTGTAGTCACTGCCCACAAACTAAGTATTTCTAATTCATAGTGTTACCTAAGCGCATCTATAACTACCAATGGAAGATTTGACTTACGTTCTCTTTCAGTTCCTGTCCTGAAGAACGTAACGCCCACCGATCTAAAACAAGATTCACAAGCCCGTGAAATTTCCAACTCCTCTCTGTTTAATATCGAACAGTTTTCTTCTGGTCCAATACTTCGAGTTCGGCATTTGGTCAAGGATTCAAGCCAGTTAAGTACGAGTAAGGCTGTTGGTGAGGGCTTATATCATGCTCAAGTTGGAATCACATCGTCTATAGCAGTCAAATTGGACCCGACAAGGAAACAAAATTTTTATCAGTTTTTCTTCAGTGTTCTTGCGGTTAGTGAGGACCACATATTTTCTGCTGATCCTCAACCCGTTGCCCCAAATTCTTTGTATGTTAATTTTACTTACGTACCATTGTTTGCCGGTGAGTATGACTTATATGTTGAAGAAATATTTCAGGATGTCCCTTGGCAAAAGCAAATTCATGGAAGTCCATTCCGACTTGTTGTTGAAGGAGATGAAACAAACGCCGACGATTTCAAAACACATACAGACAACCTGCCGTCTTGTCAAACTATTTCCTGGGAAGATCCGTCATGGGTTAAGGGAGACTGGATTACGAGAAAACTTTCGGGGAGGAAACATGGTGTCTTAAGAAGTGGTTGGGTCTTTCAGCCCAAACGTTGTAGTTTTGATATATTTACAATAGACGATATAGAATTTGCAGCAGCTTCAAAAGTGCCAAAGACTATCGCAATTCTTGGTTCATCTACAGAAAGGGGTATTTTTCTCTCATTGGTGGATTTGACACTACGCAAAGAAGAGAAAGTCAATTTAATGCGATCAGATTTGGCAAAATGTTGGGGTTTTGCCGAATTCCAATTAGGAAACTTACACTTCATCTATCAGGATTTTCGGGTCGAGAAGTCACAAGATGTTTACCCTGGCGGAAGTAGTGAAGGTGTGAATATCACTTGTCATAACGACAAAAAAGTAAATGAAGGATCACAATTATTTCAAGATGCATTGCAGTTTTTAGAAGAAACTCTGTTTGGACCAAGACAATGGCCCGACATTATCTTTGTTGCTTCACCTAGAAAGCATTTGATTCATCTTTTAAAGAAAATATCCCCTTCTTGGAATGGAAGTATTTACCCTGTTAACAATTTTAAGAGCAAGCGTCTCGTACACTATACCGCCGATGGGTTGCTAAAAGCTCAAAACGAGGCCATAAATTCGCTTTCTCTCGATCATAGGGTGAATGTGTTGGACGGATTTACTCTGAGTACCGGCATGAGACACGACACAGAATCTTCCCCTCTTATCACAAAAGCTAATCACTTTCATCGCTGGTGTGACGAGTTGAATGGAAAAATGCGTGTATGTGGCAACCCAACCGAAATGGTTGCACAGTTCCTTCTTGGTCAGCTTATAGCACCTAAGGGGAAGGACGTGTGGATGAAGTCCATCCTCTATCAGAATCAAGAGAAAGTAAGGTCGGCGACGCCGCGTACTATCCGTATTTGTTATGACTGTCCGGCGACGCTCTTGCCATTCCACATCAAGAGTAAACCTGACTTAGAGTGCTACGATTCAAAAGAAGGTCTTCATGTAACTTTACAACAAAACTTTAAAGTCTGGGACGGCAGTGCGTGTCCTAAAGAATGCATGAAGACCAAACCAGTGGATAGAGTGTTTACTCAATCTGGGTCAGCAGATGTGAGACAATGCACTGTAAACTATGTAATTTGAATGTTGCATTTAACATTAAGAAGTTGATGTAAGACGATTTGTGCAATTTAAAGCTTTTTTCTTCTTGATTGCAAACATGAATTAACCAATGTTTAACCAATGTTTGTGACCCAGTGGTTCAAAACTTTTTAACCTCATTCCCCTTTCACCAGATTGGACTGGGCGAACCCCCCATCCATGTACATAACATGTCGAAGGCCTAGTATTTCTATAAATGATTCAAAGAAAAGAATAACAGTGTACCGTATGTTTAAATAAAAGGGTACACATACAACGGGTTTAGATGTGGGCCAGGGCCAGATTTGTAGGAAAGCAGTGAGGGGCTTTCTTTCCTAATAGCGAGTGCATGGTTTCAACCCCGATAAAAGGGGTGAAACATTGATCAGGGACAGGGACCGCGAACGTTTCTGGAAGGAGTAGGGTAGGGGTTTGTGGTTTCACGGGAGTGTAAGGTGTTTCCAGAGGGCATGGAGTTCAGGTCCGCCGTAGGGCCTGATGTGGTCCAAGGAAACGCCGTGGTGGAGGATTAGTGAGCGAAACCCAGGGAGCTTTGGAATATCAACAAAATTGTCAGCACAAGAATGAAATGTTTTAATTATAAAATACCCTTCACTACTCACTAGACAGACAAGAATCATCCAAGCATCTTGTATTTCAGAAGTAACTAAATACCGGGCCCTTTGATGCTGCACGGGGCTTTTCTTGTGTTTGGGGAGGGAGAATGGTGGTAGAGGTTTCATGCGGGTTTGGAAGACTTATGTTAATGTTAAACAACATGTTAATCAATTACTACCAATGAGACAAATAACCGAAACTCGTCCGCCAACAAAAAGCATTTTTGAAAACATTTTAACTCATTTTACCACTTTGAAATTACCTTTTTACATTATAATTATCTACCATTGTCACTTTTGTCAGTATTTGCTGCCTATGAACAGCAAGGAAGAAATCATTCGAGGTTAATGTGGCGTGGCAATTTCGAGCCATAATAACTACGTCACCCCCTCCCTCACCCGCCTCACTTCCGCTACGTACCCTGGTAGAAGTCTTAGGGACCTCCCAAGAGAATATTGAAATTAGGCACTGTTGGGTACAAGTTCCTGAACTCTGCCAGTTAAAATAATCCACAAATCTTGTAGTGTAGCCAACTTAAGGAGAGGATGTAACTCGACCTGTCGACTTTATTTTAATTTCATTTTTTGAATACTTCTTTAAGTCTTCAGCAAAAGGAAACTATCTGGTAGCTCATTAGCCCCCTGGAAACAATTGCTTTGTATGATCACAATATAACTGATCTGACGTTTATCAGCACTTGACTTAATGGGTTCTACAATGAAAGTCGTATACGTAAGGAAATTATTGTAAGTGATTTTTCTAGTAATTTATAATTCTTTAGGGGGACATAAGAGGACGGTAAACATCCAAATAAACATATGAAATGGTGCTGAAGAACAATTTGTCACAACTTGTTTTATTATTTAAGGTCACTTGATTCTTTCAAAGGAATCACTGAGAGATAAAGGTCACTAATATGTCAGTGCCATCAGTGGATGCATAATGACGCCTTTACTTAGGTTATTTAGCTAGTGCCCTTCATCCAGGCGCGTAACGGACTTCGTCGGCTGGGCAACCGATTTTGATTGCAAGCTATTGCTAAGTCAGAAGAAAGCCGGAGTATCCGGAGAAAAACATCGAGTGGGATTTGAACCCATGCATATGTGAAACACATTGGTGCACAGTAACTGGAATAGACCACTCGACGGCCCAGTAACCAGGTACTTTGATAAGTCTTTTTAAAATCTGGGCAAACTTTATGTCAAGGGTCTCAAGTTTGTTGAGAAAGCTGAAAATTTTCAATAGGTAACTTGCGTTCCTACTGTAATACTATATGTGTCATTAAGGTCTACCAAACATGAAACATCACTCTCCAAGTTGGTAACACTGCCAATCTACACGCTGACTACTATGTTGGGGGTCTGTTGAAAGATGAAGCTATTTTCAACTGGCTATCAGAAATTGTAAAAATTAATATTTTTGTCAAGTCGTCTGTTTTTGAGAGTTATAGAATCGAAAGTATACTTAAAAAGCAAAATAACAAATCATGGGCCCTACAAAGGTTGAAAAAAAAAAAAAATTCAGGTCATTGGTTCAGTTCTAATCTTCTCCGGTTATTTCTACCGTTTATGTCTGCGTTCATCACAAACCTGGTATAGATAGGGAAAGAGTGTCTCGAGACCAAAATTGTCGCCGCCACTGGAATAAATTTCAGCTCACCAAGTATGAAATTGTTTTGATGACTCTGAATACCGCAAGGAAGATTTATGTTAGCATATCCTTCATTTGCTTTTTATATTGTACAAGCTATGCAACACAAGGCTACGGATCTCACTCAATGAAGAGCAACGCCGGGTGTTGAAATGGGGAAGAGTCATAAGTAGCTCCTTCCCACTTTTTGCAAAGGAGATGACCATTGTTGTTGTAAGACCTGATATTCAATGACAAACAATTGAGGTAAACATTTTTCCACTTCATTAAATTGCTTCGATGTAGTTTCGATGTTCTCTACAAATCCTGGTGATCCACAAGTAGTCAGAGTCAATAACTTTAGACCCATTTCACGTGACTTCATGATTTATTAACGCGGGCTTGTTGAAGAAATAGGTGAAATGTTTGTATGTTTGTATGTTTGTAGTACTCTACGTCTATCAGTCTATGCAGGTGCTGTGGAAGGCGGCATGTTGTAGGAGCATCAGCACACTGCAGGCTTCACTGTCTGCCTTTGACTGATTGACCACTTAAGTTACACATGATTTGGTTTGCCTTTGGAAACTTGACTAATTAGCCTTATGTGAAATGGATATATACGTATGCCATTAATTACATGCAAGATATTCCGGGGGTAAGAAAATGCCTAGCTAAAGCATGAAGTTTCTCTACTCGGTGTTGGATACATGTCACTTCCACTTACTCAACAATACACGTCAGAGTGAAAAAGTGTGGTAAGTATGGTTATGCACTTCAGTGGAACTTTTCACTCCAGTGGTATAGGCTATAGCCTGCAATGTTCTGGGGACCTAAGGTAACCAACCAGAGAACAACGATGCCTCTTTTTACAAGGGAAACAAATGAAACTGATGTACAATAAAAAAATAACTTTTTGGCTCATTATTGTGTGTATAGCTCACAAGTTTCTGTTCATCAAGGTGGAACAGGGTAAGTATGGAAGAAACTTATCAAATTACTAAATTTCATTTCACGAAGAGGAGAACGACAAAGTCCGAAATGCGGTACACGTGGATTTCATTCTTATACTGCAATTTTGGACCAACCCTATCCAAGCCCTTAGCCAAGGGGGGGGGGGGATAGGGTGCCCCCTCGCAAGGGAAATGTTTCGCCCAGATAGAAGATTTCAGGGTGCCATTGTTTTAATACAATTTACACATCTCACCCTCTGCAAAAAGTATCCCCCTCCCCCAAGCTATTTCGCTCCCTTCAGCATCTTTTCTGGCCACGGGCCTGACCTGTCTCGCGGCGATACACTCAAAGTCTGTCTTACAGTTGTCAAATCAAATCATTAAACGTCGGTTACATCACCTATTCTCCACAGTATGTATGTAGGTAGTAACCTGTTACAATATTTAAAAAAAAACTGGATCATTTTGTGATGAAGAACTGTTACAACCATTGCTCCTTCTCTCTGACCTTAGGAAGGGGTTTCCAACGTTGCCATTGTGTGGTGACCCAACGAAATAATCCAGCAGCTACCCCTTTCTTGGACTCAAACAGCAAAGTCACATTATCATTCGCATTTATCTTTTAGTTACCGGTAATATCGGTTGCGGACTGATGGTTTCACAACAAAGGTCAGAGGGAGTACTCTGTGAGGGGGAGGCCCGAAACTGTAAGAACCGAACTTGCGAAAGCCTCGACAGTGGGTCTTGGGGTCTTGTTCAGAGAATAAATGTAAGATTAAACACCTAAGCTGCTATTTTCTGCTATCTGGCAATTAGATAATTTAACAAAACCACATTTTTGTTATGGAATGGTGTAGCCACTATGCAGCGTGACCAGGGCAATATCAGAAAATAAATCCTCAAATAATAAAAATGTGTAAACCGTAGTATGGCTAAGGTACAGGAGTATACCCACTCCCCCCGGAAATATTTTAAAATTAAACACCGTTAGAAGCGATTTCGTAGCATCTGAAAACCAAGAGAAGTTCACAAGGAAATATTTTAGTGAGATGTGTTTGAGTATGTGGGGTGACCATTGCAATTTCTGAATATTGGCTAGTCAGTGATGATCAAGTAGGCAGATCCATCAGTAAAGGCAGAGGAGACGGAGGGGGGGGGGGTGGGACTCTTCCAGGACAATTTTTAAGTTAAAGAATAAGTACATCTGATTTTATCGTATCTGGCAATTCAAGATAAAAACACAAACTTTGCTACGCAATCAAGGGTTCGTCCCTCCAAAAATGGTGACGAAAAGGGAGGGTGTTACGAGGCTGGGAAGACCACTTTTGGAGGTACTCTTGATTATTACTGCGATGACAACCTCTGCACTAATGACGGCTCTAGGCAACTGGTATGCGGAACAGTTTGTCCTCCTTGAAATTCTAACATTGAGGAGGATCAGATTCACACTAAGACGAAAGAATACGTGACTTGTGATCATTTTATTTCTACAGTTGTATTCAAAACCATCTTTTTCAGTTCTTAGCAATGACTTGTTTTATTTCTGTTTGTACTGATGGCCCATGTTTAGAAAAAAATCCTCTTAATCTTTCGTAATCATTGCCGTAAGGCGCCACGGGAGCTTTAAGATCTCTTAGAGGATGTTGGGCGTGAGGGCACACCTAAGGGCCAGTGGTGGAGTCCAGGGGTAGCTCCCCGTTGGAGACCAGGGGCAGCACCGGGAAACTGGGATATTTACAAAATTGTGAACATTACAATGAAGCATTCCACGCTTTCTTAAGGACATTGGACTCGCAACAAACATAGAACAAAAGTGGTATTTCGACCATTTATCTTATGTTAGTGGGGTCGACGGTCATCTCCTTCGTAGGGGACCAGGGGCAAAGTTTCCACATTCCCTGGCTAATTTACAAAATTCTGAGCATTATAATCATGAAACATTTAATAAATATTTCCGTAGGAATTGGATACGCACTAAACAGAACACAGAATGAAAATTTTACCATATCTCTCTTTGGACTAAGTAGGATGCACCTCCAGTCAGTTTACTGATTCAGGAGGCCTGTAGGCAGTGATGTGTAGAGGTTTGGTTGGTTGGAGTGCGAAAGGTTTTATTTTCCTCTGAACACAATACCGAATAGGTTTAAATACGTGACATTCAAAGAAGGCAAAGGAAATATATCTGAATAAGGTCTGTGGTTATAGAATTTTATCATGGGGGGGGGGGGGGGTTCCAGTTGTAAATACCCAGCGGAAACAAAGTGAGCTTTCATGGGGAGGAAATCACTTCACTCCCTGAAAATGGCATGGAATACACACTATACAGACCTCGAAGTCACACCTAGGTTATTCCTTTTACTTATTACACTTTTCAATCCAGCCATCCGTCCGTCTGTCCTTCAGCCCATGCATGCATACATGCATGTATCCATCCATCCATCGGTCCATCTGTCTGCCTGTCCATCCTCCACCTGTCCATCTAGCCAAAAAAAAGAAAAAAACGTAATTCTCACTATAGTGTTTTCACAAAACATTCAAATAGTAACAAGGAAGCAACAGCAAGAGAAAAATTCCTGGATTCAAAAAGTATTGTTTCAGCAGCTTCTTTTAAACAACTAACAGGAAGTGGTGTGCGTTTGTGTGTTAGGGGTGTCCCTAATTTCGATCAGAGCTCTTCACACTTAGCGCCGGGCTCGTCACCAGATGGTTCAATTAATTGAACCCCCACCCTCCACTTCAAGCACCCTAGTTACGCTACTGGTATTTCTTCAGAAAACAAAAACACGAGTGTAAAATGAACATCCACTTTAGCATAAGTAAGTAGAAAAAGAGGCAATCATACACAAAAGCCGATCAATGCAATTCCAAAAATGAAAACAGAAAAAATTTAAGGAGATGAAGGAAGAGCGGAAAAGGGAGTAATAGACAAAGGGAAGCGAAAAAAGCATTGATACAAAAATATCCCAAATAAAGAATTGTTACACGTGTCTAGTACTGCGGTTCATAGTTTCACAGTTCAACCAGTGTCTCTAGCGTTTGTTTGATCCCATTAGCTTTCGACAAGAAAGTGTCAGCGTTTATCATGTCCAGAATTTGAACAAAAAAAAATGCAACGGAGAGTGGCTTCACAGATGCCCATAGAGCTCTGTGCCATGACTGATCGTAGCTTTACCTTTCTAATGCAAAGATTGGATTTGCCGCCATTAAATCTTTAACCTCAGGTTATAAGCCTGTCCACATATATTTGAAACAAATCGGACAAGATATTACATAAATAACCCATTTCGAGGAGCGTGTAGTATTTTCTTTAAAACGATGAAAATTGCGCAGGTTAGCAGTGTTAGTTACCATGTCATTAGCCACAAACTTTGCAAACCTTGCAAAATCTTACAAGGCTTGGTTTCCTCTCTGTTACACGGTCTACTAGGTGACCACCCAGTGGCGCCGGCACAGGGGGGGGGGGCATGAGGGGCGCGTGCCCCCCATGAAAAATGTTTGAAATTTTTAAAATGATCCCAAAAGGCGATTAAGCTGAGGTGTGCTTTAACCGAGTGATGGATCCATTTAATCATTTTCTATCACAAAAGTTTCTCAAACTATCAGAATTTTTGCAAATCCTTTGCAAACTATCAAAAATTTCGCGCGCTCCGCGCGCTTCAACCCTTACCACAATGTTCTTATTATCACTACCTTCTGATGGCAACTCCCGGAGAAGCACAGCAGCAAAAGTTGAAAGCTGTTCACGAATTACCAGGTAAAAGACTGGCCTTTTGAGTGGCATGTAGCTAGTTTGTTGGGCAATTGAAAGTGTCTCGATGCAGATTCTGAATGCAGGCTTTGTCATGGAAATCTTATTTGATGAAAAATTTCGCGCGCTTTGCGCGCATGCTTTACTGTTTGAACTGGGTCTCATGACCATTATTACGGTTATAATACATGAAACTATAATAACAACATCTGTAGGGAACTAGCATCAAATGTGGGATCTTTCAATCTAAGTTGCTGTAGCATGATTTGCAAAGTTGAAATTACATATTTGCCGTTATACATTTTTAATAAAAGTTACCGAGCGCTTTGCGCGCAGCCATTATCGGTATAGATGGCAGGCGCGTAGCCAAGGGGGGGGGGGCGAAGGGACCAGCCCCCTTGAACATATTTTTGGTATTTTTAATGTTTACTTTTACAATATTGCTAGTGTTTTCCCTATTTATATGCGGTAAATAGGCCTGGGAAGTGCCATTTCCAGCGATCTGGGAGGCATTTTGGGCCCCAAAATTTTCTTGCGCTTTGCGCCAACTCATGGTGGCTCGAAGCGCTGAGAGTCTGTCTATGGGCTCCGCCCCCCCCCCCTTGACAAATTCCTGGCTACGCCCCTGATAGATGGTGATTTTTAATACACTTACGACATAAAGGCATTCTGAAAACGCGCTTGTTAGTCCTTCACCCCTTTTGCTATACCTATCAGGGAGGTCTATATATCACCTTCCTGCACCTATACTTTCCCTCCCGCCTGTTAATCTGGATTTCGTTCAAAATTAGTAAAAATACGATAGTGTTAAAGTGCTATGCGTCATACTCCATAATTATCATTTGGATGCCAGGTAATAAGCATTATGTCAGTGCTCCATTTTATGTACTTGATCTAGAGCTTCCAGGAGGCCCTATGCAGGTATCTACCAGCCTTAGATGCCTTTTATAATGCACAATGAAGAGGAAGAAAAAAATCGTTATAGTCCAACAATGTTTCTGTGGAATCCACGCACGTATTTTGGGGTAAAAACTTTGCCTGAATAGAAAGCGGTAAAGTAGCCAAAGGAGGTTTGTTGACAACGTATTCTTCTCTTAGACAGCATACTCTCCTTTTTCACCTGACCAAAAATTAGAATTCACTAAATTATGGACATTTTCTCTCAAATGTAAAAGAGTGAAATTCACTCTTCGACGATTGCCTACAGTGAACACTCTTTTTTCGAGTGGAAATAGACTGAAATTCCACTCTGCTCGGTGTGGTAATTAACTCTAAACGAGTGAAAATCCCACTCCGAGGAGAGTGGAATTCCACTCGAAACAGAGAGTGGTCACTGTAGTCAATCTTTTTGATGGATTTTCACTCTTTTACATTTAGAGAGTTCCAGCTATATATATGATAAGCTCCAAAAATATTCCAAAGATAGCACCATTTTGCATCTAAGAAACCGTAAATTTGCAAAAATTTGCACCCCTCCCCTTGACCCCTCCCCCAGGACGGCACCTTTATGTAGTGACAAGAAGATCCCCATTGCTGTATACAATGTATACAGTTGGAAAAAACATCCAGCCAGTCGGAAAAATTAGAATTCACTAAATTGGGGACATTTTCAAGCCATACAGGTGTGTGATCAGTTCCAAAAATATCACAAAGATAGCACCATTTTGCATCTAAGCAACCTTAAATAAACAAAAATTTCTTAAAGGGGAGGGGAGCCCCCTCCCTTAGACCCCTCCCCCATAAAGGCACTTTAGTGTAGTGAAATCTGACAAAGGAAGGATCTCCACTTTGTGTACGAACGTGGGGAGCACACAAAAAACGCATTTGGCGCAGACTTGCGAGGTTAACTGAAGTGCCTTTACGACATTATCTGTTGTGCCCCCCCCCCCAATCACCAAAGCCTGGCGGAGCCACTGTGACCAACCGTCGGTTGAATTAAGGCAGTGACGCGTGTGAAGGTAAAGAATTAGCCCAATAGAGTGATCAATGGGCTCTCTAATTGTCTGTTAAGATTTGGTGTATCCCAAGTAATGTGTAGGTGCCCGGTCAATGATTTTGAAAGAGTTGTGATCACACTGGGATTTACAATTATGAGATTTGGCTAAGTGTTTGTATATGTGTGAATTCTTATCTGTCCTAAGATGCTCGTTGATCCGTGTAGAGAAGTGTCTATGGGTCTCCCCTATATAACAAGCATTACAGCTTGTACAGCTTAACTTGTATACTACATGGGATCTGAGGCCAGTTTATTGACGAACGTATTAAGCACTTTGAAAGACGTAAACACCAGCTTGACATCTATGCGTCACTGCCTTCAACCGACAGTTGATTTCAAGTCTTTATTATAACTTTTTTTGCCTGATGATGAAAGTCGTTCTTTCGAAACATGTCGCATTTTTGTACGCAATAAATATTATCGCTGAGAATTATCGTGTTTTAAATTATTTTTGCCATATATATATATATATATATATATTATATATATATATATATTATATATATATATACATATATATGTATATATATATACATGTGTGTGTGTATATTACATGGGATCTGAGGCTCGGAAGGGGTCGCTGGTTCTAATCTTGTCTGAGTCTTGTCTGAGTCGCTGGTTTATTCCTGCTCGGGATAAGTTATTCATTTAATAATATCCCATATATATATATATATATATATATATATATATATATATATATATATATATATATAGATATAGGATATTGTTAAATGAATAACTTATCCCGAGCAGGACTAAACCAGCGACTCAGACAAGATTCGAACCAGCGACCTCTCGCGAGCCGAGTGGATACTCTGACCACTGAGCTATTGAGGCCCATGTAGAAGAACGCAGTCAACTGAGTTAAAACACTTGTTGAGTTAGGTTTTCCATTATAACGTCACAGAAGGGGTCTCTTTTATGAGTAGGTATGAGAGACGCAGCGACTTTAAATGACTGAATCAATGCTATATTGAATTGTCGCATAGAGACGTTAGGCCATTTTACCAGTAACATAGGCACGTGCATAATACTGAAAGAGTATATTATTATATAAATGGAAATCTTAGCCTCAAGGAGGATTTGAACCATAATAATGGAAATTTTAACCCGACAGTATTTAAGCTCAGTTGGTTGCGGACTTTGTAGATAAGTTTCTGTACTATGTGAAAGAAAAACTCCTTTGCGGGTGATTGAGGTCAAACTTTATTTCAGGTCAACAGAAGTCAAACCATGAAAACCTCGTTATCATGATATCTCCAAGAGCGTCACTTTAAAAATTCCTCACTTAGCATGTATATATTCAACATTAAGTTTTGAGGCCTAAAGTATTGATGGAGATCAAAGATCTTTTGAGGTCACCAGAAATCAAACTGCGAAAACCTTGGAAATATAAGTCATATATCAAGCAAGGCTGTTTTGACATTTGATGACTCTAGTACTTGGCAGGTAGATTCCACATCTTACGCTGAGTAGAACTGAGGGTGCATTTACACTAGGTCCGGATCTGATCTCGAGTAGTGGATCTGACCTCGCGCAGGCGATCAGATCCGGATCCAGTGTAAATGCACCCTTATTTTGAAAGTCATAAGTCTTAGTTTAGGTAGCAAGAGGCCAAACTGTGAAAAAATTTAAAAAGCTATAATAATCAAGCTGGTGTTAACGTCTTTAATTATGACTTTGTGTTTCATTGTCGTCATTTTATCTATTATTTCGGAGTACAAGTGGATACCCCAATTTCTCCTTTATATATATTTTTATATACATATATATATATATATATATATATATATATATATATATATATATATATATATATATATATATATATTTATTTATATATACTTGCTTGTTGCTCCGATTGGTACCTCAGTGGCCTCTTAAAGGATCGTTAGAAATCTATTTGACCACATATGCAGATCAAGGGGTCATAACTACTTAGAGAACCACGAGTGTTCAAAATTTATAATATCAATGCACGTCGGTAAGAATATTATCAGTACTTGTTACTGTGCCCATCTCCTGCACCTTCACTTCCCCTAGGATTTACGTTCTAATATTTGTCCAACTTCAACTGCTCAGATTTCCATGAAATTGAGTCATTTTAGTGCAAAATGTGTGCACTTCAAGACAATTGTCCTCGCAAGATGAACTTGTCCAGTCAAAGCCAGGTGCTCTTCATGAGGCTTCTCTTAAGAAGCAACATGTTTCATCGGGGGTTTCACAGACAGTTTAACGGGTCCTATTCTTAAAAGACTGTAGAGCAGCAATGGCATCTTGAATTTCTCGACCTAGGATTGAATCCAGTGACCCTGGGCAGGGCCCCTGGTGGGATCTACGCTAAACGCCTTAATGACAGACCAGGAGTGAAGCCTGGAAGGATGAGTTATGTGTGGAATAGTTGACATCGAACTGGTCTGATTTCCTTGAAGTGGCACATGACCACAAAAACCACAACAACAAAGTTAACCGTTAGTTTCATACATACCTTCATTCAGGGCCATCAATAAGTGGTGTTCCCTTTGCCACATTCAGCGGTTCAGGGACATGGCTGTGTGGAAAAATGTGTTTATGGGGATGATTTTGATGAAATACCATTTGAACGTAGCTCCATCACTGGCACTATGTATGGAATAGTTTACATCAGATTTGTTACATATTTCTTGGAGTGGCTTTGGATGAGCCCACAATTTATGACCACACAAAAAAAAAAAAAAAAAAAAAAAAAAAAAAAAAAAAAAAACCACAAAGTTGTCGTTTGTTTCATAGTTACCTTTATTCAGGGCTTTCAATAAGTCATGGTGTTCCCATTGCCATGTTCAGCTGATCACAGAGACATAGCTGCCTGAAAAAACGTATGTTCATGGGATGATTTTGACCAAACACCATTTAAACGTAGCGCCGTCATTAGCAGATACAATGCGAGTTTCAGTTTCAGTTTATTCTCTATATCGCCTTAAGAGGCACAAGAGACTACAAAGTAATGACACATGAACAAATACTTAATATATGGCAAAAAGCACCAAAGTACAAAAAGAACAAATTAAAAGGAAAACAAAATAATAATGTAAACAACACAGACTGGTATTACCTATCACAAAAACAAACTGACACCAGCCACTAATGATTACTCAGCTTGAATTAAAGGCCAAAACATCAATTCGAAAATGTATCCATAATAATCTTACAAAATTTAATCAAATTTGAAAGATTTTTACTATTTTTACTTTGAAAAAGCTCTTCCATTTGAATAGAAGATGGTCTTCTCCTAAAATAAGGTTTAAGTAATAAATTTCTTTCTTTAATAAAGTGACGACACTGAAAAACATAATGGAATTCATCCCCCAGGCTCCCTCCCCCACAAAATTCACACGTCCTATCATGATAAACTACCCCTTCGAATTTACCAGTAATCACCGGTAGCTTACTATTAGCACATCTAAATTTACTGAAAATGGTACGACTAAAGAGATCAAGGGTTATTAAATAGGGTTCAAATTTCAACTTAGTTTTAAATATCCTATAATTTTTACACTGTGAATTTGTGTTTACTTCAGCAATCCAATCCTGTTCGTACATATCACTCAGACGCTGATTCAATGTTGTTCGAAGCCAACTACTTGAAACTTCGCTACTAGTATTCCAAACAAATGACAATCCCGATTTATCCAATATATTCTTCACCTTAATAATCCAGGGCGAACTGTATACATTAGTGTCATGCATAATTCTTAAAAACTCATAAATTAAATGTGCCAGTTTATGACCTCTACCAGCTGCTATCACACACCAAGATAAGACCATCCTCAATTCAACAGTTTTCATAATTTTATGTCGCCCCAGCCCCCCATAAACCATGCAATTAGGTGTATACTTACTTAACTTCAGAATACTCTTACAAAATTTAGTGTGGAGGGCTTCAATTTTATTAGTATTCTCGAAACCCCATATTTCACATCCATATAAAAGAGCAAGAAGGACAAGTTGATCGAACAATTTAATCTGGATATCAGGTGGGAGACTAAGATTGTAAGATTTATTCAGCATACTAAATAGAGCCCGTCTCGCATGATTCACTTGTGCATTCACAGTTTTAGAAAATCTATTGTTGTAGTTAAAGGTGACCCCTAGACAAGTATAGTCATCAACAATTCTATGTTTGCATCGCCAAATTTGAACTTAGGTTTTTTCCTTATTTTACCCTTTGAAAAAATCACTACTTTAGTTTTATTAGCATTTACCTTCATATGCCAAACATTACAATAGTCATTTACACCATTTAATGCATCCTGGAGTTCATTTTCAGTTTCAGCTAATACAATAGTATCGTCTGCGTATAACAAAGTAAACAGCTTAATATAAACTTCTACCTCGTCATTACTAAAAACTTCCATCATTGAAGAAGACAAATTATGCAAACCTTTGTAATAACGACTTATAAAACGTTCGAAGTCGTTTAAAAATATGGTAAATAGTACCGGGGACAAATTTTCACCCTGTCTTACTCCTATGTTGCACTGAAAATATTCGGATTTTATTCCATCCTTGATGACAGCCGATTTTGCGTTCGCATAAAAAGAATTGATCACCTTAAGCACATTTCCATTAACATTACAACCTATAAGTTTAGATCACAAACTAGTTCTATCCACCAAGTCAAATGCCTTTTCATAATCGATAAAAGCACAGTAAATTCTCCTTTTCTTTCTAAGATAAAAGTCTACAATAGAATAAAGTGTAAATATATGATCCAGAGTAGAGTGGTTACTCCTAAAACCTGCTTGTTCATCACCAATCTTACCAGTATTATTAAGGTAAGTTCTTATACGCTCATTTAGGATCGATGTGAATAGCTTACCCAAACAGATCAACAGAGTTATACCGCGGTAGTTGTTTACATCATTAAGAGAGCCTTTACCCTTATAAATTGGCATGATCAACAAAACGGTCCAACTAGTTGGGACAACACAGGAGGACAAAACAACGTTAAACAATTTAGTTATAAGAGCTATCATATGATCGGTACTGTATTTCAAAAATTCATTAATTATTTGGTCATCCCCAGTAGATTTATTATTTTTTAACCTATTTATTTGAGTTCTCACTTCATCAACAGCAATACATTCGTTAAGTTCAATGTTTTCAGAAGAAAAACAATCCGGGATAAATCTGCTTGCTTCCTCAGAGAGCGTTTTTGTTTCATTCAGCTCTTTAAAATGATTTCACAACGTCTGCAGCGATATACTGTTACAACTGCCCAAAGAATTACTTGCTTTATTTATAATATTCCAGTATTCCTTAGGATTCTTACTATTGTTACAAGACGACCCGTCAGGAACACTGGATTGAATCCATCGACGAGCGAGTGGAAAGTTCCAGAGAATTCAACTTCAACGCAGCCTTTCTAGAACTATCTAGAAGTGAGAACTGTTTACGTTATGTCCCAATTATAGCAGCGACCTGGCAACACTCCTAGCCAGCTGCAACAATTGTTTACAACTACTGTATGTTCTAGAATATCTAGTGGATGAAATTATCCTGCCTATTACAGTATTGGAAACAGCTATCACTGTGCCAACTGACAACACATTTGAATTGAAAAGGCTTGAAATAGAAATGAATAAGGAGATTAGATTAAAAGAAATGGAAAGAGAAAGGGAAAAAGAGGAAAGAGAAATGCAAATGCAAATGCAAAAGGAAAAAGAGGAAAGAGAAATGCAAATGCAAAGGGAAAAAGAGGCAAGAGAACATGAATTTAGGTTGAAGCAACTAGAGTTAGGGGTCATAAAAGCCTCAGACCCTAAAATAGGCTTGGATACTGGGGGATTCGATGTTTCTAAGCACGTAAAATTTGTCCCCAAATTTCAGGAGGATAATGTGGAGAAATTCTTTAACCATTTTGAAAAGCTGGGTGAGCAACTAAAGTGGCCAAGAGATAAATGGTCCATACTCATTCAGAGTAATTTCACAGGCAAGGCTCAAGAAGTGTATTCCGCTCTGTCAATAGAGGACAGCATGGATTATGATAAGGTTAAAAAGGCCATATTACAAGCCTATGAATTAGTGCCCGAAGCTTATCGCCAAAAATTTAGAAAGTATCGGAAGGCGGATACACAAACCTATGTAGAGTTTGCTTATCAAAAAGAAAGGCATTTCGATAGATGGTGTGCTTCCAAAAAGGTCTCCACATTTGACACTTTAAGACAACTGATGCTGGTCGAGGAATTCAAACGGTGTGTGAATGATGACATTAAGACTCACCTTGAGGAAAATAAGGCTGACAAGCTGAGTGAAGTTGCAAATTTGGCTGATCAGTATGCTCTTACCCATAAGTTTGGTAAAGTGGGTCAGACTCAAAACAAGGGTCAGTTTAATAGGCCAAATAAGAAATATGGCAATAGTAGTGGCACAACAGGTAACAGTGGATCTCAGTCTGGTTCTATCTCTCCAACAAATTCTGGTAAAAAACAACCAGATTCAAGTCGTCAAAAGAACGACCAGGTCAGCTCAAACAAAGCTGCCTTTAAAGACATAAGTTGTGGTTTCTGTCACAAAAAAGGCCACACAATGGCAAATTGCTTCACATTGGCAAAATTAAAGGAGACTGAAACAGCCTCCAATGCCTTAGCCAATGCAGAGAATTCTTCTGAGGTAGTCGTGACTTTACGGCCTAATTCTAACGACAAAATTAAGGAAGAATACCTTCCATTCGTGTCTGAGGGGTTTATTTCCCTAGATGGGAATTCAGCTCATCCACCCTCAAAATTAAAATTTTGCGTGATACAGGCGCAACTCAGTCGTTGCTTCTTGATGGAGTTTTGCCATTATCGGACTCTACTTCCACAGGGGCAAATGTACTAATTCAGGGGGTTGAGTGTGGATTTATTTCTGTCCCTCTCCACAAAATTAATTTGAAGTCAGATTTAGTTTCTGGGTCGGTCATAGTAGGGGTCAGACCTACTCTACCTGTAAAGGGGGTATCTCTGTTGCTAGGCAATGACCTAGCTGGTGGAAAGGTAGTAGCCAATGCAATTTTGACAGATAAACCATGTGATTATAACAACACAGAGCAATTAGAAAAGGAATTTCCAAATTTATTCCCTGCCTGTGCTGTCACTAGAGCTATGTCACAAAAGCTCGCCATGGATGATAAATTTAAACATCCACCCTCCAAAAGTGAGGATACAGTTCCCAAAAGTGGAACAAGTAGGGAATCATGTAAGGATGATAATCTTGAACATCCACTCTCTAAAAATGAGGGTATGATTTCTGAAAATAAGGATGATAAACTTAATCATCCACCCTCTAAAATTGAGGAATTAGTTCCTAAAAATGGAACAACACTCCCAAAAGAGGAGTCAGAATCTGGAAAAGATTCCAGTAAAAATATTCATGAAAGTGAAGATTCTTGGTATGATCTCAGCCAATCTTTTATGACTAATCTTGATGATAGTCAGGATTGTGAGTCTCCTGGCCCCACACATAGTGAGGGGGTAAAACAGGAAAAATCAAAAATGTCTGACACACTCCACAGAGACCAGTTGTCAGTCCAACAACAACATGATGAAGAACTTCAGCCATTAATAGCTGGTGCACTCACTGAGGATGAATCGAAAGACGTCCCAGTCTGCTTTTATTTGAAAAACAATATTTTGATGCGTAAATGGCGACCACCTGATGCACTATTAGATGAAGAGTGGAGAATTTACCATCAAATTGTGGTACCTAGGACCTATAGAAGGGAAATACTGAGTATTGCTCATGAAATGCCATTTGCAGGGCACCTAGGAGTCAATAAGACTTACCACAGAATTCTAAATCACTTTTATTGGCCAAAACTGTAAATTGATGTGGCCAAATTTTGTAAGACCTGTCACTCATGTCAAATGGTTGGGAAGCCGAATCAGAATATTCCGGCTGCACCCTTAAAGCCAATTCCTGCTTTTGAAGAGCCGTTTAGTAGAGTCATCATTGATTGTGTAGGTCCCCTACCTAAGAGTAGGGCAGGGCATCAGTATATATTAACCATTATGTGTGCTTCTACGAGGTTTCCAGAGGCAATACCTCTGAGGAATATTAAGGCTCGGACAGTCTTACAAGCTTTACTTAAATTTTTCACATTGTTTGGGTTGCCGAAAGAGATCCAGTCAGATCAGGGGTCTAATTTCATGTCAACTGTATTCCAACAGATGTTATATGAGTTAAGCATAGACCAAATTAAGTCTTCGGCTTATCATCCTGAAAGCCAAGGGGCTTTAGAAAGGTTTCACCAAACATTGAAGAATATGTTAAAGACATATTGTCATGATAATGAGAGAGATTGGGATGAAGGCATTCCATTTGTAATGTTTGCTGCCAGGGAATCTATACAAGAGTCACTTGGGTTCAGTCCATTTGAACTTGTCTTTGGACACACAGTTCGTGGACCATTGAAATTGTTAAAGGAGAAGTGGTTATCAGAACCAGGTGAAGACATACATCTACTTGATTATGTATCCCGCTTTAAAGATCGTCTTCATGGAGCATGTGAACTTGCTCAGGAAAATCTGAGACACTCTCAGAAGAAAATGAAAGCGTGGTATGACAAGACCACTGTGAAAAGAGAGTTTAAACCTGGTGATAAGGTGCTAGTGTTTTTACCTGTTTCTGGTCAGCCACTTCAAGCTCGCTTTCAAGGACCTTATGTCATTGAGAAAAAAGTTAGTGACACAGATTACGTCATTTTGACACCTGACAAGCGTAAATCTAAAAGAGTATGTCATATTAATATGATAAAGAAATATTATGAAAGAGAAGATTGTGACATTTCTAAGGATGAAAGTGTACATGATGTAAATAGCAACACTAATGATACAGGTGATGAAGTGTGTATTATCAATGCTGATCATGAACTCAGTAATGATGAGATCAAGGCTAATAATGTTCCGGACATGTGTATTAAGATACAAAATTCTGATGTGTTGAAAAATCTTGACCAGAAATTAAGTAATCTGGATCACAAAGAAAAGTCAGAAATGAAATCATTAATCTATGAATATGCATGCTTGTTCTCAGATGATCCTACTAGGACAAGTTTGATTGAACATGATGTTGATGTGGGAGATGCCACACCAATCAAGCAGCATCCTTACCGAGTTAACCCTCGAAAACGACAACATCTCAGGGATGAGGTTCGGTATATGTTAGACCATGACATTATAGAACCTAGTAATAGTGAATGGTCTTCCCTTGTATATTGGTCCCCAAGCCAGATGGTGGGTACAGATTTTGTACTGATTACCGAAAGGTGAATGCGGTCACAAGAACGGATTCCTATCCGATACCCCGTATCGATGATTGTATTGATAGGATTGGGAAAGCTACGTATGTATCAAAGTTTGACTTACTAAAGGGGTACTGGGAGATACCACTCACTGAGAGGGCTCGGAAAATCTCGGCATTTGTGACGCCAGATGGGTTATTTCAGTATAAGGTTATGCCGTTTGGTATGAAAAACTCACCGATGACGTTTCAGCGCTTAGTAAATGATCTTACGTCAAATTTAGAAAATTGTGAAGTATATGTTGATGACCTTATTGTGTACAGCAACTCGTGGGATGAACATGTACAACATGTTAAGGCATTATTTGACAAACTTGCCAAAGCTAATTTGACTGTCAATTTGGTCAAAAGTGAGATTGCTTGTGCCCATGTGGTGTACTTAGGGCATGTGGTTGGTCAGGGTAAAGTTAGACCAATTAAGGCTAAAGTTGAGGGCATTGAAAAATTCCCTGCCCCAACTGATAAAAGGCAGCTCATGCGCTTCCTAGGCATGGCTGGTTACTACAGACATTTTTGTCCGAATTTCTCTGACATTGCTGCACCACTGACAAAATTGTTAAAGAAAAATGAAAAGTTTGATTGGACGGATAATTGCCAAGCAGCATTTGAATTATTGAAAAAGGCACTAATGAGTTCACCAGTGTTGATCGCTCCAGATTTTGAAAAACAATTTAAGTTGGCAGTAGATGCCAGTGACAATGGCATAGGAGCAGTTTTGCTTCAAGCTGATGAGCATGGTGTTGATCACCCTGTTTGTTATTATTCTAAGAAATTTGACAAACACCAGAAAAATTATTCAACAATTGAAAAAGAGACATTAGCTTTGATACTTGGTCTTCAACACTTTGATGTTTATTTGGGAACTACTAGTTTCCCTATCACTGTATACACTGATCATAACCCTTTGACATTTTTATCTAAGATGAAGAATAAGAATCAAAGATTGATGAGGTGGAGTTTATTTCTGCAATCATATAATGTAGATATTAAGCATATTAAGGGGAAAGACAATGTTGTACCAGACTCTTTGTCAAGAATTTGATTTGATGCAGTATGTTGAAAATCTCACTGTAAGTTTTGAAATTTTGTGTTAACTATGGCACAATGTGTATTGATAATGTTACTGTATTCATGTATCATCACCTTGCAAGACAAATTATATGTTATGATTATACCTTCCATTGAATATTGGACTACATAATATACATACTGTAGTTATTACTGTAAAGTTATACATTGTAAATACTGTAATTTAAGTTTTGTCCGAGACGTCCAAAACTTTTTCAAGGGGGGGGAGTGTTACAAGACGACCCGTCAGGAACACTGGATTGAATCCATCGACGAGCGAGTGGAAAGTTCCAGAGAATTCAACTTCAACGCAGCCTTTCTAGAACTATCTAGAAGTGAGAACTGTTTACGTTATGTCCCAATTATAGCAGCGACCTGGCAACACTCCTAGCCAGCTGCAACAATTGTTTACAACTACTGTGTGTTCTAGAAGTTTCTATTAAGGAACGTTCTCGTAATTGCTGGACTGTGTACACTAGAAGTTTCTGTTAAATTCTGGAGAGTTCTCGAAGAAAAGCCTAGCATATAAAAGGCAGTTCAACAACTATCACACTGGAGAGAGACACCATCGAGTCCAGACGTTATTCTGCTGTCCGTTTGTTGACCGAATCATATGAGGCCAGCCACTGACAATTCACACTTGTGACAAATTGCCTTACGCCGTTTCTACACTGTGCATTGAGGTTGTTATCATCCATCGCCTACCTAGCCTTGTCATTATTCGCTCGTGGAACCAGTTCCTACGCTACAGCACGCTGCAGGTCTACCACTGTGCCATCGTCAACGTGCATGCACTACCAGTACCAGCCCTTGGACCAGACCAGGCAAATATTAAGTAAAGGATTGTGAGTAAGTCTAATTAATTATTGTAAATTTAAGTGAGATAAGGAGATTGTAAATAATCATTAAGTTGTTGAATTTTAATCTCGTTCTTCTGTGATCTTTCGCTGTTATTGGTTTGACTCGCGACCACAAGCCGTAACACTATTAAGACGCATTAAATGTAAACGGAACTTACCGAAATAGTTTGCGTTTTACCTTTCTCATATGATGCCTACATTGTTTGGATATTGCACACATAGTATTCCACGAGTGAATATCTTTCACCGATTTATACACTTTTTTTGCCTTCACGTACTTCTTTTTCATTTCTCTACAACTTTTATCAAACCATGGTTTTCTTAATGGAGAGCTTTTTTTACAGCTCTCAAATATACCCGTTGCACAATTCCAACCTTACTCGCCGTTTCTAGAAATGCATTATTTAAATTCGAAACAACATCATCAAGCTGACATTGTGTAAGATCTTGGACATCCAAGGAATCCAGCTTTTCCATGATTTCATTTATATCTCGATCACAGAAGGAACTTAGAAATGCAAAGAATGGTACTTTCCAAGCCCTATCAGATCCACACATTTTTTTGTACTAGTAGGATCTCAAATCTTCATATAAAATGGGTAAATTTTAAAATATATTTCTCGATCCTTTGTATTTTTTGGACATAAGAGCTCTATCAAAAAAAAAAAAAAAAACAAACAAACAAACAAACAAACAGCCCAAAGGCCACACTGGGAAGCATTTAAGAATAGAGGGATCATCAAAGCCCCAGGCTTTCTACCCTGCGTATACCTAGTCTTGCACAATTGACCGTATATAAGTTGCACACAGTACCCAGTTCATTGGGAACTGTGAGGACGCCCTCTACTCCTCTTCAAATTTAGTAATGAACGAAATACTCGAGTACGTAGTATAGGTGAAAAGCGCCCTCAATTGGTAAAAAACGAGTGTGAAATGGAAATTTACTTACGTCATGACCAAGACTATCCCCCACGAAAATTCAAAGTAAACTCAAGTTAAATCCCCTCCCGCATTTTAAAGTTTTTAGGCCTATGGCACCTAGGCAATTGGCCCAGATTTTCTCCCATGTAGCTCTGCCTAAACTAAACCCCTGCTTAAGCTGTCAAGTGGACGGTTACAGTGGGATATTGGGTGACGTGGATACATAGTGATAGGGTCGCATGTGAGTATTGCACACACGCAGCTGTTCAACAGGGAGTTATAGTGAGACCAATTATTATGTCGTATATGCTTGAGGTGCGCCAAAAATAAAATTTTAAAGCCATATTAGTTACGTTCACTTGAAGTATTCTTTATTGCAAAAGTTGTCCATTAGTTATATAAATTATTTCGAAATATACTACTAATTGCTTGCACATTTCCTTTTGTTCATAATTACTTTAATTTGACCCTCATTTACATTACGAGGGGAAATTTAATCGCCTAGTTGGTTGGGACAATGTGATCCAAGGGACGCGATAGAAGAAACCAGGAATTAGTGTTTATTTGCTTGTTCTGTGTCACTACGTGAAAAAGCAGATAGCTCGAAAGGGACTTCAAGACTGGGCACCTTTGTAAACTTACTGATTGATTGAACCAAGCTGTGAGGTGACCGTGCTTTGTGTGGGAGTATTGGGTAGGCCTTCCTAGGTCTAGCTAGATTTTTAACCTGCCCAGAAGCAGTAGCCTGCTGCATCAAGGAAAACGAGCAGCCACGGTTTGGTTGTTACTTTAAAAGTTACACTTAATGTCCTAGACTAATGAAGGGATTACTGTTTATGTGAGACTCTGCTGGACGAGAAAAGAGAGCCAATACCAAGGAGTTTCGAGAAGTCAGTGTTACTCTTCTGCTCAACAAAAACTGACCTTGGGGAAAACGTTGGTTATCATTGCTAATTTAAAAAAAAATAACTATGATATTCCTTCTGGGCTGAAAATAAGGGAGGTTTTGCTAAGTATTTGAGAAAAGTGATTCAACATCATCTTCTTTTCCGTCATAATCATTGACGCTCATAAATGTTTCTGTAAGGAATAAGGTATGTCATACCTTCGTACGGGAATACTCTTGTTTGTAATGAGTAGTGCATATAGTGATCTGGGTATTAGGAAGCAAAGCATTTCATGCTAAAATCTTGAAAAGAAAAATGTAATTTAGTCTTGATGTCTTTTTGATGACAGTAATATAAAAAGAGCGTCTGAGTTGTTGAGATAATAATTATGTGACAACAAACATAGGATACTTTTGTGCATCATCATCTATGACAGTTGCCAGTGGGAATAAAGAGTGCTGAAAATGCGGACCCTTCTCTTCATTGAAGAATCTAGGTGGTCAACTTCATCTTTGAAGGTTTTATATTATTCCCAAGTTGTTACTGTTGTTCAAATCTTTGGTCAAAGGACGAAAGAAGAGTCTCCCAAATCTGATTTTTCTTGCCTCTAAAATCGACAGCGTTCATTTTATTTCACTTATGTATTTTTGTATTTTACTCTTTGCACATATGCAGAACGAGATTGAACAGTACAGATATTTTACAATGATCATAATGATAAACGAAAGAGAAAGGAAGTAGTTTAAAAAATCTTAATAGGCTTAAAAAGTAGATCCACACCTAAACAAAAAAGAAAGAAAAAAAAAGAGAAAAATAAACATAGAACATCATGACATTAAATACACAGGTAACGTAAAGCAAAGTAAAACCATTAGTACAACAATATAATACAATCTATAGCTCTTTAAATTAATGAGTGCTAAGATCCTTTTTTAAATGAATGCGATGGGGAATAAATTTTATGGTTTTTGGCAAGGAATTCCAAATTGTATTAACTGGATAACGTAAGCTCTTTTCTATAGCATTGGTAAGGTTTGTGCATGCTACCGGTTTTCCTGGTGTTATGATTATGGACTTCCTTATTGGGTGTAAAATAATCTTTGACAACAGGAGGAGTATGAATATTAATAAAATGGTACGCAAACGTAGCAATGTTAACGTCAATAGGATTCAGAAATGTAAAAATGTAAGGAAAGGTAAATGGCTTACTGGTGTGATAATTTAAAGAAGCAAAAGAAGTACGACAAATTGCACTCTTTTGAAGGGTTAAAAGTTTCTTTATATCAGAAGACAAAGTACCAGAGCATACAGTTACACAATAGGTTAGAAGGGTGTAAATAAAAATATAAGGAACGCAGAACATGTCCAAGTAAATAATGCTTAAACTTGAAAGGAATTTCAACACCTCTTGCGATTTTTCTAAAAACAGCTTGAACGTGATTTTTCCACGTTAACCCAGAGTTAATGATTTTCGTAAAACACGTAGTATATTTAATCCTTTTACATCTGCTGTGCAAGGGGTACACCACTGATTGCACACGTAGTCAGTGATCAGTCAAAGTGATGTTGTTGTTTGGATTTATGTCAATCACGGTGTAGCCACCAATCAGTTTACAAAAATATACATAATACCCCTTAATATCTTTGGTGTATATTCACAGCCCTTTCAAATAAAATTTCCTTAACTGGTGGCGCTCATCAAGTATTACTCTTAAAGCGTTACTCTCTTATTGATAGGCGTCTGCGGTGTGACGAAATGCAAGACTCATACCCGGGTAACCAACATATCCAGGAGGGTCGTTTCTCGGCGTTCTAGCTGCTTTGGGTAAATATATGGTAACATCTGAACAAATTTAAGGGTCTGGACGCAGTCCAAGGGATGGGAAAGTGTTTTAAAGAAGGATTATTGAGATTTTTGGTAGAATAATTAAAAGTGCTCATATGCTAACACGAGCGGTTTGCAAATTTCGAGTAAATTTATGTTCAAAAGTTGGTCTGAACTCACTAGTCGGTAGAGGGTGGGGATTGGCCCAGCCCCCATGATAAGCACGTTTTTTCATCGTAAAGAAGTACAGAAAGACTTTCGTGCAAACACAATATCTAATCAAGTTTGTTTGTGTGTCAACATTTCTCTCTGAAAATCTTTATACTTCAAAGGCAATAGACGGTATGCTTATGACGTCACGGGACCGTAGACATCAAGGTACGCTCTCGGTTGAGAGTACCACGCGAAGCGGACTTTGTTCGCTCAGCTCCTCAGCTTCCCAAACCACCGTCCGCCAAAGCGAAGAGGACTGTGTCCAATTTTAGACGCAAACTTCATTACCATAATATGACTTATTCGTGTGCTCTCTCATTATTCTTGCAATTGTTTTTGAGTGCGTGTGTGAACTAGGCTCCTGTAGTCCTAAACTGAAAGTCTAGACTGAAACCTGAGACGAAGTCTTATCATTACTGTACTGCATAACCACCTGTGCAGTGGGCACTACCAGGGAGTGGCTATTAAAATAACATACCAACTCTGTGGGGGGGGGGGGCATAGGCTACTGCAAGATTTAAACGGTACCAGATGTTTGCCTTCTTATAAATATTCACTAACATTCAACCAGTCCTGAGGCCACATATTTCTATGAATATCCAAAAGAATTTGTTCAGTGTTCACTTTGGCAGGTGCTGGGGATGTGACTGAACATGGAATATAAGGCACAGCCTGCTACGTGAGCAAGATTGAGAGGGAAGCCCGTAAGTATCTATAGAGTGCATTTGTCGTATATTATGACTTCAGTGTCTGCTGCCACCATTAATGCTGTCACCTTAAAGGTGACGTTAATGCATAGGGTTAATCACATCAAAGTACCTTCATGCAAGCGTAAGGTTTACAACAAGTTGCGATACCCACGAAGTTTAGGAACTACTTGGAGAGTGTAAATTACATGAATTTCATGCGTAATTAGACATCCCTTGCGTAATATTACTAACATCAAGGGTGAATGTAAATCTCGCACGCACAGTACGCCCACATAAGTAAAGTAAATTCACCTGTATGTCGTGGGCAATTAAATACATTTCTTGTAACATTACAAGGCGGCAAGGCTAATGTAAATCCCGTATGCACAGCGACACCCACATGAGTACTAGAGAAGATTCACCTGCATGTCATGGGTAAATAAACATATTTTGTGTAACCTTACAAGGAATGTAGAGTAAGTATAAATCCCCCTTGCACAGCGACAGCACAGCAACAAACACATCTTGTGTAAAATTACAGGGCATCGAAGGTACATGTACATGCAAATGCCGCACAGCGTGGAAAAGGAAGTATTCTTGTTTAGAAATTTTACACTGAGTCTTAAGGAATGTAAGCTGGCATATCTTCTAAGCCTCTCAGTTTGTGAAACTTTGTAAGAACGTACACAACATGTGGCTGAAATATTCTTAATTTCTGGTACAAAATACCCTTTTGGAGTGTCGTTATGGGGGATTTATTTACTCTTTTGGTAAATAAACCCATTTTTGTTGAGAGTTTTGATAAGTTCTTTTTCTAAGCGTATCTCTAAAGCAAAATTAACTAAGAATGACATATTGTCCTACTCCAAATATGCATTTGTGTAGGCGAATATTTTTCTAGCGAGGAAACGTTTGTTTAAGACTTGGTTCTGCAACTTGAAGAAAGTTGTCACGTAGTACAATTAGCGCCCTCCAAACAGAATCCGTGACGTTAAAACCACGTATGCCTTCTGGATATTTGTAAAGTTTTGCGCAAAGTTGTTACCCATGCAGAAATATGTAAAGTGGTTATAGGCCAAACAGGTATAAATATAAGGTTCAAACTGAAAGATTTCGTGGTAAGTTGAAATGGCTCATCGGAAACTCTGTACCATCTGGGTACCTGCTGCCCAATTATTGGTTTGTTTCATTGTTTTGTACTACACGGAAACATTTTACCACACCATATCAAATGTGGCTTTTACTCCACGAATGAAGATAAAATACTGCGACAAATTCTTGAATAGACTGTTCAAAGATACTAAGATGAAAATGGCACGGGACTCCTCATATGCTTTAGGTAGGTTGTTTTTGTTACTGATCCGTTTTATATTTTCGATTTACCTCTGTCTAAACATATTTCAGGAAAGAAAGGTTCATCAGCAAATAATAATTATAATAAATTGGTTAAACTTAGAGGGAAAAGAAAAAAGCCCAGAACTAACAGTACAACTAATATACATTAATCCCCTTTTTTCTTTTAATCTTTTTAATTTAATATGAGCTACTATCTTTCTTAGTGTGCTGCTTCAGGGTTCTCGTCTGTGAATTATACTCTTTTTCACTATATGTGTAAAAAGTAACTCCAAAACCCGATTTTAAATTTCACCATGTTTTTCCTTAATACTTGTCTTTATAAAGGAAGGATATAAGCAAAAATTAATTTTCATATGTGAAAAAGGAACTAAATCCACACAGTTTGGTGAAACTTCCTTTCAAATTGGAATGAAGTACTCCAGATATCAGGAAGTGAAGTTACTACGTTTGTGACCCAAAGTGTGCTTGAGGCAAGCAGACGTTATATCACTTCCTCACATTGATGAGAAATGCTTTGTTTCCTTTGTTTTTTTTTTCAGTCTTTTTGGTGACCTTGAAGTTAACAGGGATAGGAGCTCCTCATTCTGCCATTGGGAATTTAAAGTTTGTTAAATTCCCATCCTTTCATGCATTCACATTCCGACAACATGGAATTATGGAGGAGAAATTGGTTGTAAAGTTTGGAGAAAAAGAAAACAGGGTCATTAATGTGAGATTATGATGTCATATGTGTTTGCTTCAAGTTCACTTTGTGTTAAAAATGTGACAACTTTAACTGCTAATATCCTGAGAACCACACGCGGGATTTTAATGCAAATTTCACCAAAATGCTTAGAATAAGTACCGCACTAACATATCAAAACTTAGTTTGCGCTTAGACCATCCTTCTAATTCAATTTTGGTAGCATAAAAACTGAAAAATTTGTCTTCAGCCCCCTTAAAAAAGGAATACCTTGATCTTTCATTCTATTGTGACTGTCATCTAAAATGAAAGCAACCAACCAAGCAAGATGTTGACCTTCCTTCTAATGTTGTGAAATATTTTCTTCCAGACTATGATTCTGATTACAAAGTTACACCAAGTAACCAAGATTCTAATGGGACCTTGATGCAAGGAAAATCTGGTCCTTTTAAAGCCCCAGACAGTCCGATAATGCCTTTTCAACACTTGGTACCCGCTAACCAAGGAAAAGACAATTGCGAAGTTTTCGGAGAAGGTTTGCATCGTGCAAAGGTGGGAGTCCTTGCAAAGCTGACAATTAAAGTCAATTATTCGTGCACAAGAGGAAAAGAACTGAACAAAACGTCAGTTTTCAGTGTGCTCGGAGTTGGTGAGAATCACATTTTTGTTGCACATCCAACTCCCCGACACAAAGGTGGCCCATATGTGGACTTTTCATATGTGCCTACATATCCTGGTGAATATGACCTGTACGTTGAAGATGTCGTTTTTCAGGGACAGTGGCAAGTCCCTGGAAGCCCATTCCGTCTTAAGGTTGATGGAGTGCCAAAAGAGGAATCACCCGCCCTCGCGAAAAAGTTTCCATCTTGTCAATCTCTTAGACTTCCACGTCAAGATCTCTCGTGGGTTGAAGGAGGTTGGGTAACACGTAAACTGGCGCGGAAGGGAGAAGACGTTCTACGGAGTGGTTGGGTTCATCAACCTAAAACTTGTAACTTTGACATTTTTACCAAGAATGACATTCTAAGGGCTTCAATATCCCCAACACCTAAAACTATCGCTGTTCTGGGTACCTCCACTGAACGTGGCATCTTTCTTTCTTTGGTTGACTTAACCCTTAAGAAAGAAGAAAAAACCGATATACGATATTCCGATTTGGGACGTTGTTGGGGCTTTGTTGAGCTGCGCATAGGAAACTTAACATATATTTATCAGGACTTTCGTATTAATCGTGCCAACAACACTGTCGTACGCAATGGAAAAACAATAATGGTAACTTGTCACAACGAAAAGAAAGCTGACGAAGGTTACAAATTTTGGGACGATGCCTTGGCATTCCTTGGTGGGTTCCTCTTTGGAAATCGGGTTTGGCCCGATCTTGTGATGCTTCCATTAAACAATAAAATGCAACTGAGTTTAATTGTGAAGGTTCTACCAAAATCGTGGAATGGTACACTTTATTTATTAAGCGGATTTAAAACTTACATGTCTAACCAATTTACAACTCTTGGTAGGCAACTTGAAATTAATAGGGCCAATGAGTATCCGACCCTTGACCCCCGTGTGCAAGTGTTGGATGCGTTCACTTTGTCTGCTGGCATGAGACATGCAACCGAGTCCTCCCCTTTAATAATGGGATCGGAACATTGGCACCGCTGGTGCAACGAATTGGATGGAGAGATGAAGGTATGTGGCAATCCAACTGAAATGATTGCACAAATTCTTTTGAGCAAGGTTATAGCCCCCGATGGTAAGGACGTTTGGATGAGGTCTATTGAAAATCGTTATTTTGACAATACAAGTTCCCTGGCTCTTCGAGAAACCTTTGTATGTCATGATTGCCCCAAGACGTTACTTCCCTTTCATATCAAGAAACAACCTGACTTAAAGTGCTATAAGTTGACAAAAGGTCTACGCCGAAGGTCAGACGAAGATGTGCGCGTGTGGGACGGATCACTTTGTCCAGCGGAATGCATGAAAACGACACCTGTGGGGAAAGCTTACACACAATCGGGAATAGTAGACGTGAGATACTGCCACATAACTATCTGATCCCTGCACTATCTTTCTGTCTTGCTAATTTAATTTTTGTAAAAAAAATTAATACGCTAGTTAACAAATGGGCTTGAAAGCTTAAGGGCAATTGTTCCACTCACCTGCACGGTAACGCCACTGTTCGGAAGTAAGATCGCAGTTTATTGTCGTTGATAAACTTTTGGAACTCACTTTATGGATCCATGACTGAAAGTAACATTCTCAAATTAATATGAAAACCACAATCATTTTCGGCATTTATACGTCAGAGACGTCGTGACGGTTACTGCCCGGTAAAGACTCGTAAGTGCAAGTTATATGATATCATGTGATGTGATATGATTATGAGGTGACAGTTTAGAGACGCAGGCTAAAAAGAGCAAATAAATCCGCATCAGGATAAAATTTTACTGTATCACCGGAAATGAACATGGACATTATCATCAATTTTCATCAATTATCGATGTCTTAAGTTCTCAAAGGCTAAAATATTTTTTATAGAATTTACAACTTCTTCTGGTAAATTATATCATGCATCCACAATAATTCTGTTTTGAAAATAAAATCTCCTCAAATCGAGTCAACTAAGCTGATTTTGAAACTTAACATTATGCCCCTCCCTCGATATATCTAAACTGACTGACTGAAGATAAAGAAATCCTGTGTAACTTTAAAATCGTGAAATATATGCACAATCTTAAATGTTTTACCTGTCAACCATATCCCTATAATTCTAATTTGGTAAATTTGACTTGCTCAAAATTTCGGGATAGCCTATGATAAATTTCTTTGCCCGGGAACTTGCTTGGTAGCAACGTTTTATAACAAACCAGCATCATACTTCAAAAATGGAATCCACACACTTGCTGCGTACTTTAAAAGAGATCGAGCTAAAGCTTGAAATAAACTCTTAAAAGAAATCTCTAACACAAAAATGACCTTCTAATCGGGTTTACTATACCGTTTTCTTGGTTTACCTGAGCAGTTATATGGCTGTTTCATTCCAATTTATTTGTAGCAATAACCTGTATTATAGTGCAATAACCTGTAGCAATAACCAATTCTTCTGTACAGACATCCAAAATATCATTCAGACCAGTTTTATCATAAAAAAATAGTACTGCATGTTACTTTTTCTAAATCATCTTGCATTTTACCAATAGATATGACTTTACCTTTTATTGGGATGATATTTTAGTAACCATTGATGGAAAAGAAGACGAATTTACGTACTGTCCAACAGAAACTCACTATCGCTATGGCCATAGACGTTTACCCTGAGTCTCTGTGATTGGTCATGTCATAGCTACTTAATTGAGGTGACCAATCATGGATGCTTCCCCCATAGGAGTTCAAGATAGAAACTTTAGCCAGAAAAGTTTATGAGAGGAGCTAGACTTCAGAGATATCAGACTTATCTTAGAGGTGAAAGAGTTAGATTAATATTTCGTATATTTTATAAAGTTGAACCCTTCTTCAATGATTCAGAGAAATAAAGCAAGGTGACAATGTGAACAGCAAGAAAACTTGTGTCTTAACTTATTTTCCGGAGAAATTCTACCCACAACACAACAGTAAATTGAACATGTGCAGTGATAAATGTAAAAAGGTGTAGTTCCTGATAAAATTTTTTGTCATATATTAAATTAATATTGGTTTACGAAATCAACAACAGATTCATTCAAGTTTACAAACGAATAACCTCTAGACTGGTTGGCAACACATGTTTCAAGGCGCGCATACACTGTCGTCAGACTGAAATCGTATATTTTAAATCATTTACTTTCTGCGTGCAATCGCTCTAGCGTTTAAACGTACAAGACCAAACACGCATTATTCTTTTGCATCTTCTACGCCGACCGGTGTCTGCAGTGACGAATTGGTGAATTGTCCAATAAGTTCTTCATGATATAGCTTATACAATACTTCTAAGTTTTTAAATTCAAACCAAACAAAGATTATGCTGATATCTATATAAGTGTAAAGCTCAATAAAAATGAAAAATGCATTTCAGCAGATAGAGACCTGTAAGCCCTACTTTGCTTTACAGTGCAATATCCAGCTATCTAGAACGTTTGGGATCTCCCTCACAGACGATGCAAGCATAGTAGTCTACAGGTCTAGTAGCCGAATTGCCGAATGGTGCTGAATGATTTGTGTCTTTAAGGGCAATTTACTTCAGTCTAGATTACTGGGATGTTTTGAAATATCCTGATCTCAGATCCAGCCATGATGAGGATGAGGTCAGCTTTTGTATCCTTCGGTGTCCCTTGCTCGTTGTTCAAAACTTAAGTCGTCCATATTTTTACACACGATGGTTCTATAATAGTATGAATATGGATATAAGTCGTAACAAAAAAGATGTTATTTGAAATTACATTCCCTTGTAACATGCCCATACGCAACATTTCTATAGTATTTTGTTTGTCTAAATTTTGCATTACACTTTGACTAGTATCATTTTGGTTGAAACATTTTTTTGCAGTTTTAGCCAATGCTTCGTAAACAAACATGGGTATCGTGCTCAGTGCTATCATTAAATTTGTGTATGTGCTAATGAGGTTCAAAACGTAAAAAAATGTGTGTAGTGATAAAAGACTCAAAGGAAGGGATTGAAGAAAATTTCTTTTAATATGTGAAAGAGGAACTAAATCTAAGCCTTCTGGTGCAAATTTTATTCGGTTCCGGCGTGTAGTCCTTGAGATATCAGTTACTGCATTTATAATCTATAGTGAGTTTGAAGCAAGAAGGGTTTATCTCCTCACATTGATGAGCGATGCTTCCTTTCTTTGTTTGTCCATCTTTTATTTTAACCTCGATGTTTAAATGGATATGATATTCCCATGGGAAATTTAAAATTTGTAAAATTCCCATCTTTCTCATACATTCTCTTACCGATTTGCGAAAGGTGTGTGCATAATCAACATGTTACGTAAAATTTAACTAGCCTATACTGTGATAAGCGTTGGATCGCTTTTGGAGCTACAAAATAATTTTCAAGGAAAGCAAAACTTTTTTGACATTTCATTCCAACGTAGCAGACGACATGAACCTTTTGTTAAATACTTACAATAGTTTTAAGCCCATTCTATCTTCAAGTGCTAGACAAAGTAGTTGACCTAAGCGGCAAATAGGTGGGTACAAAGGAGAGACCTGTCGTTTTATCTTCTTCTAAATATCAACTCCCTGTTAGAGTGCATGGCAACTCCCTGCTGAGTAGATTACTTACCACTCAAAAATATATAAAACTCGAATCAAGCCTAAATCCTTAAGAGTATGCACATTGCCCCCTTGGGATAGTCGCACCAGGGAGTTGTTAAATAGCAACTCCCTGGTCACTCTGCCTATGTAATATTAGTCACTAAATGTCACTATTTCGGAATTAACCTATGGAAAAGGAATGGGTTGCTCATTGATCCCTGGTTTCACACATCTAAGGTACTATCTCACTCATTTAAAGACATATTCTACTTCCAGATAAGGAGGCTAAGCCAAAGTGGGAAAACTGATCAGTCAGTGGAAACCCCTTGCATACCAGTGTAAAACGTATTGAATACAACAGAGCGACGGAAGATTTACCCCCGCAGCAGCTAAAAGAGACCCAGAAAGAACGTCTAAGAAGACGAAAAAGTAGTATCATATATGTTATCTTCTTCACTATCAAAGAATAGAAATGTACCCCTGTGAAAAAATAGCCCAACAAACATTTGAGGGAGAGGTTTTTGCCAAACATTTGAAAAGAGTTCCTTTTAAAGTAAAATATATACATTGGCACAATCCATGGACGGAATGAACAAAAGTTTATCTTGACATCATGTAACTCCACACTAATAAATCAGTACAAGTTTTAACGTCCCACAAGGAAAGTCCATAATTTGTCAGGGCGTTACTTCCGCTTAGTGAATTGTCCCCTGTTTATTTACTTGCCCCAGTACCAAGCCTATTTTATTATTCACCTTTTCACTTAAATAGACCTTCAATACTACGTCTTTTTGTACTCTAGTGTGTAAAGGTCTTAGACGCTTGTTTTGCTACTAACTACAAACAGACAAAGCTTTGAATTTTTTTTTTTTTCATTTTTGTCACCGTTCATTTCAATGTTTACATCGTTCATCCTGCAAGTGACCTTTTTTGTTAATAACGAACGGTTCGTCACGTTCTTCAAAGATTGGAAAAGGCTGAGAAACCTGGCTGCGCTTAGTCTTCATTCAGTTTATAAGGAAAGGTCAGTTTTATTTAAATAATTTGCTTCTTTTTTTTAGACGAGCCTGCCAATTACTACTCAGTTTTGTTTGCTCTTCATATATGTCGTGTAAAAAGCAGAGACTACAAATAGATTGAGTTTGGTGATAACTGATAAATCTTATGGAAGATTTTAGCGGACAAGCATGATGCTAACAATACATAAAAAAATAAATATGGCAATATTGTGTAAATCATTCTGCAACTACACCTGTCTAAACAGTTGTACTTGAAAGCTACTCTTGGAAATAAATCCCTTTGCAATAAACTTTAATTATCTGTTGAGATGACCTTTAATTTACCTGTCTTCAGTGTATTTATTATAGGAATAAAGTAAGCTGTAAAGTTTGACACCTATACAGGTATAGTCTGGACAAGACCGAAGCAAAAGGTGGACTTCGACGGTGTTCAATAGGCATGGGCGGGTTACCTGGCTCTGTACTAAAGGGTCCTGACTTCTGATAGGGGAGTTGAGTACTTTCCTTAAAATCGCGACTCCTGGGGCACCGTACTTTCAGTACTGTCATGCATAAAAGTTATAGTTTAAAGACTGCATTTGCATGCGGTTTGCTCAGGTTAGTGAATGAAGTATTGTAAAGAAACTTACTCTTTTTGGTCTGATGTTTTTCTTCAATCACGAAATTTCCTCTGACAAAACTCTGATAATTCTCCGACATAAGAAGTTCTGCACGGTCTTTGAGAAGCCTGTAGTGTAGGGTGATCCTAGTGGTGTATTTAATGATCAGAATATAGCTGATGAATTGTATTTTCCTGCGTCAGTCATGACGTCATTGTAGAGGTCGCGACTTATGGGGACACTGGTACCTGACACAAGATATATTGGATTCGCCTAAGCCAAGTGTGCAAAGACACCTATCCTTACAATTAAATAACATAAAATAATCAGCATTTTCACTAGCAATTAATGTAATAGAATGTAATATAACAGCTACTGGCGGTTGAGACCACCAATTATGGTCCCGATTCCATATTAAATGTTCCAATAATGATGCCCTGTTGCACAGCAATAGACAAGAAATGAGCCCCCAAAAGTACTTTTGTGGACATTTTGTGCAATGGAGGCCACATTGACAGAATTATGACGCAGCAGTAGCTCATGTCTAAATCTATATCTGAAAGGTGTGTTTGTGCATTGTTTTTAATACCCAAAGTTTCCCTAGAAGGGAGATTGGGACACGCACCCCTAGGTAGCCTACGTAAGATCCGCTGCACTTGGTCTTCGCCTTAAAGTTTCTACTGTCTCACTGCCACGTTTTATGCAGTGCACCGTGGACGCAGAAGCGCTTCAGTTCAAGCGAGGAGAGCACTATACAGAGGAGGCTTCAGATGAAGTTTTAAGCAATCTTATACCTGCGTAGCGCCACTCACTAAGCTACCACATTTTCAGTCATTACACTTTTCTCTCACTATCATAATAACAGAGTATGCATGGGACGTTTACATGCGGAAGTTCCTATTTTTTAAGTTGGGCATTGTTCTTCTCCACTTTTGCCAGGATTCTAATAAAGTGCTTGAAACATTTAGTTCAAAATGTGTAAGAAATGTTCGTTCAAGAATGACAGTTATTTGCAAATCCGTGGGGCTAAAGATAGATTGAATGGTGGGATTATGTCTCAGACTACACCACAAAACATCTACAATCTTGGACAAAACTCGTTGGAACACCCCTGCACCCACGCTCCCCCGTACAGTGTTGGAGGTAATAGTGTCAATTGGAGATGCACCGCTTTAGTTTGGACACAACATTGTACTGGGGGGACGGGGGTTTCGTATATCGTGCGCAACACTGTACTGGAGGACGAGGGTTTCCTAAGTCATACACGACATCATATTGTACACGGTACAACAGTTGGAGGTGTTCCAACAGTTTTGTCCAAGATTGTCTGAGAAGTAGCAGCACATTTTTCAAAGGTTTTCGGAGAAATTAGAGCGATAGACTTAGAACTTCCGTTTATATTTTCAAACGTAGTGATAATTATTCTCTTAGGATGTAATCATTATGGCAGATTCGCAAAATAATAATAAAAATATAATCATCCATCAACGATAAACGGTAGTCACTGCAAAGGAATCAAGTTAAATAAGTCGACGCAATTACTATAAGGTTGACTCTGAGAAGAGAAGGAGTCAACTTACTGCTAGAGAAATGCACATGAAGTCTTTTCTTTGCCCCCAAAATGTGTACACCAATTTTAAAAACCCATAACAAATAAGAGTAAATCAGTTTCAAACGATAAACACTAGTTGTTCACAAAAGGGTCAATTGTCCAGGGACTTTTTATTTTGTACTGTTTATCGTGGCGCTATTTCGGTTTTCTTCTCCCTGTTGTTTAAGAGTACTGTAAGGAATATATATATATATATATATATATATATATATATATATATATATATATATATATATATATATGTATATATATATAGCCTCCCCTCCCGTTCCACCTTTTAAGTATTTCCCGTAAGCGGTGCAATCGGACATTAATTTTTCACTGGTTTTCGCCAAACCCTTTCACGCGGGGAGCCTACTCTATAGAATACAGTGGTCTTTAACGTGAAGCTCGTTCCTTCCAAGTAGAAAGCAATTGAGCTTATGAAAAGATTCTGCCCAGGCTGATAATTTACCTTTGAGAGCATCGATGGCCTCTAATCTTTAAGCAAACTGTTGCTTTTGTTGGACGCAGTGGACGCTTGGCGTCCGTAAAGTGCCTCCTTTCGCTGTGATTTGCGAAATTCCGCAACAGCGCCCTCAATTAATAATGTCTATTTATTATGCATAGTGATCTCACCATTTGGGAAATGACGTCATAGGCAGTTACAAGGGCCCCACTTGTTTCCACCTTGTGCACGGTCAAAAAATATCCCATCTTTAGCTCCTGCTTGAGACCTTCTTAAACTCAGACAATCTTGGACAAAACTCGTTGGAAAACCCCTGCACCCACGCTCCCCCGTACAGTGTTGGAGGTAATAGTGTCAATTGGAGATGCACCGCTTTAGTTTGGACACAACATTGTACTGGGGGGACGGGGGTTTCGTAAATCGTGCGCAACACTGTACTGGAGGACGAGGGTTTCCTAAGTCATACACGACATCATATTGTACACGGTACAACAGTTGGAGGTGTTCCAACAGTTTTGTCCAAGATTGTCTGAGAAGTAGCAGCACATTTTTCAAAGGTTTTCGGAGAAATTAGAGCGATAGACTTAGAACTTCCGTTTATATTTTCAAACGTAATGATAATTATTCTCTTAGGATGTAATCATTATGGCAGATTCGCAAAATAATAATAAAAATATAATCATCCATCAACGATAAACGGTAGTCACTGCAAAGGAATCAAGTTAAATAAGTCGACGCAATTACTATAAGGTTGACTCTGAGAAGGGAAGGAGTCAACTTACTGCTAGAGAAATGCACATGAAGTCTTTTCTTTGCCCCCAAAATGTGTACACCAATTTTAAAACCCATTACAAATAAGAGTAAATCAGTTTCAAACGATAAACACTAGTTGTTCACAAAAGGGTCAATTGTCCAGGGACTTTTTATTTTGTACTGTTTATCGTGGCGCTATTTCGTTTCAAAAGACCTACTGAATGGTTTTCTTCTCCCTGTTGTTTAAGAGTACTGTAAGGAATATATATATATATATATATATATATATATATATATATTTATATATATATGTATATATATATATTCATATTTATTGCCTCCCCTCCCGTTCCACCTTTTCAGTATTTCCCGTAAGCGGTGCAATCGGACATCAATTTTTCACTGGTTTTCGCCAAACCCTTTCACGTGGAGAGCCTACTCTATAGAATACAGTGGTCTGTAACGTGAGCTCGTTCCTTCCAAGTAGAAAGCAATTGAGCTTATGAAAAGATTCTGCCCAGGCTGATAATTTACCTTTGAGAGCATCGATGGCCTCTAATCTTTAAGCAAACTGTTGCTTTTGTTGGACGCAGTGGGCGCTTGGCGTCCGTAAAGTGCCTCCTTTCGCTGTGATTTGCGAAATTCCGCAACAGCGCCCTCAATTAATAATGTCTATTTATTATGCATAGTGATCTCACCATTTGGGAAATGACGTCATAGGCAGTTACAAGGGCCCCACTTGTTTCCACCTTGTGCACGGTCAAAAAATATCTCATCTTTAGCTCCTACTTGAGACCTTCTTAAACTCAGACAATCTTGGACAAAACTCGTTGGAAAACCCCTGCACCCACGCTCCCCCGTACAGTGTTGGAGGTAATAGTGTCAATTGGAGATGCACCGCTTTAGTTTGGACACAACATTGTACTGGGGGGACGGGGGTTTCGTAAATCGTGCGCAACACTGTACTGGAGGACGAGGGTTTCCTAAGTCATACACGACATCATATTGTACACGGTACAACAGTTGGATGTGTTCCAACAGTTTTGTCCAAGAATGTAGAATAAAAGCTTTGCGCAGACTTAAAAAGGCCTAGAAACCCAAGTCGACAGGGCTTCACTCTTCATGGTCGCGTCAAAGTCATGCCCTATAAAACACTTTGAGAAGATTTTGACGCCCTTGGGAGGTTGAGACAGACTCTATTACCGTATCAGCAAGTCTGTTCAGAGATAACTTCGAATAAGCCAGTTCAGAGTTGTAACTAAGAATGTGCAGTCTCATCAAGTAGTAGCGAAGGTCATATGGGTATAGAATGCACCAATATGTTACGCGCTGTCCATAGGTTTGTACATTGTGCGCTATGCGTTGCTACACTGCAGTAGCGTTCACACGCTGGAAGACAGGATACCCTTATTACCATGGGCGTAAATCCCGGGGGGGATGGGGGGATATATCCCCCCAACATTTGACTAGGGGGGATGGCCTATGTAATCATCCCCCCAATGTTTCAGTCTACAGATACGTGTATGATCGAAAGTATATTTTATTCTTCATTTTCGTAAGAAATTTTTTCAACTTTCTATCACAAATGTTTCTCAAACTATCAGAATTTTAGCAAATCGTTGGCAATCTATCAAAATTTTCGCGCACTCCGCGCGCTTCCAACCTTACGTCAGTGTCACTCATATTATCAATATCTTCCGATAATAACTTTCGGAGATGCACATCAGCAAAAAGTTGAAAGTTTACGAATTAATAGGTAAAAGACTGGCTTATTGTAGTACAATGTAGGTTTGTTGGGCAATTTAAAGTGTCTCGATGTAGAGTCTGAATGCAGGTTTTGCAGGTAATGGAAATATTATTCGTCACTGTTTACACTCCATGTCATGACCATTGTTAAGGTAATAATACACGAAAATATTCTCATCACAACACTTTCCGAAGAACAGAGATGCATCTCCAAACATCTGTGAGGACCTCGCAACAATATGGGATCTTTCAATCTAATATGTAGCATGATGTAGAAGGTTAAAAGTACGTATCTGCCGTTATACATTTTTCAAAAATTTTTACCAGAGCTTCGCCAGTTCGCGCTAAGCCATTATCGGTATAGATGGTGATTGTTAATACACTTATGACCAAAACAGCACTCTGTAAAGCCCTTATTACTCCTTCACCCCTTTTGCCACACCTATCAGGGAGGTCTAACATCACTTCCTTGCACCTATACTCTCCCTCCCTCTCATTATACGTTGCTGGCAGCTGTTCGTCCGGATTTTAGTTCAAAAGTAGTAAAAATACGATAGTTGTAAAGTGTTCGGCGCCGTACTCTATATTATCATTTGGATTTCAGGTAGTATACGCATTATGTCATTGCCCCCACACCCGCCTCAATTAATATGATTAATGCAGAGCTTCCAACAGGTCCTATTCAGGTATCTGCGAGCCTTAGATGCCCTTTCATAATGCACAATGAAGGAAAGGACATATTTCGTAATAACTCAAAAATGTTTCTGTGGACTCCACGCACATATTTTGTGTAAAAACTTTCCCGAAATTGAAGGCAGTAAAATAGACAGAAGGGAGGGGGTTTCGGGAGATTTGTTGACAACGTATCTGTCTCTTAATAGACAACATATTCTCCTCTTTTACATTACCAAAAAATAGCATTCACTAGATTATGGACATTTTCCTGCCATATATGATCAGTTCCAAAAACATCCCAAAGACAGCAACATTTTGCATATAAAAGACCTTACATTAATAAAAAAAAAATTCTTAAAGGGGAGGGGGAACCCCTTCCCCAAGACGATACCTTTATGTAGTGAAAAACGAAAGATCAAAACTGCTGCATGCAAACGCAGGAACGCATGAAAAATAAAGGTGTAATTTACGCAGACTTGGGGGAACCGAGGTATTAATACGTCATCTATGGGGCCCCCAATCACAAAAAAAAAAAAAAAACCTGGCGACGCCATTGATCTAAAGCCAACTGCAGGTCTTGTAATGATCTCAGAATTCAAAATCCAGTTGTCTGGGATGACCCTATATGTTGATCCCTGCCTTTTTAAACTTAACAGGACATTGTTGCTCTTGTACGATTTCAATCCAGTGCAGCTTATCAACGAGTTTTATGCTCAAAACAGCATTTCCTAAATGTATGAATATACAAATAGCCTACCAAAGAACATTACCACTGAATCTAACCCCTTAAAACAGTCTTCCTCGCACTTCTGAGACATTAAAACCCAGGAGCTTCCTGGGGCTTCGCTCCCTGGACCCCCACCGGGGCTTTGCCCCTGGACCCCACCAGGGGCCCTAAGGCAGGCCAATGGTCCCACCCGTCATGGGCTCGCGCTTCGCGCTCGCCGTGCACGCTTCGCGTGCACATTTTCCACATTTGCGATAGTCCACCCCATCCCCCCAAAGTTGAAAAGAAATCTATGCCCCTGATGGTAGAGACATCGATCGATATAAGGTGATGTATTCCATTCCGCCCAGTTTTTGGCTTCCGTAGTTATTCGAAGGGGACGCGTTATTTATCTCATGTAATACCGTGGTATCACTTCAATGTTCATCTGAATGATTTTCATTTCCAGTTGAATACAGGCCTAGACCGTTATTCCGAAGTCTGAGTAATTTTTCCAAAAAGTTACTCCCGGTTATCTGTAACATAATTTTCGGTAGTTGCTAATTGAGAGCTTAGTGAGAGATGTTTTACGAGGGCTCGGTCACACGGCAATTCATTTCCGGTTTCGCACTTATGCTCCAATGGAAACCGTCGATGCATCATGAGCATTTATTTTCTCACCGGTCTTTTACCAGTTGAAGCACTTCGGCCGGTCTATACCTCTCGCCGGTCTTAGCCGGGCGCGCCGGGTTTATTTCAGTAGGACCCCTAAAATTTAATACAAGAGTACGAGTATCAAACATGAGCTGCCATTGACCAGTGATGAATTGTTGTCGGATATGAATGAATTGTCTGAAGCGAATATATGCAGGCATATATTCCTGCATTCTCATTGGCTGAATATACATGAACATTGCATCGAATATATGTCTACATTGCATCGAAGGTATGTCTATATTAATTAAAATTAATGTCATCATTTAATCGAATTAATGAAGACATTTATTCCCAATTTTTTGTACTCTGATTTGAGAATTAATGTCAGGCTTTCAGTCAATGTCTAAATAAAAGTTTTTATGGTAATTAGTCACGTTGTTAAGTAGTTATCTCCACCTTCTTTAAACATTCTTCTAGTAATCCTCCATTCCTCATTTACAAATAGCTTCCTGCCCATGCAGACTCACAGCAGGTTTACCAAAAGCAATGTGGTCTCTCTCTGTTTGCAACTTCTCACTATTGAATGATGTCTGTTGACTCAGGTCTTGTGGATACATCAGAGACGGTAAGTCTTTGATACATGTAATTACCTACTTCACATAGGATTTAGTTTAGTTACCACAGAAAGAAAGTTACGTAATCTTAAGAGTTCAGTGATCAGCCTCTACTAGGGAGTTATCACCCAGAGCTTCCAGAGTAACTTCTTCACATATCATGGGTGTGACTTAAAGACAGACAGTCATCACCCCAAAGTATATTTTTAGTGTATGTATATCAAAATTCTCAGTTGGTGACTGCTCTTTGAAGGACATCAAAGTTTGAAAATTTGAAAGATGCAGAGTAGCTCACATTCCACACAAGGCAGAGAGAGTACTTTTATTACATTTTATAGCCTTGTATGTTCACCAGGACATGGCCTTCAGCAATAAAACAGGTTTATTCTTACACAAGGAAGAGCCTCATACAGTTATGGGAGGAGCTAGAAGATGCATAGTTGGGAGAATTGGAACTGTCTGGGATCATGAAAATTCCCCTTTAAGTTTACCCTAGGCCTCTGTGGTTGGCCATGTCATAGCTACTCAATTGAGGTTACCAATCATAGAAGCCTCCCCAAAGGAATTCAGGATATGAACTTTAGTCAGAGAAATTTATTAGGAGAGTTCAGAGACAGACTTCAGAGAGATCATGTCAGACTTATCTCAGAGGTGAAATCTAACTTTAATATTTTGTGTAACCTCCTTTGTTGAAATCTTCTCCAATGATTTAGCCTGAGAGAAATAAAGCAAGGTGACGATTACCCCGCGGAGCGGACTCTGTTTGCTCAGCTCCTCAGCTTCCCAAACCAGGATAGGGATATGACTGAACAAGGAATATGCCGTACAGCCTGCTACGTAGGCTAGGTGACAATGTAAACCACAAGAAAAGTTGTGTCTTTACTTATTTTCTGTAGAAGCTCAACCCACAACACAACAGTTATATGCACAGTGTAGTCAATGGAGTCGTTAGACCAGAGAGTTGCTATCTGTAAAATAACAACTCTCTGGTTAGACTTTTCTTCATAGGGTCACGGAGCGTTGTACCCCGCGGAGCGGACTCTGTTTGCTCAGCTCCTCAGCTTCCCAAACCAGGAGAGGGATATGACTGAACAAGGAATATGCCGTACAGCCTGCTACGTAGCAAGGTGACAATGTGAACTACAAGAAAAGTTGTGTCGAAACGCTCCGTCGAAAACGATCACCCACATGTAAGACTGAGTGGCACCTTAGGCGCTTACTCGGGAAACGATTTAATGATACAGAGAGTTGTGGGATTACTGATCATGTTAAGAAGCATCAGGCTTGGGAATGGTACACTCTAAAGACACTGGGTCAATTCGACCAAAAATTGGTTTAGGAGTTACGTACTAACCGACCAAAAATTATTGAGTAAAATAATGACCCAAATAAGGTTTCATTTTAACCATGGGTTAAAATGTGGTCCAAAATGTTGGTTCAGTTTCCTCGTGTTCCAAGATTTTTTTTAGAGTGTAGTTGCATACATGCTGCCCAACCGCAGTTTAAGTTGAGACAACTACCTACGAAGTATTGCACTGGGGTGGGGGCGGAAGCTCACATAAGAGCACACAGCGCTTATCTACGACGAGAAATCTGGGCCCTGGGGCCTTGCAGGTAAAATGTACAAGAAGCCCCTGTTGAAACAGGGTGGGTTATATGGTTCTAAGCACTTGCATTGTAATAGAACAAAAGGGATTTTTTGCATTTTCATCAGCATCAAAGGAGCCTGAGGAAAGAGGGGGAGTCAAGTTCCGGTTCAGGTCACTTAATTACGGGTGCCTGCGGAAAGAGCAGGCACCCGCAAGTGACAACAAAGAGTCACTTACTTTCTCCTCCCAGTCTTCGGGAAAGGGGCTAAAGACTGGGGATACACTCATGCCTGTCGTATGGAGACGTTAAATGGCGGTCCTGAGAGCAGGACTGGGAGCGATTAGTACACACCTGCCTCGTTAATGTCTGAGTATTAATAGTTCGAAAGAGAAGGCGAATCTCACCGGTGTTCATCCACGCTCACTCTGGTAGAGCGTCCTCCATAAGCCAGTTGGCTTCCTGACCCTTAAACGTTGAACTTAACCTTATGGTACTGGATGCTCCTTAAAAAAAAAACAACAAAAATCGCCGTATTAACATTTTCGAAAGTAGAACTGGACTGACAAATTAAATGAAGGGTCTAAGCTCAAAGCCGGTGTTGACTATGTTAAAGGGGTACTTATCAGTGGCGGATCCAGGATTTGGCAAAAGGGGGGGCCCAGGTCATAGTGGTTTATAAAAAGTCCGATCTGGGGGAGGGGTCTAAGGAGGGGGTGTCATGGGGGCAGTACCAGTGTATTTTGATAGGGGGAAAAGCATGTGATGAGTAATCGTCGTCCTGGGGGAGGGGTCTAAGGGGAGGGCGTTCCCCCTCCCCTTTGAGAAATTTTTGTTAATTTAAGACTGCTCAGATGTAAAATGGTGATGTCTGGGTGTATTTTTTGAACTGATCATACATGGCTGGAAAGCATTCATAATTCAGTGATTTTAATTTTTGGTGGGGGTGAAAGATGCTTTTCTGGGGAGGGGGTGTCCCCCTCCCTTTGAGAAATTTTTGTTAATTTAAGGTTGCTCAGATGCCAAATGGTGATGTCTGTGGTGTGTTTTTTGAACTGATCATATATGGTTGGAAATGTTCATAATTTGGTGAATTTTAAGTTTTACCCTAAATTCACAGTGCATTTCATTCAAATAAATTACAAGGCTTCAATAAGACACTACAGGGTAACATTGCAGCAAGTTATAATTAAAAACCTGATGTTGTCGAAAATATTCCTCTAAATATTAAAGAATTCTGAAATTCCCTTGAAAGTAGAAGCAGCGCTCCCAATGCTGTGGGCCTGGCTAGTAATAGACTGAAGTTAGCAATCCATTAATACAGCGCTCATGAGTAACTCCTTGCAATGCCCAGAGAAAGTTACTGAGACCAGTATAAGCCAAAATGTTATCAGTTGAAAGTCAGTAGTAGAGTTATTATCATAACACTTATTTTCTGAGGTAGAAAATAATAAACAAGTTTAAGTTTCACTCTGACACATCTCATAGGCCTATTTCATTGGAACAGGGCCTTGTCCTTTGTTTTATGAAGTTGAAAAAAACTTTCAAAATTTTTTGGAAGGGGGGGCCCGGGCCCCCCGGCCCCCCCCCCTAAATCCGCCCCTGCTTATTCTAAGCATTCTGGTGAAATTTGCATTGAAACTCCGATGTGTAGTTTCAAGATATTAGCAGGTAAAGTTATCACATTGTCAACACGAACTTGAAGCAAGCACATATGACATCAATAATTCACATTAATGACCCTCTTTTCTTATTCTGTAAACTTTACAACCAATTTTCTCCCCCACAATCACATGTTATCGGAAGGTGATTGCATGAGAGGCATAAGAATCTTACAAACTTAACATTCCACATGGGAAGGTCCTATCCCTATTAACTTCAAGGTCAATACACTGGAAAAAAAAAACAAAGGAAACAAAGCATTTCTCATCAATGAGAGGAAGTGATATAATCCCTGCTTGCCTCAAGCTCACTTTGGGGTCACAGATGTAGTAACTTTTTTTGCTAATATCTCAGGTACTACATATGTCTGATATGAACGGAAATTTTACCAAATTGAGTAGATTCAGTTCCTCGTTTACATATGAAAATTAATTTTTGCTTGAACCTTGCCTTTAATCGATCGGTAAATTGTATTGAGTGGGAAATGCTCTCGGCCGCAGTTGTCCTGAAACCCTTGAAAGTAGATTATGGGGTAAACATGGGATCATATTTCTAAGGAATTATGTAATCTTTCAAAGTATTAGAGGCACAAGAAGCGTGCGGCAAAAGTGTAGTTTTGTGAACATTCTGGGAAATTTTAGCCCCCTGATTGATTGATGGAGTGTCTGTGGGTCCTCTTTTTAAATCGTTATAAATCTGTAAATACCGACGATGTGTTTTCACATAATTTTGTTAGCTAAGATTTCATTTAGGGGCTCAAGATGGGGGAAAAATTTTTATTGGGCACATTCCCCTTGCCCCGCTATCCTTGGCCTAGCCCTTGTTAGGGCTATTCGGCCTTTTGTTATATATAACATACAATACAATCTAAATTATTCCCGTCTATCTGAACTCCCTCTTCTCTACCCGTTCTCTGATCCGCGTCCCCTCTGATAAGCGTCCCCCTCTGATCTGCGTCCGGGCCTCATGACCGTGGCGTGTGAAAGAGAATAATAGAAATTGAAACCTGGTGTAACCCCCTTAGAATTTGCGGTATCGGTGAGCCGACCCAACAGAGTCTATCCTTGGCCACCACGCCACAAAGTGTGGTTACGATTTCGTAACTACGTTTTCTAGTAGTTTTGCAAGTAACACCATCATTCCAGTACATGCTTTGTTTAGCAGGGTAAATATATGCTCAACCATTTCTGTCTGCCGCAACGGCCCAGGGAACACATATAATGCACAAAAAGATATAGAGTTGCTCAAGGCTCAAGGTTAAATCCAGTCAGTTTGCTATCATGCATTACAAGCCGGGATAACAAAATGCTTTATGCAAAATTGGTCAGGTACTGCTAATAGCATTGTCTACTGACCTGGGAAAAACGAGACAACTAACCATAAGCTAATTAATATTCCTGTTGCTTATATCAAGGCCCTATATACACACTTCACGCCTGCAGTTACATACGATACACATGACTTGTCATAGCCTGCACAAAATACTCTGAATTGTGCATTCGATATTGGCTAAAATCTCTGGTTCAATTCGGAAGGCTGCATTCAGATATTAGCTTCGGTTAACCAGTTTATTAAGTTACGATGTGCTGAGGATGGGGGTGACGGACGGGTATGTCCCCCATAATACCATACGTCTATACTCCAGTGGTCAAGGATACGGCACATGTTACTTAATCAGGATCTTGTCAAACGTAATCTGAATCCATGTTTTTCTTTTAGGTAGAACACGGTACTATACGAGAATCCACACCTGTTCAGAAATTATTTCGTTCAAATGAGATCATGGCTAGCCGCAGAAAATTACAAACTCCATTGCTGAAGCTGACAGGATTGTTCTTGCTCGCTATCTTCATTTGTGGTACAGTCGTTTACTTTTCGGGAAAAGAGAGGAAGTACTTCAGATTTCACAACAAAGGTAATAATTATTTGCAGTTGTATTGTGTATGCAGTGACGGAGGTATAACTATGAGTGAGGACAGCGGCGCCGCCATAACTTTAAAAGTGGGGGTAGGCAAATAGGGTAAGCAAAAATGGGGGTCAAAAGTTGCGTGTGTACACCGCATTCCTTTTTCAGGAGCTGGCTGGGGCAAGTGGGGGAGGGTCTTCACTGGGAGGCAAATGCCCTATCATGCCCCTCTTGGTGGCGCCGATTAAGCAATAAAAATTTCTATTGTAGCTTTGTCTTAAAGGTGCACTAGGCGGTTATTTTTGTCTGAAGGCCCTACAATCTCACCCTGGCGGCCAAAATTCTCCCAACTTAGTTTACTGCTAGACAAAGCCACAGTAGCCTGTTCGTAGTTTAAAGGGGGATTTGCATCACCCCAAATATGACTTTTACTTGGTGGTAAGCCCCGCCCATAATTGTCTTTACTGCATCTCCTTGTGCAGACACAAACATAGTTCACTGCTCAAGGCCACTTCCTGGTGAGCATGAAATACCCCATGTGTAATGAAAACATTCCCTGTGCATGCTGTGTAATATTAGCTGTTAGGCCTATGCATCTTTTGAATTTTGTTACTCTGATGTCAATCAAAGAGTAGTGAGACTGAGACTTTTGCCTACCCCTCAACTAAAAGTCATACTTGGGGTGATGCAAATCCGTCTTTAAAGTTCTTCCAGGCCATATCCTTACAGGTCAAGCTATTGCTTATATAATTGCCATTCAAAGTGCAGTTACCAAATTTTACTCAGAGATGTTGGGATATTCCTAAACATGGATGGGGTGATGCGACAGTCCCTTTAACTTGTAAGAGGGGCTAAAAGTATACTTAGTAGGGAGAATTTTTAATACCTGGGGGAGGTTTGCTGCCCTTATACTGTCACAAAAACTAGGGTAAATATTGATAGGAATATCACCACATACCAGGGTATACCCTTACCTTCGCAGAAAGTGTCGAACATGACCATGTACTTTTCTAACAGGGCTGTAACGTCCGAGTACTCGTACTCGATTCCGCCGACTTGAGTCCATTTTTACTAGACTCAATATTGGCCCAAAACGAGAGGTTCCGGAGTCAGAATTGGACCGGAATGGGCTGCAGCTGAACTCGGATTCGGAGCCGATTCCAGCGGAGTCGACAAAATGAAAGTTCAATAAAGTTTACCTAAGTCTTGCTTACATTCTTATTGCTGCACAGTTTAAAATGATGAATGGTGACACACAGTCAACTGAATTACAGGACAGGTGAGCAGTGGCGTAGGCAGGATTTTTTGAAAAGGGGGCACTGGGGGGTCACGAACCTTAAATGGGAGGGCACAATTTCTGAATTCTCTCCCTCTGTAGTACTAATATATATATATATATATATATATATAAAACTGTACATTCCAAAATTTTCGGTAGGGGGCACCTGAGGTGGCACGGCTTTGTCGTGGGTGTGCGTGCCCCCTCATGCCCCCGTAGCTACGCCACCGCAGGTGAGACTATGAACTTAACTTCTAAAAATGTAGTTTTTAATCAAATGTACTTGCATGGTATAAAAACATCTGCATGATATGTTACATTGTCTAATTGGGGACACTGGAGTCGAAACTGGCTCAGAATCGGATGGTCGCGGACTCGGAATTGACCTGGAATGCAACTTTTTTCAAAGTCCCCTGGACACTTTGGCAAAGAGCCGAAGGGCGAAAAACAAACTTATACTCCCGAAGGAGTTCTGCTTCCGACAGAAGCGATCTCCTCTAAGGGATAGTAAGACCGTACATGACCATCTTCTTGACCTTCAGCCCCTCTACATTATGAGTCTGCCCCGTTCTAGACTGGATTGCCCGGAATGGTACCACTGGAATAGGACTTGGCTCGGAACTGGGTCAACTGGACTCTGACACAGCATGGACGAAGATACAGCCCTGCTTTCTAATGTACATATTCGAACATTTGCAAACAATGAAAGAGACCATTCGCCAATTGCACTATATTCATGTGCCTAATTGGAAGTTATTTCTGGAATTTTTATTCGTTCTGAGATGTGTGTATTCATATTGCAAAGCGGAGGGAGGAATGCAATGTTGTTCTCCGACTTTCCCATATCCCAGCCAACATGCCCAGCTGGGCCCCAGCTGGGTTTTAGACGTTAGATGGGAAAGCTGGACTTAGGTGGGCTGACGGATGTAATTGGGATATTGGTGTTTTGAACAAGCCAGACTTGCTAATGGCACGATGAGAATGTGGAAAAAGATTTTTTCGTTATTTCTGTAATCTTTTGTCCGAAATTGTTTTCAGTTTTTCCGGGTTTTAGCTGGGCTTTTGCTGGGCTTCCCCACATTTTGGAGCCCGGCAATAGCCCAGTTGGTGCCCAACAAGTTGGGCACGTTTGGAATTAAATGCCCTCAATTGAAATTTTTTTGCTGTTTCAGACAACGTTGAAAGTTTTCTTGAAAATAAAATAGCAAGACAAAATAATCCAAGTTTTGTAATTGGGCTAGAGCTGGGATATTGATGGGTTTTCCAAACCAGAAGAGCCCAAACAGGACCCGGTTGGGGCCGAGCTGGGGAAACACATTCATGTATGAATGCTATTTCACTCTTTTAAAATTCCTTTTGTTAACTTTTCGTAGTATTGGCGCTTTTAGGTTAAAGGTAGGCATGCCTATTTAAAATGAAGTTCATCTTCGAAGTTTATTTTGTTTTAATGGGCTCTAGCTGGGCTAAAGCTGGGCTAGCCCAATATGTTTGGCCCAGCTGGGGCCCAGATGGGCCCCAGATGGGCCCAATTGGGAAAATTTTCAAAATATAATTTCATTGAGGTGATTAACTCTTTCTGCTTCAGAAAATGTATGTCCTAGGTATTTTATCATAAACCTTTTTTTTTACTAAACATGATGGAATTTTTGGCAAAGACAATTTGAGAAAAGTATATGTTTAAAATGATGTAAAATTATATTTGAACACCAGGTTTATACACCTTTCATCTTAATGGAGCATTCCAAATTTTTCAAAGGAAATTTGTGTTTATCACTTAATGCAGGTCCTATTGAAATAAAGTGAAGCTGGCAATGGTTAATTCTTGCAGAAAACCATGTTTCTCAATTGTTCAATACAACATTAAGAAGGAGAAATTGAAATATCATGAAGAAAATTGCATTCTCAATCCTTAATAATAACAAACAAGTGTCATTGAATATATATAATAGCCAGACCAAACTATTTACTTAAATAAGAACTTTCCAGCAATATCCTTCTACCTTTGAAAGTGGCTGGCATTAGCAATGTCCTGGGTAGGACTTAAAACTGCATCCGGTTGTGGAGTTTGTTTAAACGTGGGAGTAATGAGGTTACCCTTTGCCACAACTGCCTCCGGGGCACCCTTGGGCAAGGTGCACCTGTATTTGCCCCGGTGCTTTTTAAGTGCTGTTGCCTTTGGGCGTAGTGTTGCCTTCGGGCGTGGTGTTTGCCTTCGGGCTTAGTGTTGCCTTCGGGCGAAGTGTTGCCTTCGGGCGTGGTTTTGCCTTCGGGCGTGGTGTTGCCTTCGGGCTTAGTGTTGCCTTCGGGCGTGGTGTTGCCTTCGGGCTTAGTGTTGCCTTCGGGCGTGGTGTTGCCTTCGGGCGTGGTGTTGCCTTCGGGCGTGGTGTTGTCTTTGGGTGTGTGGTGGATTTGGGTGTGTGGTCTTTGTGGGGCTTTGTTTTTAGTGTGACCGGGGGGAGGTTGGTCTGTGGGGTCTTTGGGTTGTTGTCAGTGTGTGTGTGGTTCTATTGTTGTAATGAACATAATTTTCTGTTTGATTTGGTGGTGTGTGGATGGTTTTGCCTTTGTGTTCCTGTCCGATCCGGTTTGAGTTTTGTTTTTTGTTTGTATGTGCCGTTTCGATGCACTTAAAAAGCTCCAAGTGGCTGGCATTAGCAATGCCGGTAGCTTTTAAGGCTTGTAGAAGGAAAGTTACCTCAGATTTTCCATTGCTAAGCCAGTTGGACCCCAAGTGGGACCAACCTCAGCTGGGCTAACCCAGTTGGGGCCCAACTGGGAACACCTGACAAACACAGACTGGCCCCAGCTGGGACCCAGAATGTAGCCCAGTTGGGGCCCACCTGGGAATGTTGGCTGGGATTATATAACACCTTATTAATTTCTATTCATTTGACTGGAGTCGGATTGGTGGTCTCATGCCATGGGTGATTCGGCACTATCATCACGGTCGTGTGTTATCCATCGTGCAATAGTCTAGTATAACACACGATCGTGTGTTATACTAGTATAACACATGGCGGTGACGTCAGCTATCACTGCGCGTGCGTACAAACTATGCCGCAACTCAATAAATCAATGCAGCTTTGGGAATCGCACATTAATTGCATATCGTACGTAAGTAATATGTACACAAACCTATTCAACTCGACTTCGCCTCGTTGAATAGAACGTTCAGTCTTTCATCTCATGAAATAATTCATACTATCGCACTCATAAACATTCATTATTTGTTTACTATTACACATTAAGTTGAGGGCGTTGTAAGCAAGGGAAACCACACACTTAAACCCCATTGACTTTGATCGCGTGAAATGTATGGTAATCAGACGTGCTTAGGTCGATTTTTGGTAAATATTTATGACTCGTTCGTTGTTGTGATCACATGTATCAATTTTATTAGCGTACAATCTTCACGCACAGTGACAAAGATTTCTGGAGAAGTCTATACTTGGAAATAAATGTACCCCTAGACCTCCGTGCTCTCGAGTAAATTATTCCTCCGAAGACCGGTACTCAGTCGAAGATAAAAACAAGACTCCCAACCCAGGGCGGTTTTGGGGAAACCATTACATCATCGGTACAATTCAGCCTATTTTTTCACATGTTCATGTTAATTGAAGACTTTCCTTGAATTTTTCCACGGAAGTTCGTTTGCCCTAACAATTGCATTTATAAACGGCAGATTCTTTATCTTACGTTTTTAGCATCACGGTCCTATCATCAGTACTAGTGTTCTGGTTTATTGTGCGTGGTGTACTTTCAATAGTTTAAATCCTTGTCAAGTCGAAGCGTCTGCAACAACTTGAAACTATTATTTCAAGGTCCATTGTACATCATTGCAAAGAGTGATTACTCAGCACACCTGCATTTGCAGAAGAGTACAAACAGGCTGTTCTCTTTTTTTTTTTATTTTACTCTTTGTCAAAGACACATATCAAATAGGGAACAACCCAAGACGGAATTTTTATGTTGTCCTGTTGCATTATTGTACGGTGTAGTACAGACAATAAACAATAAAAAATTGCCGATAATGAAAAATTCAAAATCGGTTTAAGGAGAACAAATATTTAAAGAAATGTCGATTTCTTTATTGCCTACGCATTATGCCCAAGTTCAGTTCAGGTCCTAGTCTTGGTCAAGAGGTTTTTACACTTTTCCCTGCTAAGAAGCAAAATCGAGGGCGCTCTCCAAACTTGCTAATGCAGGGAGATTTTGCTTTAGAAAGAACCTAGTACAGAGTTCAAGATTTCTGAATAAGATAGAGGGCGCACTTAAGATTGGCGAAAACTTTGTACCAGGTCTCGACTAAGATTATTCAGGTCCCTTTTGAGAGCGGACGTGTTTGTCAGCTGGCTCGTTCGGTCTTACCCTCATAGCAGGTGTCGAATATGTACTTTTCTTTTGGGGTACATACTTATCACTTGTGCAGCAAATGTAGGTGCAGGAGAAATGCACGTCCGCCGGGCAGTCTTGTCCGGGAGCTCGTATGTCTTCCGTTGGACTTGGGGCCGGGGGTTATAGTGAATTTGTGAAAAGTCTGTAATATCGTACATACATAAGGCTAGAGAGCCGCTGTGGTGTTGTTTTTTTATTTGAAGGCTTGTTCAGGTCTAGTCTACAGTTTGTGTCCACTTCGGGGTCGTGGCCCTTTAGGAGCAGTTATATAGTGAAATCGTTAGAGTAGTTTTTGTGTTAGTAATTTTGGTTGTTTAAACTTGTTTCACTGCCTTCGTCGTGTCCGTAATTGTGCACGTAAAACGCCTAATGCCTGTGCTACACAGACACAACAAGACACAATAGCAGAGTTGCAAATCTCGAAACTGGGTCTCGCGAACGTCTTTGGACCTTTTTTCAGGTTTCGATCTCAATGTCAGTCAGCCTGGGCTCTCTCAAGGTCTGGGTTTGGTCTCGGGCCCCAAAGGTCTCTGTTTCGAAGGAATGTTAGCACCGAGACCTGAGAAAATACTGCCTGTTTTCCATTTTTTATATTAATCCCTTGTTTTTACTTTTTGCCCAGTATTGAAACTCGTGATCATTCATACCGGTATCAGAAGTTTATAATATGCTGACATTTCTGTGCGTGATAAAGACTACGCTTCAGCAACAGGTGTGGCAATGTGGGGGCAGTGCTCATATCCTCTCCCTTCGGGGAAGGCTTCCTATGGACAGTAATTTTCCAGTTTCGTCTTGGGGCAATAATAGGTACCATAAAATGTGTAGTCCCCAAGACGGCCAGTCTCCCGACGATTCATTTGATTTTGCTCTAAATATACGGACAAATCCTACAGTACAAAACCTCAAATTTCCAATTATTTTGACTAAACGCCTAAATTTTTCAAATTTTCTTTAGAAAAGCCCAAAAGTTTCAAGTTTTCCTTTCGACATCCTTTTGGCAACCCATGTTGGGCGAATCCTGGTGTCACCCTGTCCAGCAATTCCCATTCCTGCGCGCTGTGTACTGTTCCAGTAAACCTAACATTCACAACAGTTATGCTCATTAGCGGCAGGCTAGACTACGCCACACATCCTTTATAAGTATACTAGACGGACCGTCACACACTAAGTTAACAGACATGCTTGGTACCGTGGGTCACATCTTGCTAAGCCTTTGGTGCATGGGTGTGGCTATGCTGTGTAGCCTACTGAGTCATGTTAGCCTAGACTTTGTTTCAATTGCGGAACTATATGGGGATCGCTTTGCGGGACAAGAACGGTGTTTAAGGGCGCTTTGTGATAGGTACAGAATTTTCCCTCTCCAAAAATATTACTACAAAATATATACCATGCGTTTTTCAATCTCTTTCTAGTTAAGGGCGAGCATTTCAAACCAAGCTATTCGAATGTTACTTGTCGTGCACGGATTTGGAGCTTTACGAAAATGTGCGGTCATTTGTTACGGTGAAGATTAAACCTGCAAGATCCAAAAGGCCAAAAAACCTGGAAGGGTGGGGGGGGGGACCACAGAAGATGGTGTCGTAATCCCACCTCAGATGAACCCAGAAGTCAGCCTAGGCGTAAAGTGTGCGTATATTTACAATACTTTACACCCGGAGTAGACCATTCCTCTTCATTGAGTGCGGAGTAGCCGTCCTGGAAGGAGGGGTGTGAAGGGAGGGCGTCTGGAGTTCTCAGGAAAATTTGACAATTAAATATTGTTGGATACAAATTCCTGGCATCTGGTAGTCTACATGTGTACACAAAGAAATGTGACTTCATTTTATTGAAAAACTATGCCAATAAGAGCGAAGGAGTAAAAGCACCATAAAATGTGAAATGGGTACCATCAGTTAATTACAGTCGGGCGGGGGGGGGGGTCCGCGTATTATTTGGAAGCTCCACGATGTCTAAACTCCAACCAAGCGAGTCACGTTGAACTAGCCTTAGTCTAATAACCGGCTACAGTCTACTGCTAACAGTTCAATGCGGCAGACGGTTGAGCCTCTACTCACGCACCAAAGGATTTAGAAAGAAGACCGACTGTGGCGACACGTTTTGTCACCGTCGTGATGGTTGTGATCCTCCGTCTATGTCAAAATGGCACTTAGCTCACACAGTAATATGAAAAAAGAATATCAGTTTCATCAAAAACAGAGCAAACAACATTTCCGTTGCTGCCTTTCGTGAGCTTTATGCTTCCATGTTTTTTGTTTGTTTGTCTGTTTGTGATGATATCCATTGTAACTTATGAGCCATATCTCAAGTAATCGTTTTAGCAATATCTGCATCATGACATGAATATGGGACAGCGGGTTCTCCAAAAAGAAGGCCCTAAGACTTCGCTGGGCAACCTGTCTGGCACCACAACCCAACGAAATCTAGGTATCCTGCAGTGACAAACGATTTTCATATCCCCCTCCCCGACCCGAAAATATTACTGCACGTTAAGGATAGGTCTAGGATTTGGAGATACGCTGAGAGCATTCGCTCAAGGCGAAAGTCTTACATCGGTACATCAGAACACCCACAGAACGTCAACTAACACCCCTCCCCCCCCCCCACATAATTAAAAATTACCGTTCCTTTTATGCAATTTACTGTATCTCTCCCCTCCCCCTTGAAAAATATTTCTCCCCTGAACTCTATCTCGCCCCCCACTAGGTATACCGTGATTGGCTGCGGGGTTCTCTTAAATGTTCTTTAGATGAATGGTTCTCTTTTAAATACATCATTTGTTTCGTTCAGAAATACGTAGATTAAGTCAGTGCTGACAATACTTTCTCTTTGTTTGTTCTGGTTTAAATTGCATGAAATCAGTTACTTGAAAACATAGCCACCGTAATCAAGTATCCGAGGCGGAAAATTACAGACAGATGTTACTTTCAAATCAAGTGGTAAAAATTCATATACAAAATTGAAACAAAGCAATCGGTTTAGAGATGGGCACTTACAAGTTGCTACGCCGTTAATGCATGTGTCCTACCTTTTCCACCACAAGCAATATCTTTCTTAGAGTTAAACAGTTAAAGAAGCACGCAGTTGATACGTAAAAACGAAATAAATCTAGTAAACTCTGATGTAATTTTCATTCAGTTCCTATGATTGCTTTTCCGAATATCGGAAGATGAAGTAACGACATTTTTGTCACGCAAAGTGAGCTTGATGTCATCTGTTCACAGTGATAATAATTGCTTCATTTTTCTTTCCAATTTGTTTTGAAATCGAAAAAAAGGGGAATGCGTTAATTCGTAGGAAATTTCAAATGTGTAAAATTCTCATGCCTCCCGTACATTCACGTCACAACAACATGACATTATGGAGGAAAAAATCAATTGTTAAGTGGAAAGAATATGCTTAATGTTTTCTTGCTTCCATTTGCTTCCACTTCTAAACTTGCTTCCACTTTACTTCGGTTGAAAAGTCGACAACTTCAACTTCCTCGACTTCGAAAATCACTCTGACAGGAAGAGAATGCATCTTGCACCAAAATGTTTGTACTACACCCTTTAACTTAAGCGCTTGTTGTATGACATAAATTTCCTACTGAAAAATCACAAAGACAAATAAAAAGTGTTATCAAATTATTATTGATCCCAGTCAAATACCTATGACGCCTTGATATAATCAAAGCTGGAGTAAACACTAGGCTGAATGAAATATGAAACCTTCTAACGACAAACTTTATTTTTTTTTCAGTACCGTTTGCTAATGGTGACAAGAGGGCAGTTTCACAGTTGAGATCAGCAATGCACAATCATAATTACCAGGTCCATTACAATTCTACCTCTGAGAGGCTTCTAAGCGGTGGATATCTCCAATTCCGACATTTGGATGACGACACAAATAAGTTAAGTACATGTCAAGCCTCCGGTGAGGGCTTGCATCACGCCGAAGTTGGAATAGTTGCAACAGTGACGGTTCAATTGGACCAAACGAGAATAAACGATTTTAACCAAAAGTACTTTATCAGTGTTACTGCTATTTCTGAGGATCACATATTTGTCGCTGATTTATCCCCTGTACGAATTGGTGATCGTGACGTCAACTTTACATACACGCCCTGCCTTCCAGGAAATTATGACTTGTACGTTGAGGAGATTGTACCCGGCGCACCATGGCAGAAACCGGTTCCTGGAAGTCCGTTTCGTCTTATGGTTCAGGGATTGAATGTAGCTATTGACGCATTCATTGCGCATACAGATAACTTGCCATCTTGTCAAACCATTCCTCAGTATGATTCTTCATGGATCGAAGGAGCGTGGGTAACGAGCAAGCTTGGGGGAAGGCAGCACGGTATCTTAAAAAGTGGCTGGGTATTTCAACCGAAACGATGTAGTTTTGATATTTTCACTGTCGACGAAATAGCCACAGCGGCAGCTTCAATAATACCGAAGTCTATTACAATTCTTGGTTCCTCTATCGAACGAGGAATTTTCCTCTCATTAACGGACCTTTTACTCACAATGTCAGGGAGAAAATACATTAAGGATTCGTACTTGGACAAATGCTGGGGTTATATGGAGGTAGAGCTAGGGAATCTGAGAGTAATTTACAAGGATTTTCGGATTCAACATTCACGTAGAATTCACCTTTTGAACGAGACAAACCTGAAAATAGTTTGCTATAACGAAGTCAAATTTACAAGCAATTACGACTTTCTTAATGACACATTGGACTTTTTAGAAGATTTTATATTTAGTAAGCAAGTATGGCCAGATGTAATCGCAGTGACAATTAAGGAAGACCCACAGTTGCGTCTGTTGAGAAGTGCAATCCCAGATTCCTGGATTGGTGTGATTTATCCGTTAAATAGTTTTAAACTTAACTGGGCAACATTGTACACGTCTAGCGGTAGGAACCGAGATATTGCAGTCCTGACAGAATTCGCCACTGTTGACAGCCGTGTGCAGGTGTTGGATGGATTTATTCTAGGTTCCGGTATAAGACGTGCCACGCAGTCCTCTCCTGTTAAGAAGTCAAACCACGAGAATACCTTTTGTGAAGATCTTACCGGAGACATGCGCATATGTGATGTCACAGCTGAATTGGTTGCTCAGGTATTTCTAGCTCAGGTGCTGGCACCCTACGGGAAGAACGCTTGGACTTGAGAAGTAGAAAGTGAAACTCCCCAAGGGGAAAATGCAATGCCAACAGGTTTGATCTGGTTCGAAAAGATGTTACCCATGACAATTTATCTCTTAATCAACAAAATCAACTGGTACCAATTGGTAACTCTTATGATAACTGTTGAAATGCTGGCCAAACCCACTGTTGGTACTTGTTTCTAGTGACCTATTCTACATGTTCAAAACGTTGTAACGAATTTGTGGGGGGGAGGGGGGTATGAACGTTATTCGGGAATATACGTGTCGTTTGCGACAATTCGACCCATATTCTGACACCGTTCCACACCAAGAGAAAGCTTTACCTCAAATGTTGCAATTCGTTTAAAATTTAAGTCTCAGTCCTTGGAAAATTTTTACCCCATCTGGAATGTTACATGTCTACTAGACATGTGGCATTCCAGATGGGGTAAATTCTGGTGACAGATCGGTTCCTTGGCTTCAAGGAAGCTTTCCTTCTGTTTTCTCCTGAATTCAGAGAAACCGTTTTGACACCTTGCATACCTTTTATCAGTGCTGGAGGACTCGAGTCCGGACTTGACCTCAAGTCCGGACTTAAGTCCGCTTTTTTTGGACTCGGACTTTGACTTGGACTTGAGCTTTCTGGACTTGGACTTGGACTCGGACTCGGGCTTTCTGGACTCGGACTTTGGCTTGGACTTGAAGTCGAGTCCATCAAGTCCAGCATTTTTCTTCATCATATTATTTTGAATTTTATAATCCTCCCAAAAGCAATGGCATTTGCCATGTAATGATTAAAGCCTATAGTTCTCTTTGATGAAGTAGGTCTACTGTACTGTAGGTTATGAGGACTTTTACCATGGAAAGATCTTAGTGATGGGAAAATTTATTAGTTCCTTATCAGCATCTTTACAACCACTTAATTTGGTCTGTGATACTGTATGTAAGGGCATCAGAGAGCAATCGCATGCATGTGCATACAGCTATCATGATAATGCTTAATGTATGTGTGTGTATGTCTGTCTTTTTGTGGAAATAGGGTGGTTAAGGCGAAGTTGTTGGTATCTGGAAGTATGTTTTCAGTGTTCTCCACAAGGGGTTTTAAGGGGCGGCCCACCCTCGAGTGGAAATTGCTGCCCCCTGAAATAGCGACCTCCCCCTAAAAAATCCAGCCCCCTACAAAAGCTCTGATCTGCTCCGCTCCGCCCCGCCTCCAAAAAAAAAAGTGGACAGTAGGCTACTGCTTTTTTTCAAATGAAGGCCGATCCGCACATATTTTAAAACAAATGAAGTGATAAATTTGTAAAATGGTACCTATGAGTTCTGGGTAGGATCTGTCAACTTGAAAAGACAGCTAGTCAGCAGAGTCTCTCACATTACAACGTGCTTCACCATTGCCTGTGCTCTCTGCGCTTGACCGCCTCTCTCTAAAATCTGTGGAGAACACTGATTTTTGTAGTTTTCTTTGGGGGACAGTAGATTAGATGGATTAGCAAAGGCATGGTTGAATCCAATAGCAGGTCCTGATTACTACAGCAAGCTCCTCTTACACAGGCTACAATTAAGGCCTACATTGTGTTAACTGGATTAGACCTATGGAGGATATCATAAGCTATAGTGTTTATGGTACTGTTATGAATATGTAATTGATCAGTTTCTTACTATAATTTCATTCAGTTTGACATGAAGTTTTTCTAATTTGTTTGGTCAGTTTGTTGTAGCATATTGAGCTTAGTGCTAGCAGGGAGATTTCAAAGCCAAGTACCGGAAAACTTTACCATTTTGGACTTGGATACTCGGACTTGGACTCGAGAACACTGGACTCGGACTTGGACTTGGACTCGAGCCCTCGGACTTGGACTTGGACTCGGACTTGACCTTATGGACTTGGACTCGGACTTGGACTCGAGCCTGATGGACTTGACTACAGCCCTGCCTTTTATTGGCCGTTTGGATACTTGTTAGGCTCAGTCACTAAGTCCCTTTCAAATACATCAAGAAATATTTTGACATTGAAACCTTTCAAAGTGCCCTTTTGCGAATAAGAAACCGTAAATTTTGGCTCCATGTCATATCCCCTATTATGCCTGTTGGATTTTTCAAGGCGACTCTAGAAGTACTCTCCACGAGATATAAAGAGGGGAAGTTACAATATCTGGCCTAAAACATACGGGATACAGATTTTTAACAATGATCTGTTAATTTTGGAAAAAATGTGAAAGTACATGAATGCAGTAGCGTAACGTAAGGGGGGCAGGGGCGGTCGTACCCCCACTTGTCGTCCTGGGATGGTCTGTAGATAAATTTGCTGATCTTGTCGGTACATCCGTCCGGTGTGGACGGCGACTAGTCTCCCCGACGGTTTACCTGTTTTTGCTCTCAAGAGGACAATTTCTCTAGTAAGAACCCAAAATTCCGGCGCGCTACGCGCGCTGTAGAATCACACCAGTTTCTCCAATAGTTCCATTCTTCATAGCTAATAGCGTACGTCCTGTCACCCTTACCAAGTAACATGTAGGCAGAGTGCACAATTCATGTAGAGGTGGTAAATTTAATCCCATAACGGAAAGCCTAGTTACTGTTCTCTTGTGTGTGTCATGCGGTAGGGTCAGTTGGTGAGGGACTCACGGAGTAAAGCTTGGCTGGTTTCGGTACAATGTATTTTATCCCCGATACCGTCTACATCCCCTACAGTTTTTATTTTTTTCTTTTTGTTCTTTGCATACGTCTTTATTGTAAGCCAACTAAAAATTTTCTCGCACTTCGCGCGCTTTCCAATTTCCGGTCCGCTTTACCCACTCTTCCCCAGTTCTGTTACTTATAGCCAAATTTAGCACAAACCGTTTCCATCTTTTCAAGTAACTTAGTAAGTAGAATACATGGATTTAAGTAAATATCGGGAATTTCATCTCATTTCGTTAAACTTAGGTAATGTTCTCTTGTGTCTGTCGTGCGGTACGGCTAGTGACTCGAGGAGGGAAGTAGGCTACAATGTAAGTTGTGCCAGATAGGGCCCAACTGCCAGGACAATTGACCTATATATGAGCTTTAAAGTGTACCTAAAGTCTGAAAATTCAAAAATATATATTACAGAGCATGAAAATTGAATTCCAATGGTCCAATTTCCATCTTCACAGGACTTTCTTAAGCTGAGATATAATATGTTGAAGTTTATTCACTCGATTTAAAAAGGTAGATTGCGCAATAATTTGTGATGTCATTGTTGTACTACTCAAATTACAATCTTTGTATTTCTTTGTTTTTCTGAAAGCCACCGCACCTTGTGCCAAAATGTGATCGCGTTCTTACTGCTTTGGGGTGACTTGACTATATAAGCCCTCTCTGTACAGCATGTCATGCAAGAAAACAGGAAGCGGTCAAGGTCATATAAAAATTTTTTATTTTAAAAGAAAACAAAGCTTTTAATGTGAGTTGTACAACAAGAATGTCAAAAATTATTGTGCAATGAACTGTTTGGATTTAAGTGAATAAATTTTAACATTTAATATCTCAGCAATGGAATAAGCTATAACAATGGGAGTTGGACCAATAAGATTAATTTTGTAACCTCTAAAATATATATTTTTGAATTTTTAGACTTTAGGTCCACTTTAAATAAGTATAAATTCTTTTGGTGTTGGCTTACCCCAAAAAATCCTCCCTCATCAACCCGTCGACGCTATCGGGGCTGTCGGGGCTTAGGGTCGTTGGCCCTCCCGTCGGGGAGTCCGCCCCCGTCGGGCAAATCCTGGCGCCCTGGGTGGATGGAGGGAGAAGGGGTCACGGGTGCGGGGATGATTTGTTAAATGATAACCCTCTGAAAAAGTGTCGGTACATTGATTTTATGCTGTCGGTACGTTTACCTTATTTTTATACCTGTCCCTCCCCCACTTCTATCAACCACTGCATGAATGGACATGAAAGTATCATGATGAATACTTTCATACTTGCTTCGTCGATTTGTAATATTGAAATGAATATACTAATATAAGTTTTCAGTTAGCGTATTCACCCTGTCGCATTCACAGTGGAAGCAGATAAGATGTACTAAGCTGCTAGCTTATATCAATCCCCAGCCTAGAGCCCTTGTCGTTTGAAATAATGAATACACAGTGAATACACAGTAAACTGGTATGTCTTGTGCACGTAGATTCCAGGAAGCACACAAAATACTACCATGGGCGTCCGCAGAAAAAAATTCAGGGGGGGGGGTAAAAATTTCTAGGGGTGGGCAAAAGGTCCGCGACACCATGAGTTTGCGCAAAGCGCAAGAAAATTTCGCCCAAAATGCCTCCCAGATCGCTGGAAATGCCATTTTTAAAGCCTATTTACCACATATAAACAGGGAAAACACGTTTTGTTCGTTTTTTTTCTTTATTTTTATACGTTTTTTTTCAAATTTTTGATTTTCCAGGGGGGCAGGTGCCCCCCCCTTGACCATGCCTGCGGACGCCCATGAATACTACCATGCAAACTGCGCTGGATACAAAAGATTCTTAATTAACTTTCCCCTGCCCTGACGAAACAGATCGTCCCCCTATCTAGGTTTTAATTGGATTTTTCGGACGTGGGAATAACTTTTATGCTTTTGTTAACTTACTTACTTCAGTATTACTATTTACTTTTGTTTTTACTTTGATCTATCACAACAATTTCTCCGTGTTTCAATGCCTTTTCAGTTTTACTGACAGTCCTTATTGTAACTTACAACGTTTCTATGTACACAGAAGTCCAACCTGCTCTAGCACAAAAGACCAAAATACCTACTACGTTCTAAACAAACGCACCGAACTGTGTCCAAGTGCAGACACCTCGAAATAAACGGGGAATTGTGTTCAAGTGGACATTGCTTATCTAATTCTCATTTTTGGCAACTGTATTTACACAGAACAACGTAAGCGTGCCGACCTTGTTTGGATAATAAAGCTAAAATAACAGATTACCGGACTTAACAAAGACCTTGGTCTTCAAAATCAGTACTACCTTCTGACAAATAACTTAAAGTGTACCTAAAGTCTAAAACTTCAAAACATATGTTACAAAGCTCAATAAATATATCCAAATGGTCCAACTCCCGTCTTCACTGACATTCCTGAGATGAGATACAAAATGTTAAAACTTATTCATTCAATTTAAAATTTCAGATTGGGCGATAATTTTTGATGTCATTCTTGTACTATTCAAAGTACCATCTTTATTTTACTTTGCTTTTTTTCGAAAGACACTGCACCTTGTGCCAAAATGTGATCACTATCTTTCTGTTACAGGGTGACTTGGCTATAAAAGCCCTCTCCGTACAACATGCTGTGCAAGGGAACAGTAAATGTTTCAAGGTCATATAAACACCTTAATTTCGATAGGAAAAGGCAATTAATTGGAGTTGTACAAGAAGAAAATTACAACTTATTGAACAATCAACTATTTAAGTGAACAAATTTCAACATTTTTTATCTCAGTAACGGAGTAAGCTATGAAAATAGGAGTAAGATGAATGAAATTCATTTTCCAACCTCTAAAACATATATTCTTGTAATTCTAGGCTCTATGTCCACTTCAATCTTCTGTTTTGCTTTCTATTACTTACTGAATTCAACAGAGCGTCTGCTTTATCTTCTGCCCTTAGATAAGTTAATTCTTGTAACCATTTTGCCTTAACATCTTGCCCCGAAATTCCCTAGGTCGACCGAAAATTTTGGAATGTAGTTTGTAGATTTTGTACTCCTCAAATTAACCAGTAATCCCTTTCATACACCTACATGTAAACGTATATGGCAGTGGTAGCGCCAGGTAGGGGGAAGGGGGGGGCGATGGCCCCCCGCCGGAGAAGGCTGCTCAACCAACCCCCCCCCCCCGTCTTGGAAATTTTCCTGTTTTGTCGGTTAGCTGTTATGTATACGATGAAATATGTAGTCCCCGGCAATGGCCAGTCGCCCCGACGATTTAATTAAGTCTGGTCTTAATTAGGGCAAGTTCTTAAATAAAAACCCCAAATTTTCCAATTTTCTTCTTTAAAATCCCCAATTTTTTCAAATTTTTCATGGTAAAAGCCCATTTTTTGCAAATTTTCTTCAAAAAGAGCTCAAAATTTTCGGCGCGCTTCGCGCGCCAAAATTTTCCTTCAGACATCGTTTCGGCACTCTATCACTCGTTGAGGCTTGGGGTTGCTGGCCCCCCTGTCGGGCAAATCCTGGCGCCACCGCTAATATATGGGAAAGTAAACGCCATGATCGAGTTATGCCGGCAACGAATTGTGCTCATTAGCTTCGCCGAAGGAGCACAATTCTTCCTTATTCGTAATCGCAAATAGCATCGGGTGCACGTTCAGCAGTCAGCCAATCGTTAAAAAAGTTGTCTACATTCGAATGCAGTTCAGTTGAGAATGGTGCATGAAAAGAGTATTTCTACTTGTTGTGGGAAAAGATCGGACCAAAAGCTGGTCACTACCATGGCCGTATGGGGGTGTGTAGAGGGGGTGTGGGGGCGTGACACCCCCAATCAACCATGCAGTCGGCAAAATCGTGCACTAGTTGGCAAAATGAAGGAAAGAGGGAAGTGCAAACGAAAGAATGTTAGAGGGAAGAAGAAAGAGAAAAAAAAAGAGAAAAAGAGGAGAGAGAAGAGGGAGAGAGAAAGACTGAGCGAACAGGGAAAAGAACAGGTGAGGGAGGGACAAAGCAGGGCAAGAGAAAGGTGTTGGTGCAGACGGAAGACAGGAGATTGAAATGCATTTGTAGACGTTTACCACAATATTTTCAACACTTTTTGAAACTTAAAACATATTCTGTCTGCAAAAAAGCTACATAGATCTTTTCAGTATCATTGTGTACTTAAGGTTCATCGTCCATGTAGTATTCTGGCATTGAGTCGGTAAATTCTGCACCAGTCAGCAAAATGAGGGAAACATGAGGAAAAGAAAGAGGAAAAGAAGTGAAAGAAAGAGGACAATTTCTGTAATCAGAACCCAAAATTCTCGACGCACTACGCGCGCTGGAATGTCACTCCAGTTTCTTCAATAGTTCCATTCCACATAGCTAGATAGCATGTCCTGTAAACATTACCAAGTAACATGTAGGCAGGGTTAACAGGTTATGTAGAGGTCGTAAATTTCATCCCATATCGCAAAGCCTAGTTTCTGTTCTCTAGTGTGTATCATGCGGTACGGTCAGTTGGTGACCGACTCACGGAGCAAAGTTTGGCTATTTCATCGGGTAGTCCAGGTGGTTTCGACACAATGTATGTTGTCCCCGATACAGTCTACAACACCTACAGTTTTTATGTTTTCTTTTTGTTCCTAATGATAACATATTTTTTGTGTCAGCCTACCAAAAATTTTCGCGATCTTTGCAATTTCACGATTCAGACTCAAAACAACCCTATCAGTGCGCAACTCGGCTCTTGATATAATGCAAAATATACTCTGCAATGGCATGGGATAGTTAGGCTCCTTCATATCCCCTTCTCACCCCGGCCCTCGACATGCTGTCGGAACTTGGGGTCGCTGGCATGGTCCGGCCCCCTGTGGGGAAAATTCTGTCGCCAGCCATGGTCGGTTTACTTATTTTAGCTTTCAAAAGGGTCATTTCTGCGATAAAACCCAAAATATTCCGTATGCTTTGCCCACTCTTGCTCAGTTTCGTTACTAATAGCTAAATATAGAGCAAACCCTTTTCATCTTTTCAAGTAACTTAATTAGCAGAATTTATTGTTTTATGTAAATGCCGGGAATCTCATCTCATTTCGCTAAACTAAGTTAATGTTCTCTTGAGTCTGTCTTTCGGCACGGCAAATGACTCGAGGAGGGAAGTACAATGTAAGTTGTGCCCGATAGGGCCCAACTGCCTGGACAATTGACCTATATAAACTTTAAATAAGTATAGATTCTTTTTAGTGTAAGCTAACAAAACAATTTCGGGCCCTTCGCAATTTCACAGTTCAGCTTTCGGGAAAAACTTTAAATCGGGCAGAACTATTTTCCTCTAGTATATACAAAATTTTATGCAATATATGCTTCGCAATGGCATGGTATAGCACACAGGTTTTCTTCAAATCTCCCCTCACCAACTCCTCGACGGCAGCGGGGCTCTCGAGGCTTCGGGTCGTCCCCCCCCCCGTTGGGCAAATCCTGGCGCCACCCCTACTGGACCACTACCGGTTGGACTAATGGTTCTCAACTCTAACTGCATCGCTTGTCAACACTTTCAGTCGGCATTTGTTTCTTCTCAGCCGACAAATACGGCACCACCCCCATGATAAATGCTCTGGCGACGCCCCTGGTCACTACTGTAGAGAGCAAAGGGTGTTAAATGGAGGAAGTTAAGGAATAGAGGACCCTATGAATCTCAAACTAACCTTTCGGTACATTCTGTCCTTACGTTTTCCCAATAATGCTATATCAGGGATTGACGCGAGGCGTGGGCTGAAAACCACACTTTCAAAGTTACTCAGAATCTAGTTGAGTTGAAGAATATGGAAATGGATGTCAAAATTTAGGTCTATCCTACTAAGGACTTACTACCATTCAATTTCAAGATCTGTAGATTAGAAATGCTTTGACAATAACTAACTTTTTCAAGTTTTATCTATCGTTGAAATGAAGAGACAATGTGGAATTGACAACATCAGGTCCATGAAAGGCGTCATGTCATATAACTTTTTACCACCCGTACGGGCATGCACTTCCCATTAGACACCCACTGATGATAGCTGCGTGCGAAGAACGCCTAGAGAAAGGCATCATGAAATAAAGTTGTTAACATGGGGGTATTACAAAAAGGCATTTAATATCACAATATCCACGCAATAGCTTAAACAAATAAGAGGCTATTTAGCTGGAGAAACGCTCATCCCAGAACGCCCCATTAAAAGTTGAAAACTATCTTGTTAATACAGGGACGAACCGAAATCTTGTCAAATATTTCACAAGGTTTGGCTTAAAATGAGCTGAGGAGTTTCCTTCAATTTAAGCCAAATCAAGTAAACTTTGAACCAAATTGGTTAACGTTTTGACAATATTTTGGTTCGTCCTTCTTTGACTTAGATTATGTTTAGAGCGCTGGGGCAACTCGCAGGGCTACATGGAGATATCACAATTAAGTACATTGTTTTGAAGGCCCTGAATATACTAGAACTAACGTTTGCCTGTGTGCGTCAGAGTTTCTCAGTAATCACCAGGCATATATATGGCAATTGAGCACGCGAAGCGCATGGAAAATTGGCCTTTTATGGCAAATTCAGTTAAATATTACGGTCGTTAACAGAAAATTGAGAGGGATGATCGGGTGATATTCCGTCCCCCTCAACCAGAACGCTAGATCATGCTCAACTATTAGTAAATATAAAGGGTTTCGCCAAAATATTAAAGGTTCTCCGTTCTCCCTCTAACCAAATTGTGTTCGGCTGATGCCTTTGTACTGCAGATAACTAGAGCTTACACAGCATTGCCGTCAGCTTTGTCACGGGACCCCAACAGGGGAATAATAAGGCGGCCTCCTCGGCGCAAAACTCCGGGTATACGGCTCGATTTCCTAAGTCTTTTTTGGCACAGTTCGGTGATTCCAACCTGTACTTCCCTGTACAAATGATGATTTGGCGTTTGGTGTCAGTGAATATCTATGTGTCCAGACGGTTGATGACATCGAATCGGATCGATACGAAGTTCACCCGGAAGCAATCGTATTTTCCCCGTTTGGCATCTCTTTCCAAATTCGCCACTGAATGTGGGTAGGTAGTCTTCATGCCACCTAATGTAATTCGAACACCTCTCCCTCCTTCCCCTTCCTCCGACAACCCGAGGAGACAGTTTTTACAATCATTATCCGGTTGAGCCGGAGAGGCTCTAGGCTGGCCTGTCTTTATTGTCCAACCATCTGTGCTCTCCTCCCCCTGTAGGCCCATTCTCTAGAAAGTAACCTGTGTCTTATTTAGGTCAAGCAATATGCTATTAAAGTCTGCCAAAATCATGATTATTCCATACTGGTTCTCAACTTACTGTCCTAAGGGTATTCAGCGAATGACCAGAGAGGGTCAAATCACTTTGCCTGTCAAACCATTAGATACGACACAATGCGTGTTTAACCTTGTTAACCCCAATCGCCAGTCGACAGACAGGAGCTTTTATTTTCCTCTAAATAGGCCTAAGCGTAGAATCTACGACATCTGGCGTCCTGCCCGAGCTAAACATGCACTACGTATGTCAGATCAGGGAGGTCTAATTATCACCTCCCTAGTCAGACATTCCCGGCCCTTGTCGGGGATCAACTTGCCACCCATCATATATTTAGGCCATATCCACCTTTTTGCCTTCCAACCTTTCTTTGCCAATATATTTATAGAGCTTTACATGCAGGGGCGTCACTACCCTGGGGTGCTACCCCTGGGAATTTTCCATAGTGTCGTCTGTCGGGAAAATTTTGCCCTTTCTAGGAAAAAAATGCCACCTTTTTTGTGCAATTAGCTGACTTTGTCGGAAAAATCTTTCATTTGGGGCTACAGAAATGTCGAGAAACTTTTTGTTCACTAAGTTATACTAAAAGTGAATAAGTGTCGCGTGGAAAATTGCTTGGCTCAACCCCTCCCAGATTTACCTGTATTGGCAAACTATTGTAGACTGTTTGTTGGGAAATTATTATATATTGTTGGAAAAGTAATCACAAGGTAAGGGTTTGGTCAAGTAAGTGATTTCTACTACCTATTCGGGAAGCCATTGTTCCTAGCTTGAAGAAATCCAGGCTATCGGGAAATAGAAGTACTGTATTGCATAATTGTCTGCCATGAAGCAGACACCATGTCCGACAATGTGAAAATAGCCTTTTGGAATGTGATGCAACTTGACTGCTCGTCGATGATGAGTTGCTGGTATTAGTGGTCAGGTGCGTCGGGTCGCAGTTGGATTGTAGGTTAACCATACATTTAACACACTGATAGGGCCAACAGTCTATCTACTGTTTATTAGTGACACATGGGAACGAGCATATTAAACTGTCACCTGATATTTCAAAGGCTTTTTCAATGGCCAATTCATCACAAGATAAGTCCCTTTTTCTGTCGATAAAAGCTGCACCCTGCCACGACCCCCCCCCCCCCATTTCACTAAGAATATCGAAAAGTTTGTAATTTCCGATGTGGTTGGAGAAAACTGTCGGATCGCAATCGGGACCGACAGTTAGATATCTTGTTTACAAACAGGTTTCTTGGATTTCGTATTTTCAGCAGCGTTGACGATCTTAGATAACCTCTGACGTATACCAATTACCCGTAGGGTTCATTTTCTGACTACAACGCATCCACATGTGAAGTATGAAAAGCATCCATACTTCCTACCTTGAAAAATGCCTTTGCAAGGTTTTCATTTTATGACTTCTGGTGATCTCACATGACCTCTGGCCTCCACCGGGAATATGGGGTCTTTCTTTGAATATAATGAATCCATACACCAGGTATGAGTAGTATCTATGGCTGCTATCTTGAGATATCGTGTTTACAATGTAACTGCCACAAACACACACATACACACCCAAGTTGACCTTATACACCTTCCGATTGAGGACCTAATTGTTATCCCCTTTGTGTTTGTCTCCTTAACCCTAACTTGAACAATGGACAATTGTTCAGGGGCGTAGCGAAGGTGTTTTCTTGGGGGGGGGGGGGGGGGGGAGAGGGTGCAGAAACTGTGTTTTGCCGACAGATCTGGTAATAGTAAGATGATTTCAACGAGTACGCCGTCAAAGGTCTTGAAATAGCTTTCTTCAGAAGTGGCTGTGATTTCTTCAGGACTATTTCAAGACCTTCGACGGCGTACTCGTTGAAATCATCTTACTAGTATGGATTCCCGTCGTGAAAGCCTTTCTACTTACTAGATCAAGTAATGCGTAGCGCGGAAACGATCTTTAGCGGGTTGGGTCCAGGGGCCAGCCTTAGGGCCCATGGTGGGGTCTAGAGGCAAAGCCCAGCGAGAGGGGGGCGGGGGCAAAGCCCCCGGAAACTCTGAGGTTTAAGCATATCTGTGGGTGAAAAATTAAGTCTCAGGATGGATATACTTTTGTTCATAATGCATCATCAAATGCAATGATCCCCCGGCATAATTTTGATGTATAAGGCTATTCCTCTCGTCAATCCACTATATTTTTAAGCTGTTGGGATCCAGAGGTCCGCCAGTGTTTTAACTAGGACGTCTTTTCAGTGGCACATTTACTGATCTGTGGCCTGGGGGGAGGGGTATAAGGGGAAGGGGTCTAAGGGGAAGGGGTTTCCCCCTTCCCTTTGGAAATTTTTTGAATTTGAAAAGGTGCCTAGATTGCAAATGGTGCAATATTTGAATGGATTTCTGCCCTACTGAGGAACCTAAAAATTTATACACGCGGGTAGAATTTGCTTGTCAGATTTTTAGTGTGCGACATTTGTCGTCGTTTATTGCGACATTGTCGCACAAATAGGGACTGGCTAAAACATTGGGCCCGCCTTAAGGCAACTGGTGGGGGTCCAGGGGACGAAGCCCCCGAAAGCTCTGAGGTTTTAGCATAATCTCTGGGTAAAAAATTAAGTCTCATGCAGGATAGGTATGTTTTGGTTCATAATACATTATCCAATGCAAAGATTCCGGATAATTTTTATGTGTTAGGCTATTCGTGCCGTCATGCCACTATACTTGAGGAGCTGTACCTGTCGTTCAGAATTGGAACACTATGCGTTCAGCATTTGAACACTAGACGCGTCAGGCGTTTACATACGGTAAGTGTTCAAATAGGCGTCCGTCGTTCAAAAAGGTAGAAAAAGTGTTCAAAATCTTAACACAAGCGTTCAAAATATGCTTTGAACGCCAGGACGGGTTCTGTATCTGTTTCATTTTGGTGTTCAAAAGTTAAAAGCCCGAGACTGCAGTAAAGGGAAGACACGCGCGCCACGCATTATTTTTTTCCCAGGATGCATTATTTTTTCCAGAGGTGTTTGTGGGTAAACCAGATTCTCGGGAGTTTGCAAAATGTGTTTGAAGTCACGGTTAGGATTTAGAAAACGGGCTAAGGATGCCTACTCCAAGGATAATAGGGTGCTGCTCCCCATGGTGATGATAAAAGTGAGGAATAATGTGCAGAAAGTGGTTTTTCAAGAATGTCATAAAACCCGAAATAGTGCGCGTATATGGAAGCCATTAATTCCCTTCTGGAGTGGCGACAAGATTTGCCCGACGGGGGGGGGGGGGCAACAACCCACAGCCTCAACGAGGCCGAAAGAGTGCCGAAACGATGTTTAAAGGAAAAATTTGGCGCGCGGAGTATATGTTGATATACTGCATGCGTCCGGTTAAGCTATGCGTTCACAAATTAGACCAGAGCACCCTTGTTTCTTGTTGTTGAGTTAAGATCGTACCTGCCAACTGGCCGAATTGATTAATTGCCAAGCTGGTCATATTTATCAAAGTTTGTATATAATGTAAATGTCGTATTTTCGTCTGTCAAAGAAAACTCTTCCCGTTTTTTCTTTTAAACACATCGCTTGAAATTATTTGGGGCAAGAATGTGTTACAAAATAATTTTAGGGGGCAGTGCCCCCTGGCCACCCATGGCTACGCCACTGACGTGAACCTAACGGAGTCAAAATATTAGTTGGGTTGGGGACGTTGGAGGAGGTGGGGTATTAATACAGCTTCACTGGCGATGACAGTCTAGCTAGGCTTTAACCTTATTAGAGTTGCAGTTGTACAACTTTCAAGCAATAAGTTTCTTTTACAGGTTTTCTTAGTGAGTCGGGACGATTCTCCTATTTTTAGAGGACATTTTTCTCCCGAATAGGGGAAAGCTTACGCAATACAAAATAAAGGCTTGCTCCCCTGAGAAAAGGTTTATCAAGATCAAAGACTATTCAAGAACTTGAGTTTTTCCCACAAAACAGCGTGGTGAACTGTTGTTTAGGACGACGCCTTTCGGTAGCTATGGCAATAAACCTACTGAATATGCATTTAATTCCATGAAATTACGAAATTGTTCCGATTAACTTTGCAAGAGGGTTGTAAAATCATTCGCCACTGAAAATGTATACACAGAACGTCAGGGATGGTGGGAAATATAGACAAAGTGGCGACGCCTATGACCAAACTAGATTCTCCCAACATAGGAATCTACACTACTGTCACAGTAGCTGGAGGAAGAAAAGATAATGAAATAGGAACGGAACACCTGTTGGCCTGTAATTTAGGTGCAAACGTCCCTGTACAAAATAGCCTAATGATAGGAAAAACTTGTCAAAACAATCCTTTTTAGCTGCGCTGCCCACTACGCATGCACTGGCAACTTATGTAACCGACACAAAAGTACGAATCTTGGCTTGTAGCGCGATCTCCTCCTAGACCGGTTGGTTGAATCGAAATACGGCGTAGTCTAAGTTGTAGGGATGGTTTTTCTGTCACCCTCACCCCGCGCTTATTTTAGTAACCTTATGACCTTTCTAACGGCGTATTGAATTGGAAAGTTTCTTTATTTAAATCCTTGGGCGGTGTTTATTTTCAGAACAGTTTTTCGCAGTGATTTTTACCTGCTTCGTTTACGAAATACTTATGACATGATGAATATCCAATCAAAGATCTCCAGTCAGGTCACATGGCGAACATTCTTAGCCTAGCGCCAGCCAGCCAGCAACGGCGTCAACAGGCAAGACAAACGTAAAAGATTCAGGTGCTTAATTTGTTGAGTAGGCAATACTACAGGGGATCTGTTAACGTTCAAAGGTTTAACTAAATCTTAAAGTCCGAATACGAGTTTTTATAAAGAAATACTTAAACCGCCAAAAATCGTGATAGCACGAGAGCCAGATATATGAATTTTGTAACAGTTTAAGAGGTTCTAACATACTAAGAAAACAGTTTTAGCTTCTTCCGGGAGTAATCTTTGTCCAAAGTGCGGATGTTGAATTCGAATTGCCAATTGAAATTCGAGTTCTTTCCTCGTAATGAGCCTATTAGTCAGGAGTATAAACCAATGAAAGTCTGTTTGTTTATGATCATTTATGAATAAACTACTATAGTTGCTAAGCCTACATGCTCAACTGTACTGAAATGTACGCACGTAAACAGCGCAGAGCATTTGATTGCATATTCAACAGTTGGACTACACAAACAGCCTAGGATTATACTCAGGTTAGTGTAGGCATAGAACTAAATTGTAGTAAGAAACATTACCCCACACTAACGACATTTTTGCACAACTATCATGAAAAAGTAGAAAAACCTCACCTGAAATCCTAAGCGGAATAAATACGTTGCCTGGCACAGCGAGGCAAAATACAGGTATATGAACATGCACAGCAGCAGTCCGACAGCCAATCACGCGCAGGTTGACAGCTTGTGTGTTACGGCATAGCTACAGTTTTCGTGCATCAAGCACATCGTAGCCTAACATTCGTGGTCGATCAGTGCACAATGAAAATACGGTAAGCAAGTGCGTATGCAGTAGATGTACACTGGCTGCATCCTACTGGACAGTCGTCGGCATGCCGTGATCTCGAAAGCACGCGAAAGCAGCTGGTTGATGAATATTCAGAAGTGCCACTGACTGCCCACCCAGGTGGACTGCCTACAGAGGTAACAAATTGCATATTTACAGTTGTTTTAATAACTGTTACTGTTTTTACTGTTTGTTTTATACCCTTTTAACTAGCTCTTTTCCGCTAAACAGCGTGAAAGGGTGGGCTGAATTAATTGGTAATGAAAGAGATTTAGCGTGTGCAATTATTGGTTCAGACGGTGAAGTTACCCAATGTCAACTTCCAGGGGAATGGTTATCAATATCACAAGCACTGCTACAACTGATTCACCGTTGTATCGAAGATAGACAGAACAAGAGCCAAGAAACTGATCACAGGTAAGTAGACGTTCGTTTGACGTTACTCTTGAAAACTTCGTGTGTTGTGATCAAAATAAAATAAAATCAGCTAAGATCGTTGTCGAAACAAGGTCTACGTTAATCTAGCGTAACTGTTACTATAATGGGTAACGATATGCTAGTGCTACTTAAGTGTGTGTACAGCCTGGGTCCTTAAATGGCGGCCCAGGGGCCACATCCTACCCTCGAGGCGATCCAATCCGGCCAGAGAAGTTATAAAGGTCTAAAACGAAAAGGAGGTTGGAAATAAAGAAATTCGCCAACACTAATATCTTTTCGAGATATATTTTGGTTCGAATGAATCACTTTTGTTACTTAAAATATTTTGGCGAGCACTTTGTGCGCACCTATTACTGTCAGTTGTTCTATTATTACTTCATAGCAGATAGCTTCGGTGCAGTTACTGTCCCACAGATATATGCAACCAGGAACGTGACAAGGGTACCCCACTCATCTTGGTAAAACTGACAATACTTAGAAAGTTAGGTGTGAGAATCCGGAATTTTGACTGCCGCACACTAAATTTTCTAATATAGGCCAATTCACAGATTCCTGTAAGAGAAAAATCCTATTTTCTGTCAGTGAAATGAGTATTCCAACCACCGAAATTATAAAAAGCGCGCATAAACTGATAAAGGGCGACCGTGTTTCCCTTTTTAGTATATCATTGGATAACACGAGTGGTCGGAGCAAAGCTGATGGAGACCTATACAGTTTATATATATATATATATATATATATATATATATATATACATATATATATATATATATTCAGTATGAAACGATGAAGCTGCACTACTGTTTTCGGTTAATTACTCTCGGATAAGAAGAAATTGACGAACAGACAAATTGGAAAACTAAAGAAGACGAAAGCACTAGGGGTAAGGTGGCCTGCATATCTTTATAAATTGATTGATCTCAAACATGAGAAGTTGATCCCACAGAAGACACAGTTGTACAAACCAATAAAATACCCGTTAGCCTAAAATGTAAATAGTCATAAAGCAGAGCTCGTGAACTAGGTGTTCTCTAGCTGCACCTACTCCCTCACTTGAGTTTTATTGATCTAGCAGATCGTTTTTCAATATTCCATTTTATTTACCAAGCCGTTTGCAACCACAGAATTCTGTGATGCCAACTCTCTTGATGGCGGGGAGTAAGTTTAATAGCTGAGATGTCGAACAGGTGTTAAGTTATTGTGATGTATTGCTTACTTTTCTTTTATCATTTATAACGTTCTGGGGGCTTGAATTTGACAAAATTTAGATCGAGGAAGGTGTGAATTTTCCATAGAATCTGATTTTCTCAATAATATTACTGACAAATGCGTTCTTTTGAAGAAACCGCTGTGTCATAACATACCCAGTACAAGTCAACCTTGAGAAGTCCATAAAATAAAGTGGCAGTGAAAGGCATATCTCCCAATTCGTTGCCGTCACAAAGTACCAAAATTTTCACGCGCTTCGCCCGCTTTTTCATTGAAGTTAAATTTAGAAGTTAAAATGAGTAGACAAACTTACCGACAAGCCCACTGTGTAGTCAAAACGATGGGCGGTTTGTCCGACAAAGATTGGCCACATCAGTGAGGGATGAGTAAGGGGAGATTCAGCCAGACCAACTTGCATGGGCTTAAAAGTTTTGAGAGACGTATATTCTTCTTGGTAGAAGAAAAGTAAGCCTAACAGTTGCCTTGTATTTGCCTATCTTATTTGAAGTGTTCATTTTTATCATGAAGATTGCCGGTATTGAGTAAATGGTCTTTATTGTTTTTGGTGGATGTCAAAGGTCATTTGGGGTCACAGAGGTCGAAAGGTCAAATTTCGTAAACATGATATCTCCAGAAGGATAACTGTGAGGGATCTCATAATTGGCATGTAGGTAGTCTATATTTAGTAGATGATCCTATTGTTTTGATGGAGTTCAAAGCTAATTTGGGGTCACCAGTAAACAAAAGGTCAAACCTTGAAAACATGATATCTGAAGAAGGATAACTATGAGGATCTCACATTTGACATGTGGATTGATGTTAAGGAGACACTTCCTTTTTTTGTTTTGCTGGAGGTTAAAGGTCATTTGCGACATTAGAGGTCAAAACTTCGTAAATCTGATATCTCAAGAAGAATAACTGTAAGGGATCTCATACTTAGCATGTAGATTGCACATATTGAGTAGATAATCCCTGTTGGTTTTGGTAGAGATCAAAGGTCATTTAGGTCACCGGAGGTCAAAGGTCAAAACCTTGTAAACACGATATCTCAAGAAGGGTAACTGTGAGGGATCTTTTATGTAGCATGTGGATTACACATATTAAATAGATGAATCCTAATGATTTTGGTGGAGGTCAAAGGTCATTCGGGGTCACAAAAGGGCAAAAGCTTGTTCACAATTGTATTTTAGGGAGGATAACTGTGAGGGATCTCATACTTGGCCTACGGATTGTTCATATTTAGCATGTAGATGGCCATATATGGTTGGTGATCCCTATCGTTTTAAGTTGAGGTGGAAGGTTATTTTATGTCACAAGATTTCAAAAGGTTTTGACCTTATTAACATGATATCTCAAGTTGTATAACTGCGAGGGATATCATGCTTGTCGTGTGGGTGATTCATGTTGATAACAATTACCCATATGACAAGGAATCACTAAGCCTTTTGGCTTTCAGGTTGAACTCAGCAAAGGGACTTTCCGTGGTATTTCATTGTTAGTCGGACATTTTAGAGAACATTTTGGCTCATAAAAGGAACAGTTGAAAGAGTGAAAAACTTGTAATGCAATCAAGTTATAGAGTGTGACTGCCTGTACAAAATATTAAAAAAGTAGAAATCAAAGTCTACTCTAATACAAATATTTATTAATTAATAAACCGTTGGTCATGAGACAGCTTTTCGACATAGGCTTCTGGGTACAATTTTAAGTCCCAAAACTCGGTGTCATTAAGGTGATATTGCAATTTCTTTTCCTCTGGTGTTAAGAAGGACAAGTTGGACTATTGTTTTATTGAAAGCTTTTTTGAAAAAAAAAACATTCCCATATTCTGCAATTTAAAACAATACATTGTTTGTCATGGGAAAGTTTTGTCGCAAATGGTTACAAGCATGAAAATGCTGCAGAATGAAATGTTTGTTAATCCCATTGTCCTCTTCTAACCCTTAAAATTATAGGTTAAATGAAGATTTGATATTGGTGATGTTTTCCACAATCACAAAGTCCTTAAGAGGAGAAAAAGATGGTACTTTTAGGGATGGTCAAAACGCAGTCTTATCACATAGAAACCACTGACCCTGCAGTACACTTTTGTCCCACAGTCCACACTTTGATGCAAACTCCCCGGTGGAACTAGTTGACTGTAGAACCAGTTCTGCACTAACAGGCTGGGAGTGGGAAGGGAATTGTACACCCACCCCACCCAATCCCACCCCAACGCCCCTCTTTATCTTTCAAAAAAGAAACGATTAGTTCAAAGCTTTGTCAAAGAGCACCATATTGCAACTTAACCACTTTACTGTACATACAAAACTTTTCCCAGGGAAGGGGTTTCATCCACTTCCCTCAGAAAGTATACCCCTTCCCTTAGACCTAGCATAAAACTTACAAAGCACTCACTTTAATAGTTGTCACAGATACAGCTCACAATTTTGCATCCATGCCCGCTTATATAGGTTAAACAATTATTCCCAAAGGGCCCTAGTGTCCCAATCTCCTTAGACAAAGCCAGTTTTAAGACACAAGGTAGTAATGCGAACTTAAAATGGAACATAATCGGTTCAAAGATTTAGCAAAAATTCTGTACAGGTAGCACAAGTATTTTGCGTCCTAAATCCTTCCAAAATTTTCTAAGATAGGGGACACCCCTTCACATAGTTTCCCCCTACCCCAAGATGACACTCCTTAAATGGGTGACAGAGCAAAAATCTGCCTTGGTACAAAATATCAAGGTACACCAGTGTAGTAGGAAGAGCCTAGCTCCTTCAATGAATAAGAAGGCTCCATGATCGTCACCTTGTGTTCTTTTGAAAGAAATAACATACAATATCAAGAAGCTGTTCAATCCGGGAAATTGCTGTTTGTAAAATAGCAACTCCCTGTTAAATCAAAGTTGCATGTGTCCAGCCCATCATACAATAGAACCCTTTCCTAAAAGACCCATTTCTAGAAAGATCCATTGGAAGAGTGATTAGTAAACTACTGAGAAGTTCACAAATGGCACCAATTCAGACAAAGCCTTTTATTCAATGACCTATTGAAAGACAATGTCAGGAAGGATAATCCGTTGGAAGGATAATCTATACTGCAAGAATTGTTAGTATCCTAATAATCCCTTCAAAGAAACTAGCTTTGAAGAAATACATACCAAAAATATCTCATGCTTGCAACAAACTGGTAAAACCAATAGAACAGCACAAGCATACCATGCATTATCAGTCTTACTGTACAGTTTATATGGGAATTGTCCCATGACTAACAAAATTGTCTCGTGACTAACAGATTTTGTTTTTAATTTTATTCAATATTCTGAGAAACACTTTTTTATATACCATACAGTTGTATTGTTTGCTATCTAAATAAAGAGAATCCGTAACCTTTCCAAGGTATCTACTACAAATTTTGAAATATTCAAACTTTTCGATGAAAAATGTTAGTCATGGGACAAACAGACTAATTAGACAAGGCGCTAATTAATAACTGATCAATGAAATAATTTTCTACTTTGAACTTACATCGAGTTTTTTAGGTGCTTTATGTCCCTGTCTAAATAAACTCATTTTTATACTTTTCTGCATAATTACATTAATTTTTAAAAGTGCATGACCTGATTTCAAAAATCATTTCAAATCTTGGCAGTAGAATACCCTGGCTACACAAAATGCTGAATAATTGATAAATAATGAAACTTGAATTTTGAACATTTATGTCGCAAATACCACGAAATGTTCCTAATCTGATCATACTTATGGGAAGACGCCTGCCATAAAACATTTCGTATGAGTTTTACTACTCCTGAAAATCATGTTCCTGAGGAAAGTTCGTCAAGAACAACTCTATCACTTGTAAAAGTAGATTTTTATGCTTGTGAGTACATTTTAATTCGACACCCCTTAGGAAATCATTTTTTTAAATTGAGATGTTCAGAACAGGAGGAAAATTAAAATATGCTAAAGAACTTGAAAATGTTGCTTTGTTTATCATTAGTTTTAAAGTACCAGCAATCAAGAGTTGTAGTGCAAGTTGTTTACGACTTTTCCTTCCTGAGATATTACACCAAAAGGTATGCCCATAGAAAACTTCACTTGTTCCAAGTCCTATTCACTTCACCCTGTTGAAATGTCACTTACCACTAGAGTACACATTAATTTATCTGAGTGAAAGGGCAGACTGTCCCGTTTTTTAAGACCATGACATGTTTTTAATCATCTGAGACTCGTCCTTCTCTGCATGTCTCTGACCCCCACTCTCCGAGGAATGTTCCTTTAACCTTCTCAAGACATACCAAGCTGCAAGAGTCCCACTGCTGTTCCTGCATCTTCATCCTTTATGACTGAATCCAAACATGGCTATTGTGTTTTGTGTCCCACTGCCCACTCTCCTCCCTTCTGCCTGCCCCTTCAGTATATAAGCATTGATTTGCGGTACCACAGTGTGTTGATTCATTTACTTTCATAAACATGAATTGTAGGATCATTTGATATGTAAATGAAACTACTGAATGAGAACTGAAGAATACCCAAGTAAGCCCAGCTGGCAATTACTATAACCATTTGAGGAGTTTCATCCTTTGTTTTATTGGTCATGGGGGTGGGGTGGGGTGGAAGTGGGTAAGGTCTTGTGGGTAAGGTCAGGGTGGTAGATTGAGCAACTTGCCACCAAACCTCTCAATGACAGAGTGCGTGTTAAAACTTAAAAGTAAACCCTGCATAATATAATGCATCACATCCGGGCCGAGAATCACAGCTGGGCCCAAAACACCCGCTTTTTTGTTGATCTTGATTAGGGTCCCCGGACCTTCGGGGCCCTGGACATTGTCAACCCAGTCCAGACAAATCATTTTATGGATGTTATCATGAGGAATTAATGTGATGTCTGCATTAAAAACTGTATAATTGTTGTGGACAAACCGTTTGGACAACGCCCTCTATCTAATTATCCTCTCATATCCTTGCCCTAGATAATCTATATTGGAGAAAAAGGTGCAAATGTTATTAAAAAACTATTTTGATGGCAACATTATTTGTGGCTCTACTTTGAACACAGGGAAAATTTTTGGTTTTGTACACACATATATGGGAGGGGGTGACTGCCATTTTGTCTCATAAATTATACAAGAGCAATTTCTGAACACGGAAATTATTCTTTTCAGTAAATTTGATCAATTTTCTCCTATTCGGTAACAATTTTGTGTAGTCCCCGTGATGTTGCCACGAGAGTCAAGATATGGCGCCTTTATTAGACTGTCCCATGGTCTATATGCCAAATGAAGATGTGTTTCGAAACAAAGCCACCGTATTCATGATTGCGTTAAGTTTATATCTAGATCAGTTTAGTTCATTTTGCGGGTGAGGACCTGAGGATTTGGACTCTGTTCAGCTGGTAAGTAGAGGTACCTATGGTGGCCCGTTAGGGACCTGTAAAGTAAATATTTTGTCCATGTCTAATTCGTTACTAAAGAATTACGAATTCGTTACAACGGATTACTAATTCGTTATAACAGATTAGGAATTCGTTACAATGGATTACGAATATTGTTGACCGGGGTGGACATAAAATGGACTAATTTCAACGCGTAGAAAAGCACACTATGGTATGCCAAAGGAAGAACATTGGGGTTCATTTAGGGGCACTGCATGCATGATTTTTCTAAACCAAAAATGTTACTGAAACAGAGGATATAGTGTAGAGTACGACATATCAAATTACATTAGCATAAAAGCTATACGCAAGAAGAAGTGGAATTCAGGAGCAAAAAGCTGCATATTGCAATATGCTTCCAGAATAAGACAATTAATTTCCTTGTTATTTAAAAGAATCTGCCATGCGTGTTGTGATGATGATGGGCTGGATTGTAGATAATAGCTAGGTGTAGAAACGAGTAGTGTCTCCTAGCAACGTGTAATAAAAGAACATATACTTAATCAAGATATAAGGGTAGAAAGCTGTTTTTAGATGGAGTCGAACGTTGTTTCGAACCGCTGTCGATTGGAGGTGTTTAAGGAGAGGGGTTGTCCCCTCCCCTTCCCCTTTAGGAAAGTTTTAATTATATGAGATTCCTTAGGTGGGGAAGGGGGCATACTTTCCACTATATTTTGTTTAAGGGCCTTTAGCTCCTCAACTCCCTTCCCCCAAACCACCGGGGACATGTCCGAGAGGTCGAGAAAATGCTTAGAACAGGAGTCTTGGGGCTCTCTTTGGATCCTCTGGTGGGATCCATGAGCAACATTCCGATGAGGCCCAGAGGGCAAAGCCCTCTTCAAATGACATCAGATGAGCACTGAGTAGACCTGAAACTGCAATTTGACATTTCGTTCACAGAAGTCGGACTAACGGTGGATAGATTTGATAAGGTAAGTCGGACTGACGGTGGATAGATTTGATAATTGTAGAACTTGCTACCTTCTGACAAGGTCAGGGACTGGTAAGGAGGAGGGGACCGCAGGGAGTTGTGTCGAGTAATTCGACCCAGATAGCACCGATGAATTCATATAAAACGTACTCATCAGTAGTAAGCGAACATATTTGTCTTCTTCCTACTGCATGGTAATTTCTCCTTCTCTGAGATACAAAGTAGAAAGTTAGCCCACAACAAATTAATAGACTACATAATATTATTGTAAAGTGTTTTAACACTACACACTACGCCATGTGGAAGAGTATTCATAATCAACCATATCAAACCAAAATCATTTCCTTAGTTCCCTCTGTTTTGAATGGATTCTAGCCTGTCCCATTGTGTAATGGTATAACGAACGATCCGTGGATTTGATTGGTTCATTGTCTTTTTTCTACGCGCTGAATTCAGTCCGTCTTACGTCCACCCCGGCCAACCATATACGAATCCATTATAACGGATTACGAATTCGTTACAACGGATTACGAATTCGTTATAACGAATTTCTAATCCGTTATGACGAATTTCTAATCCGTTATAACAAATTCGTAATCCGCTATAACGAATTTGTAATCAATTAGTAATCCGTTGTAACAAAATCGTAATTCGTTATAACGAATTAGAAATGGACAAAATATTTACAGGTCTCTAAGGGGGCAACCATAGGCATGGGCGTCCACAGAAGAAATTTCAGCGGATATAATTGATCAGATTAGCAGGCCCGTAGATGGAGTAACCACTTGGAGGGGTCACATCAGTGAAGCATTGCCGTTGGTCTGGGGAGGGGTGTCAGTAAGGGGAGGGGCCCCCTCCCCTTTGGAAAGTTTTTGCCTTTTTCAAGGAGCCTAGATGCAAATTGGTGCGAAATCTTCGACTTTTGACGGAACTAGTCTTGAAGGTTAATTTATTTTTCTTCAAGCTTTTCTTTCAAGTTTTTGATTTTCCAGGGGGAAAGTGCCCCCTTGCCCCAATCTGCGGACGCCCATGACCGTAGGTACCGTATATTATTATAGATGTTTGGCGAGATGTGCTGTACATTGGTAAGTACCGAATTTTCATGTAGTAAGTCTACTACTGTTAGTGAAAGAATTATTGACATTGTTGTAGATTAGTGTTGTGGTTGTTTCTGTTTGAGTTTTGTACAAAGGGAGGGTATTTATTGATATTAGATAATTGATAGAGTTAAAAATTTTGATTGCTCAATGAGATGAGATCAACGTTCCAGTGGCATACGAACCGGGGAGCCAGGGGGCCAGGGGGCCAGGGGGCCACGGCCCCTCAATATTTCTTGTGAGGTGCCAAATGTCATTTTTCCCCCTCCCCCCATATTGCGATATTGTTCAATACATATACTATAAAACAGATATGAACAGACTTTAATAAAGTAGGCCCTGTCGTCTGCTTATCTGATTTAATGAAAACACAATCGTACCCTCATCAAACTCTAATACAATAATCTGATTATTTTACAAGAAAAAGCCATCAATAACATATCTATCAAGGTCAATACTGATGATACAAAAAGTCAGTATTTCAACCTTCAAGGGAATTTTCCCCCGGAACCCTCAGTTTCGGTAATTCACATTGAGTTCGGGATATTTTTTTTTTTTTTTTTATGAAATCAGACATTTTTGAGATATAACTTGCAGGAAACTTAATTAACCCTAATCTATATGACTGTATATATGTATATGTATATATATATATATATATATATATATATATATATATATATATATATATATATACATACATCCAGGTTTTACACCCTTCCCAAGACGCACAAAGAGCGTGACCATCAGGGTTTTCTTAAAATCAGACCGGTGATCTCGGGGAGTGGGTCACCCATCGAAAGGCTCTCCCAATATGTTGACCATTTTATTAATCCTGCTATGCAAAAACTAGATTCCTTCATTAGAGATAGCAAGGATGTTTTGAACAAGATAGAAGCTATCAACAGGGAAGGCCCCATTGACGAATGTATGGCTTTATTCACTATTGACGTTAAGTCAATGTATCCCAGCATGCCCAGGAGCCTAGGAGTTAAAGCTGTAAAACTAGCGCTAGATCAAAGAGAGGTCGGCATTCCATCAACGGAAAATCTACTTAAATGTTTGGACATTTGCCTCAAAGAAAATCATTTTGAGTTTAATGATAATTTCTACAGCCAAATACATGGAACTTCAATTGGCCCCAAAATGACCCCTGGTTATGCGTGTCTGGGCATGGGGTTAGTGGAGAACGAGCTTAAATCTAAGTCCCCTCTCACCCCAAGTGCTGGTTTCGGTATATTGACGATATTTTCGGTCTTTGGCCGCACGGTGAGACGTCCTTTATTACATTTATGGAGCTACTTAATAGTCTTTATCCAGGGATTCTAGAATTTACTCATGTTTTTCATAAGTGCCAAATAGACTTCCTGGATTTACACATAGAGCTGCAGAGCGGTCGCATTACAACAGACCTTTATACCAAGCCCACTAATAAGGGGGCCTACCTTCATTATGATTCATATCATTCCAACAGCACTAAGGATGGCATAGTTTTCAGTCAAGCACTGAGAGTAAAAAGCATCTGCTCTGACCCCGCTAAGAGTACTGAACATCTCGATGACCTCGGCAAAAAGTTTAAAAACAGGGGTTATCCCCCCGCCGTTATCAGCAGGCAACTAGAGAAAGCTAGGTCTATCTCCAGAGAACATTTATTGTCTAGAGAGAGTGTTAAGCGCCGTCCCCCCATCAAAGCCCCTTTAGTGTTCACCCGGAATCCTAAGCTCCCTGACCTGCACGATGTTCTACGTAAATATTTCCACATTCTTCAGCTATCTCAGAATTTTCGTAATTTGATGCCTACGCCCCCCAAGGTCATCTTTAGACAACCTAAAAATTTGCAGTCTCTTATTGTGAGGGCTAAAGTCAGTAGTCGTTCTACACCTGTAGTGCACAGAGGGACCTTCAAGACACATGCTCGTAACTGTGTCACGTGTTCAGCCCTTAGAGAAACGACCCATGTTGTAAGTCACACGACAGGAGAACGTTTCCATTTGAGCACCTCTACTACATGCACTACAAAAGAAGTCATATACCTTATAAATTGTCTTGATTGCGGCAAGCAGTATGTTGGGAGACCGGTTCAGAGCTTAAAGTTCGTCACAGAGGTCATAGACAAGAATTCCGTAAGGGTCACACCCCATTAGGCTTTCACTTTCAAACGTGTCAAAGCTGCGAATTGATCGGCTTACAGAATCTCACTAACAGCACTAAACAAAATAGAGAAGAAGCTGAATTGAAGTGGATTTACAGATTAAATACTTACGCTCCATTAGGTATCAATGTAAAGGATATGCGACACTAATTGGTTAAGTGGGTTATCTCTTTTTTTTTCCAGTCTCTACTGCTCTTTTTTTTGCAGTCTTTTTTCATTTTTACACTAGTGATCAAGGGCAGTAGACCTGCTCGAAACGTCTAGTAGTTTCTTATTGTATATGTGTGGTGATCGACATTGAACTTCTCTTGTATTTATTTTTCTGACTTTCTGTTATGGAGTTCTTCAGTTCGTCTCGTTATTTGTTGAGTGCTGGTTTTTTCATGCTTATCTATATATATGTAAATATATTTATGGGGGGAGAGGGAGGGGGACTTAAGCCCTAATATTTTTAATTTTTGTTCCTCACATGATATTAGAAAAATTCAAATTGGTCAAGCATATTTTGGTGTGAGAATGTTGGTCAATTAGGTCGAGAAATGGCGTCTGGTCGGCCCTCCCCCCCCCCCCATGTCAAACAGCTTAGATCCCAATGTCTATACATCAGTACAGTGTACTGACATGGCACTCAGTAGACTCACCTACAGTGAGCTCGTACACTCGGGCTGAGATTATATGAACAAACATGGTGACGTCGTCTGACTACAACTCCCGAAATAAAGAAAACTACTGTACAATAAAGATATAAAATGCAACCAATTTAAGTTACAGTAAGAACATACGAACCTTTTTTGGCGTGATCGAAGTGTAAGATCATACCCCGCTTAGATCAAAATCATTATGTGAATATAGGACTTCGAATATTACTAATGTACCTTTCACCTAAATTACGAAGGGATCATAACAAGGTTTGGACTAAAGTTTCAACCTACTTACCCTTCACGCAAATTACTTTAATGATATCTGAAAATAGTTAACTTGAATAATAGCCTAACCACATTAATAAAGTCGTTACAAATGAGAGCTATAAATCACCGTGGTTAACGTCATGGTTCAGCAACTAGTGCAGTTATGTGACTTGTTAGATAGATTTGAAGCAACAGTTGGGATATCAAACGTGAAGGCTAAAAAAGCCTCGATTAACAACTTCTAAGAAATTAATGTTTAGGGATATTCTCCTTGCGGCAAAATTGTCATCATTAAGGGTAACTGGTACGGGGGCATGCCCCTAACCTGTATGCAGACTTATGTCTGTTTGTGTGCGTTTACGAATTTCTCAGTACTTAGCAAGGCTTGTACTTGACCTGGTTAAAAGATGACCGGAAGCTCGTCGGAAAAGAATTTTCCACGATTAATAGCAATGAACTTATTCAGTACGGCCATCGACAATGAAATTCATGCAAGAAATGATGATCTTCGAAAAAGGTGGGGCTAAAGGATTGGCGCCTTAAAGTGGACGTAACGTCTTAAATACAAGAATATATATTTTAGGGGTTGGAAAATACAGTTCAATCATCAAACCCCCATTTTCATAGCTTACTCCGTTGCTGAGATATAAAATGTTGAAATTTATTGGAATAGTCGGTTGAACAATAATTGTAATGTATCTCCTATTCAACTCACATTTCCTGTTTTTGTTTCCTTTTGAAATCAAGATGTTTTTATGACCGTGAAAAATTAACTGTTCCCTTTCATATCATATTGTACACAGAGGGATTATATAGCCAAGTCATCCTATAACAGAAAGACAGTGATCACATTTTGGCACTACATGCAGAGGCATTCGAGAGAAAAAGAAAGAAAAACAAAGACTGTTATTTGAGTACAAGAATGACATCACAAATTATTGCTCAATCTACCATTTTATATTGAGTGAGAATAACCTTCAACATTTTTTTATCTCAGCTCAGAAATGTCCAGCGAAGATTGGAGTTGGACCATTTCGGTGTATTTTCCAAGCTTTGTAACATGTATTTTGGAACTATGGGACATTAGAACACTTTAATGTAAACAACCTATGCAGTAATGTACTAGACTTTGGCCATATGTAACGAATATTATCTGCCAAATTACATATGTAACTGATAAAATTGCGTTCGAGCAGCGAGGTTGGTAGAAGATACAGGAAACTCATCATATGCTACTGAATACGTGCTAAACTTCACACCTGGTTTTTCAGTGACACCAGTTGATAACTCCGAAATTCTCAACGTTTAAGAAAAACCTTACGAGCCTTGTTAAAACAGAGGCAAGTTTAAAACGTCAACTAGCATGGGTAATAGAAATTCAAGGCAAAGGTAAGAGAGGTCTGGAGGTCAAGAGGTTGGTCAGTTAAGTTTGTTGTCTTCTCGGACGTAGCTCCTGTTGGGAGCACAGCTCCTTCGGGAGTAACGTTTGGTTTCGCCCCTTGGCCCTTTGCTAGAGAGTCGAGGGGACTTTGAAAACAAGTATAGTAAGTTTTCTCGGCCTTTTGGCTAAGATCATGTGTAGTATCGGTGTAGTATTTGTTCTTTCCAGTCTAGAATGGGACCAAACACGACAGACACATGATGTAGAGGTCTGAAGGTCAAGAGGTTGGTCAGTTAAGTTTGTTGTTCCCTCGGAGACGTTACTCCTTTGGGGAACAGAACTCCTTCGGGAGTAACCTTTGGTTTTGCCCCTTGACTCTTTGTCAGAGAGTCGAGAGATTTTGGAAAATGAATGAGTGCGAGTATTTAGCGACATTGTGAATAAGGCTTTGAGCGGCCATATAATTCGTGTTCTTATTTCCGTGATATCAAAAGCAATCAAAAGACACTAAGCTGATGTCAAATGTGTTACTAAAAATTTAATATATTTGTGTGCAAGTTAAAAAAATTGACAACTTAATATAACCTACTTTGAGCAACCATTGTCTATTAATTCAGACCATCAACATGTGTAAAAAGCTTATTTCTGGACTGAAGAGAACACGAACACTAAGGCAGGAGTTGGAATAAATATGTGCATGATGTCTGAATAAGTGCTATAGGCAGAGCACTCGTACAATAATATTTGCAAGAAAATATGTAACAATATAGAGCGTTAAGTTCCGGGGTTGCGACTACGTGACGAATTTCGATTTTTGCATGCAATATGAGATAGCACGCAGGACTTTCTAATAAAGCACATAGGACGTGGTCCAGTTAGTCTTACTATGACTCCGAAGTAACACAGAGGATAGGTGTGATGTAGACCATATATACTATTTTAGGTCAACCGTTACCCGACGGACCATAAAGGGCGATATTTTGCATTTTATCAGTGTTTTTTTTTTAATTCAACCAATGTGGGTAAATGCTATAACATCTTTCCCATGAATTCATCCCATGCGGGTGGGCCAAAAGAAGGTCCATCCTCATTCCAAATGAATTTTTCACATGGCACCACCGTTAACTGCAGTCAAAGTAATGTGGGTCCCACTTGGGTTCCAACGTGACTTCACTTTAGAGCTTGTGTGTAAGTAATAAAAGTAACAGACTATGAGGTTTTGCAGAGAAAGTCGCGGTAACGTTCGGACGAAGCACCATGGATTCAAGAGACATGGTGGCAAGTCAACTTGCCAATGCTATCATGTCTCTCTGTGATGGCGTTGTCACAGCACAGAATTTCCCATATTTTCGGCCTGACGTAACACTTGTGCAGAATTTTTCCCAGCGTAATGGTGCAGATTTATAGCCTGATAGTTCTATTGATCAGAAGTATGTCTAGCAGGGCAGATGTGGACATTCTTTTCGAATTAAAATATGGCAGGCAAAGGATACCAAGACATAAAGCGATCTGCAAAATACATATTTCCACATATTGAAAGATATGATGATGTACCACATGTATTGTCACGATCTTATTTTGCACGATCTTGTGGTGAAACTAAATGAATATCATGTTTAAATACATGATGCTCATGTAAATTATTATGATGGCAATGTCAATCCTGACAATGTGACAATGTGTCTCTAACACTATACGGTATCGATGGTTTTGGACTCGTTGCATGTTGCATAGTTTGCTCACGATAGGTGGAGCTCACTAGGATTCCTTTAGTAGTACTGTGTCCGGAATTACGCATTCCCTTCTGGAACAATTTTGCCAATATGCTGCTTCTTAGGTGTTTGTGAGAGTGCCAGGAAGTTGCCTCTATGAAATTCATACGAGCTGGCATCACATCAGAGTCCCTTCTACCCCTCTTGCAGTCCCCTTTAGCGAAATCCTAATGACTAAACGTGAGTGCTAACAAAATCGCCCCTCACAAAATCCTTCAGGGGCTTCAAAACATAGTCGACGAGTTAGCTTAGTAGAGACTGTCCCAGTTCAGTGCACAAATTGTATTAAAATATCGCACTGATTGTGCTAACTGGGGTTTACAGACAAACAGTAGACAGGTAGGTTTGAGAAAGGAGACAAAATACTGATTCCGAGGATGGCGCTAGGATTTAGCCGATATGGACAAGACTTAGCAAGGGCAGCAAACCTGGCCCCCGACAAGGAGGGGTTGATGGGAATACAAGCGGCGTAGTGATATTGTGTGGAACAGGCCTATTCACAACACGGCAATATCATTCCATGGCGAACATATTTGGCCCCGAATACTTACAATTTACATACTTGATATTATGAGTTAGTGCTTTTCAAGAGCATCAAAATTTTTAGGCACACATAGAAGGGATGTTCCAGCTGAAACGTTTAAGGAAACGTAGTGGAATTTATACTCGGCTGACTCCTAGCAGCCTACCTTTCCGCGACAGATCCTTCAGTGAAACTGCTGGTCCAAAACTGTGAAACAACCTACCTAAGAATGTGAGGGAATGGCAATCGATCGAAAGATTCAAGTCAAAACTTCAAACGTAAATACTTACTAGAAATCCAACTTGTTGAAGTTTTATTTAATTTGTATGTGTGTTACTTTTCTTGTTTGTGAAACGCTAGAGAATGCGTGTGTAGTATTGAGCGCAATATTAACTTAATTAAACTTAAACATACTCTTTGTATTGAAATAATTCTGATTTTGACATACTGGAGGGCAGATATACTAGCTTTAAAGCAATGTTATCTTAAAAGCAAATGTACCACAATTGGATTGAAAATGATGAATTGAGTAAACTGTCTGTTTTAGAGAGTTTGTATTCATGACGATTTTGCCTCCCTAAAATGGTCTGCGGCTACTTTGTCAGTGTAACGTACAGATGTATAGTTCAGTTGAAGCAGTATTCTCAAACACATAGGCCTAATTGACAGATGCGAAAAGCTTCTACTAAACTGCATTTCGGTACTCCTTGCATTTCCAATATCCTACCGCAATGGGGTCGGTATTATGATATGCCTATAAGCGACTTATACAAGGAAATGGTGGAGTATGAAAAAAAGCTTTCTTACCCTAGTCAATACAGCATGTAAAGATCTCACTCACTTTAACAGTTACGTGCTTAGACAAGTGTACACACTAGCTTGTCGGAGACTTTAATATTACACCTCCGTAGGTCCGTACACAGTCAGGATTTTGCAATAACAGGGGTGGCCGAGTAGTCTTTGAATTTTATCATCATCTACGGAGCCTTTAAGGTGTCATGCAGATGTTGAGATATAATGTGACTTTCTAGACTTTTTTCAGTAAAATATTCAGATGTTGACATCTGAGATCTTGTTATCTCAACATTTTAGCGTAAAATATTGAGATATTGCATTACAGGATCTCAATATCTGAATATCTTGACTGAACGATATTGTGATATTGACATCCAACATCTCGTTATTTCAATATTTTAGTGTAAAATATTGAAATATAATATTACAGGATCTTAATATCTTAATATCATTTCTGAAGGATATTGAGAAATTGACATCCAACATCTCGTTATTTAAATAAAATATTTAAATATTATATTACAGGATCTCAATATCTTAATATCTTTACTGAAGGATATTGAGATATTGACATCCAACATCTTGTGTTTTCAATATTTTAACTTAAAATATTGAAATATTACATTACAGGATCTCAGTATCTGAATATCTTGACTGAACGATATTGAGATATTGACATCCGAAATCTTGTGTTCTCAATATTTTAGCGTAAAATATTAAAATATTACATCAAAGGATCTTAACATCTTAATATCTTTTCTGAAGGATATTAAGATATTGAAATCCTGTAATGAAATATTTCAATATTTTACGCTAAAATATTGACCTAACGAGACGCTGGATGTCAATATCTCAATATCGTTCAGTGAAGATATTAAGATATTGAGATCCTGCTATGAAATATTTCAATATTTTATACTAAAATATTGAGATAATGAGAAGTTTGATGCCAATATCTCAATATCCTTCAGAAAAGATATCAAGATATTGAGATCCTTAAATGTAGTATTTCAATATTTTACACTAAAATATTGAAATAACGAGATGCTGGATGTCAATATCTCAATATTTTTCAGTGAAGATATTAAGATATTGAGATCCTGTAATGATAATATTTCAATATTTTACCCTAAAATATTGAAGTGACGAGATGTTGGATGTCAATACCTCAATATCCTTTAGCAAAGATATTAAGACATTAAGATCCTGTATTGTAATATTTTAATATTTTACAATGAAATATTGAAAAAATGAGCCGTTGAATGTCAATATCTAGTGCCCTTCAGTAAAGATATTAAGATATTGAGATCCTGGAATGTAATATTTCAATATTTCACTCTAAAATACTGAGAACACAAGATTTCGGATGTCAATATCTCAATATCGTTCAGTAAAGATATTAAGATATTGAGATCCTGTTATGTAATATTTCAATATTTTACGCTAAAATATTGAGATAAAAAGATCTCGGATGTCAACATCTGAATATTTTACTGATGAAAAGTCGAGAAAGTCACATAATATCTCAACATCTGCATGACACCTTAAAAGCTCCGTAATCATCACTCATAGACAAGCATAATTTTGTTTTGATATTTGGGGTATGAGGTCTAGTAAAACCATCTAGAGGAGCGCCACCTTTCGTTGGCGCGTAATGGTTGCTAAAAGAAAGGCCATATTTGCCATAAATGTCTCATAAATAGCAAGAAATGACATTTATTCAGGCCTAGAAAACTGCTTAGAAATATTCTGTATCATAAGATCTCATGTTTCAGAATTAACACAGTTTAAGAAACTAATGTTGGAAGTCTTGAGGCCATGCACCTCCTCGAGGCCCATTTATTGCCTTGTCCTCGGTCACTTGAGGTAATTCCTCGGCCTCATATCCTCTGGCCGAGACCTTTCGAGGTCTGTCCCAGGCCAGCTGTTTAATGATACATAATTATTTCCCAAAGAATAATATTTCCGTTTCAAATGTGTAAGTGTATGTTTCAACATGTCCAATACAGCACCATATTGATATATGACAGAGGTTGCAACAGGGGTGGAGGGGTAGGTCTGGCATTCAATGGAGAAACGGGGGTGCCTCAAGGAGTCAAAATGATGTATTTTTTATTATGTTCATTATCATTTAAATTAAAGTTAGATTGTCATAACTGGATACCAAAATGGGATGTCAGATTTTCCGACTTATTAGTAGGCAGGCGACCTGCGCTTGTATGACGATTTGTGTTTTTGAGACTGGTTTCCTTCAGGATGCATTGTTTGATGTTTGGTATATTACATTTGGGGACCGATCCACGTTACACGCAGAAAGTGGGATGTCGTGCAACTCTGAGTTGGTAGGTTTTGCAGAGATGGCATCCACAGGGGAGAGTGGACAATATCCTTTCAGTCCGGGACACGTACTGGCTTCCGTGTTTCTTCGGGAGCTATGATTGTTATTGTTATATGCGTAATCTCCGAGGGCGGTCGGTCGACCGCCTCGATGATTGTTTACGTATTTTTTCCTCACAATAAGAACAAGCTATTAAATATGACCACAAACTTTAGGGGCACTTCGCCTGCTGTATAACTTCGTTCTTTCATAGCTTAATTCGCTTTTTTTCATAGTTCTGTTTCATTTAGTGCAGCAACCCCACCCCCCGTACACACATAATACAAACTGGTGGTCCTCACCGCATACCTTCCTTTGGGCCCACCCTGGCACCATCGCCTGGCAATACACGTATGCTATATGCAGAACTGTATGTATGACGAATTTATGTTCCATCCTTGCGATCTTCTTCACTCTATAGGGCGTTTAAGTGTCAAAGTTTCTCCCATATTGATAACCTAATCATACAAATAGTAAATTGTTGTTACAAATTTGATTTTTAGGACACTAGCATCTCTATTTCATTGCTCTGGAAAGCCAAAGTTTTCTCCCATAATGGAGACCTACACGTTGTAGCAGAGGCATTGCGGTGAAACTTTGTGGTTTGGGTGCCATTTGCTGTAATGTCGGATTCGTAGAACAGCAATCGTCGAATTAAGACTTGCTTAATAAAAAGGGCTTGTTTTATAACTTTGTTTACCATGTCCTACGCCGATTGATCATATCTCTCATTTGGATCAGATTTAGTTTACTAAAGGATCATCCATTTTTCCATAAGAGTACACAAATACCTCAGTAAATTTTGTACTCTTATGGAAGTAATGAAAGAAATGAATGAACACTAAATGAATAGAGCTACTGTGTTCTTTTCTGGTCACGTGCCTTTTTCTTTCTTCTAGACACACAAAACCTAATTCAACGTCAAAGTTGACTACAAGAAGAACCAGACTTCGTACTACTGCCCCCACAACTACAACCTTCACGAAGAGGAAAACAGGTAAGGGAAAATCTTCCATCTGCTAGATAACATGTATAAACTGAAGTTTTATAGACCAAATCGTCCAATTTTGCTAATCTCGAGGATGCTTTGACTTAGGACATGGTACTGCTCCTTATCAGAGACATTTTTTTACTTTTGGGTTGGCGGCATTACACTCAACACTGAAACACATTGCAACGCCCGAATGGATGGCGGGTCTAATTTGATCATTGCAGGGCCTTTTTTAACGAATTTGAACTGGGGGGAGGCTATTTCACAAAAGGGACCATCTGACACGATGTTACTAAGTGGAGCGCCACCATCAGTTGGCGCGTAGCGTACTAAATTTTTGGGGGATCGACAGACACCCCAGATCGCAGGAAATGGCACTTCCCGAGAATTTCGAGGCTCTATCGAACCATCCTAAAATTGAGATATTATTGGGATTTTGATAACATCGCACGTAGATACTAGCTACCTCCTCCTGCGACGCCCCCCCCCCCCCCACATATCTTGCGAAGTAGTCTATCACTTGGCAATGTCACTGCTCTCCTGGTGGCTCACCTACTTACAGGAAGAACTTCTTAACAAAATCCCTTCCTTTGTAGGACTCGATGTTTGGGAGGTTCATTCGTCTCTCTTTAGCAGCCAGGAAGCTTTCCACTGATGGCCTTGGGTCGAACTTGGCCGTTGAAACCCCATTCCAGTATATAAGCAACCTGTCGTTGAGTGATCGTTCGCTGGTGGCCATTCTTAAGTCTGAGTATAGTATATTGTATGTGGAAACACATTTCTTCACTGTCATACTGTGTGGTGTGACCACACAGAAGGTTGACAGGAACCCATTCACCGATGGCTTGCTTCCTCGCAGCATATGGTACAGCTTTATTCCATGGTCTTTAACAGGAAGTGCTGATGGTGGCCTCATTTCTTCAAAGTTTTCGAAGACTGCATCGATGAATTCTTTAATGTCAGATATTGATCATTTATTATCATCATTCTGTGTTTTATATGTATGACAAAAAAGGACCTACGGGGGGGGGGGGGGGCAAATGGACTGAGTGGGTGGGCTGAGTAGGGGACTGGGTGGGCCACGGCCTACCAAGTATGTATGTTAAAAAAGGCCCTGGATCATTGACGCTAAACATAGTGAGGCTGTTTTTCCCTCTAAATACGGTAATGAAAATGCCCTAGTTCAGTTTAAAGAATCTTCGAATTAAGATATTGCATAATAGAAAGGGCTTATTTTATAATGCTTATTTTATATCATTCGAATGAACAGATGGTACATACATAGTACCAACGTACAATTGCAATCACCGTTTGATTAGTATTATTACACTAGCAGATCCAGGGCTCATGTTTTGGAAGGGCAAAATGAAATTAAATCATCTCTCTACTTTCAGTTTTAGTTTTAGTTTTACAAAACTTCATTCAGACTCAACCCAATTCACATATTAAAAGATGAATATACAGAATATGAAAAATAGGAAGAGACTGAGGAGTGATTACAGGAAGCTTGGAAAGCTTATGGAGGTAATCACCCCATAACATTAGAACAAATACAATAGAAAAAAAGGAAACAAGGGTGACCAAACAACAAAATATGAAAGAACGAAAGTTAAAGTCACCTATATACGTATTATTGCTGTATATGAAAAAGGTGTTCCTTAAGCTTACTTTTAAAAGTAGATTATCTCATACACTTTCTTGAGTCTAAAAAAAGGAACAGAAATATTACTAGAGAAGCGTGTATAATAAAAATGAGTTTCACCATGAAAGTGAAAATACCTGTTAAAGACGAGAGGAAAAATGTCGTGAACCCAGCTAAACATAACCATGCCAGTGCAATAACGATTAAGATTGCTAATAGGAAGAATTTTAAGCTTAGCATATAAAGGAGTGGTATGATGCAGACGGTGCTTATTAAGGATAATACGTATACATCTCTTTTGAAGAATAAAGAGTGGCTGGATCCTAGTCGGTAGAGCACCGCCCCAGACAACATTACAATAGGATAAGTAAGGGAGGATCAGTGTATTATACAACATGAGGAGAATATGTCTAGGTAGAACATGACGCAAACAACTCAGAATACCAACACCCTTAGACACTTTACTGCTGATGTAAAGAATATGCGATCTTTCCACGAGAGATGTTGGTCAATAACAACTCCAAGGAACTTAGAGTTACTTGAAATTAAAACCTGCCTTAACGCCACAGAGCTCAATATGATAGAGATAAGTAGGAAATGCCTTAGAGGGGGATCTAAAAATTACAGAGGTGGTCTTCTTGACATTAAGTAATAACCTGTTAACAAGAAACCAATTGCGTTCATTCACAAATTCATTCTGAACAGTTTCAACTATCATACCTAGGTCAAGACGTGAAAAGAAAGACTTGTGTCATCAGCATATGAAATTATTTGAAGCCTGTCACTGACTTCATACAAATCATTAATATAAATGATGACGAGAAGTCTACCTAAAATTGAACCTTGAGGGACACTGCAGGTAAGAAGCTTGGGATTGGAATTAACGTTGTTGATTAAAACAAGTTGATCTCTCAGAAAGTTAACTTCTAAACCAGCTGAGAGCCCTACCTCTAATTCCATAATACTTAAGTTAACTTAGTAAAATTTTATGATCAAGAGTGTCAAATGCATTTGAGAGATCAAGGAAAGCACCAGTACTTAGACTGGGATCTACAAAATTGTGTGTCCTTGGGGGTTCTTAAAGGAACAATGGTGGTATGATTAAGTTAAAAATATCCATACGTTGAATGAAAACTTTCAAATTGATATGAGTGTCTTTAACTCTGTTTACATTTTAATGACATTGGAAACATATATATATATATATATATATATATATATATATATATATATATGACGAAGTATTTTCGTAGCGAGGAATACCACCATGGACGAATCCTACCACAGGCAACTTTCCCAAGGCTTCGCACAAATCCTCACCAAGCAATTACCCACCAACAAGAAATGAGCTATTATGACTGTCGAATATTTTAATGCGGGGGGCGGGGGATTGGGCGGTTTTGGGGCTGTAGATTGTCATGACTGGTTGATTTTCCCGGTAAGAATTGTTTTCGTTGAAGTTATTCGAGGGAATGCTGTCCACCCTGTGTCTTCCTGTTGGAAATTGCAGGCGGGGGAGGGGGCAGATATCCTGTCAGGCTTACAATGTAAGGTTATGGTTGACTTTTTCAGGTCTCTTATGGTTGGATGCATGTGGGCAATAACCCATTGGTCGCGCAGGAAAACAGCATAGCCATTAGCCATTGCATGGTTCACGGAGCATGATTCCTATCAGTCCAACAGGCCATAGGATCTATAGTAAATGAGACCGGGCATTTGCGAACGTCCCAGTGGTAATATATATTGAGTGGTCCCATATTGTCCCAGTTGGTCTTATATTTCGAAAGTCCAGCTAATTGGTCCAAGAGCCTCTTGATTCTACAATAAAAAGTCCAATTTGGCATAGACCCATTAGTTATTCAGTCCATTTGTCTTACTAAGCGTTTGGTCCTACATGCAGGGCAGTCGGGAGGGTAAGAAACATTGTGCCTGATACTTTTTCCTTGTGAATGTTGACATTTTCTGCAATTTTGGATTTAATAAGGCAAACTTAGAAATAACTTTGGTAGAGAAGCTTCAAACTGACATTTATTTCGGGATGGAGATACATTTGCCCGGTTCCTATGTCCCCAACGTCCCAGCATGGATCTACAACGTTTGTTGTAGCTTTACGATTCCATCAGGCGCAGAGCAAGACAGAGTGGTGAAGAGGGCAATATTCTTATCTTCTTAAGTATTTGTATTACCAGTTTTCTATGAGTTATAATCCCCACCTCTCGTGAAGTACTTTATTAATGATCAGTAGACCAACAGGAAAGGCTGTCTTCACATAGTAATATGGATCCTACGAAAGGTGATGTTAACCTGGAAAACATCAAACCATTGATCAGCAAGATCAAAGAATTGACGTCCGCAAATGATTTTGACGTATCAACTGAGCTGTGTGAATTGTTATCAGACTTGTTGGCAGTATCAGAAGTAGATATGTCAGAAAACAACAATCAACTCATTACTACAATCAACTCATTGAATTCGGCATGTAAGTATATCGTAGAGTATACTATGTGAAAAAAAAATATTTAATAGTCTTGGTGTGACGTGCGATCCAGTTGCGTTCATGGAGACAAGTTTCTGCAAAGCTTCTGTTCCTTCCGCTGTAAAATTTTAAGAATAATTAAAAGGTAATAATTTACTGTGAAAAATTTGTTTTCACAAAGATGTACCTAGACAGCAGCAACAAAAAATGGCCCGGCCACGAGAATAATTAACAACCAATACCCTACGGGGTCAGGCTCAACGACGGGTGGGGAAAGTACACACATTCCCCCTGTACCAAAACTCATCATTTTACCACAACTAGGCCAGTCAAAAATCATATTTCATTACGAAATGATTGCATCCAGGGATACTAAATGAAACTTATTCTTATAAGGGCCGAATAGGCATGACGGCCTTTGACCTGATTTTCTGTTAAAACCATCAGTTTAATCTTTTGCACTCTCAACGTCGTGCAGACCTTTGTTTACTGCCCACAGATTGAACCAATCGTCTTTAAGAACCACGTTATTTACTTACATTTATGGAAGAATACCACATTTGGTGATGACATAGGAAATGTAACATAATTATGCGGAATAGAAAGATAACTCAACGTTAAGGCTAAGGCTGAGTGCACACGCCGACGAAAGTGCAATTCGTATCAAAAGATATACTGTAAATCACTTGGAATGTGGACACTTTGGCCACGGAATTCCAAACTTTACAAACCCTTGGCCGTCACATAAATTATGAACTTGGCAAACTTAGTTTGACGTCTTAGGGTCATGAATCCACTTTGGCTCATCGTGGACCCAATGTCACTTGCTCATGGATGAATACAGGCGAGATTCGCCTTCTCCTTTCGACTAGTGCTAAGAGGGTAGTGCACGGGTGAACTAATTGTTCCACATACTGTTCCCGGGACCGCCGTTTTACGTCCCCTTCTTTGAATTTGTTGCTTCCCCACAATTTCACACTCTTTTGAAGGCTACCGTTCAACTAAATCTGACATGAGATCATCAGTCTCTCATAACCCATGATTTTGGCTTTTTCAAAAATAATGGTCAAAATTTCATACCTGTGATCATCTGTTTAGTACACTTCAACTGGTATGTAGAGGTAATAATATACTCTTTTCTAGTAAACAATATTTTGTAAATACCACAGGGAGTCTTGAGCTTCTCCCTGTTGTTCCACCGGGATGGACACCCTCAGGGGCCCTTCGAAGGACTTCCAAACATCACACTGTGTAGTGGAACGTTTCGTGCTTCGTGAGTGGTTTAGTAATTTCATAATGAGACACTACTTATAAAAGTACCAGATCGTCTGTAGTGTGGGACGTTTTCCTGATAAAAAATGTGGCCCCAACGAAAATAATTAAGAAACACTACCCCTGCGGGATCAGGGGTAAGTCATGAAGTCACTTGGGCTCATCGAGAGCCCAATGCCACTTGATCGTGGATGAACACATGCGAGATTCGTCCTCTCGAATAGTGCTTATAGAGCGTAACGGTGAACTAATCGTTCCCAATTCTATTCCCTGGACAGCCATTTTAGGTCCCCTTCCGACGTACGTGACTGCATCCACAGTCTATTTTCTCATAGACATGAAGGAGTGGAAAATACTTGTTCTGCCCCACTGTTCAACAGCTGAACAACTTTCTCACTCGGAAATCGTCCTGAGTCAGATAATCAGTTTTGAATTCACTTATTCAAATCCCCTCAGCATCACTGAGAACAGATACTCCGAACAGAAAATTGTCAAGTTGTTCCATTCTTGTTTAATGTGAGGACCGTTAGCATGCAAGGCAGTATACTCACAAGCAAAAACCAAGCCAACTCCACCCAAAAAGTGCCACTTACACGTGTAAATAAAATAGTCACTAGGGACGACTTAGCATTTTGCTTACTAATTGCGGTAACTTTACTCGTGTTCCCAGGTTACCTAATTCGCGAAGTCGTCTGTTTGAGACAGGTGCAATGTCAAAATTGAAACTTTTCAGTCAGTCTATATTACTTCATTTTAATACCGTAGGACAGACCTGGGCCACACTATTAAGCAGTTACAACGGGAAAATGAATATTGGAGCAAAGTTATTAATTTTTGTGTGGTATGTTTGAGATGTTATTTGGTAAAGTAGCCTCTATATACGCAACCTCCGATCGGCCTCAATTGGCCTCGAGGTCTCGAGGCCTCCGTTAAATTTTGGATGTCAGCGGGTACGGGCCCCAGGTATTACTTAATCTGTTCATGAGACCGAGGCTTGTCTTGTCTCGTGGCAAGGTCTTAAGATTTCTAAAAGTGATTCTGAGTGACAAAGATGTAACTTCAGTTTAAAAAATTATTGCATGTTTTATAGAGTTCAAATATGCCGCGACCGTGGGCCTCAAATAGTTTCGTGATCATATGTGACGCCTTGCTCTTTGGCCATCTTGGTGACCCTCCAGTAGAGGCTAATCTGTGACACTACCAAAGCGGAGCGCCACCATTAGTTATGGCGTAGCGTATATAGCAAGTAAATTTGTTAAATCTGCCTCCCAGATTGCCTGGAGTGACACTGTCCGTTCAATCTATATAAGCTATATCTTAACACTCTTATGTGTGTTAAGACTTTTTTTGGGAAACTCGGGATTATTTTTGCAACCATTATGTGGATCGCAACCCCCGACTTAGATACCACAGTGGGGAAATTTATATTTCTAACATGAGATCTGAAATAAAATTTTGGGCACCTTAAAAGTAGTGGGAATTCCATTTCCGGCAATCTAGGAGACATTTTTGACAAACATTTTCCTGGTACTCTTCGTCCAAACCTCGGCATGGCGGTGCTGTGCTTAGCGTACCACATGAGTGTACCTCTTCTAAACATCCACCCTCCTCAGTAAAGGTGAACACGAGCTTGTATGACCCCAAGAAGAGTTCGTGCAGCTCCAGACTCTAGCCCACCTGAAAACTCCCATAGCTACTCCGTGGATTCTTTAATTATCATACGCTGCATTTTGCTGCTTTCAAAGAAACATCTAAACTTTCATTATACAATTACTTTCAATTACATGGTTATAATAGATGAATGAATCCATTTTCCACTACAAAGTAATTACTTAATAAAACCTTGTCTGACATATTTTTCTAAGGCATTGCATGTGAATGATATCTCAAGATCAAGTGTTTAGATACAACTTACAATTCCTAAGTTAGGCCATGTCCTGCAATCTTGGAGGCATTTTGTCCAAAATTCTTGTGGTTCGCTACCCTGCACCTGAAGGTAGTATCCTATAATGTCCGTAAATGCTTCTTTTATGTTCGTTCATATCTCAGGCAATTTAGAATACAAAATCCTTTTTCACCGGCACAGTGATTTCACTAGAGAAAACCTGCGCTTTTTATCTCACTACTCCGTGAGGAGGTGAGATATTGTTGTCACTTAGCCAGTTGAGCTATATATATGACAAAGCCTGTTGAAATAGCAATCGCTGCTATGGAAACGGTTAATTACCAAGTTAGGAGTCTAATCGGCTAACTCATGGTTGGGGTACCTCAAGGTGACAGGGAGTCCATAACTGAGGGGAGGATCAAAACCGGTCCGTAAAAGTGCGGGTGGGTATAGTGTACTTGTGTGTTCGCACGCATTTCCAATTTTGTTTTCTTAATATCTCCTAAACGGTGAAGCCGATTTTCTTAAAACTTTGTGGGAAGGTATTCAATATAAAACCCTTGTGCAAAGTCTACTTCCGGAATTTAAGTTCAAAGGTCAGAGGTCAAATTTTGTGGAAATCCCATTTAACTGTATTTTGAGGGGAAAAATTCCACTGGTATGAAACTTCACACGTATGATAAAAATGTCTAGTACTAATGAAATATGTGGTTGCCATGGGAACGGCCCTTACTTGAAATCCAGATATGGATTTATATCTGGATATATCTGGCTAAATACAGCCTTTATATGGCCATATCAAGCCAGATGTAGAGCCAGATATTAATGCTTTGACACATTATATCAAGTTTTATATGGCCATATCAAGCCAGATGTAACTTCATGATTTGCCAGCCCAGATATGCTACTAAAGTTTTATCTGGCCATATCAAGCCAGATAAAACGATGAAGTGTCAGACCAGATATGAAAATAAAGTTTTATATGGCCATATCAAGCCAGATATAACTTGATGAAATGTCATTCCAGATATGCACATAAAGTTTTTTATGGCTTGATACAATACCAGTCCAGATATGTAAATAAAGTTGTATATGGCCATATCAAGCCAGATATAACTGGATGAAATGTCAACCAAGATACGCAAATAAAGTTTCATATGGCCATATCAAGCCAGATAAAACTTGATGAAATGCCAGCCCACATATGAAAATAAAGTTTATATGGCCATATCAAGCCAGATATAAATTGATAAAACTGAAGCCAGATATACAAATCAAGTTTTATATGCCCAAATGAAGCCAGATACAACTTGATGAAAACCCATGCCAGATATACGAATGAAGTTTTATCGATCCAGATATAACTTAATAAAAATTCATATTAGATATGCAAATGAGTGTTGTCTTATTTTTTATTTTTTGTTTTGATTTGATGCTTGAATTATACTTGTTCCACATTAAGACATATATTGGATACAGCGGCACCTACCTAGACATTGCAGTCATTTAGTTGGTACACTTTTCCTAATACTGCAGTATACTAAGCAAACTTATGCAAATGATTTGCATATTTGGACGGAGCCAGTATCTAAAACTTCATTTTTCATGATTTAGGAAAGTTAAAAGTAAGATATTTACCAAGCAGTGGACAAAATATACAGTCAAATACGTAACAATATATATAAGAAGCACATAACACTGTGATCACATAAAATATAAACTTTTAAACCTTTTTTGCTTTCACTATAATGAAGGATGTCGACTTTCTGTACTTAAAGGGGAATTTTCATCATCCCAGACAGTTCCAATTCTCCCATCTATGCAATTTTTAGCTCCTCCCATAACTGCATGAAGCTCCTCATTGTGCAGGAATAAACCTGTTTTATTGCTTAAGGCAATGTCCTGGTGAGCATACAAGGCTAAAAATGTAACAAAAGCACTCTCTCTGCCTTGTGTGGAATGTGAGCTACTCTGCATCTTTCAAATTTTCAAACTTTGATGTCAATCAAAGAGCAGTAACCAACTGAGAATTTTAATACCCTCACAATAAAAATATACTTTGGGGTGATGACTGTCTGTCTTTAACTCAATTCAACCTCTTATTTTAAGTAAATTCTGAGGGAGCTCTTAGACACAGTTGTTGCTGGTGTTCAATGTCCTGGGTAGGACTTTAAACTGCATCCGGTTGTGGAGTTTGTTTAAACGTGGGAGTAATGAGGTTACCCTTTGCCACAACTGCCTCCGGGGCTACCTTGGGGAAAGTGCACCTGTATTTGCCCAGTGCTTTTTAATTGCTGTTGCCTTTGGGCGTAGTGTTGTCATCGGGCGTAATGTTTCCTTCGGGCGTGGTGTTGTCCTCAGGCGTGTGGTAGCCTTTGGGCATGTGTTGTCTTCGGGCGCGGTGACCTTTGTGGGCCGGTTGGTTGACGGGTGGGACTTTGTTTTGGTTGGTTTGTGGTTGTTGGGCTATGGTGTTGTTTTGGGGTTGGCTGCAGTGGCAGTTTCTGAATCTCAGTAGTAACAAAGACTCTTTTGTTCCCTGTTGTATGGTGTGCATAGTTTGTTTGGCATTGTGTTTTTGTGATCCGACAGGGTTTTTGTTTGGGTTTGGGGTTCTCTTTTAGTTTCTCAGTGCCTGTTTCTACGCATTAGTAACTCATCTGCTTAAAATTCAGGCAGTTTATTTGGAACTATAAACTGTGTATCTCTTGTCTAATCCAGTTAAACTTGGCCTCTGTGGTACAGGGTTGATTGACTCCGAGTGACATCTTAGCCTTCTTAAAGTAAATAAAGACTTCCTGTCCATACCCTGCTTATTGCTTATTGCTACTGCTCCCTTGCCTTTTGTGGAGCATGTAAAAACTTAATCTCTCTCCTTTGAATCTTTCAAATGCTTTTTATAGACTCATCTGAAGCAAGCAGATAAAACTATCTGTTCTGCTTTCATTGTATTACTGCACTATTTGTGTCACTGCGGCATGAGAGTCTCCTCTTGGCGGGTCGCCACGCTTATAAATATTCAGTCATCCTCGTCATCAGCATCATCACCACCATCACCATCACCATCACCACCACCACCGTGGTTATCATTAAAATCGTCATCTTCGTCATTGTCCTCGGTAATCATCATCATTATCGGTTTTAATGTACCGTTCATGTTTATGAGTGGTATTTATACCGATGGCTAGATACCGCTTCTAATAAGTCACACTTTTCGAGGGGACTTGGCTTCAGAAGTTGTAACATTTCCTGTTATATGCTAAATTGATTCCGCTAGAAAACCTGTTTTTTCAAACCCAACTTTCCTTTTGTTCTACTGAGCTATAACATGTTACAAACCCCATCGCCTAAAGCTATTTTTATGGCCACACGAGGATTGCCATTTTACTCAAGTAACAAACATCAACACAGCAGTGTCTACTTCTTAATTACTTGCAATTTAAAGGTTAAACTAAGATGTAAGTGGCACAGAAAGCCTCCTGTTGTAAGTCCGTGGGTAACTGTAAGATGCACAGATTATCATGAATTTTTGTGAAAGTAGTTTGCGTCAATTCAATTTTCTTTACACTTTTAGCTGTATTACATGACATTTTTACACAATTAACCATACATGACATTGTTATGCAATTAACTATACATGGCATTGCTACGCAAATAAATATCCAGCTTCAGAAATTTGTTGCAATGGAGATGAGAAGAATGAGAGTTTGTAGTTTAAATGAAACCAGTTTTGCGTGAATACAATAAGAGTTATCACTGCACTTTTTAAAATATAAAACACATTAAACTGCATTGCAGATAGCAGTTCAATTTGTACATTTTATTATATGATACATCCTCCTAAAAAGGTGATGAATATTCTGCCCGGCTCCTGCAAAAGATGGCATGACCGGATAAACGATGACCACAGGGGGGAAAAAGGGCATCTTCTCCTTTTGCCTGGAAAAGACATTATTATGAGATTAACTGACAGAAAAGTTAAACATTCTAAAATCACGTAGCCTTGTAGTTATGTTGCAATAGCTTTTTAATCCACTATCATAAACATGACTTTTTTACCGGCTTGTAACCAGAGGGTCTTACGAGGTGGCCACTTTTCTATGTGCAAAGAATTTCTATCACTTGAACAAAGTTAGGGATGTGGACCTGGTCCGGAGGTGCTTTGTTAGAGAAAATAACATAGGGCGTTTCAAGGATCAACTTCAACTAACTGCTACCTGGTGCAGCATTATGAAAATTTTCAAGTAAATTCATACATAAAGAGAGTCTGAGAGAAACTCTCCATGGGAATGGGGGGTCTTCCGACTCCCATGAACCCCCTCCGGTTGATGGCGTGTTGTACTTGGTGACAAGAACTTCGTTTCACGAACTTGCATTGTACAGTCAAAATTGGAGTAACTCAAATTCCTCCCTTATTGTGCAGTACTGTTGAAGAAGAAATTCAGAACATTTGATACGAACTGACGCACATTGTTGCTATTGGGAATATGTCGTGATTAACTTACGTAAGTCCACAAGCGAATGACTTTTCAACTAAACACACTATTACATGAATATACTTTTTTGATATCTACATCGGGCTATAAGCACCTACATTCCATAAAAATTCTATTTTTTCTTTGGTGTAGATATTCTTGTTCGAATCGTTTCCATTTTGTCTGGAAGAGGAACTTTAAGTCAAGAATCAGAACAGTGCCTACGCACTACTTACTACTGTATTTATAACCTGAGTGATAAACGAGAATTCGCCAGGAGTGCAGCAAACACCTGCATAATTACAAAATGCATGGAGAATCTAAAGGCTAAAGAAAAGTACATTTCTGAGGTAAGGATAATCTTCTCATATTCCAAGCTTACTTATTGTGTAAAGCTGAGTGATGAACAGCGTTGTACTAATGTAGGCCGGAGGGTTACAATCCCACAGTCAAAAAATCACAAAACAATACAACTATCTTACCATAAAATCCGTTTGAAGTTTTTGTTTTCATTGGGGTTTAAACCACCTTACATCATCAAGAATAAGGGAAAAGGGGTGTCACCATGAAACGCAGGAAATAATAAGAAACTTTTACAAAATAATGAGAATTTCTCAATTCACGATCAGTTCAAAGATTTCCAAATAATATCAGCAGTCTGCGTGAGGGCCTTTAACACCAATAAAAATATTTCAGAGGGTATATACCAGTCCTAGAGCGGTACCCTGCACGGAGTGACAAAAGAAGGCTCTGCCCGAGGTGCCAACTATCTTAGTTATGCCAATGGTAATAATAGAGCAAAAGTATAACTACGTAATTTATCCATTCCCCATTAAGTTTCCATTAAATGTTTATCAAGAAATTCGAAACCACACAACCGATTAAGAACGTTCCCATTTCTACTTTACATTGACGTTCATAGATACAAATACGGAAAACTTCTGCACTATGGCACTATGTAGAACACCCTCATAACTTCTTGAGATCACTTTCACAGCAATCGTAATCTAAATTATATTCTGATAGTTGGGATGGATGGAATGCATGTTCCATGGTTTGCCGTTCATGAAAGAGCATGAACTACAAATTCTGCAAACGAAGAAAGCAAACGATTAAAGAAAAAATGATTGTAGTCATTTTTTGAGTGTAAATGTTTCGAAAGCGTGTTCAAAAGATAATTAATTCCTATGATAATATAGCTTACCAACCACTTTGGAAAAGTCTATAGTATGCAAGTTGCAACTTGACAAAATGTATTGTAAAATTGTACCATGTGTACCGTTCGTGGTAGATATTCGCTGAAAGTTATCATCTACCCTCTATAAACGCCCAGTTCATATTTGAACCGATTCCGATCAACTGGGCACTGAACAGAATCTGTTCAAATATTTGACTAGATTTGGTTCATATTGAACCGAAAAGGGTTAGTTTTGAACCGAAACTAGTCAAATATTTGATCTTTTCGGCACCCATTTGATCCGGTTTTGGTTCAATTTGAACCGGACGTTTTTAGAGTGTACAGTACTCCAGTCCAGCATTAATGATATTAAAATTCTGCTATCTTAGGAGCTTCTTCTAATTCTGGCTGAACTGGTTGTATCTCATTGTACACAAGTGCAATACTAGCATCGTTTTCGCAGATAAGTACAATGTTTCAAGTAAAAAACTTTATTTTGTAGATGATCAGACTATGATTTGAACTTAAAAATGTGACTGCATTTGTCAAACAATTGCAGGCAAGGATAAGACTGGCGATGTTGCACTTACATTCAAAAAGAGTATCTTTCAGTACTTACATTCTTTCCTCTTTAAGATGAAGCCTCAGGAACAAATAGGAAGAAACTCGGGAAACTATTTTCATGATGGTTTCAGCTGGACGCCAAGGGTTTTTCTCTACGGGGTTCTCTGTTTTTCAAACTTGGGGACATAATAAAGGGAACAATTACCTCACAATACGTCCTAAACAGCCGGAAACGGCACTTCACAGGCCTTGCAAGTAACTACCTAAAATATGACGATCTCGAGATTTTTTTGGTATAAATGACCTTCGCTCTTCTGGATTCATCACCACTGATTTTACGAAACAGCAAAAAAGCAAACGATGTCTCAGTTTTAATTTTCTCAACATTTATCTCAGCCAGCTTATAACATACAGGTACAGTTTGACATTGGTATTAAAATACGATTTTTATAGTGAATGTGAATACAGAAATAAGCAATATCGACATAGTAAAATTAACAGCAGTGATTGGGGGTAGTTTAGGGAAAGTTGTGTCCGTTACCGGTTGAAAGAACATTTTGCAAAATTATATATATATATATATATATATATATATATATATATATATATATATATTATATATATATATATATATATATATATATATATATATATATATATTCCATCGTCTAGCCACATAAACGTCTTCAAGCCTACAAGATGTTACCAAAAGACATTTAACAGGCAAATTTAAAGGGGAATTTTCATGATCCCAGACAGTTCCAATTCTCCCAACCATGGATCTTCTAGCTCCTCCCATAACTGTATGAGGCTCTTCCTTGTGCAAGAATAAACCTGTTTTATTGCTTAAGGCCATGTCCTGGTGAGCACACAAGGCTATAAAATGCAATAAAAGTACTCTCTCTCTGCCTTGTGTGGAATGTGAGCTACTCTGCATCTTTCAAATTTTCAAACTTTGATGTCAATCAAACAGCAGTCACCAACTGAGAATTTTGATATACATACACTAAAAATATACTTTGGGGTGATGACAGTCTGTCTTTAAGCTCAGGCTACTTTATGTAACCCTTTGGGAGAGTTTCAAGTGCTCTACCCCCCCCCCCCCCGTGCGTCACTGATTAAGGCCTTCATAGTAGAAGATGGATGCTATTGGTTTGTGTCACCAGGAATGGCACTGAGATACAACCTCTGAGTGGAGACTTTATTTCATCACCTGTAAACGATGTCACAGAAAATATGATTTCGCCTGGTTTGGACAACCACACTTTATTCCATAAGTGTAGGCATACTATTGTTATGACACGAGACAATAAATAGTGATTGTTTCAACTGTTGAGCAATTTTCTATCTCACTGGTTTTTTAAAGGATCAAAGTGATAAGAATTCACTTGACGTCATTGACTATTCTTTGGGCATCATTTACAACATTTCAAAAGAAGAAAATATTGAAAGTCTTTTCGACAACGACATGTCAATTCTACAAATCTACACGAAATCAGAGAATGAAGATTTTGTGGCAATGTCAGTGATGATTCTTGTTCATTTATCGAATGGTGAAGCTGAGAAAATCCAGGATGAGAAAGGTACCATAAGAAAACATAATTTCATGGAAATCTCTTCACATGTTTTCATTGTCTCTAAAGGGGAAAGGCATTTCCTCCAATTTGAATTCGTGTGGCGTATCAATCGAATTTGTCATTGAATGAATTAATTAAAACGGGTAGGCGGTAGCATCATCTGATACCAGCGCGTTATCGTTCAAATACGTGGGCTCTCAGAAGTCTCTATAATGATAGGTTTTAAATCCTTGCCAAGAAAAGTCAATAAATGTTGTCTGCGAAACTTACACAAAAGCGAGCCAAAGCCTCTATGGGATGACAAAAACCTCGACTCCATCCCTCCGCCATCTCCTAAAAATCACCCTAGAAAGAAACTGTTTCGAGTTTAACGGAAAAGTTTATCTACATAAAAACGGTTGTGCAATGGGCAGCCAAGCCTTGCCAGAGATATGTGACTTTTTTCTGTATAAATTTAAAAAAGCATCATACCAACAGATCCTAAAATCATTCGTTGGTTTCGCTATCGGAATGATATTCTGTTGTTTTACAAACTTAAGGCAACATAACGGAACTTTCCTCACTAGTAGGAAAAGTGAATGAAATTCACGAAACCAGTGGCGGATCAAGGGGGGGGGGGGTCGCCGGCGTCCGGACCCCCCTCAAATTTTCCAATGTGCCCTTTTTCAAAAAAATGTTTTTTTTCACACTAGCAAAAAAAAAAAAAAACCGAGACAGTTTCACAGGTAATGACAGTGTTGTCCAATTCCGAGGAGATTTTGGTTACCCCCATCCAGTATCGATCAATCCACTCGTAAAAGTCTGATTACAAAAGGTCACTGCTAGTCTTTTTGTCTTACAAAATAATGATCTGTTCACACTCCATAAACGCTACATCTACGAAACCTTCCCTCCACCCTCTAGTATCCATCCTCTCGTGAACAAGAGAGAGTAGGTAAATATGTTTCGCTATGATATTTATAGTCTGGAATTACTCTCCTTTTATAGTGTTGCCCTAGTGATGGGAATAAAAAGCCAGTCTTAGGTAAAGTCCACAGCCAAGAGTTGACCAGAAGTCACAATAGACAAATCGGTGTTTGTTTCATTTTAAAATTACTATATAAAATCACCACCAGGTCAAGTAACGCAGTGTCAGTCGGTTCAATTTTTTGACGTCTTTGGACCGATGACCGGTCTGCTGTCGCAAATGAAAAGCAAACATTTGACTTCAGTCATCTGTTCTGACAGAGTGTTTTTGACAGTCGCGACGCAACTATATAGGGAACACAACATACAGTATTTTAACCTCCTCCCCCAGTCGAGATAGCGGTAGCGCCAGGTGGGGGATGGGTTCATGCCCCCCGTCGGGGAAGGCTGGCCCCCTATCGGAGAAGTTTTACAGTTTTGTAGGGGAGTCTTAGTCGAAAGTACGCAGTCCCTGACGACAACTAATCGACGGTTTACCTGTTTTTTGCTCTCAAGAGGATAATTTCTGTAATAAGAACCCAAAATTTTCGGCGCGCTACGCGCGATGTAGAGTCAGTCTGGTTTTTCAATAGTTCCATTCCACATAGCAGGATAGCACAATTCCTGTCCATCCTTAACAGATAACATATGGGCAGAATACATAGTTTATGTAAAGGTCGTAACTTTCATCCCATATCGCAAAGCCTAGTTGGTGTTCTCTTGTGTGTGTCCTGCGGTACAGTCAGTTGGTGGGCGACTTACGGAGCAAAGTTTGGCTATTTCATCGTGTAGTCCAGGTGGTTTCGATACAATGTATGTTATACACGATACGGTCTACAAACCCTACAGTTCTTTTTTTCGTTTCGTCATATGTTTTATGTGAAAGCCTATCAAAAAATTTCGCCCGCTTTTCAATTTCACGATCCAGATTCAAAGAACACTAACAGTGCGCAACTCGGATCATGAAGTATTAAGTGATATAATGCAAAATATGCCTGCAATTGCATGGGATAATGAGGCTCCCACATTTGCCCTTCTCATCATACCCTCGAAATAGGGAATGTCGGAACTCGGGGTAGCTGACATGGTCCGGCCTCCTGTTGGAAAAAATTCTGCCGCCACCCATGGTCAGTTTACTTATTTTGGCTTTCATAAGGGTAATTTCTGGGATAAAACCCAAAATTTTCGGTACGCTTTGTCCACTCTTCCTCAGTTCAGTTGTACTTATAGCTAAATATAGTACAAACCCTTTCCACCTTTTCAAGTTAATAAGTAGAATACATGGATTTATGTAAATATCGGGAATTGGATCTCATTTCGCTAAACCTGGTTAACGTTCACTTGTGTCTGTCGTACGGTACGTCTAGTGACTCGAGGAGGGAAGTACAATAAAGTTATGCCCGATAGAGCCCAACTGTCCGCTCAATTGTTCTATATAAGCTTTAAATTAGTACAAATTCTTATAAGTGTAGGCTTACCCAAAAAATTTTCGCGCGCTTCGCGCGCTTTGTAATTTCCCCGTTTAGATTCCAGGTTTTGATTCCAGTTTTTGCATGTCTCTTGGTTTGTCCTTTCTTTGTCAATATGCGGTAAGTTGTGTAATCGCTGACGTTTATGTGAACCAAAATTTAAAAAAAAATGAATGTGCCCTTTTTATGTTGGACCCCCCCTCAGAAAAGACCCTAGATCCGCCCCTGCGAAACGATTAAATTCACAGTGGAAGCGTCTAACGACTCGGTCACGTATCTAGACCTCACAATTTGTAAAGGCAAGAACATTGAAACCCACGGGCGGCTGCACACCAGAGTCCACACAAAGCCAACAGAAACCTATCAGTACCTCGACAGGACCCCTGTCCACCCACTCTCAACCTTTAAAAGGTTCAATAAGGAAGAAGGTTTAAGACAGGTAAGATAAACAATGAAAACGATTTCGTCTCTAAAAGGGACGCTTTCAAAGACGAACATTGCACGTAACTACACGGGCTAAGAATTTGATCACGCCATTAAAGGCATTAACTTCAAAGAACGATCAAATCTACTCTTGCTTAATCCACGTGAAAACAAAATTACAGTAGTTTTCAAAATAACCTACACACCCCCATACAAAAACCAGAGAAAGAAAGAGACTCTGCTAAGACATTGGCACTTAATATCGGGAGACCCGAAACTCAAATGTACCGAAACCACCGTTCCTAGCTATGGAGGGCGCCCAGCCTAAAAGATTGCCTAGTTAAATCTAGATTGAAAAGTGACGGTGTGCTGGAAATGCTCACGAGGTTGAACTTAAGAAGCAGATTTCTATCTCGACGCTCTTATCGAGGCTCTCTCAAAGAGCTAATTTTTCTACTTTGAATTAAGACCATGACAAACTCAAAAGTCCCACTACTGATGAAGCTCAAAATTCAAAACCAAAAGCAGAAACATGTCTAGTTAAAGGTTGAAAAAACCTAACTTACCAGTACTACAAATTATTTGCGGTCATTAACCCAATCCAACAGCACAAAGATGGTATTGGTCTACTTAAAAGACACAATGTCCGTTAAGAACGCTTGTTTTGAAAAACTCCTAACACAAGGGACTGACTACTTAGTATCAGGTAATGTTACCGCCTACCCATTTTAATTTAGTAAATTACCTTTTGAAAAAAAATAACGAAAACGAGGCAACCTTCACTCTGAAATTCCTTGCACCTGAGGGATAAGTGTTTCATGACTAAGGGTACAACCCGATCATAGCACAGCAGACTGAGGCCATATCAAAAGCGAACTGGGTTGAAGTTTATTTACTACCACCACAGAAAACTTTCAAACGCAGTCTGTTATGTAGCACGTCGAAAGGTTATTTTGCACTGTTCTTAGTGTGTGGATACGATAAGGTCTCAGCCTTCCAGGAGCGGTAGGGTATGCTGCAGATCCATGAATTTTCGAAGGCGAACCTGAAGTGTACTGAAGGCACACCTCGGGCGCGAGCCTTCGCGTGGGCTCCAGGGACCTTTCGTTAGCATTCCAGGCGGAGTCCAGGGGCAAACCCTCGTTTGAGAGGTCCATGAGCAATGCTCTTACAATAATAAAAATTAGAAGGCACAACATCAGTCCAAGTTACTCTATTGAGAAAATATTACTTTAGGTTTTGTGATATTTGATGTTCATTTCTGCATAATTTTCATACTTATTACGGTCTATTCCACTCTTTCCCAGAGCGACCATGTCGGACTGCGCTTTAATCCAGAGGTGGGGAATCGTTTTCCTTTGAAGGGCCATTTTGATGGCCATCATACCACTCTCGGGCCAAAGGTGCTGTGTTCGGCGAAAGAAGGTGAAGCTTTCCCATATGGCGCCCACCTACCTGCCTCTGGGGAAGAGGGTCTATGAACAAAGCCCCGAAAGAGCTATAGAGTATATACATATTTCTAGGCATAAGAATGAAGCAATCCAGCCACTGTCTTGATAAATCATTGCATGCGCTAAGCTAAACAGAACACAAATATCCCAGTTTGAATATTTTTGTCTCTTGGCTTCAAAGGTATGAGGTGCTAGAAAACGAACAACTATGGAAAGTGGGCGAAGCCCGCTGAAAAGAGTGTTTGTGTGGAAGTTTGAGTTTTTCTTCACCTGCCATTCGTGTATGAGTGCTGTCTGATCCCGGATCCCGCTGAACTAATACAATCCCCACGTAAATATTTTTCTTTTTATTACTGGAGGTAGATGTTACAGTGGACTTGTGCTCAATACCTTGTGGCCTATATTTCATGCAAAGTTGTAAGTTTACCACCATGGGTACAGGGTTCTACACCTGTTTTATGCCTACCGAGTCACCGGTGTACAATGTGTGCTGTACTGTGCATACTGTTGGCTACAGTACTACACTTGTACCAATATTGCTCAGTGTATTTGCCATAAAAATATCCGGAACATTTCAAGCAGGATAAATAGTGGGGTAAAAATTATTATCAATTATGTCTCATGTGTTTCTGAAATTGTATATATGAATTGCCTCGCTGGCCGGATCAAATTATTTCGCGGGCCGTATACAGCCGGCGGGCCGGAGGTTCCTCATCCCGGTGTATCGACTGAACAAGTATAGACCTTGCTTAAGTGTGTTCAAAGACGGAGGGAAGAGCTAGAGCGCGTTATATCGTTTGCACTAATGGACGAAAGGGTATCACTAGCATTGATCTTGCTACAATACATGGAGGGGGCCAAGTAAACTACCGAAACTCCTTCCTGTAGCAGAGAACCGTCCGATCATGTTCCTTACAGTGGCGGACCTAGGAATTATAGGTGTCATATCCTACAGAGGGTGGTCTTGTAAGACCAAGGCCGACCTCATCTCTGCCTGAGATCAGAAAAATGTCCTATCCCAAGAAATCACAGTCCTTGTGGCTACAGGTCTGCGTATACGTACCTTCGGTATGGAAAGTTTTTGTATCAAAACCAATTAGATTGGAGCATAGCGCTCTTTTTAAATACAAAGTTGTCATTATTCGGAATTCGCTTTCTAAAACCACAAATTGGCCACTGCAGTACTGCGTCTGTTATAATTTTGTAGGGCCACTGTAGGAAAAGTTTTGTACCTAATAACTTAATAGCAGGGAGTTGTAACGGAACTCCCTGCTAATAGATTACACGAAATTGTACTCTGCTAAACAAATTTCTCACTACAGTTTGCAATACGCTCCCCCTTCCTTGTAACTCATAAATATGTCATAACTCACAACCGCTATCGAAAATTATACATCATAAACACGTTTGAGGAAACGTTTATTTTTTATCTTTCTTTTTTCCCTCTTTTTCTCTCTGTCCCTCCGGTATTCCTTGTATATCCAAGGTTTTCACGGTGCTGGATTAAATTTAGTATATTAGACGCAGGGTTTTCCTATCAGTCTGAAGGTGCTACATTCAATGAGGTCTCGTTTTCTCAAACACCTTTTTTGAAATATTTATTGTTACTAACTTTTGGTAAACACAAGCATGGAGAAATTATGATTAAGAGGAAATAATAAATATATCCTGATAAAATATTTGCAGTCAAGAAATGTGGAACGTGTCACAAAAGCAAAATTGGGCTAATGACGGCTTGAAATTAAATTTTGATGTGCATTGCCAATATAAACCAACTCAAGAAAAAGTACTTTCTTGTGCATAATGTATTCATTTCATTTAATAGGAGCTTTGTCATTTTTATTGCCAGAGACGACAGTATACTTAATCCGTCTTCTGCAGAGGGCTACAAATGAGGAAGACAGAAGAGCAATCGGTTACTCGTCTACTGAGCTGATTGAAGGTCTTGCACGTCTGGCTCTTAATGACAACAACAAACTCACAGTAGGTTGTATCTTGTAAACGTAAATTTGATTTATATGTTAAACATTGCACACTGTAATCTACGTGATAGGACATGCTATCAGTTTAAACTGGACATGCTATGTGTATTGGGTAGATAGGAAATTCACAACTCAGGCAGCCCTGAATTTGTGTGGTAGTATTAACGACGGAGATTGTCAGTAGTACTTACTTTGTTTAAGAAAACACAGTTTTCGAGATTGTCAGTAGTACTTACTTTGTTTAAGAAAACACAGTTTTCGCCTTACAATAGTGGTTTCAACATCAATTGCAACATTGAAAGAATTTGTTTTCAATTAAAAATTAAATGATGTGTTTGAGATAAAATTCGTAAAGATCTAAGTACATGTTAATGTCATACCTCCCAATTTGATGTAAAAGCATTAAAATCGTTAAAACATAGTTGCAAATTTTCGTCAAAATCCATCAGATATAGATAATTGTACAAGACAGCTACTGTTTTTGCACTTATATCAGAAGAAACATGAGTTTATTACCCAAATTTGTGACGTGGAAAAAGGGCTCATCAGATAAGTCTTATCTTACCCTTTGTTTGTTAAACTTTCATTCCAAGGACAATTGTAAAGTTGGCATGTCCTGAGGGGGATACATTAGGAGTAGCTGTTGACTAATTTGAAATGTCCACATTAGACGCTAAACTAGGAACTAGCTGGTAAGCAATTAATAGATAGTTTATAAAGGATAAGTAAACGAAGTACCTCAGTGTGCAAATGAGATATATCAGAAATGATTAAACTTGAAGAGTATATCTTGAGAACGGTAGAAGACATTTAAATTATTTCAACGGATTTTTTTCATTTGGGGATCGTTATCTATCAATGCTGAGAAAAGCAAATGTTTTCATTACATATCCATAGACATAAAGTTCGGACAGAAAAAGACAGAATGTGTAACGATTTTTTTACAGACGGAAAATAAAACGGTCGTCTTAAGCATATGAATCTTTGAGAAAATGTTTAAAGAATTGATCTGTGAACACGCGAAATCCACAGATTGCGTATTTTGGAATCGTCTGTTCCACTTGTGGTAGGCTGTTGAAAGATCATGCAGACTAACAAGAAAAGAACCAGATCAATGCCTTTTAAGACATTAATTCCAAGCTAAGAGTGCCACATTAACATCTTGAAGGGCTCCAATGATAAATGACTTTTAACAATTTTTATAACCTCTTACTTCTGTACTTTCAATAAGGTCTCTTAAAAATACTGCCACATATTTCCCCTTTCGTTTCTTGGTTACAATCTGTGAAAACCTATTTGATTTCAATTTGTGTATTGGCTGACTAGCGACACCAAAACTATTAGGCCACTTCATTACACTTACAGAAAAAAATCTCTGAAAACAACGCTGTTTTATTTTTGCAACAATGTGGAGGCAGACTGTTTGCAAACATCCAAACTATGTTATTTGGCTGTTGTTAAATGTCGTCTCATCATTTCTCTCTAAACATAGTTTAAGTGTCAGTAAAGTTACATGTGTGAGTGGCACCGTAACATTATCGAATGAAAGGAAAACTTCATATTCAAATGATTTCCAAAAACGGTTACGACATAAAGGTGTATATCATGCAGCGTAAACCTACCCGTCTAATATATTCTGTCCATAAAAGGTTGCCGAAGAAGGCGGAATATCACTACTGATGAAATTAGTTCTAAGTCACAGAGAAGAGGAACAGGTTGCTGCAGCTCAATGTCTCTGGACTCTCGCATTTCTTGATTCAATACAAAAAGACCTGCAACCACGCAAAGAGAAGTTACAGGCTTTATCAAAATCATGCCATAACAAAGTCCTGAGGAAAAGTTTAGAGGGAATTTTACTCACAATTGCAAAATCAGATGGAACGACCAAAGGTAGAGCCCGTCGTAAGTACGATCGTGTCAGTTTCTTCCTAAAATATAACCCTGAATCAGCCCATGATTAAAAGCATGGCATGAGAACCTGTTGGTATATTAATAGCAACTATAGACATACGGAATATGTTCTTCTTGCAGGGGAAAAGAGTCATTTTTACCTAGAAAATGAAGTGCTGCCAGAGAAAATGCTCCCATTTTGTTCCAAAATCGACACGAGAAATATGTATTTCTCGAACTGGTGGAGGCGGGTGTGCAGCTAATTACCACCGTGACAGATTCCAATTTGATATTTAAACATTCTTACTAAAATAAGGCAGGGGACTGTATTTGGTTACATAATTACTTATTCAGCAGATTGTTGAAGCAATTGATCGATTCTTTACTTATTTATGAATTTGATGCATGTGGCAGAAATACGTTTCTAGGCTCTCGTTTACTAATTATGGCTTAGTTTTGCCATGTGAGGTTCCATTAAGGATCTTCCTCTAGTATTCAATCTTTGCTCTACGCTTATATAAGCGTAGGCCCTAATACAGTTAATCATAGATTGAAGAGGGGAGCAATTGTACAGCTTTCTAAGCAGGTACAACATTTAGAACACATTTTTCCAAGCATTGTGATACCATTAACAACTAATATAACTCAATATCTAATTTAACACGAATTTTTCGAAAAAATTCTGAAACTCACTAAACGCGGCCACTCCGTAGGCAGTCATGATATTGTGTTTTTACCCACATTGCAACGGAACTGTGATGTCACACCTGCACCTCGCCGCGAGTTGTACAACAACTGCTTGTGTAGTTTGTACGCACACACCTACAGTATTCACGGTAACGTCAAAGTAACCATTAATTTTCAAAAAATGCAACGGTTAAATTTGCCATTACAATCCAGAAATCTGTACATTACTATCTAAAATCATCATACAGCCTTCTTTTAACTTGATACGTACGATTTTTAACCAGTTAAAAAGTTGGAGAAAATCCTTCACCCTTCACCTATTAGTGCAGCCCGAAATCCGTGTTAACTCTATATGGCATACCACACAAGTGCATGGTACTGACCACTGCACTGCATCGCCGGGTGTATGCATCGCCGTAGTCCGGAGGGATTCGATCATACTTGTCAAAACATTTTAGATTTTTCTAAACTCTCAACAGCCAATCTGACAATAAAAGTTGTAACATTCAAAGTAAAATATTCAAACAATACACAGAAGTCTCTTACCAGACCAAATGCGTCTAATTGAAGCTTACCAAACCAAAAAGAAATTCTGTGCCTGTTACCGATATCTCGAGGCAGCTATGATGGGAACACATCGCGGAAAATGGTTAGGCTTGCTTCCGGTAGACTCAAATACAAATGTCGACTGATATTTCAAGGTGTTGCTGTAAGAATGCTGCTATTACTCCACCAAATATGCAATAATCGATATCATACTTCACATTGTCTACGCAAAATCCTCATTTTATGCACTAAATCTGACAGTATCACAAGACTTTCGTCTCGAACGAATGCCAGGACCTAGCCAACAGGTATAGGTTTTTTAAGGAAAATAGTGCTTCCATAAGTTAGACAAAAATTTCCCTCAGTGGATCCGAATTTCCTTAAGTTTTCATGAACTACCGAAGAGTTGAATCTCTTAATGTTCCCATGGTACCATGAGAGTAAAAACAGAAAATCAGCATTTACGTATAGAAGTCTTATGAAGAACTATCAAAACACCGCATTAACACAGCCCTTCAAGCGTGATAACATGGGCTCGGAAAATGGAACCACTGAAAGAGAGTTTTTCTTGATAGTATCCTCTTGCAATACTACGAAAAATAAATAGGCAAGAACTGTTTAGTATTTTTAGGTGTGGGGCATAAAAAATACCACAGAAATTTTGTTATACTTTCTATGTTTTTTTATAATTTAAAACACATTAATTCGAAATTTTGAACCACCACTCAGAAAAAGTAAGAAGGCCTTTTTTAAATTTATTTGAGCTAGCAACATTTTGATCTGGAAATCGTGAGGTGCGCGTTTTACGTCAGCAATCAGCTGATATCTAGTCGTCGTCTTTCGAATATGTCTGCGCACAAGTCAGCAAGCGAGGGAAATTTGAAATATATTCTTGTTAACTTGGTTTCATGTACGTTTCACCAGGTAAAGATTATCTGTAGTATTTATATGTATACTACACATATGTAATGTGTCAAATGGCTACTACTGTTCCCCTTTAAAAACAGGAATCCAGAATGTTCCATGTGAATGATAGACTTTTACTGACGAAATTTAGAGATGAAGATGTAAACAAATTTCCAATAGCTAGGTTCATGTTCCTATTTTGAATACAGACAAAAACTGCGAAGATGGTCACATAATGATAAGCTATGCTTGGGACGGAGGATACGGCCAGATAGCTGCAACGAAAATTGCCGCTAATCTCAAGGTAAAGGACTATGCTACTTAATACATCAATAACACCAACAGTAGCTATTTATTAGCAGCAGGTGGAAACTTGTAGAACAAAGGTAGAGTAAACCAGAAGCGGAAAAAATAACTTTAAAAAGAGTAAGCGTTTATCATAGGAAATAGCCCCTTTGTCCTCTCCCATCAAAGTCAGAATACGCGCGTTTTAGTGATTACATATATATTAGTTTCTAAATAGGTAAGAAATTTAATGACGAAAGGATCCATTAAAAGGTAACTATGAAGGAACGCCATTCTTTCCATCTTGTTTCGTGTATGCCGTGTTACAGTTACTGCTTCTTTCTTTACTAGAGTCGAGGTTTGAAGGTGTGGATCGATACTGACGAAATGAAAGGTTCTTTTCTCGATGCTATGGCACAAGCTGTTAATGATTCTTATGCATTTGTTCTGTGTGCATCAGACAAATACAGAACAAGTAACAACTGTAGATTGGGTAAGTAACGGCCTTGCGAAAATGAGCAGTGGTTGGCTCTGTGGCCGATGGACATTCAGTAACAGACTTTGCCTTGTATTTAAAGCTCAAAATTACTTCTTGTGCTCCTACCTATGAAAATAAAGTTTGGAAAACGTGTCATCCAGATCGTATTGATAATCTCATTAACTTGTGTGTGAACATGACAAAATGGCAGTATGTAGTAGAGTTTCCAGTACATAGAGCACTGCTGCAGTTCTGTTTAATTAATAGGTTTTGTTTCGACAATTAGTGTAATGACACTTGTGTAACCAGTACAATAATAATATTTGTCCTCAATTTTTTGATTCTTATTTACTATTACCTATATATTTGCTAACATTGTGATGCAGAAAGCTCCGTGAGATTACCAACGTTTGATGGCGGTTCGGAGAAGGACATTTAACACCGTCTTCACGTTAGCACCACAGTGACTTGTTTTACTATTTTAATCTTTCATATGGAGTTATCCATTCAAATTTAATAAGTACTACACTGAAAGTTATGGCCATGGTTACGTAGTTACTGATTATGGTTTCAAGGTTTTCATAATCAAGGAAACTGCATTACATAGTTACCCTTGGAGTAGACATGCAGGCTGTAGACGTGCTCTTGTGTGGATCACTTACCCTTTCAAATGGACCCCGTTCATACTGGGTCAATCCTGGACCGGCGAATGTTTTGCTCTAAGTGCATGATACAAAAACGTTGTTATAATACCCAGAACACACCTGAAGTTTGCAGTGGGCTAAAAATCCTTTTGTATTGTTTGATACGCCGTGCCACAGCATACTTTTACAAAATAGCATATATTTACCATAAGTTATGCCCCCAAATCGATGAGCTTAAAAATTGGCCATAAACACTTTTAGCTCAATAAAGCGAGTTTGTCAACAATGTTTCTTTCAAGTGTAAGTTTTTCTTAGAGTCTGTATTGTGAATGAAATCTCAACATAAACCATATTTAGATTCAACTTACAAGGTCTACAAAAAGTCATTTGGAGCATCCCGGAAGACTACATTGACAAAATTTTTCTTGGTAGGCCTATGGTACCCTCCAACTGCGGATGGTTTTTTCAGTGGTATACTAAGAAGAGGTGCCAAGCTAGGAGGGATGTCATGCGACAGACGAAACAAATCACTAAAAATGTGATTTTCTAAACATATCATCATCTCAAACCTTTGCCACTAGGACCAAAATTTTTATCCAAGCCACCGTATAAAGTTAAAATGTTCTTAAAGAGTAGGAATGTCAATCCACTTGTTGTAGCCCCCCCCCCCCTCCCACACACACACACATACATAGGAAGGCACCCCTGTACGGGGTGACAAAGGAAGAATCTTTCCGGGTGCCAACTATCATAGGAAGGCTACTAGGTGCTGCTCTAAGATTGTATCCTGAGTTGCTACATAGGGATTCCTCCCAGGCTACGGCCCTGAACATTCACTATCATGTATGATAGTTGTCAAAACGGTAGGAGGTTCTTTTAAATTTAATTTTTGGTACTCTCTTACGTTCATTTGTGTAGAGTAATGAGAATGAAATGTAGGCTACTTTCGAACGAAATCTGTTAGCTATTTGTGTGCGAAGAATCCTTGCATTCCCATTCCATACCATATCTTATTACAGAAGCTTCGTCCGCCCACCTTCAACATAAACTCATAATTCCTGTTGTAGTTGGTTCTTCTATCCATTCCAAAAATGACTGGTTAATGCTACTCTGCGCAGATAAATTGTACGTCGATTTTACTGACGAGAGTAAATTTCATTTGAAATGTAAAGAACTTGTTCAACAAATCGTTCGTCTATCAAAAGGTAAGCTTTTAGTTCGAATTAAACGATAAATTGATGGGGAATGAAGCTGGCTCTTTGCTTTTTGTTAAAAGAAAAAGGTTCATGTTGCCTTTTATTGAAAGCACAACACGTTAAGTTCGATAGTGGCAAAAAAATTCAGAAAGCTTGTATCAGTCTGGAGCTAATTTGCTGAATCTAAGGTTTTTACTGATAATATAATGTTTGCAGTTTTATCAACAACTATTCCTTATCATATTTTCGTGCATGCATGTAGTTTTTATGGTCTTTTATTAATTCTTAATACGAAAGTGCACAACGCAAAAGGTTTTGTGCAAGGTGTCGAAAGTGGGCAATTAATTTTTTTTTAGCAAATTCAAAAGGGTAAGAATTATTCCTTACATTTTCATCAGTCATGTTGTTAGTTTAATTTGCAATGCAAACATAAATTTGTCTCGGTGCACGACAATGGATTAATGTTTGCCATATTTCTTATCTCTTTAGAAGTCGACCACATGGATGCCGTTGCTGAAAATGTTCGTGGAACCACATCACCACCAAAGGCCATTGGATCCGTTGCAAAGTGGTCTCCTTGTGATGTGAAGAAATGGCTAAGAGATCAAGCCCTGCAATGGTGATAAAACTTTGCATTAAACATGTCTGTTTTAAGGAAGAGCTTGAACAAAAGTCTTGTTCAACATAAAAAGGGGAGCCTAATGCAAGATTTATGGAAAAATTTTCATTCAGCTCCAAATTGTAGTAATCACGATAATAGCAGATGGCTACACTGTTTTTGTCACCCAATGGTGAACTAGACGCAAAGAAGTGTGATTTCATCTCCTCGCACTGAATCTTACTCTTCGTTTTCTGTGTTTGTCACTCTGAATGGCCGATCTTGAAGAAGAATATGGGTGTGCTTTTAGAAAATGTGAAGTGCAAAATGTTGTTATGACTCTCATGCATTACCCCTAAAACTATGAGATTATGGAGGAGAACACTTGATTCTCAAGTTAGAAAAACCTTAGAAAAGTCTTGAATTTAAAATTATGATGTCACCAAAGGCGTAAGGGTGGAGAGGAGACTGCAGTGCCTAAGACCTCGTAAAAACATAAATTGTCCGGGAAAATGGGAAGCTTTGAGAGGAATATAGATTTTTCTCGAACAAAACAAGCTCATCTTTAAGCAAAACTGTCCTGTACGCCCATGATGTCACCCGTGCTTGCTTCACGTTTGCGTTGGGTTGAAAATATCAGGTATCATCTCTTAATTTTTCCCCATTTACACAAGGAGTTTGATGTTAATTTTACCAAAACTTACCTGCTAAATCTAAATATTAAGGGCAAACGGTGCAATGACTCAACGGGACTCGAAATTCCTTTAAACTAGGACTCTAGGCATTTACCTTAAAGACCTTAATGAAAGTGCTCCCTTGGGGTCCAAAAACATGGTAAGCTACTAAAGGTATTGATGATTTTCAAGTATTTTTAAGTTCTGGTAGGAAATAATTCTGTGCGTCCTAGCGCCGTTTAATATGTCCTTAACTGGCGAGAAAATTGAGCTCTATTACCAAAATTGCAATCAATAGATCACACAAGCATTTTGCGAGGTAGTAAGGGAAAAGGGTAATCTTGCACTGTTTATATACAAGCAATTGTGAAAATATTATGAAAACAGTGAAAACTAGTGTTGTAAGAGTGATTTCTGTTCTCAAAACCATGAATTGTAAGTTTCATCTGAATGTTTCCTGGCCGTGGACATTTCAAAGGAGTGATATTTTCCAAGGAAATCTAATCCGAACCAAAAGATTGTGTTAAAGCCCCTATATATCGTGTATACAAAGATTATTAACTTTTTGTTATTTTTGTTGTTGTTGCATGTTGTTGTTTCATGAAGTTGTCTCATATTACTCCAGGAGTAGTTGTTCTTCGTCGTGAGATCGTAGTTTTAACGTCATCATCATTATTAGGATCACTTATTAGGTTGTTATAGTTTGTTTCGATAGTGGTGAAGAAGTGTCTGCCGAACACGATGAGGAAATAAAGACATAACTACTACCCAAAGCACTTGAAAAACACCTCTTATACTCGATTGTCAAAACTAGAATTTTAAATAAATGATTGTTTCTTACCCCTTTCACAGCTTTGAAGATGAATTTGAAGATTTCGACGGCAGAGCCCTTATTAGACTGAAAAAGATACAAAGTGATGCACCCGAGTTTTTCTATCGTTATTTTTGTGAACGTACGGATGGAAGAGAGAAGAGGAAACTCATAGACGTTTTAAGGTTAATAGAGGCGATTGAAAGTTTGATGTTATAATAAACAAATTAATAATTAAAGCATGGTGTAGCATTAAGCAAGCTCACGAAAGGCTAGGAAGCATAACTGAGTTAAAATTGGTTTTGCATGATACTTGTTTGACATGGTTTCGTTTGTATAGTTGTAACAAAAACTTCAGAGTTGATGTAGTTGTTCCCATTTGAGCCAATACTGGGAATTATAGCTATAGGTAAAGCATGGATGTGCTACCTCAGAAGTACAGTTTCTGGCCATGCACTGTTGCGGTGACCTTATGTGATAATATCATTTGACGATAACACTCTCGATCCGTTTGAAAAACAAAACTTCTTTCAAAGATGTGGACACTTAGTCTTGTGGACACTTCGGCATTTCAAACATGCACCATTTGTGTTTTGTTACATATTTTGACTGGACAAAGTAGAAACCCCGGCCATGAGCTGTAACATAATCATGGGGGCTTCCAAATAATTGGCACAATACTACGTTTATAATTATATCGTTGAGTGCGACTTCCTTGGCCCACTTCAGTCACTGCTCCTGAGATATGTATTGCAGACTATAGCGAGAGAAATATCATGAGCTTTAAAAAAAAAACTTCCATACAATGGTTTCTTCCTTGTTTAATGTGATTTTTATTCGTATCCTTTTAACCGTAACTTCACCGGCGTCGCTGAGACTTGTCGGTTGGAAGTAGATGTGGGTACTGGGGCACATCGTCTGGCCGGGGGCACACCAACAGGCTCTGAGGTATTTATTTACAAATTTTGACCTTTACAATGAAGCTTTTATTCATCACCAAATGGCATTGGATGAAAACTAAGCAGCCCACAAAATTAGAATCGCAATTTGACCATTTTGGGTAGCCTAAGGATTTAATGACTGGGGTGTGGGTGGGGACGATAGATTATGTTAAGGTTTACATTGGGCTTTAGAACCATAATTCCACTCAAACTGTCAAAAAGGAATTACTGTTGAGACAACCAACTACCAGGTAATTTTCAAAAGGTCTTCCATATCAAACAATGGTCTTTCTCTAAAATAATTTTCCTTATAATACCAGGAGAAAGAAAAATTAGCCTCAGCTCTATTAGCCTCTTATGGAGTCACAAGTGGGCCCGTAGTCATACAAGGTGTTGGCGAGGGAGAGAGATATGGTAAGATGTGTCGAGTTTTTGTTCCTGAAATTTTCTACGGGAAGAAAAGTTCATATGAGGCACCGACTGTTGGTCCCGGGACAATGGTACAAGGGAGGGATACTGTTGCTTATGAGTTCGCGATATAAGGAAGGAACTTGTCAAAAAAAGAACGAAGGCTAAGGGGGTTGGAGGGTTTCAGCGCTGTTGATATAGCCCTTCTGATGTAGTGACAGGTCGAAGTGCTCACTGTCAGTGAGATTTCTTGGAACAACACCTCGCTTAACACCAATGGCCTAGGCCCTTGAAAGTTGTACCTTTCTTAGACGCCCTTCTTACAGTTTTACTAATATATTTATCCATCGCTGTGATTTTAGGAAGGTATAGTGGTATTAGAATCAGAAAAGTCAGACAGAAGAGTTAATCTCTAAATCACTCGGGGTAGGCCTAAAGTGATTTAAGGAAGGCACATTATCTGCGGTAGAAGTGTCAAGTCAACAGTGACAAACCCTCAAACTTGCACATTGTTGGGTTTACTCTAGGGGTAAGTTGGTTAGGTGGTGAGAGTGCACGTGACTGCGTATTGCATTCGATATTTATAAGGGTTAGATCCTAGCTATTAATCTGATCTCTAGGGGAGGAAATCTCTTCTCCGTTAAAGTGTTCCGTTACTAATGGGAGTTCTGCAGAAATTAAAAACAGTTCACTGAATAAAAAAGACTTTGTCCCGGTTACTCATTTGCTGTACAGTTCTCATTTCGTGCACTCAAAATCAGTCTAGTACACAAGCTACATGGCCGTGTTTGTCACATATATCTTTGTTTTTGTCGCATATAAAATGTTTTCAACTGTTTCTATTCACTTTTTTGCGTTCTAATTCCAAGTCCGAGGGATGTCAGTTAATAACTATTTGGCATTTTGCTAACATACAAAGATCCAAAATGGCTACCAAAATGAAGATCTTGATACATTTATCCCTTCAATATGTTGTTAAATACTGATTATACTCAGCGACATCATATTTCTACGCTAACGTACAACACCTGTGAATAACATTTTCCATACATTATCATGCTGACTTATTGTATAAAAGTGACGTACACCGATAAACATATCAGTCAGTTAAGTAACGGACTTTTTGAACATAATTTTTCTGTATTTTCCTTTTAGCAAAGTTTGCTGTTTTTCCAATTTGTATTTCTGCAATAAAAACTGCTGTTTAACATGTATTTCCTGTTAGTTTGGGAAACCAGTTTTTCTGTTTTTTAACCAAATTTAACTGCAGCACTGTAAAAAAAATATAAATTTACAGACGTCTTTTTCAGTATTTTTGTGTTTTTCTCTTAAAGTATAAATATGTTATTTAACAAGTATTCATTTGTTTTTCAACTAAATAAAGGTTCGGTTTTTCGAAAAAAAAAAGAAAACCCAAAATTTCCAATTCTTTAAACACATCGTTTTGTAAAGTTTCAGTTTTTAACAGAATTTTCAGCAATGATATCCCTATTTGAAAATTATGTGAATTATCATTTTTCTGAAAAACTTTTTGGTTACAAAAATCACACAACTGATGTTTTTTCACACATTCAGAAAAAGAAAAATACAACCTATAAGGTGCTAATTTCAATGCACTGATGAGGTACTTATGTCAAATTTTTACCACAGGAGCTTATGCACTTGACTGGAGCTATTTTAAGGTCTCAAATTTTACTGTAAAAAGTCTGTTAATTTACATCTTAATGACGTAGTGCACCATTAAACTTAAAATGGGCGGAAACCTATTTTAAGTATATTTCGTAAAAAATGATTGCTGCTGCCTCGAATGTCTTTTTGTGTATTTTTTTAATCGGAAACTAAATACGCTTATTATTTACCCTGTTTGAAAATGTTTGCAACCGGTATATTTGTATTCTTTGTAGTATTTAGTTTGTAACGAATCATTGCATTGTACAAGAAATGTTTACCTTCCAGTCACAGTTCCTAAAGATTAAGTGTCTAAAGCAACGTGGCAAAATTGCATCCTCAGAGTGTTTTTATCGAGAACGACCTCGTTAAGACTTTGCACTTTAAGTTACAATGCGAAATTCCGAATATTTGATCTAGATGATTCCAGTAATAATCTAACTTATTATGTAATGATATTATCTAAACAAGGGATACAAAAGTAATAAATATCAATATAAATTAAAATTTTGAATATGAAAACAGTCGGCTGGAAATTTACATAAGTAAAAGTTACTAAAACAGGAAAATTATGCTATTCGGTTAACAGTAGATTTTTTAAAAATAATTTACATAAAATTTGTAAGAAAACGAAACATTCTTTTAATGTTATTTCATGATTACAGTCAGGCTGTAAAAATGCAAAAGTCGATTGGAAAGAAATTTTGCCATTATTATTTTGCAGTTTTTTTTAAAGTGTAATAATAAGAACATGATAATTTTAGCACAGTGATTTGAGACATACTATATTTTCCGTACATTGCATTTATATGACACAGAGAGAAAATAACCTTTTCTATTATTGAACCATTTATTTCCACCAGTAAGCTATTAAAAACACCATGCAGTAAAAGAGTTTCGATTGTTACATCTTTTACAAATTTGAAATACTGTGTAAAGAAACCTATTCATGATGTACAAATCAGAAATTTCTCTCTGTGAGAAGATGAACTAGTTCCTGAAAATAAAGTTACTCAGCTACCTACTTTTGAGTTGTCTATCAATTCTCATTCTTGACTTCTAAATAATGGTTTGAATGATGAAAATTTTCTGAAAACAATATCCAGCAGGGTCATTAACAGTAGCTCTTCTCAAATACATATTGTAATACCCACGTATGTGAGTTTATAACTGGTGTTACACTGTGATCGTCATGCGCAGACCACTCCACAGATAGGCTATGGCAAATAACTACATACACCTCTACGTCATTACTTGGGAAGCACCACACGCTACTTTTAAATTTAGGAGAGGCTTGAAGTAAACTTGAGGGAACTTTTAATCTTAGAAGATAAAATTGGGCCTTCAATTTATTCTCCAAAAGAATTTTAGGTATGGACAACCAGAACTTAGAATCTGACTACCTCTTGACTGATGTTGAAAGAGGACATAAACAAACAATGACCGTCAAAATACCAACTGATCGATTGTAAATTATTCTGTGCAGATTATTCTGAACAGTATTGTACACAACAAAGTATGCAAAGTATGGCCTCAAACGATTGAACTAGAAACCTTTGTCTGGGAGGTACTGAAGACAGTGGGGTTTTTTTTGAGATTAGACGATGAACTAGAGTAAACTTTTAAGTTTTACATATGGGGGATGAGGAGATCGGGAACTGAATAATTTACATTTGCTACGTCCTTCACAAAGCACTTCTGACAAAAAGGCAGTGTACATCTAAACAAGCTTCACAGTCTGTGTTCAGTTAAACACCATTGTCAGAACACCTTCCTACAACCGTCATAGCTATGAAGGCAAAAGATGAAATGGTTGAAAGTGTGGCACAAATCTGTTATTTCGGACTGGTTTAAAGTCCGACGACACTTAGCTATGGCTTTCAAATTTGCAACAAAACAGAAAACATCAGGTGACAGCACAGAGAGCACAGAATAAAAATATGAGAAGGGCGCAAATTTCTCTTAGTATTTGTGGAAGAAAATGAAGTAATAACCCCACGGAGACGAATTAAACTTGAAACGTAACTTTGTCAGCTCGGGAGATATCCCCTTTTGGGAGAATCTACTTTTCCCCCAATCGGGAGAAAAATTAGTCATAGGCGCCGTCATTTTACTCACAATTCCACGTGTTCTTTGTGTACATTGATAGTAGCGAATGGGGTCTGGAACCCCCGTGAAGAATTTCTCTGTCTAATGTATTTGATTTAAATGTATATTCGCTAGGTGAATTGTCATAGCTACGTGGCTCACCGCGCCGTTTATCGGAAAAACGCCAGTTTTTGAGTGGTTTTCGTTCTTGCTAAGCCTTGTCTTAATTAGGCTAACAAGCCTATACAATGTGTTGCATAAGTTTTCCCTCATTCGGGAGAATTTTGGTTTTCCCCCAAACGGAAGAATCTCCGGACTGTTTGTGTTAAGTATGATGCCCGGATCTCCCCCTCAGATTTGTGGCTTTTTAACAATGAGTAAATACTTTTGATCAAGTTTTATTTTTATTGACATAGAACAAATGTCACTCTAGATTAGTAGAAGGCATAAAAATCTTGTGAACACGATTACTCACTGTTGATAATTCGGATGTTGATAATTCAAATGAGCAACCTACTTTTTACGTAACTGCTTTTTATCAGTTTTGGATAGGTCCCAAGTCATACAAGGTCAGACGGGATCGAAATCTGAAAACACGAAAACTTGTTTGATAATATAATAGTTCTTAAAGCTTGATAAGAAAAGCATTGGAACTTTTTGGAAAATAAATTGCCTCATATGAATTAGAGTATTTCTTTGACCTTTGTAGACTTTACAAAGTAAAGAGTATGGTATATGATAATGTATGAAGACACTTATGCTTCATTTCCATAAGAGGGAACCAACTGCGATTATTTTTTAACTTTTTGGTTCAAAGGTTTGTTTCCGGGTTATACATGATGGTTGTGGGGAGAGTAAAAAGATTTCCCGTGGATTAACTTGTATTTAATAACATCTTTCGGGAGAGGGGGGTATGAGTTAGAAATAACTCGAATCAAATAGCTAACCCTTTCGAAATTCCGAAGGTAACTTACATTGTGGTATAATTCCGAACTTACCATCGTTAGAATAAAGGTTCATATGTGCTAAGCTTTAACTAAGTTCTTCTTTTCCAGGCCCTTCTTTTTGAATGTTAAATTATAAGTATATTGTAATTCGGGTTATATTGAAGAATGTAACTTCCATAAAAGCAAAAGTAGATAAACAGAGGGAGTTACTGGCCGCCATCGCGATTACATACTCAACCCGTAACCGTTAAAACTCCACGAAAAAGGTGGAAAATTTCCTTGACAGGAGGGCAGCCTTCCTTGACAGGAGGCCACCCCCTGTAACCTACATGGCCACTTTTAATTTAAAGGAAGTCAAGGGACAATAAAATGAAGCAATAAGGTAATTCAGTTTCATTTTGTGTTCGTGGAGTTGAATGGGGACGTGTAGATCTCAGAGGTATAGGGGCCACATGCACGTCAGTGTAATTGTTTATGTTAAAACGTTATGAGCCCTCATTCAATTTGAGTGGAACAAAAGGAGTTAAACGTACCTTTGATTTTAATTAAGGGTTATTCCGCTTCCATCCTCACCCTTAGATATCAAGGAAGGATCCGCTCATGGTGACCAAGTATTACACCATTTATCCGATTTATGCGCATCGACACAGTGAGTGCACAGATACATATCAGGTGCACGATGTTTAAGCCCTAAAATGATTTTCATGTATCATGTGACGTGTATTTGCTGGGAATTGAGTTGTCGCAACTCTCCAAACAGACGGTTGTTCGGTGATATACAGTGACCTGTTTAAAGGGGCCTGAGGCAAAGGCCCTCAGTTTCGTGTCTAATTGGGGTATGGTTCAGCCGGGGGATGTAAGGTAAAAGAGAAAAATTGAGAGACAGAGGAAGCACCCAAACTTGGAATTAGCCCACCGAGTATTATTATTTGGTACCGTTGTTAACACTGAACTCCTCAGTACATCACTGAAAAAGTAGTTTCTCGTTCTCGCCAGTAAATCGTTAGTCAGAATTGATATCTGGCCAAGTACACATGCAACAAATTTCTCTTTCGAAGTTCCTCATGGTGTAGCCGGTGGCATTAGTCTATAGGCTTTACCGAATAAATGATGAAACAACCACGACTGATCTGAACAATTTTTCTAAAAAGGAGGAGCTTCCATATAGCCAATGGACGGATGCCCACGTCCCCTACACCTGACGGACTCAAATCTACTCATGGGTTCCTTTTCAGGTTTCACCAGGTGGGGTAGGGAAACAGTTTTCATCAAGTAAGGGGAATCGAAGACATTAACTTGAGGAGCACTTAATACAGGTGAGTAATACTTACTGCGGAGCGCCCCTAAGGAATCTCCGCCCCCTTTGCAGACCCGTAGCCCGACAAGGTACTGAACAGGGCCGGATGGCTTCCAGGTGGGCGGAAAATTTTCAGGTATTTGAACATTTCCAATGGCATTTTGAAATTTTCTGGGGGCAAGAAAATTTCTAGTGAGGCTTCTTGCATAAAATATAAAAAAGTATCCTGATGAAGAGAGCATATGGAGCCAACTTTCGGCGTACTTATTATCTATTATTGCGGAAGTCTCTATGCCGGCTCGGTCTCTGAAACCCGCCAGAAGACTTGCCGCAGGCCCTCGACCCATACGTGCAAATTTGCGCTTGTTGGCCCTCGTGGTGCACCTTTCGTGCACTTGTGACACCCTCACCACTTAGATCACCCCTCCAATAAGTCGAGGGAATCGCGAATGGTACCTCCCCCACCTCCTTAAAGGGAAACTCCGTGATCCTAATTCAGGAATGGATCCTATCAATCATGTGACATTTTCGTGTTACTTACTTGTTAAATTCATTCAGAGTCAGTCCTCAATTCACTTTCAATATTCAATGTTTTCATACAGAAGCATAACGAAAGATACTTGAGAGAGAAACCAGAGAAGATCTTTAAGATTAAGCAGATTTTTGAATGTAAAATTGGGGTCGACTGCTTTCTCCCTTTAATCATGCAGACGCCACTGGGGCTGTAGCTCTCTCTCTCTCCAGGGCCATAGCCTACGGGGCAGGGGGGACTTCCCCCTCCTGAGCCTCCCAACCGTTAATGAAGGTTGGCCTACTTGAGAAAAATTTTTGAAATGCTGACAATTTCAATGTTCTAATTATGTTTTCAAGGCCCGAAAGAACCTGGGAAATCACATATAAGAGTTCCCTTTTTCCACAAACTTTCCCGAGGAGGTCCCCGGAACCCCCGCCACGAACACGTTTTATGTGGGTTTCTGTTCCTCTTCCTTCTACAAGATAAACGGCTTGAATACACCTGCGTATACATAGGCTTAGGATAAAATAGCTCATTATTTCCTTTAGTCATAAGCCAACTCCCTGTTCAGATATGAAAGAAAAATTTGTTTTCCTTTCAGTAGACTAATTTTTTTTTATGCAAAAGCAAGTGGGAACAATGTGCACTTTTTTATAAAAAAAAAATAAAACTCGCAAAATTTCAATGGCGTAACCGTCAGAATACCAACAGATGGGCCGGGAGCGTTCATTTACTCAGCGCAGCTCTCGATGCAGTGCAGCTACTATCGTCTCGGGGTAAAATGGATATTTTAGAACAACGTTTCCCCTTTCCATTAATGTATATTTCATTCTGATTGGTTAGTCGGAACAATGTGCAGATTTTGATTGAAAAAAACTATTTCTCAGAGTGTCTTAACCCACCAAACCATCCTATTTCTTATGGTTTTCTCTGTGTAAAAATGACGTTATCGAGTTCTTGGCTCTCAGAGGTCTTTCACCTGTAAACGTCGAGCGCACCAATGACTGATACCTGTTGAATTCTTCATTATTTTATCATTCCTTTTTTGTAACTCCACGTCTTTTTTTTGCATTGAACAAGAGCTTACAAAGTATGCTTCCGTTATCTACAAAATTTGACTCGTTTTCGTGTGAATTCGCCGAAGACAGACAGGTTTAATTCTTGAACCATTGTTGCCGAAGCCCAGGAATGGCGTTGTAGTGGAAGTTCCAGGGCCGTCGCGACCGGGGGGGTGTGGGGGTGTCTCACCCCCCCCCCAAAGTTCGTCAGAGCGACGATAGTCGGAAAATCTGAAATGCCAGTTGGAATTTCTGATATCTCAGTCTAGCACATTTTTCCGACTGAGCCTGTGTCAACTTTGTATATATTTTCCAACTAGACCAAGTGAGAATTATACCAAACGTTATTTTCCTCACGTAAAATCAAACCAAAGCTGTCCTTTTTTCGCAAATTCTTCTCAAACTTTCAAAATTTTCGCGCGCTCCGCGCGCTTTAAACCTTACCTCAGTGTTGTTCTTATTATCAATATCTTCCGATAGCAACTTTCGGAGAAACACAACAGCAGAAGTTGAAAGCTGTTTACAAATTACCAGGTAAAAGACTGGCTTTTTGAGTGGCAAATTGGTTTGTTGGGCAACTGAAAGTATCTTGATGCAGATTCTGAATGCATGTTTTATTATGGAAATCTTACCTAATGGAAATTTGGGCGCGCTTCGCGCGCATGCGTCACGATTTACAATCAGTCTCATGGACATTATTAAAGTAATTATACCAGACACAGTTCTGTGGGAGCTAGGGCGCTTTAGCCCCCCTCCCCAAATTTTTCCGAGCCCCACAAAATTGCGCAAAATTTCATATAGACTAATATTGGTGAAGACACATCGTTGCGAAGTTCTTTCCTCTTTTTCCTAACTTTTGGAAGATTCGTTCTTCAGCCTCGCCATCGTGGCAAACATATTTTGTAAGAAAAAGATCTTTCAGTTTCGTAGCCGATCCTTAATGGGTAAGATAAAGAATGTAATCCCCGACGACGACCATGCAGTCACCCGAACAAATTTCTTGGTTTTTGTCCAGATTCTTCAGTAAAAGCCCAAACTTTTTCAACTTTCCTTAATGAAAATTCAATATAACCCCAAATTTTTCGGCGCGCTTGGCGCGCCTTATATTTTGAGTTCGGTAACCCATTGCATCTGTCGGGACTTAGAGTAGCTGGCCCCCAGTCAGGGCGCTCCCCCCCCCCCCATGTCGGCAAATCAAAGCACCACCTCTGGCTCAGCTTGCGTGCAGGTTTTTCATTTTGGCATTGAAGTATACCCCAAATTTCGGGGCGCTTCGCGCGCAATCCTCACAATCCACGTTGTATCACTTATGAACATTATAAGCACAACGTACCAGTGAACTTTTATAGCATAAACTAGGTGTACATTCTGAAAACGTGCTTGTTAGTCCTAAACCCCTTTTGCTATACCTACCTGGGAGGTCTAGTATCATTTTTCTGCACCTATACTCTCCCTCCCGCCCATTTCCCATTGCTGGAAGCTGTTCGTCTGGATTTTCGTTCAAAATTAGTAAAAATACGATAGATGTAAAGTGCTTGGCGTCATACTCTATATTATTATTTAGATGCCAGGTAGTAAGCATTATGTCATTGCTCCATTTTTTATAATTGATCCAGAGCTTCCAGAAGGCCTATACAGGTATATGCTAGCATTAGATGCCAGAATAGAAGGCATTAAAGTAGTCAAGGGGGGGGGGTGCAGGATGTTTGTTCACAACGTATTCTTCTCTTAGACAACATACTTTCTACTTTCACCTAACCAAATCTTAGTATTCACTAAATTATGGACATTTTCCAGCCATATATGATCAGTTTCAAAAGTATCCCAAGATAGCACCATTTTGCATCTAAGCAACCTTACCTTAGCAAAAATTTTTCAAAGGGGAGGGGGTGGCCCCTCCCCCAGGACGGCATCTTTATTTAGTGACAAAGGAAAGATCCCCACTGCTGTATGTAAAAGCAGGGCGCATAAAAATGGTGCGATTTACGCGCCACCATTCAGTTGGAAAAAATATCCATCCAGTCGGAATTTGGGACCTTCACACCCCCCCCCCAAACATATGACCCTAGCTACGGCCCTGAGTGGAACAGTCCATTTACACAAAAGTCAGCTGGAACTGCATACTCACGGCGCGGATCCAGGGGGGGGGGCTTCCTCGGGCTCAGCCCCCCTTTTTCGCCACATCAACAATAACAAATACGCGAAAATTAGCATAATGTTAATCTAGGAGAATATTCAAGGGGCTTTCAGCCCCCCCCCCTTTTCGAAATGTCTGGATCCGTGCCCGATACTTGGCGTAGTGCGGGACTTATTGCATGAAGTGGTTAGACCTAGGCCTATGTAGGTATTTTTTCTTGAAGTAAAATTTGTCTCAATCATATCTTAGAACTTGCATAGGGTCAAGGATGTTGGCAAGATTTAAAGTAGGCCCAAATCGATTTGTCTAAAAAGCAATGCATTCTTACGTAAAGAAACTCCCCCTGCTGAATAATCGACTAGCCCACATTCCTCCCACAGAATCTGCGTTCAAGCGTGGAAGAGAGATAAACCTCAAACTAGGGAATGCCGCACAGCAAAATGGTCAGTTTCCAAATGGTCGTTTCAAGCCGCTGTGTTCCCATATGAGCATTGAAGTACCACCTCCGAGGTGATATGAGTGAAGTACCAATCACCACGCTGGTCCCGAATTCCATACGCGTAATACTGAGTGTGCATGACAGTGTAATACTGTATGTGCATGACAGTGTAATACTGTATGTGCATGACAGTGTTCGTACGCGTAACGGACAAGTTCACCTGACATCATCAAAAAAGAAAAAAACCCACTTACTGCAAAAACCAGTTTTTCTTGTCCTATTACATAAGACCGAAAGAACTGTGCCACCTGCTTATGTTTGCACTAGGGTAATTGTTTACAGGCTAAAGTCCATATCAAAACAATATATCGGTTTCCAGGGACCAAATATGGGCAGTTTGTTTCAAACGTGTATAAATTTATAGGTAATTTGCCAGAACTGCAATTAATGACAGGGGCGGATCTAGGGTCTTTTCTGAGGGGGGGTCCAACATAAAAAGGGCACATTCATTTTTTTTTTAAATTTTGGTTACCATAAACGTCAGCGATTACACAACTTACCGCATATTGACAAAGAAAGGACAAACCAAGAGATATGAAAAAACTGGAATCAAAGCCTGTGATCTAAACGGTGAAATTGCAAAGCGCGCGAAGCGCGCGAAAATTTTTTGGGTAAGCCTACACTTATAAGAATTTGTACTAATTTAAAGCTTATATAGAACAATTGAGCGGACAGTTGGGCCCTATTGGGCGTACCTTTATTGTACTTCCCTCCTCGAGTCACTAGTCGTACCGTACGACAGACACAAGTGAACGTTAACCAGGTTTAGCGAAATGCGATTCAATTCCCGACATTTGCATAAATCCATGTATTCTACTTATTAACTTGAAAAGGTGGAAAGGGTTTGTACTGTATTTAGCTAAAAGTATAACTGAACTGAGGAAGAGTGGACAATGCGTACCGAAAATTTTGGGTTTTATTCCAGAAATTACCCTTATGAAAGCCAAAATAAGTAAACTGACCATGGGTGGCGGCAGAATTTTTCCAACAGGGGGCCGGGCCATGTCAGCTACCCCAAGTTCCGACATTCCCTATTTCGAGGGTATGATGAGAAGGGCAAATGTGGGAGCCGCATTATCCCATGCAATTGCAGGCATATTTTGCATTATATCACTTACTGTAATACTTTATGATCCGAGTTACGCACTGATAGTGTTCTTTGAATCTGGATCATGAAATTGAAAAGCGTGGAAGCGGGCGAAATTTTGTGATAGGCTTATACATAAAACATATGACGAAACGAAAGAAAGAACTGTAGGTTTGTAGACCGTATCGGGTGTAACATACATTGTATCAAAACCACCTGGACTACACGATGAAATAGCCAAACTTTGCTCCGTAAGTCACTCACCAACTGACTGTACCGCATGACACACACAAGAGAACATGCAACTAGGCTTTGCGATATGGGATGAAAGTTACGACCTTTACATAAACTATGTATTCTGCCCATATGTTACTTGGTAAGGTGGACAGGACCTGTGCTATCCTGCTATGTGGAATGCAACTACTGAAAAAAGAGAGTGACTCTACAGCGCGCGTAGCGCGCCGAAAATTTTGGGTTCTCATTACAGAAATTATCCTCTTGAGAGAAAAAAACAGGTAAACCGTCGATTAGTTGTCGTCGGGGACTTCGTACTTTCGACTAAGACTCCCCTACGAAACTTGTGTAAAACTGCTCCGATAGGGGGCCAGTCTTCTCCGACGGGGGGCATGAACCCTTCCCCCACCTGGCGCCACTGCTATCTCGACTGGGGGAGGAGGTTAAAATACTGTACGTTGTGTTCCCTATATAGTTGGGGCGCGACTGTCAAAACCACTCTGTCAGAACAGATGACTGAAGTCGAATCTTTGCATTTCATTTACGACAGTAGACCGGTCATCGGTCCAAAGACGTCAAAAAATTGAACCGACTGACATTGCGTTATTTGACCTGGTGATGACTTTATATAGTAATTTTAAAATGAAACAAACACCGATTCGTCTATTGTGACTTCTGGTCAACTCTTGGCTGTGGACTTTACCTAAGACTGGCTTTTTATTCCCATCACTAGGGCAACAATGTAAAAGAAGAGAGTATTTTCATACTATAAATATCATAGCGAAACGTATTTACGTACCCTCTCTTGTCCACGAGAGGATGGATACTAGAGGGTGGAGGGAAGGTTTCGCAGATGTAGCGTTTATGGAGTGTGAACAGATCATTATTTTGTAAGACCAAAAGACTAGCAGTGACCTTTTGGAATCAATATTAAAACCCAATAGAAATACGTTGCATAAAGCACTAGCTAGTGAGTATGACGTAATATCTGAGTGTTTTGTATTACTCTGAATGCCCAAGCACGCCACACGTGGTTCCAAGCGAAAAGTGATTAGAATGCCTGATTGTCACACAGACATACTGTAGTCACATTCTCTGTAAAACGATTGCACTGTTCGGGTTTCGGGGCGACCAATATAGGCTACCGTAGTCAAATATATTGCCGAAAGTTTATGCGATACATGGCTAGACTTTTACGAGTGGATTGATCGATACTGGATGGGGGTAACCAAAATCTCCTCGGAACTGGACAACACTCTCATTAACTGTGAAACTGTCTCGTTTTTTTTTTTTTTTTTTTTTTTTTTTTTTTTTTTTTTTTTGCTAGTGTGAAAAAATTTTTTTTTGGAAAAAGGGCACATTGGAAAATTTGAGGGGGGGTCCGGACGCCGGAGACCCCCCCTGGATCCGCCACTGAATGAATTGATACTTTGTGTTAACAGCATTCAATTTGACGGTGTTATCATCCTTATATACACAGTTACATTTTGGTTCCATTTCTGTATTTTTCGTATCTACTACTTGACTGGAAGTGGAGAGGTTCAATTAAACACCGGGGAGAGTCGTAATGGTGATGAACTACGCTTACATAAGCCTTGAGAGCACTTCGTGATGTGAAAAAAAAATTGGCACTGTTGTCAGTTATAGAATGGCAATCGTTCCTGAGGATGTTTAAGGTAGGCCTTTTGATTTTTGATCATACCGTTAAAGGAATGGGTCTGAAGTATCCGTCCTTCTGAAAGAGGCCCAAGAATGACTCAAGTTCTTCCACTTGGGTTTAACTACGTTATAAATCACAAACTTTGGGTGGCAGACATGAGTGTGAATGAAAGAGCCAAGTCTTATGCTAACTTTTGCTACCTACGTGGATATCTCTACTCCCCCCACCCCCGCATTATGCCACAATAAAAAAACATGGTGATACTGACAGCATTTAGCAACCTCTTCTGCATAGGAAGACTATACTAGCACATCAACCATTAAATATCATACTAAATGTTTGCTTATCATGATATTCAAATGAACAAAGTTCAGCGAACGGAGCTATACCACAACCATATGTACAAACTGCACATACGAAAATGCATTTGGCAATGCATTGAGATACTTATTTTGGTTATATGCGCCCTAAGCTTGTCGACCTCGTGACCTGTCGAGCAAAGAACGCAATATATCTTAATCATAACACTATGTTATAGAATTCCGTAAACACGCAGTTAAGCATCCTAACGTAACAACAAAGACGACCGTATTGGAATGGGAGGTTTCAGAAATAAAGTGGTGATGAGCTTTGGGGAATTAATGCAGTTAACAGCTACAGTTTATCAGGAAAACTAACCAGCATTGCTCAGTAACGGGAGCCTTAGAAAAAGGCATTTGAATTCTTCATTGCTGGAGAAGGTGCGTATTACATATTTGTCTTTGTTTTCCTTTTGTAGAGTAGCAAATGGAAAATAAAATCTACATTTGTGAGTTAGTGACATTTCATTAACTGTGCTGATAGGCTTTATGTTATCGACAAGAATAGGGCGGTAATGGTGTGAAACAGTCTGTGGGGGATAAATTAAAGCGGCCTAGAAGGAACGTTTCCTTCATGAAAAAAGTTATGCTGGCATTCCAAAAGGTGGGGATTATATATTTCTCCTACCTCCAGGTTTCGCCTATGGATAAGGAGACATTTAAATAAGGTCATCGCTAGTCGGAAGTGTAGTCAATGAAAATTATGTTCGTACGGTGAAAAGAAACTGTAGAACACAATCCACAGGTTTAACAGTTTAAAAACGAAAGTTTGTACTGAGGACATGTCAGTGAAGGTAGATATTTATGTGATTAGTGAAACGTACGGTCTCGCATTACATACTGGATGGATATGCTGTTTTACCACTTCGAAGCTACCTACAACAACATTGCATTAGATATGGGAGCAAAGTATCTACAACGTTACAAATGGATTTTGTAAGTTAAATAGTCGCTAGGGCAAAGATCACATCAACCCAAATATCCAACCAGTGGCCCAATCTGTTAACAGAATTCCACTTAGTCTATACATTAGGCCTAACGGGAAAATATCTCACGGGAGTTGCTGGAGCTCAAACTGTAAGGGTTTGCGTCTCCAAAATTAAATAAAAGTTTAAAATGCTTGCATACTAAGCACACAACAGACCTTCTAAGTTGTTAAAGACATCATGAAATAATGTGTGACTATCTGGACTTTTTCAGTAAGATGCTGAGATGTAATGTAATGTAACATGAGATGAGATGTAATGTAACATAAGCTTGGTTTTGCGCATATGGGTATACGAGGAAATATAGGCTACCAAATCTTTACTAGGACGGGTTAGTCCTCTAGTGCGTTGGTTGGCCTTCAGATTTTACCTGGGAGTTCTCAGTTACAGGGGGACCCTTTAATTGAGAACTTCCAGGTAAAATGAATTCGAAGGGGAATGAAATGCACTTGTTTAGGTGTTCGCGTTTTATTAATAACTATATATATAACTATATATATATATATATATATATATATATATATATATATATATATATATATGGACGTATACGGTGTGTTGGAAGCTGAGTCACAAAGGAATAACAGCAAAAGACAACACTGAAGTCCAACAAGTATTAGTAGCATGTAGGTGTATTAACGTTTCGATCTCCCTGAGATCTTCGTCAGAAATGATCAATTAACTTACAGAGTAGAAGGGACTAGCTTATTGAGAGAGTAGTGGGATAGGAAAGCCAAGTATTTGTTGATACCTGTTGCATGAGAATTAAGCTTTAAAATATATATAGCTTTTAATATATATATATATATATATATATATATATATATATATATATATATATATATATATATATATATGTTGTTATAAATAAAACACGAACACCCAAACAAGTGCATTTCATTCCCCTTCGAATTCACACCTACACTTCCGTGTATATATATATATATATATATATATATATATATATATATATATATATATATATATATATATATATATATATATATATATATATATATATACGGAAGTGTAGATGTGACTTTGCGACTTCTAAATATAGAAACTGAAGAATGGCGGGAAGCGGACAATTTGGAGTAGCATAATTTATTAACCTGTGGAATATGCGTCTAACATTGGCAACCTTTGCCTTAGAAAGAAAGACGATACCACCAAATATCATCTTAGGCTCATCTTAGGCCCCGATGCGACACTGTTGAATGGGGGTCCGCACTTCCCCATGAAAGAGTTACGTTGTGAGAATATTATGTCCCACGATGCAAGACAAATTAAAAATACACAAGACACATGATCCGGTTGTAGTTTCAGCGTCGAAAAAAAATATTTAAATCATTATGTTCCCTTGCAGAAATCCTTTTATACAACAATGGTAATTTACTCAAATAAGGTGTATCATTCGACTTTCCTCCATCGAACTTTGTAATACGGTAGAAGTGGGATCGGTAAAGTAAAAACTAATACAAACTAAACAAATGTTGAGAAACCCTAAACATTTGGCAGTCCAACGGGTTCTGAAACTTTGGCCTTTCTCTACCCAGCGAGAAATAAAGAGGGGGTCTAGAATATTCTAGAATCTCTGCTCTCTTGGGTCACTACCCTACAAATATGTGAAGGGGAAGAAGTTGTTCTCTCGGGACCCTGTCAAAAACACTTTACCAGGAAGGCAGGATAAGACAGGTCCGGAACAAAAGCCACACGGTAATTCTCCTAAGAGTTAAGTGTTTTCTTAGTTTAAACAAAAAGCAACCTATCTGTCATTAACATGATGTCATCGGTTACCACACAATTAGCATTATACAAAAATGGATAAATCAGTTAAATCTTCTTTTCAAGGAACAGCGAATACTCCAAGTGATCTCAGTTCGGGCAGGTTATAGTGCTACTTGGACTGTTAAAAGGATAAAAGACGCCCAGTTCTTTGATTTACAAATCAGCGAGCACAGTATATCACTAAAATACAATTATTTGAAATGTGAAATTTCACATTAACATCCGAGATCACGTTGCCATATGCAATTACAATAGGTATTGACCTATTGAAGAATCCTTACAAGTAATGCAGGAATTAACGTCGGGACCGGTTCTCAATTTATTTTGATCGAGTCTGTTCTGCGATATCCCTTGGTTGTCCCTGTACGAAGATCTCGGATGCCAGGATCTCAAAATCTTTCACAAACGATAATAACACATTGGTAGGCTATCCTGTAATTAAATATTTGAATAATTTACGGAAAAATATTGAGGTGACAAGATCTCGGATGTGAAGTTTCATTTCACTATATCTTACCGAGAAAAGTCCAGATAGTCACATAAATCTCAAAATCTGTATGGCATTCTATAAAAGTTCCGTAGAAAACAATCGGCATTGACCATAAGAATGCTTACAAACAATGGAGAAAACTTCGGGAACGGTATCATCTCAACCCAGTCGATAGCCCTTATTCTGCAATGTCCCCAGTTTGTCCATGTTTAATGAATATCCTTCAAGGATTCCTCAATTTTACGAACAAACCCAATCGTTATTGGCTGGCTAAAGATTTAGCATACGGATATGTATCTAAGTGAGAAGTAAGATTCAAGTATTAACTGTAGGATACAGAATTATATAACTGTTTTCTATATCCATTACATTTTTGTCCAAACTCTTTTATTTAGAAGATTAAAGAAAATTACATAAAAATAGGACCTAGTTGAATCAGAAAGAGCATAAATTATAGACAGAATTGGCTTATCTCAATTCGACATGTACTTTTATCGTCACGAAAGATTCCTTTTCTATGTGTATTATTTTCACCCATCATTGTTGGCTTAGCGTTAAGGAATTGAATTTTTCTTATTAAATATACTCTATGATTTTATGCTTTTTACATCTAAAATTTATACATGCGTTTCAGGTACGCTTACCCTCTTCATGTCCAAGAGACACTATAACATAATCCAGTCTCCAGAGTGTGGCTCCCCTACTTCAAACGTTTCAGGCTGAGCACCATACAAGACGGTAAAACTGGTTTATGCTTATGCCCTCCTAACTATATATATAAACAAATGATATCACGAGCGCTATGTTAAATTAACTTTCGTGTAAATAGCCGACGGTCCCAATTGTGTAATTTGCATTTCTTCTTCGAAAACAGTATGGTGTTCCACCCCTTGTGGGACACTTTAGTAATAATAAGTGATAGCAATTTGTTTTCCTCAACACGACGTAAGCTTCACTGACTGTTTTAACCAACTGATGAATTTATTTTCGTTATCCCAGTTTATATGTTGATTATGTCTTTTATTTGTAGAGCAAACGTCAATCATTAAGGTTGTTCATACCAACTATTCTATGCGTCAGAGGCAACGTGGAAGCATGGATGACGAAATTGTAAAAGATTCAATGATTTCGGTAAGACAGCCATTAACTGTTAAAGTTACAGAAAAATGGTGCGGTACCATATCCAGAAAGTAAGAATCAGGCTCTCCTTGGTACATTTGCCCTACTCCAACACTTGACACCTTAACTAAGATACGGTTATTTGTTCTGGTTTTCCCGAGCCCAGGTTTCGCATAAGGGGAGCTTGTTTCCAATTCCCCTTTACCAAAGCAGATGAGAATCTGATTTTCATCATTTGTCAGGAAAGAACGTCAGCTGACTGCAGTATAACTCCATAGTCAAAGATAAAACTCTGTCCACAGTAATGACATGATAATGAAGCATTCAAGGTTTAATTTGAAGTCTGAGTTGAAGGTTCCAACGCAATATCACTTTTTAACTTAATTAAGCTAACGGATCAAATGGAATGTTGCCAGCCAAAGTAAAGAAGCGAAGGAAACTTCATCAAACAATCCACTTGAGAAAATACTTCCGTAAAATTTAGACCACTGGCATGAAATATATAATTTATTCATTTTTTGCCGTTATTTGTACTTTTTGGTCCAGTCCTAAGCTATGTGAGTAAAAAAAAACAAAGAAAATCAATTACTTTATTTAAATGCCATTAAGTAATTAAAGGATCTTTTGAATCTAAGGTCGTAGTATTTACATTACCTTTACCTCTAAACATCACGTGGTGAGCCCGTACTAGATATGGAACAAGGCGAGGTTGGAGAAACTTGAATCGGGAAATGTCTACCCCCTCCCAAAAAACCCTCCGAAAAACATAAGAATATGGACAAATGGTGACATTCAAATGACCTCAAAACCTTCCAAATCTGATGGGATTCAACAGTTTTTGGAAATTTAAACCCAACCATACTATCTCCAAATGACCTTGACCACTACTTGCGCAAAGCAAAATTTAGACATTATCTACCAAGTTCCAGTAAATAAAACAATCTTTAAAACTTTGAAAGTAAACGGCCTTAATGACCTCTAAATGTTAACTACTTTTATCAAGTTCCGTAGAAATTCAGCAATCGGTGGACCGTTTACTTCAACGACCTCTATTAAACTTCAAATGTCTCTAAATCTTTCGACACTAATGCTGATAGCATCTACCACGTTTCAATTTAATCAATGGAAGCTGTACTTCATAACACCGGATACCTTTTAAATAATTTCATAAGCTTTGGACACAACTATACCTATAAAGTTTGGATAGAATGTAACTTTCTGTCACAAGATTATCCATATTATGTATTTTATATAAATCGTGGCTCATCTTTTCACAAAGAACAGCAATTTGGTATCAGTCCACTTGTAAGTTATCATGTATTCCAAAGTGACCTTTAATAAATGCACATATATGTATGTGTATATATATATATATATGCATGTATATATATATATATATATATATATATATATATATATATATATATATCTATGGATCTATATATTTCTCTAATTCGGCACTTAGGGGGAAAGTTGTTGTTGAAAAGTCGACCTTAAGGGGAAAAAAATTTTCGGGTGAAATATAAGTTTCGCCTTAACGTTTCCACACACTTTTTCTATAGGAATACGTAAACTTACAAAGGCGCCCTCTTAGATTTACAAACTAGATGCCATTACTTCAAAGTTGTCAAATTTACGGACACCTAGCTGTTAACACGAACGGATGGCTGGCCATTGAAATAACGTTAATTTATATGTTTAGACGTTAGGGCGAATTTATTTCTTATGTATTTTATTATCTTTTTTTCGCCCTATGTACAAGCAGATATAAGAATTTCCCCTTAAGGTGGGAATTAGCGTTATATATATATATATATATATATATATATATATATATATATATATATATATATATATATATACACTTACACATCAAGTATGCACTACAAACCTTCCCATGCCAATTCCGATCGAGCTCACAGACTAGCTACTTATTTGTTCCTGTGATGCATAGATGTTCCCATTGTTTGAAAAGAGCTGAGGTCAGGTGTTATATGAAGGTTAAAACCTTCCACGTCAAATCAAGTTCAGATCCTTGTATAAGACATAGCTAGCTACGTATGTAGCTAGCTATGCCTCATATAACCCCTGACCTCAGCTCTTCTCAAACAATGGGAACATGCATCCATTATATCTCTTGGTTTATCACATGTGATGGCAAATCATAAATACGCAAACTGGAATAGTTATTTTCAATTCCATTTTAGCAACTTGCAATTCAAAGTGGTTAGTATGTTCTTTTGAGTTCTTTATTAATGCCTTGCATGATAACGTACACGACCTGAAGATGATCTTGTTATTTTCAGTGGGCAGTGTATGTCCGTGATTTCAGAGGCATATGCATTTTAACCGCTATAAAAAGTACGGCTCTTCTTAGTTTCTCTACTGAGGTACCGACTGCAGTGGCCAAGTGGTTAGAGCATCCGACTTGCAGCCGGAAGGTCTAGGGTTCAAATCCTGGCCGGGTCATACCAAAGACTTTAAAAATGGAACCTACTGCCTTTTGTGCTTGGTGCTCAGCATAAGCAATGGAGTAGGAAAAACAAGCCAGTCAGCCACAACTGGAAAAAGGCCGTGGTCGTCTCGACTTGAACCAATTGGTTGGAAACTGGGACGTTAAACCTCATCTAACTTACTTACTTACTTACTGAGGTACCTACTTTAATACACCTTACTTCCCATTCCTGTGTCGACGTATGTTTGATCATTAAAATATTTTTTGAAGTACTTGGCAGGCCAAATGCCAAATGAGTGGAAAGAAGTTGGCAGATGTCTCGGATTTAACGATGCAGAACTAACTCATATGAGGAGTGACCATTATCGCCTCAAAGACGCTATCCATGAAATGCTTCTAAAATGGAAACAAAGAAATGGATCTCGTGCAACGTGCTTAGTCCTGGCTAAAGGGCTTGAAGATGCTAAAAGGCTTGACTTGGCACAAGAATTGACAGGCTTTAACTGTGAGTACCATCGATGTCAAAACGTAAATTAACAAGACCTTTTTCAGTCACATACTGCATGTAAACTAATAAACACATGTTTCCACAGCTTAATTGTGATGGCAAACCTGTACCCTAAAGAAAGGTGTATGGATTACTTTATCAGGCTTACATTTAGTATAGTTCCCTATTCCTTCAAGAAATGTTTTAAAAATTAGTGTTGGGAAATGTAATAACCCGAATTGTGGTAATTTACATGATCGTCACTTTTTATTATTAGTTTAGTTGTATTTGATTGCAAATCAAATTTTTCCTAACACTGTCACCGGGGAATATTGTAAACAAATAAATACACTTGATATCATCTGAATTATCACAGATAAACTTTCAATACTGGACTTATAAACCTTATGCATTGACGTCAAGCAACGTCATAATAGAGGACAAACAATGAAGCCAGCTCGATAAGGCACATGACTTTGGTACACATACTGTACGCACGGGCACATTGTTTTCGCAGGCTCACGTAGACTTAAGCGCTTATCCGACCGGTACAAAAATTAATCGTCTGCATTTGCTGATGAAAGTTGCAATGCTACTCGCTTACCTCAGCGAATTTCGGTTCTGTGACCCATTAGGCCTACACATAATCATGTGTACCTATGAGTAATCACAGGTAATTAACATGGAAAGTTTGTGTCAGCGTAACATTGGCACAGGTTGGTTGGATACAACACCTTGCAAAATGTTTGACACAGGTTTCCAAAAAGTTAAACACGTGAAAAAATGTGTCAAATAAAACCAACGTTTGCAAGCATTCTGAGAGAAAACCTGTGGTATGCAATTGGAAAAAAGAAAATGTGTGTCACATTCGTGCGAGTTGTGTCCACAGTTTTCCAAGTTGGCATTTTACCACACTGTTCCAGCCATGAAAATTTGTCATGATTGCTCTTGTTTTTAACGCGTGACTCTGCATTGTTACAGGCACAGATTTACACAGGTTTTCCTTTTAGTGCCGGTTTGCTAACAGTAATACAGTTCCGCGAACTATGATCATAAAACTTTCTACTTCACAGCTTCCCAGTCATCCGTGGAACGAGAACTATCTTATAAAATGTACGAAAGAGTTGGCAGGAGAACAGCAGACAGTATCCCCTCACATCAAATGGAAACGGATATTGCAACAACAAGAGAATCGCCTTTTTTAGGAGGTATTTTGAAGATATTATTTCAAAGGGTTATACAGCAAGCGAGCTCTTCATATTCACTAAGATAAGCTGATTAGATATTTGAAATAAACACTCAATTAAGACAAATCAGGGGCGGACTGAGCAACCGGACACTGCCCGAGGGCCCACACAGATAGGGTCACACTGTCATTCGGAAATTTTAATGAAAATCGGAAAATCATATCATTAACATAATTGTATTTAAACATAACATGATCTGTTTACTTCAATTAAACAGATTTTTTTGAAAAGAGAGCTTTGTTAATGTGAAGACTGGTATTTAGTTGGTAACCCATGTGGGATAGGAAGTGGCCATTATAAGTAGTGTCGGTGAGGGAAAGTTGATTCAGGTTGGGAAGGAGGAGGGCCCCATACCCATTTTCCCTGGGGGCCCAGTTCATTGTCAGTCCGCCCCTGAGACAAATATTTAAATTTGGAAGATGAAAGGGTACAGAGTTTTGAGTTTCCCTTTCCCGTTCCTGAAGTTTTGATGATTCTCGAGTCGAGGTTATTTGCTACAGAATGATTAGATATCGCTTCTTGTCAACTTTGAGGTAAATCTCATTACAAACAATTTTCCTTTGAGGGTAATAAAATAGGCCTGAATACTTGTTGATGGATTTTGGGTTAAATCTGGGACATTTTCGGCGACAGCTGCTCATTGGAGACGACGAACTAAAATCACATCTTTAAAATAGCTTACATTTACTTGCAATTTAATAGTAGAGTTATCCAGAGACGGGATGTCATATCATTGGTTCTTTTGGGAAGTATATAGTTCTAACAGATGTATACTATAACTGATAAACAACATTGTCCATGCAGTCTATAAACCTTTCAAAAACTTGCCCACGTATGGAAGCTTTCCGTAGCTTGTAGTAATCAGGGAGCTGTAAGGGCTCCCTCTCACAGCTCCCTGCAGTAATTAACCATGATGATACTGGTATCTTTGTTGGAGTCTAATAACATTTTGACTTGTTAGAGCAGACTTTTTTGTTAAAAACTGTTCAATGTAATTTGATCAGGGAGGTGATATTAGATGGAGATCCATCGAAAACTTTAAATAATGATAATGCAATTAGATTGACTTCAGAGTGGCGACTGAATCCTTTAGCTGGGGATTGTTGAAGTAAAGGGCATTGAATTCCTTCCCTTATATCTAGGTAAACTCATTCATACCTACAGCGACCCCAACAAAAAGAAATTATTTGGGACAATGCTTTAGTGTCTAACGGTAAATTACGAAACACTGTTTTGACATTCAAAACGACTGTTTAATGTCAAGGAACCTAATGATGCTGACAACAAACCAATGCCCATGATTTATGCAAATGTACAAAAGGAGTATAAGACTAAAGTTTGCTGTCGGATTTTGACTAGTTTCTACATTCCCTCGCATGATTTAAAATGCACATCCATATTGAGCAAGTTACAGGGTACTAGACAAGTATGTCGTCGAAACCATCAAATCAAGCGACTGAAAATGTTAAGGTAATGGGCAAATTTCCCGATCTACTCTTCGAGATGTAGCAGACGACGTTCCCCACTTGTACTTAGCACATAACATCTCTAAAGCCTATTGAATCATCAAGGAACAACACAGAAAAGGATTATTCTCGGCGACTAGTAAGGTTCAAAGAAAGAGTTCTTGATGGGTCTTCATCTAAAATCACCTCTCTGATTTAATAGGACGGCAGCCACAGAAAAGAGAATACCGTTCGTACCGGGTGATTACTTATTTGTAATTGGACGATTAAGACCGTATTGAATTGATAGCTAGTTATGTTATTAACAAGAGTGGTTAGAGCTTAGAACCACTGACAAAAATTTTCGTTAATCTAAAAGACATATATTTGTTATATTTTGTTTGAACTTTTCTCATTGAGCGCTGATCAGTCAGGGCGATTCTCCCGTTTCGGAGAAAACTTTTTTCCCGAATGGGGGCAAACTTATACCACAAATTCTTAGGCTTGCTAGACTAACAAAGACAAGATTTAATAAGAACGAAGACCACTCAAGGGCTTGAGTTTTTCTCAAGAACGGGGTGTTAAACCAGAAATGAGGACGTGGCGTTTCGGTAGCTATGACAATACACTTACCGAATATACATTTTATTTCTTTTCATTAGACTTAAAATTTTGCAAGGGGGTTCCAGAACCCATAAGCCTCTGCCAATGTACACAAAAACACAGGGAAACGTTGGTAACATAGGTTTGCGTTTATGTTTGCATGAGGTTACGTATATCAGTAGAAGTAGTCAAGCCCTTAGCCGCGTGAGGGGGGGAGGGCAGGATGGGCAAAGCACCCCTGGGAAAATTTTCGCCCCCAAGGAGATCAAAACTTACCATTATCTTAATGTATTTCAGTATATCTCACCCCCTGAAATATTTTTCGCCCCCAAAGCTATCTTGCCTCCTTCAGTATCTTGTCTGGCTACGGGTGTCGTAGTTATTCGATCTCATGTATGTAACCTTCATAAAACAATATGTAATTTCTAACGTTACTCAAATTTTACCTTGTTATAAAGGGACTCACTGCAACCCTTAAGTTTGTGACTTTTTTGTCTTTCAGATAAAGCTAATGTATTTGTCCAGTGTCTGCAGAAAAAATACCGAAGGTTACTTTCGTTACTAAAGCCAATTCCATGGGAACGACAGTTGAAAAAGAAGATAGAAGATACTTTTCAAAATGTAGGCATTACGTGGTTAGAAGGTGGTAAAGACGGTAAATATAAAGAAAATTGGAAATTTCTTGACAGCTATGAAGCAATATTTACATACGATGGACTTGCTGTAGCTGACAGAATAGTTATAGAAGGCGATCCAGGATGTGGCAAAACTACTCTGATGTACCAGCTTGCTCGTCTCTGGTGTAACAATGAACCTCCAATGATAAGTGTCCACATCTTCATACTCCTCTTAATGAAACACGTAAAACCTGGTATGTCTATCTACACTGCGATTCGGACAACGCTTCTACCAAGAGACACCTATCTCACGGATGAAGATATCAGAGTTATTTTAGAGGCAAAATCAAGTAAAATATTGGCATTAGATGGTTTAGACGAATATTCTGGTCGAAATTCCGAAGGGTTTGAAGATTCGGATTTCATGGCCTCTCTTAAGGGTGAGATGCTCCTAGATATCAAAGAAATTGTCACTACGCGCTCTTCGTGTCTATCAGATTTAGGCGAATGTTCTGTTGAACGTATTCGTATCGAAGGATTTACAGAAGATTCATGGACAGCGTACTTGAGAAATGCATTTTCCGGAGATGAAGGAACGGCTAGGGGCGTGTTTGAAAGTATCACCAGGCATGATATTTTAGAAACATTGTGTTCAATTCCATTGTTTTTCATGCTCATATGCCATATAACGAAAGATGATATTAGACTGGGTAGAAAACCAAAGCTAACAACGGTAACAGAAGTATTTAAACATATCATCACTTGTATGAGGGCTCACTATGACAACAAAAACATAGACACTATACCAAAGGTTGAATCTGAAGGGGAACTAATTGAAGAACTCGCGTTCTGTGGATTACTTTCAACTTCGTTGCAATTGACGTGGAGTAAGGAACACATTGCAACATCTGCTGAATATGACGTATTAGTGACCTGTGGCATTTTGGTCGAAGAGGACGGAGATGTAAATGTTGGAAATTCTGTATTTGATATAGATATGCGCCCAAAGGCAGTTCGGTTTAGGCATATGCTTTTCCAGGAATGGCACGGAGCTACATATTTCTCACGGCTCTTAAAAAATTCGGAAGATAAATTTATTGAGAAGATAAAAGAAGTAAATCCAGATGACCTTCACTATCTTCTTCGTTTTACATGTGGGCTGAATACACAAGCAACAAACCTTATACTGGAGCATCTTTTGAAAATGCAGAAGTTGGACACATTTTGCATGTGTTTCATTGAACATACGCAAGATCAAACCTCCCTGAAAGAGGTTGTTGCAAAAATGTGTAGAAACGTCCTCCGACTCAGCTGGTCACAGGGAGCTGTGGTTCATAGAGGTTACGCATCACTCCTACAATTCGCAACAGAACAGAAGGTAATGACAATTCTTCTGCAAGTTAAAACTTTTTTCATAAGCGGATACTAGGCATTATCTAACATAATGTTGTTTAATAGTGTATATTTGTCATCTGACAATTGAAATCTTTTGTAGGTACTGACCACTGACTTATTCATAACTTGTTGATAAATTTTCTCATAACGTTTCTCGTTTTACTGAAAACTTGCTACTGGAAATACAAAAACAAAGGCATCTTATAGGGACAGAAGGATAAGCGGGAGTGATAATAAATTATTTAAGATATGTAATCCCAGGTGTCATCTTATTTCTGTGTTAATGCTGATTTCATTTGCATTGCTTGCTTTTTAAAATTTCTACACTATTTATCCACCACAGATAGCCGTTAGACACATAAGCATTGAACCCCAAGCGCTGAAACGCTTTGCACTGGAAAAGATGATTCTAACATCCGGGGTACAATTAAAACCATTGGTCACTGTAAAGTCACTCGCTTTTGAAGGATGGCCGGACGAGAAAGCTTTTCCATGGTTAGAAAGATGTGAAAATTTGGATACGCTAGCGTGAGTTCAGAATAAGTTCAATTTTTGTCGTAAATTTTGGAATAATTAATAGGCAAAAAATATGTCAACTTTGCAACATTGAAATCGATGACGCCGGCAGCACCAAGCAAACTTTTGCACAGTCCATTCTCTTTGCACATGTTGAAAAAAGGAGTGTCTAAATCTAAATAATCACAGTTTCTGGGATCTTTGGGAATGCATTGGCCTCTTCGCAATATCCCATTCTAATCAGTAACAATGGCATGTTGATTGGAAATCCCCTCCATGATGAGCCAAAAGTAGTGAGTTTTAGTTTACCATTTTAACTAATCCACCGTTTATTTATTGCATCTGTTTGGGTTCAAAATATGGTTGCTTATGAAGACTTGGGCAGAACACAGGTTAAGATTGGTTCACAGTACTGGTAACAAATTTGGCATAATTTGAATGCAGAGATGGTTACAAGTCTTTAGGGAGTGTCCCAAGTCAACTCTCAAGTCACGTGCATTAGTTGAAGTCTCAAGTAAATACGTAAGTCTTTAAAGGCATGTTTCAAGTTATCCGGCAATACATGGCGAGTTTAACAAAATGAAATAGGTACTTTGAAAGTGTTGTGTATTTATTCTGCTCTTTTATCTAAAAAATATGCACCACCTTAAATCGAGCGGGAAAATGCGTCCTGTAATCAACTTAATTCCTTCAATTGTTAACAGATGTATACTTATCAACAATAAATAAAGAAATGGAGGGAACTAACTTCTAAATGGAACCCTTGTGCAACCCTAATTAATCAAACAAGAAAACTAAAGACAGACATTTACGTGGATACATAATGTTATCCGGACCGCTTGCGATTGTTGATTCTCCTTCTGGTTGGTAATGCTACGGCTTTCGACCGGTTCAACAGTTTTCACATTTCAGTACTGTGCTTCTTGAACTAAGGAATAGGTTTTGTGTTCTGCGAATTCACTTCATTCTGCGTGTATATTCGTGTTTTTGTTTAGTGACAATCAGTGAAATTTATAGAATGCCAATAACTGTGATGTAAAAAAGTCTCTGAAGGGTAAGTGAAATTTATAGAATGCCAATAACTGTGATGTAAAAAAGTCTCTGAAGGGTAAGTAGGCACTTAAGTTGTTTCTTTCATCTTACGACAGGATTTATACCTTCAATGAAGACGTGGATCCAACCTTGCTGTGGGATATTTTCGGAAAAACAAATACCAAAGGTAAGATGCGTTTCATGTTGGGTGAAGGGTATCCAAAAAACGGTGAGGTGTTATCGATTGCGAAAAAAACGTACAGATATTAAGGAAGATCGCCTCTCCGATTATATTTATAAATTTGACATTCTGAATGCTTTTCTACTTTCTACTTAATTGCTTATACATTTAATGCATCAAATGCTTCAAATTCACTCTCCATGACTCAAAATGTCTGCTTAAATGACAAAATACCATGTTCATACGTACTCAAGGAAGTCGCACGGATGTAACCAGGTATACACTAAAACATCGTCAGGCCGCGGAACATAGCATACCAAGAAACTAGTCATCATCCACATAAAATTTGCATGTTACACAGTGTCTTAACTTTGATTTATGACATTACACCAAATGGATCACGGCATTAGAGAAGTTGAAATATGCCATTTTTCATCTAAGCTTTACGTTTTTAGTCAGTTGATAGTTTTATCTTGCGGGGAAAAGATATCACACTTTCAAAATGTGGAGGAGGATGTCAGCCTGAGAAAAGGAGACAAAATTTTCAAAAAGTGAACCTCCACTCCATTAAGCTCCTGCATGACGCTCTCGATGAGATACAATGTTCCTATTGCCTGAAATTGTAACTCTTTTGAAATTAAAAAAAAATGCCTAGGAAATCGTTCTTCAAGACAGTTAGCATCCAAAAAGTGAAATCCTTCCTCACGGGATAGGATTATTACTAACGCGTTATACAAATATTCACTAGCACTCTGTTTGCTCATTCACATATAAAAATTACAGGTGCGCATTTCTGGAACTCCTTAAGTAATTTCATAAAGTAGGCTCTTAGCCGTAGTGCATTCAAGAAGAAAAATTAAGCATGATCTTCTTCAAAAGTATAATAACGAATTATCCTAACACAATTCGTCGTTACTTATAACTTTGTTCTCCTCTGTTGTTGCATATTAGGTTTCCTTGTTTTCTGTTTTATACATAGTTTTTAAACACAAATGACTTTCCATCAGTTCAACAGTGACCAGACTCAAATCGAAAAAAAAAAACCGCCTTTCAGTTCCTCTTGCCTTTGCATTCCACCTACGGTCTTTCACCTTCTCGTTTGGCATTGCATATTAAATCTTTACATACTAGTTCATGTTTTATATATATGTACTGTAGATTTTTTTTGCAAAGGGAGCAATAAAACTGGACTACACTTTGAAAAAGTATCGTGCTTTACATATATGTGCGAACAGCGGATAAACGGGAGAACGTTAGGTCACGGTACTGTGTATTTGACAAATCTGAAGTTCCGAAACTCCTATCCTGATTTCCGAAAAACAAAGCTGGCCCATCCCCTGTCATGTTCTCATTGAGATGAATTGCAGAACAAAATAGTGGTATCACTGGAGGTACCTACCCTCCTATCAATGTTGAATAATAGTGATATAATAAGAGTATATAAATCCACGCATCTGCAGAATCATTACGTATTACTAGTTAGCCTACAGTCAGTGGTGTGTTTTTAAATTACTTTGATGATGGAAGAACTTTCGAGAAAAATTTCCAAAAGCATCCTCCTATCATAGTGTAAAACAAAGATTCGTTTAAAGTCACGTTACTTGGGAAAAATTCTGATTCAATGTCAACTGATTTATTATATGAACACCAATTAAACCGTTTTTATAACGATTCTTCACAGTCTATTATAGTACAAAGGACTCCTCATACATCCTACGTTATAAACAGTGGATGGTAAGTAGTGTGTGCAACGTTGTTTTTTCTTTTAGGTGGGGAGGGGATCTGAAGTGTGTATATATAGGGATGCAGTAGAATCATTAAAACAGCCAATAAAATGTGTTTGGATTTTGAAGCTTGAAGTAAACTGAATCAATAAACGAAAAGCTCATTCTTAGCTTTGTGTTTCCTCAGTGCTATTGTCTATGGTTTCCTCCGTCCAACCATTTGATGTAGTGATGACTGAACAATGACCACCCCTTCCCCATCTTTGTTAATTGGAAAGTGCACTCTCCAACCATTATCAGCCTACTGGTGTACATATTTCTGTGTTTCCTATATACACGGATCCCGTTTTCTGCACTGATGAGGCGGAGCCTGTGTTCAATATTTCTCTAACTTTAGGCTAGATTTAAGTTGGGATCAAATTATCTTTTTCCACTTTTTGTAAAACTCTGCATTCAGACGTTACCGTCACCAAATGTTAAAGTGTGTTTATTTATCGGTGTTTTCTTGACCGTTACAAATTTCGTCCCTCACTCGTACCTTGAGGTACTTTGTCTCTCTTAATTGATAGATCGTTTCTTCTTTTTAACAAGTTATTTAGGGTATTTTTATTTATTATCATCTATTTTGCAGAATAAACATGACTTTATTAGATGCGATAAATGTGGTGAAGAACACATTAACGGGTATCGTTTTCGATGTAAGACCTGCAAGTACTTCAACCTTTGCGAAACGTGCAAGGAAACCGAAAAGCACGACGATCGCCATATTTTTTACAAATTTGATGGAAGTGAGGTATAAAACAACATTTGAATTTGTTTGCTATTTGTTCTTATAAAAATAAGGAAAATATGTTATATAGTTTGCAAAAAACCCCGAAAAAACAGAAAGATAATTTTGTCAGTTCTAACATCACATTCAAACTTGCATCAAAAAATAACACGAGGGAAGTAACTTTGTAGAACAGTGAGCTTCAACTCGGTTGCAGCTGATATGAAAAAATCAAAATACTGACTTTGAACTATGCAAAAATTAAGCGAACCCTTCTCTAAAGATGACACATGACGGTATGTCAGCACGTGAGTATTTTGGCTTTCGTTGGAATGTGCAACGTATGCTACATTTTGGCATGTCACTCCACGAGACTGAGTAGAAGTGTAAGCGGTTTACACTTGGAATTCAATTCGTGCAAAATATACATCATCCAAAATTAGTTGACCAATAATGTTACTTTAATCCGATAACAACTGTTGAAATTTTTGCCTTTGAAGATGTTGTCATTTTTAGGGGTGTTGGGTAAAATCTGAATGTTGACTAGAAACATTTTGTAGCAAACCGGACGATTTTTGGTAATTTCTTTAAAAAAAACACCATTGGCTATGTTGCTCATTCCGACGAAGGTGGAGTAAAGTGACATTTCAGAACAATTTATGTACTTTATGGATTCTTCTTAGAAATCTATTTCTCAAACCTTGCCTTTCTTTTGTTTCATTGGGTTGTCCTCATGCTAGAAATGTTATCGCTTAGGGCCATTTTTGTCGCCACACAAGAATTTTTCAACTCGGGTTACAAACAAAAGCAAAGCAGTGTTTTAATGGAGATAGGAAGGTGAATTATTGGCCATGTTTGCATGACCAATTAGTCATGAGAAACTCACTCCCCAAGGGTTAGTAATCTGCAAAATGCGAGGGAAAAGCTCCTATGTAAAACCACTCTACCAGGAAGACACGGTCCGAAGCCAGAGCTACCAGAGCTACCGTGTTACTTATATAGAGCTACCGTGTTTTTTCACACAAAGAGAATTCTTCCTCAAGGCTTCTTAGTATCATTTTAATATCATCGGTAATCAAACTAAAGCCTCATAGGATGAAACAACCTAAAGTTATCAATGTAATCTATCTTCGAATGTTTCTTCAACTCATTCTTTCAGTGGGCATTTTTGAGGGAAACTGCCCTTCTTAACTGTCATTTACATTAAGAGGTCACTCTTAATGTTTTGATTTCTTGCCAAGGGCAGGAATCTATGCAATAACGGCGGCATAGGTGTGTATATGTTTATGACGCTTGGCATGTAAACACGACATCTCAAGGTGGTGGCAATGAAAGTTCATTCTTACTTAATATATGGATTTGCTTTATTGAGAGGAAGTATCCAATTGTTTTTGATGGAGACCAAAGGTCATTTAAGGACAACAGAGACCAAAACTGAAAACTTTTTTAAATATAAAATTTCAAGACGGAAATGGATAGTTACTTTTCATGTTTGGTATATGGATGTATCGCATTGAGAGGAAGAACCCAATGATTTTTGGTGATGGTCAAAGGCCATTGAGCTCAGCAGAGGTTAAGAACTGAAAACCTGTGAAAAAGATGTCTCAAGATAGGAATGATGGATGGGTTTCTAACTTCGTGTATGGATTTATTATATTAAGAGAAAGAATCCTTATGTTTTGGTGGAAGTCATAGGTCATGTGAGGTCACCAGAGATCAAAACCAAAAACCTTGTAAAAACTATATCAGGGAGCAGCTATATTTTTCATATGCGACATGTGGATGCGTTAAATTGAAAGCATGAACCTTGAAGTTTTTGTTAGAGGCCAAAAGGTTATCTGAGGTCACCAGATGTGAAACTACGACCACCTTGGAAATTGCTTTTAAAAACTTTATCAAAGAAGAGAAATGGGGATGGACACTTTTCATACTTGATACTTGGTCAATGGATTCATCATATTAAGAGGAAGGACTCTATTGTTTTGTTCGATGTCAAAGGTCATTGAAGGTCACCAGAGGTCAATAACAGAAAACCTTGTCAACACCATACCTCAAGTAAGAAGTATGGACAGTTTCTATACTTGACATCTGAGTGTGTTACGGTCAGTCGACGAACCCTATTATTTTGGTTAAAGGTCAAAGGTTGCCTGATGTCACCGGAGGTGAAACTACGAAAATCTTAAAATTTGCTTGTAAATGGATCTTTCAAGATACGAATGATGGATATGGTTAGTACACAAGTTTGTCAAATTGAGTGGAAGAACCCTACTGTTTGTGGAGGAAGTCAGCGGTTATTTGAGGTCAATAAAGGTAAACACATAAGACCTTGACAATGTGCTATCTGACGATGGATAGTTTTCATAATTTGCATGTAAATGAAAACCATTTATACCTTTTGTAATTAGCGCATGTGGATGCATCGCAATCAGTAGATAAAGTCTGCTGTTTTTGGTAGAGGTCAAAGATTTTCGAGGTCATTGGAGGTCAAGTAGTAAAACCTTGTAAACTGCTTACAAACACGATATGTCAACAGGGGTAAAATTGATGGGCGCATACTTATTAGCCTATATGGATGCCCCCATATTAAATAACACATTCTATCGGTTTTGATAAGCGTCAAAGGACATTTGCGGTTTCCAGAAAGCTTTTGAAATGTGATATCTCATGAAAGGTAATCTTTGATGGATCTTTTAGTTGGGTTTCTTCCAATCTGATAGGGCATACAGTAACATCATACCTGTTGAAGTTAATTGCACTCCTGATCTGAAGGACCCTTTGGCACACTAGTTAAATAGTGACTGCATGCATTCGTCAAAGCCGTTCAAGTCAAGTTTTGATTACACTCTGTTGAAGCCATTCACGTCAGTTGTTGGTCTCACTATTGCAAGGCTTTCTCATAGCGTTTTGTTAAATCTTGTGTCAATTCAGGACTGTTACTTCTTTTGGAAGTAGTTTCAAGATTTTGCTTCAGTGGGAGTTAGCCCGCAGGACTTTCCTTGAGAAGCATTTGGTTATCAGAATGTGTCAATTTGAAACCCTGGAAAGTGAAAGTAGTTTAAAACATTTTCAGAGGCAAGGAATCACTAAGCCTGTGGGCTTTCTTGTTTATTTACCACAGACAGTACATCGTTACATAGAATGCAGCTGTTGTGGAGAAGAACACATCAGAGGATCTCGCTTTAGATGTGAAACTTGCAAGTACTTCAATCTCTGCATCATTTGTAAAGATAAAGGTGAACACAAAGAGCACAAGTTCAAGGAGTACGATGGAAATGAAGTATGAACTGAAGTACACTTAACTTTTAATTCAATTACGTATGAACTATTGTTACTAAAAAACGAGAAATCCTTTACTATTGTTATAATAAACGACAGTCTGTTTCATGATTCCTTGCCGAAAATTAGTCTTTTTTAAGTTCTTTTATCTGCCCGGAGCTGTAGGGTGCCGGGCGGCGGAGGGCGGTGGCTAGGGGGTGTTCGGAGTGCCAGAAAGTTAGATCTCTATATGCACTGTTTATAGTTAATGAGATGCATTTTACGAACAACTTTTCACAGTTGGATCCTTCGTGACCTCAAATGGCCTACGAGATCAACCAACACTAGAAGGTACTTCAACTTTATGTGCAGCAGCTACCTGTGAAGTATGAGATCTTTAAAGCAAACTGCTTGAGATATCGTGTTTATGATGTTTTCTCAATCTGACCTCTATTACCTTAAATGAACCTTGAGGCAGGCGAACGCTCGTTGAGCTTAATGTGAAACTTCTATATGCTATGTGATAGATCTCGCAAAATTACACTGATTGTGATAACTTGTTTACAAGGTGTCCTCATTCTAACTTCCGGAAGCCTCATATGACCTTTGACCTTCACCATAATCAATAGGGCCTTCCACTACATCATCTGTGTTCTAATCATGCGATCCCTTAGGTTTACCCTTCTTCAGATATGGTGGTTGCCTCAAAAAACTTTCAACTTCCACGAAAAATAGTAGGCTTCTTGAAATTGATGTGGAGCTTCCACATGCTAACTATGAAATTCATCACATTGCCCTTCAGAAAATGTGATATTTATGTCATTTTCACTAGTCGACCTATGGTGCCCACACAAGTTTTGACTTCGACCAAAAGTAATTGAGTTCTTGTGCTCCATATGGAACATTCACATGCAAATTACGCTATCCCTCAACCCTATCCTTTTGTTCTCCTCTGATAACCCCAGATGGTCCTAAACCTCCAACAAATCGATAGGGTCCTCCCTTGATATGAAAAATCCGTATACTACAGTGTGTAAATTCTCAATGGTTTAGAGAAAGAGGTCTTTTAACCTGTGGTCTTTGTCCTTAACTTTTCTGCACTCGTCAAAATGACAAGGATTTTCCGAAAGATTCAATAATGATTAACTTAAACAAGCCCGACTTTCCCGTTCACAAATATTTTAGTTCTTTCGCTAGCAATCTTTCTAGCTTAAGCTCGCCGTAACAGAAGGTAACTTGCAATCCCCTGCAAGATGATACCTACGGAAAACTAATTGGTTATATCACTGTGCACCGCCAAAGCTGACTCCCGTAAAGGGCATGGCTTTCCTCTCCAATTCTAAATAAGCTAAGGGTTTAAGGTCTGTGTGTGTATTCGTGTTTTGTGTCTTCCGGTAGTTTCATTCTTAATTCTGTATGAAAAAGGACGAAGTAGTCCGAAATTTATGGACACAAAATTGGTGGTATTATACCAGCCGTCATTATGTATCTCTGTAATTTTCATTATTTATCGGTATACCAACACGCAGCCTCAGCACATCGGTATCAACTGTAGTATCTGCGAGGAAGACAGCATCAGAGGTGATCGCCACAGATGTAAGTCTTGTGAGTACTTCAACCTTTGTGACGTTTGCAAGTTAAAAGGAGTGCACGCAGAGCATGAGTTCCGGAGATTTGACGGAACCGAGGTAATATCATTTATTCTTTTCAATTATCCATCACAAAATATTTCCATAAACTACGTACGTCAATGGAAGATACAAATTACATATACGAATAATTCCAAAAAGTCAATAAAAGCCGATCCACAGCCGCATTTAGACTTGATGAAACATTTAGGCAAAATAAAGCATGGGGACCCTTTACTTTAAGCTTTGAAAAAACACTTTAACAAAATTTGAATACATATATTTAAATGTAATTTTTCATGAGCTAAGACTGAAGTTCTCCCAGCTCTAGCTTATTTAGCTTATGCCTACATCCACCACTTGGGTTATCAAGGCTTCAAAATTACATTAGATGGGCTACCATCCCAAGCATATTTAGGATTATGTTCATATCTCTAAATGCAATGGCAGACTGCACTTGAAGTAGTAGCTTCACTCTGGTTTGTCAATGATGACTTATGCAGCCAGCTGTGTTTCGAAGCTCACACACAGTATGGATGTGTGGGTGTGGCCTTGAGAAATTAAAACTCAGTGCAAGCTACTGTAACTTTGTTTGGGATTTGTGCAAGACAGGTGTTTTTGTTTGATTGGAGAAATGGCGAGAATTAATATTACTAAGGAAAATTTTTACTGTCTAGGGTATGATTGTAAAGCAACTAAAATGAAACAGTCCAGTACGCACCTTATAAAAATTATCTCTTCTTACATTACTATTTTCTCTTAAACGTGGCAAAATAGTGAATATTTATACATGATATCTTTGAAAATCATCTCTTTCACTTGAATATATTAGAGTACGTATTTTGCTGACTTTGTGAGGCCATTTCACATCGTGGTAGTACGCTTCAGCTAAGGCACACTACAGGTTTATGTAACCGTAAGATAATGTCATCTTACATGATGTTTCTTGTGTATCCTTGGATTCCAAATAATATTTTGACACAAACAGAAACAGAAGTATGCAGGCTACATATAACTTCAATTTTACTATACCTTTCCTTCCTTATTACTTCGGCTCAACATGTCAGCATGTTTTTGCCGTGATTTTACACTTTTGGAAGATGCCACATTTTTCATTGCCAGCTGAAAATGGAATGTTATGCATTTGTAGATGAGGGGAATGATTGTATCACAACAGTTGTGGCAAATAATAGTCTGCTAGAACATTCCTTAAAAACCCATCCCAACCGTTCCTGTTTTACATAAGCGATGGGTGCACGTATTGATGTTAATTATACCCTCTTTGATGTACTGTTTTTCTTATCAGCCAATATATGACTTTATCAAATGCGATGGATGTGGAGAACACTCCATCAGAGGTTATCGCTACAGGTGCGTCACATGCAAATTTTACAATCTTTGTGGATCCTGCAAGAATAATGGGAAGCACAGAGAACACAACTTTAGAAAGTTCGACGGCACTGAGGTAAGGGAATATCAAATCGTGATGTACCAGTGATTAACCAATAGTCGTCATTTTGCTAATTTTTTAGTTAATTTTACATTTGGCAAGCTCGTTTACCGCATTCAGAACAGGTTAACTGTAAAAGTACATATTACAGTGTAAATCTAGTTTAAATACATGGCACATTCTGGCTGTAACAGTTAAAACGTTTTACTTTGCAGAAAATAGTACAATCCGTTCCAATTATCACTCACCCTGTAATTCTCCTGCTTTCATAATATTAAAGAATGAGCTTCTACCCTATATCATCGTTGTGGCGTTCCGCTTTCCCAATTGAACCCTATACTTCTACTAAATAGTAGCAGTACTTACGCATGGGTTAGTAACTCATTACAAAGAAGCTGGTTTGAGCTTATATCGTCCCTTCTCCCTCACATTCTCCCCCTTCCTTCCTCCCTCCCTACCATCCATCCATCCACCCACCAATCCATCCGTCTGTCCACAAATTCATTAAAAATTAGTATCTCGTGAGGTTCTCCATGATTTTATCTGAAAGTCAATGATAATTATCTTGGAGTTAGGGGCCTTCTTGTGAAAAAATTGAGGTCAAATTTCATATAAGGGTGGGTCATTTTATGCCATGGTACTATAAATTTCCAAACGGTCTCTCCTCCTAAAGGATAACCGAATTATCGTCAGAGTTGCTCAGAAGTATGATTGGTATGTGAAGATTACATATATCCCCAATTTTAGATCAAAGATTTTCTTTGGACATTTTAAACTGGTGTTATTTGGTTTTATCTTTGCCTACCTTTCTTATGAATCTCACAAAATATTCCACTGCACCTTCTTTAAAATGAACAATGGATGAAAGTCATCTTAGTGAGTTTGTTTAGATAAGGTTAAAGGAAATTGTTTATGATTGAAATTTCGAAGCTGCCTCTAGAAGGACTTTGCAGTGGTAGGTTATCAAGTGTTTATGCAAAGTTGCAATGCAGAGATTGTTCAAGTTAGCAATTCTAATAGCTCATTTATGAAGCATTTGTGCATTCTATGGCAACTGAGTTGGCGCAGCAACAGGGTGGTATCATGGTATGTCGCTATATGGTTTGATGCATTTGGTTGTAGTTCTTCGGTCACTTTGTTCATTTGTGGAAACATACTTCTCCTTATCATAAATCTTATCTGGTATTAGCTTTCTGAACCTCTTGGTGCTATAGTCTATCCTTTTCCTGTTATGGAATATGTGATATGTTGCACTTCACTTGAAAGTGCACACACATAATTATGGTAGAAATGTTTTGCAGTCGATTGGTAGCTGTATCTAGTTTGCAATGTACTGGCTCATTCAAGACTTTTTCCTATCAAGGTACGTCATAATTTCAAACCGTGTGATGGATGTGGAGAGGATGAAATCAGAGGAGTCAGATATAGATGTAAGACGTGTGAGAATTTCAATCTCTGCGAATGGTGCATGAGCCGAGTTCTACACGAAAAACATGAATTTGAAAAATTTGACGGAACACAGGTGAGATACTAAGTGACGGAACATTGGAACATTTGTTTGACTACGATTCTGAATAGTGTTTGCACCGGGTACCCGGGTACCCGACCGACGATGTCAGGACCCGGTTCTGAAATTTCTACCCGGATCCAAAGTTTCACTAACGTAGACTGCACGTGTGACAGAACACCTAACATGTTACTTTTTCCTGGCAAAATTTATCACGCACACGCCTAAGAACACTTGTCATGCCCATACGTAAGATACGTTGGTGTTATATTATATCGAGTGCAAAGCAAAATTTCTTATTATGACTTTACAACAAACTTGTAGCCTAACAGAAGTTATATTTTCGGGTACCCGGGTACCCGACCAACCATCGTCTTCGGGTACCCAGTTCCGAATTTTGGACCCGGTGCAGACACTAATTCTGAAGGTGAAACGTTCAATTGTCTCTGCTGTTGATGCAGACGACAAGTTTAAGGGCGTCATTATGGAACCCACTGATGTGAGTCATTCTAGATCAGTAATACATCCTATTTCGTCTCATCTACATTCAAATAACTACACCTTAGTGTATATAATTTGTTTCGCTAGCATACACACACCTACGTAAAATGCAACGGATGTGGAGAGAAGTCAATCGTTGGAAATCGTTATAGATGCAAGGTCTGCAAGAATTTCAATTTATGTGAAAGCTGCAAAGGACGAAAAGTACACACACAACATGAATTCCATCAGTATGATGGAAAGGAGGTAAAATATTTATCACACCGAAATAATGACACATGGTAATAGCAACAAAACGGTTGAATTTAACCTTACCTAAACTACCTAACATATGTTAGGTTTCGTAAACTGGTGAACAAATACCAAAATGGCTTTTGAAACGTTTATATGTTAAAAATACGGGAATTTGTTGTTTGTTTTTGGCAAATTTGGAAATTATGTTCAAAACGTAAGACCATTTTTGTATTATTTTTATTATCATCCATTAAAATATCTATCTTAGATAACGTATCAGACAGCAATGTCATTATCATTCGATGGATATTAAATCCATTAAAATAGTAACATGTACAAGAGATAAACATGTGCTACAGTTGTAAGTAGCCTACTAAGGTTAATCCACTTACACTTAAGTACTAAATAAACGTTCCAGTTTTAGCCTTTACACGACAGCCCTGTGTGTACTTTGATTACATGTTTCCGAACAAGAAAACCATTTTAATGTATTTTAAAATTTTATTCCGTTAGTTAAGCCAATACCTCATTCAAGAAGTGCAGTTGAAACGTCGAAGCAAGTTCTATCCCTGATGTTACTGAAACACTGTTTTGGTCTTGCTTACCGACATTTGTGTTCATATCTGTTTTCTCTTTAATATGATCAAAGCGATATTTTTCTTAAAAGATGCTTTGGTATCCTGTGTTTAGATAAGTGATCCAAAATAATATAATGCCATTCACTTTTGATAGCATATGCACAGCTTCATCAGGTGTAATGGTTGCGGAGAACGAAATATCAGAGGTAACCGTTACAGATGCACAACCTGCGAGTACTTCAATCTCTGTGAATGGTGCGAAAAAAGAGAACATAACCACCATACATTGCAACGTTTCGACGGGAAAGAGGTAAAACGAAATGAAGAATGTGTTACTTTTAAATTTTGTACATCGTGTAAGCCATGTCTGAAACCCCTAACATAAATAAATTAGTTTAACCATAGTGTTCCAAACCCTTAATATCCATATGAGCTGCAATCTTAATTCTCTTTTCCATAATGATGCGATTGCAAATATTTGAAATGGCATGCAAGAAGAATTTGTAGAAAATGTTGTATTTACTTACCGAGTTATGTATATTTGTCGAGTTTAATCATCTTCAGCTTCCACTGTATCTAACTTCTAGCATGGCTATTAATCATATAGCTTGTAGATGAGGTGGAAGAATTGCAAGTTCCAACATTGTATGATAATGTTATGAATTCGGAGGCAGTAGACAATCCTGTAAAAGAACAGACCACTTCCCATTTGTTAACATAATTACTCCACCCTACGAATTTCTTGTTAATATTAAATCAGCATTATATATATCAAAAATTTAGTTGAGCTGAAGCTGTATTTTTGTCTTGAAAAGGATATGTTACTTATTCCTCAACATGTGCTGTTATGTATTGCAGTTAATAATATATCACAGCAGATATCATAATTGAAAAACCATACCATATTTGTGTAAAAGACAATTATCTACTGTCAAGGTATTTATGTGACAATTAGTTCTGCAACAGAACCTAGTATACTACATTTTCCATAAGCGTCTGTTTCACTTATTGGATCAACGCTTTGAAACTTTGCATATTGTTTCTTGCAAAAGACTTCTCATGGTGCAAGTTGTGATCGTTGTGGTGAAAAACACATCAAAGGAGACCGCTTCAGATGTAAATCTTGCACAAATGTGAACCTCTGTCGAATGTGCAAAGAAAACGGAAATCATGGATACCATGAATTTCAAAAAATTGAGAGAAACAAGGTAAGTTGAAGTTGAAGTTGAGACTGTTCTTGAAAAACTTTCACCTAAGATTCTAGCAATACTGAATTATGATGCGCCTCCAAATTCTGTTTGGTGTATTTTTGGAGATCTCACATTCGTTGTGATAGTGAGCCATAAGTTACGTTAATTAGTACTTTGGAATAATGTTTGGTTCTTCTCCCACGAAATTCTGCTTAAGAATACAAGTGTTTATACACGGCTTATCTGATGTGAGTAAACAACAATTTTAAACTCCCCACAATGGAATGTTGGAAAGCCAAAGCCTGTACCCCAGAGCGGCGATTTGTTCTCAATATTGGGGGGGGGGGGGGGACATGACAGCATTTTCAATTAATTTACTGTGTAAAAATCAAAGTCAATGGGCGATTTCTCAAATAGTGGGGGGACATGTCCCCCTGTCCCCCCCCCCTCTCCGTGATCGCCGCCCAAGCCTGTACCGAATTTGACATGTAGAGTGGAGCACGCGGAATAAATTGCTGATTACACTTCATAGTAATGCAGATAGAGCTCGAACTCAACGAACTCCATGTGTCTGGATTTACTCTGAATACATCATAATAACATGTGAAATAATAGCTTTATACAAAATTTGTATACGTTACCTTCCTCTTTAGTAAACTTTTTTTTTTGTTTCCTATGACGAGTTTTGCTTAGAGAGAAGACAAAGATTTATTCCTTACTGAGTGTCCAATAAACAAAGACGTGGCTAACGGAAGTGTCATGAACCAATTTCCCCACAGCAAATCTCAAAAATATTATACTGCTCGTATTTGAAATTCCTAATGAAACGGTGAAGCTATTAGACAACCGTCCTCCCCCTCCTGCTTTGCCAGATAATGACATTAAACTTACATAGTAACGTATTCTGTGTAACAGTAATCGAGCAATGCCCTAAATGATCAAATGTTATCGATTTGCTTGATTGGGCTTTAGTTATCAGCTAAAGGTGGGAAAACCAATATTCCTGAACAATGCACAATTATAACAACAAACAAATTGTAGATATGAACTAAATTTGTAAGCGCAATGTTTTACTCTAAATATAGTCAAGCTTATGAGTAGTATTTAAGCGTTACTATCAGTTGCTGAACTTACGACAATTTACCACTTTGAGTTACTATTTATCTTGAGACAACTAATGCAATTTTAACCATCAACAGGTTAACCTTATACAAGATGATTGTTAATTTCATTACTGTTACATTTTAGAATCAAACTGCTGTTTTGCAACTTTTTTTCTCCATAGTATACACATGATTTCATAAATTGTAATGAGTGCGGTGAGCACAACATCAACGGGGTTCGCTACAGATGCAAGACGTGTGTTTTTTATAATCTATGTTCATGGTGCAAAAACAAAGGGATACATAGTGAACACGATTTTCGAATATTCAATGGAACTGAGGTAAGATCAGCATCTGATACAACACATTGTCAGTGGATCCAGTCAAGGGGGTACTGTCCCCCACTTTCTGAAGTGTGGGTGAGAATTATGTTACCCTTCACATGTTCTGTAGTTGAGTCATATAGGTGCTATCCTCATCACGTTCAAATGACTCGCGCATCTCATGAAGAACGAGAATTCAGAATTTCGTTGCTAGCAAGCATTAACGTAACGAACAATGTATCAAAGTGCAAGGAAGTAGAACTTTGCTGAAGTAACATTAAAAATGATCGTTTCGTCGCACTTCCGTGCAATTGTAGCTAATTATTCTATAACAATTATTATAAATTCTTATTAGACAGCTAGAAGAGTTAAATTCGTTTTAGACAGCCTGAACAGAATTATTTTCAAATCTAAGGCGTAGATAAAGGGCGTCACGGGATGGGGGAGGTTCCTTACACAAAACGTTGTGTTTAAAGTGGACACCAATATTTTATAAGTGTTAACATTTAATATTCTGGCTAATTCATGACGTCGACTTCAGACTTCGGAAGACGGAAAGTTATAGCCAACACATTCCGATGTTACGATATTTTACAAAAAACGCAAAATAACCTACACTATGGGAGCTGTAGAGTGTTACTCGTTTTTCCTGCATACCTTCGATTCATATAAAGCTAATACATTTATCACCCTCCTCCATCTTTCTCCCTTACCAAGTAATCCCGACGAACGTGGCCAACACAGCTCTGTACAGGTTGAAAATTTCAATCTGAAGCACTTGGTACAACTGTTCTCTTGTACCTGTCGCACGTCACGGCGTTTTGGTAGGTTTGACTATTTCGGCGGCATATAGATGGGTAAATTACAATGCATGATTTTACTTCCGATACTGGCCAGCTGTTCCCCACGTTCCCACACTTGCAGGCCCCACATCTTGGTGAAACCTCTGACATGGCTATATTTATTCTTTAATGATCAGTTGAGGCTACAGCTTGGCCATTTTTGAAAAGTCCGCTACGGCCCTGTTTAGTCATCTGCTGAGGTACTACCAATATTTTCAGAGTCCTAGAAGAAACTTACCAAAGGAAGCAAAGGGGTTCGTTCAAAGAACCACATCTGATATAACCTCCAGTGGTGGAACTTATTTGTGGTATGATATTTCTACCACATCGTTGCTCAATGCGGACTTCATCACATCCCAACTATGGTACTATGTTTATTCCTTCACAGGCAAAGTACGACTACGTAAAGTGTAATGGTTGTGGTGAAAAGAGTATCATTGGAGATCGTTACAGATGCAACCAGTGCGATTTCTTCAATCTGTGTGAATGTTGCAAAGAAAATGGAATCCACAAAGAACATGACTTCTATAAGTTTGATGAATTCGAGGTGAGTAAGGATATTCTCCTAAAACTTCCAATGCACTTTACTCACTGCAAAACTTTCCGAAGTTATAATCCAACAAAAAAAAACCATGTTTGATTTTCTTCAAACGAAAGAAGAACTACTTGACTGATCATTAGTGATGATAGGTTAAAGCCTGTAATGCATGACTTCCACCATCCATTTGGTGTTCCCAATACCAAGAGCCTGTGTTCTTTTCACGCCGATAGCTGCGAGATTTCAATAATGTCAACCTACAAGTTTCGGAATTAAGACCATATATTATACTCTCGGTGATATAAATTTTCGACACCTAATGGTCTGTCATCCGTGATGTAATGATAATATCAAACTATGGTTTACTAAACATTTGAAATGGCTAGAACTTCATTCAATTGATGTTAAATTTTGGAACTATCTTACAGCATACGCATGGGTACATTGGTTGCGATTGCTGTGGAGAAATTGAAATCAGGGGAGATCGATTCAAGTGTACAGTGTGCGACTACTTTAACCTCTGTCGTTGGTGCAAAAACAAAGGTGTGCATGCTGAGCATGAATTTGAAAAATATGACGGGAGTGAGGTAAGCATTTAACTAATATAACTACCCTGTGACTCCTTTGCTGGACTGTTTGGCTTAAAAATTATGTACTGGTAGAAGATAATGTATATTGTGATAATATCAATCATTCCGAGTCATTGTATTGTGTTGATAAGTAAATTAAGCCGAGATGGCATACATACTTAACAACAAGTCGGTGCAGGAGAGTTTGTACTCATGTCTCCTTACGATCTTCCGTGATTGTTTCTCGTACATGAATAGGAGAATTTACAAGTACAGTACACCTGGTGCGTTACGCAGATATGATTTAAATAAAAAACGAGTAAAGTGCATTTGACGATTTACCTATTTTTAATATCGAGACGACTTCATTTACAATTGTAGAAAGAGAGAGTTTACATGTAGGAATTATGATACGGTAGTAACAATAATTGATCTGCAACCAGGCACTGATGAACTTTAAAATGCAGGACACTACACACAAACATTGATACTGCGTGTTAAGTATACCATGGTTGAAAAAAAAACACATTCCTTATTGAGCGTGTCTGCAAAAAATGGACACATTCGCCACACCGATGACCCTAATTCTTCCAAAGTAATGTAACCTACGATAAGTGTTATATATCGATTTACCTTGCAAAGGATATACGCTCATGTTGAAAAACTGTAGTTCGGCTGTGGGCAGCACAATCCGGCCAACGACTTCCTTCATAGCGTAGTAAATAGCTTGGTCAATCTTGTAGGCGACAAGGAGTAGTTTATTGTTTCTACTTGAAGGGGTTTAATGTTAGTGACTGCTGTCCTGAGGGGGAGGGGGATCAGAGTGGAGTGGATTTCTCCTCCACTTTCGAAATTTAAAATATTCACGGCTGGAAGTAAAATTATTTCTAAGAGATATCGCCTTTTGGTCATGGACTTTACTTCCACAGAATCTGGAAAAGCATTTGTAAAAGGGAAAAGGCACAAGAAATGTCCATTTCCTACTGCTAATAATTCTACTAGTACAATTGTGATCCTTTATTCCATCATCTTCATTGCAGCTATTATTTTGGATGAAACCTTTTGTATTCACGCCAGAGTTTCTCCATAAAAGTTTGTTGTATTTCACAGAGGGTTTAAAAAGTGGTTTTAGTATTGAAAGGGGGAACTGACTACTTTTCCATACTTTTGACTGGGGGTGGAGCCCCGGAACCGCATACTACGTCCGTGGTTGCAGGTCTATAAAGGTCATGGGCTTAGTTGACGACGACGTAGTGCTAACAGGCGACCTAGGATCGAAATGCCCTGTAAGAAGCGATGTTACCAGAGTTTTCATAAGGACGGGGCCAAAAAGAGTAACAGACTTGACGCACATATTGACCTACCACCGTCATTACTGCATGATTTGTTTCTTTTCACACCATTTCAGTGGGAACTAGGAAATGTTAAAAGAAAAAACTTCAGACTGAAGTCTCGCATGTTAGTTTTGTTAATTTGCTGTGGTAAATGTATAGCTCATGTTGGATTCGTAATATCATTCTCTCCTTCAAAGCATAAACATGTCATGATAAAATGTGATGGTTGTAATGAGAAACACATTCGAGGAGACCGGTACAGATGTTTGACATGCAAGTACTTCAATTTATGTGCGTGGTGCAAGCAGAAAGGAAGACATAAAGAACACGATTTCCGAAAATTTGACGGCAGTGAGGTAAGGATTTGACATATTCGAAAGGGGCATTAGAAAATTCACATCTTATATAATAAGAGAACTTCCCTTCTCCAGTTTTTTGTGGACTTGATCTCATACACATTCATTAGGAAGAGTGGGTGCTCCCAAAATAGCGTACATACCTTTGTTATTGTGTTCGTTCGAGGAGAGAGATGGGGTCAGAGAAGGAATGTGCTGGAGTGATAAGGGGAAAGGGGCTTTGCTGTAACTCTTATTTCTTGGTACAGAAAAGAAAGCAATATTTTTTCCTATGCTAGTGTTACCTCAGAAAAGAGAGCGATCACCTTTGCTATGTTAGTGCTTACTCACACATCGAAACGTGGTTTAAGTTACATGTCTCGCTCTTTAGTTTAACGTCCGGAAACTATGGGGCCTTAAAGCGCCATTCTGGCATTACCTGCTTAGGAGAAGCCGGTGAATGCTCACAAGCATACTTCAGTGTGTGAACAACAGATGTTCTGGCTATCGCTACCCTCCCTTTCACCTAATGTTAGCTCGTATCATACATCTATAGCAAGATGTACAAGATGTAGTTAACTTGTCAAAAATTAACTCTGTTAATACTTATTTCATGATAATCTGTGTTTATGAAAAAACGGGCCCGTTTCAGTCCCATGTTTTAATTAGACATTGGGTAAGGTCTTGATGTTCCTTTACTGAAAAATAGCTAAACTGCTGAATTACAACCAATTCAAAATTCCAAAGTGATACACAAGATATCATCGATCTTCCAGACTTTTAGGGTTAGTACCATGGAAGTATTACCCTGACAGGGTAATACTTCCATGGTTAGTACAGTGGTACTTATTTGGACACAGTCAGAGATTACATAGGTGAGAACTTTTACAAATTTTGTATTGCTGTCAATAAAAACTTGCAAAATTCATTTATAAATGTACAAATGAACGTTCATGAGTACGACTACAGTAGCACTGGCAATAGAATGGGTACAATTTCGGAAGCTACAAGACTGCTAATATTATATAGGGCTATTTCACGTTATTTTGTAATCTGTCGATGGACTACAAATGACATCAAACCAAAGCAATCGTTATTGTGTGCTCATGTTAGGAAACACGTGTTATTGAAAAGTATTGATCCGACGCATTAAATATGGGGCAAGTTTAAACTTATTGTGACTAAGTACTTTGTATTCAAGGATGATTAGAGATTTTCCTGTTTGACCTGTACTGACCGCAGACGTACTGCTTGGCATCACTACAAATACTACGTTTTATAAACACTGGATAAGCATTCCTCCTATTGTTGAAAGCTGACCTCAGAAAGTAATTTTAGACCAAAGTGAAGACTTACAAAATTTAATTAGATGAGAAACCAATCAGTGTAGTGAAATTCCATTCCCATAGATTGTTCCATTATAAATTGATAGATTATTGACGTCTATTGACAGTTTAATTTTGAATAAGTGTATGATGTCATACACTGTTAAAAATGTTGGGCAAATATTAACCAACTTTTTAACCAACGTTGGTCCAAATATCAACATCCCAACAAATTGGGTAAAAATTTAACCAGTTCAGTTGGTTTAAGTTATTATCTAGTAGTTGGGTAGTACTTTAACCAACTATTGAAAGAAATTGTGTACCCAATAAATGGAAATCCTATATTGCCCACACAGTTGGTTAAAGCCAAATGCGCTTATACCTCTTGTTGGACAAAGCGTATTAACCAATACTTGGTAAATATGGAGGGTTGTAGTCTCTCCAGATATAGCATACTGGGAATTTCTTTCCCAGGGGCTTATTTTTTGATATATATTATGCACTGTATATTGGCTAATGATATCTATCCCTTTCGAGCTTTCTTTTATAGTTTTAATGAATCACTGGTAACTGAGGTCATATCTAATGAGTAAAATACGTTAATTACTACAATATATTTTGCATGAAATGTCTTTAATGCACAACAGTCGTTAAAAAAAGACGTTAGAAAATGCATCTACACATTGATAGGTACATTGTTGGTTAATGGCAACCCACCGGCCCCAGTTAAAAATCTTTGGCTTAATAATCTGTTTCGTTTGTCACCGAGCTCCGTATATAAATTAGTCCAAAACTATCATTTTCCTAAGGCACTGTAAAATGATGTTATGAAGTTTTGTAGTTCCATCAATAAGAAACAGTCATCCTGAGAACTAGCTGTTCCGCAGCATTCAAAGACAGTTTACTCTTTATACCGAAATGTTTCAAATTACAATATATAAAATCTTATTCGGACGTGAAAGAGAATATACAAGATTCTGAACTTTCATTGGATAGCCGTTTTGCGCTAAATACGAATCGTCGAATCTCATACAAATGTGTGCTAGTTCGTACTACTATTTTAACAATTTTATAGAAATAGCGGTCGCTTTTATGGTCTAAAATAATGTACGAGTTTTCCTCTTTGGCCAATATAAAAGATGCCAAAGGGAATCATTCAGATTTTGGAACCAATTGCTGATTATGCAAAGAATTGTGAAACAAATCGAGTCAAGTGTACTGTTGTTTGGCGCAAACACTGCAGCCAACAATTTACCCAATTAGCAAAAATCACCCAACAAGTGGGTAAAGTGAGAATATGCCCAACTGTTGAATGGAAGGTTGTCGTCAGTTTAACCAGTAAGTTGGGTATTACAATACACGTGTATGGAAGGGAAATTTTAACCATTTTGTGAGCAAACATTGACCAACATTTAAGCAATAGCTTTTGCCCAACAAAAACTTTGCCCAGCGTTTTAACAGTGTAGCTGAAGTTACGATACATTACAGTTCGTTGCAAAAATCATTTTATTATATTAACTGCCATGATTTCCTTAACTCCTTGTTATTCATAGTGAAATGAATGTGCACTGCGGCTACGAGTTCAGCATGATTGGTTGCCGCTAAACGTCATGAGTTTTTATGTGTTCATCACAAATACGTCGATGCAAACCATACTATGAATATCTAGCTGATCTGCACATATATTGTACAGAAGTGCATTGACCACTACATTTTCTTACCGTTGCAATTGCTGATTTATGTATGATTTTCAGTGTATCCAGGGCCAAGTCAAATGCGATGGTTGTTTGGAGACGAGTATAAGAGGAGACCGATATAGATGTAACTTATGCATTTATTACAACCTTTGCAGTCAGTGCATGGACAGAAAGGAACACCGTGCACACGAATTCACAAGACTCGATGGAACGGAGGTGGGACATATATATCTATTCACATTTCATATCACTGACAAACTAAGGCTTATCCAATTATTTAGTGGCATTTATTTACCCTTTCACGTACACTTTAAAAATTAACGGTATTCATCATACCAGTTGAATTCAGTTCATTGCTAAGCCTTACTCGTTTTTGATATACGGTAGTAAATAATGGTTTTTCATCACTCAGCACAAGCACGACTTCATAGCATGCACAGGGTGTGGAGAAGTTGACATTAGAGGAGATCGTTACAGATGTAAAATTTGCAAGTACTACAACCTCTGTGAATGGTGCAAGGAAAGAGGAGAACACGATGAACACGAATTCCAACGTTTTAATGGAAGCGAGGTTAGCATTGTTCTCACAAAATCACATGCCAGAATTTGGACGTTACATTTTGTTTATGGTGATCGGATTGTGGTGTTCCATACACCAGCTTTAGTAATAATAAATATCAAAAACATTAACTAAAGAGATGCTAACGTGATGTAAATTGACCTACTCACTATCTGTTACAATTAAAAATTACCATAATTATTACCATTCTTGATTCCTTGCTGACGGCAAAAGGAATCTATTCAATCACGCGGACGATTGGATATGTGTATGTATGCATGTGTGTTTATGACGCTTGGCTTGTAAATACGATATCTCAAGATAGCAATGATGGATAATTTTCATACTTGGGATATAAAATTATTACATTTAGAAAAACTCTATTGATTTGGTGGAGGACAAAGGGTATAGTGAGGTCACCAAGGTCAAAACCGAAAACCTTGAAAACACGATTTTTCTAGGTAGGAAGCATGGATGCTTTTCATACTTGGCTTGTGGATGCGTTATAATCAAAACATAAACCCTATTGATTTTGGTAAAGATCAAAGTTTATCTGAGGTCACCGGAGGTGAAAATAAGAAGTTCTTAAATACTGCTTATAAACACGATATCTCAAGATAGCAATGATGGACAATCTTCATACTTAGTACATAACTTTATCATATTAAAAGAAAGAACACAATTGTTTGCAGTGGAGGTCAGAGGTCATTTGAGATCATCAGATGTCAGAACCGAAGACCTTGAAGAACACAATATTTTAAGACAGGGATGATGGATCCCTTTCACACTTGGTAAATAGATGAGTCACTGTAAGAGGGAGGGACCCCTGTGAGTTTGTTGGTGCTCGAAGGTCATATGAGGTCATTAGAGGTGCAACTACGAAAACCTAGTAACCGAAAACACAGTGGGTGGTACCTGCAAATTGTGTCAGGCATCTTGTGACCAACGAAAAGTTAGGTCTGAATTCTACCATTCCAAAGATAAAGTTACAGAAGACAACATTTATTTTTTCACAAGCATGACTGTTACAGTAGTAATACTAATTTAAATTACCTTGTTATGAAAACGTTAAAAGCATGCTGTGACTGTAGCATGATTAGAAATACCACACGCTGAAAGAGTTCTTTCACGGCCTAGTGGATTATAGCTCGGCTTCTCACGCAGACGGACCGAGTACGAATCCCTCCTAAGACATGTTTTTTCGTTTTTAATCACTTTTTGGTGGGATTCAAAGGTCATATGAGATCAGCAGAGGTCAAGTGTGAAAATATCGTAAAAATGACGTAGTCAAGAAATACAAATTTGAGGGATGCAGTGCAACAAAATACCCCCCCCCCCTTCGGCAAGGAATCACTAAGGCCTTTGGTTTTCTGGTATTATTTGCTGTAATGTCTTGAAGCCATGTCAGTTAGGCCTTGTTACCCACTAACATAACTTACTTTCCAGCTAGTGCAGGACGGTGACACATATAACGTAAAAACCATCTCACACGGGGCCACGTTACGTCATGGTGTTCCATCAGGGGACGTAGCTCCTTTGGGGAGCACCGGGGCAGAACGTTTGGTTTCGCCCTCCGGCATCTAGCTGAGGGACGAAACTTATAGGGAAATTTCTGCTCTAATTTTTGTAAACTATTATTATACACGAGGAATTTGCATTCATTTCAACAAATGATACACGTAAATCGTTAACGAGAGACCGAAGTGGGGGGAGGGGGGGTCTGGAACCATTTCGAGGCAGAGGATTTTTGCCTAATTTCCGAGGACGTTGCAATTAGAATTTTAGGTCAGTATCGTTGACTGTGTATTGTACTTGACCCTTAGATGGTGCCTTCTACGGAATTTCGGCTAATATACTGTAAAATAACGATTTAGTGCTCTAACTATACAAACAAAACATGTGTATATGTATTTCCCACTACTTTCAAGGATGCTTATCTGTATAATACAAAAATACCAAAAATATATATTTGATAGGTGTTTGTTCGTCTCACGTCCTTTTGTTTTGTCTTCAGCCGAAACATGACTTCATAAAATGTACTTTTTGTGGCGAGAGAAGCATTATTGGTAACCGCTACAGATGCACGTCATGCAGGAATGTCAACCAATGTGAGTTGTGTAAAGAGAAAGACCTGCATCCAGAACATGAATACAAAAGATATGATGGTCATGAGGTGAGTGACTTGCTGTAAAGTATTGTACTAGTACACAAACTTCGGTTTTCTTGAATCATTTTTATAATCTATGGATTATTGGGGTTAATAATGCATACAGAAATACTGAAAACAATAAGGCATTCTTAACAGCAGTTCTCAATTCTTTGTGTGTAAAAAAAACTTGACATTTCAAAACAGTTGGTAATCGCACTTGACGCTTTTACATCGATCACCTTGTTATCAAGATACTCAGCATTTAATTCGCCCAATTGGAATTCAGACCCTAGCCAGTCTTAGTTCAATGTCCTGCTGCTTATTCCTACCGATTTCCAGTTATTCAAAAAATGCTTTCTGGGTATGTACAAAACATCTAAAGCCTTCATTGTTTTATTCTAGGTACCCCTCTAGCAACTATGGATATTGTGCAGCTAAATAACAATAGCAAACCAATCAAGTTTAAAGATAAATGAACCTCATTGCATAGCCACGATGAAGAACAATGATTAGCCTAAAATGTGACTGAATTGTACTTTCTTCAAAATAATCTCAGAAATTTTCACTTTTTCAGCATGTGCATGTCTTCATAAACTGTGATGGCTGCGGTGAAGTTGACATACGAGGAGATCGCTACAGATGCAAAACCTGTGACTATTATAATCTGTGCGAACAATGTCATAGTGCCGGAGTCCACGACGAACACAAGTTTGGGAAATTTGACGGAAAGGAGGTTTGCAAATAAATAAGAGTTATAGGGAGGTCACTTCAATGACTTCAGTGACTAAGCAACGACCCGTACGACATCAATTCGGAAATATTCTTGCACATATTATACAGTAACAGAGACCTTATACGTTGTGCTTAAAAGTTTCCTGAAGCAAACAATAGTCAATAACTTTGGATGTTGTTTCGTGGAGAAAAGGATACCGATTGTCTATTATATTGGGTTGAAAAGGACTTCATTAGTATCTTTGAGTGTTATAGGAGGTGCCTTCCGTCAATGTTACCAAATCCTACAAATTATTTGAGAATTAAATTAATATTGTAGTATGGCTCATAATTCAGAACCACTAGAACTATAAGGACCGAATCAATTAATTTGTAGGCCTACAAGATGCACTTTAGATGGATGTCATGCTTTCTGTTTTCCAGATTAGATTTGCCCTTTAGATTGTTTTGATCAGCAATTTTTATAAAGTAATAAATGTGAGTATTGGAAGGACGAAATGTATCACATCAGCTTATGTACAATCAGGAATTCAATTCTTACATACAGAATCGACATGATTGTATCAAATGTGATGGATGCGGGGAGAAGCATATAAGAAGTTTACGATACAGGTGCAAGACATGCAAGTATTTCAATCTATGCGAATGGTGTAAGGATAGAGGCAAACATAAAGAACATCATTTCCAGACATTCGATGGCTATGAGGTAATAATGTTTTGTTGATTACGCTACTAGTAAAGGAGAAAGGGGGTGACCATGATTCGTATGTTTCCTTCACCCCTTTTCCTAAGTTCATTTGTATCGTAAACTCACGTTTTGATCAACACTCAGATTTACACATTACTAAATGTAAGACCAATACACGCCCTGTAATTTGTACTGGGTGAAAACAAATCTTGAGTTGTATGCTGGTAAACTCCTGCTTCAAAACATCTTCATGCAAAAACAGTCCGATTTGGGGGAAACTGTTCTACCAGTCTTCGGGATAAGGTTGTGTACAAGGTTCTACCAAGTAATGAGAGTCCAAGAATCTAGTTGAAAGAGCTATAATAATTGTATGAAAATCACAGCTTTCCACGCAAGTGTGCTAGCAATGGTCTCTTTCCACCACAGTCGTTCCGTTCAATGTCATAATTAACAGTGTCGATAATATAATCAACACATCTGAGAGGTATGTGCATTTGAAAGCATGTTACGAAGAAAACATGTTACAATCATCACAAACGATAGGCTGTCTTACCACACACACCTAAAAAACCCCTTTTTAATTCATGAATTAGTTAAAATGCTCAAATATGTTGGAATCTGTGAGGGAATTTGCTATAACACATCCTAACTCTGGGTGTAAATGCGTAAAAAATTTCAGGTTTAACAGTATTTCGTGACAATTATTTTATGTTGTAGTTCAAACATAACCGAAAATCGTGTGGTCGATGTGGAGAGAGGCATATTAGAGGAATAAGATACAGATGCAAAACTCTTGATAGTTATAATCTCTGCCAATTATGTATGGAGAGCAGTGAACACAAGAGTGTCAAGTTTCAGCGATACGACGGTAAAGAGGTAAGAAGAGGTGCTTCAGGAAACAAAGTTAGTTTCACCATGATCACCAATATTGTGAGGGTTTTTTAAACATTCATGTATGAATTTCTGTTGAAAGAGTTTGTTGCATTTGTTGTAAACCAAACAGTGATTCCAAGTGTTAAAGCAACAATTGCTCTTGTGTGAGTGTGAATGAAGAATTTTCTATGTAGTCAATACTTGTTGAAAAGGAAGTTTGTTTCAATTTTATCAAAAATGACTGTACGAAACACGGGTCATATCTAATTTGGCAATATCAACATACATGCATTTCATTTTTTGTCAAACATCCAATGCAACATTCAATACTTTTCATGTAGAAAAAAGTTTCTAAGAGGAAATAAGTTTTAAGACTGTCTCAGTTTACTGAATGATCTCACCCAGATGGCATTATATTCCATAGTAGGAAGCCGGGGTGGGCTGAGGACACTAAATCCACCAAAACGTGGGGGCTTAAGTATGCCTCTGCCCCAGTGTTGTAGGACAAAACCCCTTACTTTCCCATTTTAATTGCAAAATTGATCAAATTTCTTGAATAAATGTATTTCAAACATTGCACAAAATGTAACATCAAATTGCATCTACAGATCCTCAATACCCACTCTCTTTATACCCTTCCCCACGTCTAAGACGTGGAGCCCCTCCCCCTCCCCACCCACTCCCGGAGAAAAGCTTCGGACGCCTACATTTTCCGAGAGGCCTTTCTTTGGCTGAAATACAAGCAGGGCATCCTCTTCGAAAGTTACTTGTACGTAACTACTATTTTTTCAAAGTTTATTGAATATTGATCTGCCTAAATATTCTGTTTGTATAATTTTACCTTTCGAACACAACCACCTGCAGCCAATTCACGAATTCATCACATGCGAAGGTTGTGGAGAAATACATATTGTAGGAGATCGTTACAGGTGCAAGGAATGCCGATACCTCAACCTATGTGAGCTGTGCTTTCGCCGAGGCAAACATACCCAACATGAGTTTCATAAATTTGACGGGACAGAGGTGAGGACACTCTCGTGGGAGAGTGGGTTTGTTGAACGTGCCTTGATTTGAAAACCCAATTCGGTGTGCAATTACATGATTTCTGTGTGATATTTGAATAATTTGGGATTAAAAAGCATTAAAGCATTATTAGTTTGATATGTCACGAAAATGGCGACATACCACCCTAAATTAACTGAACTATTGAGATATTTCAAATATGATATCTTAACAAGAATTTCCAACGTGTTTTGTCTCTGCAAGTAAGTAAATTATTAGAAAAATAAATCCAAGAAAACAGCTGTCTCCAATATGCAGATATTTGGGAGTTTGAGGGTACACCGTTGCTTTCATGTGCAAGCTGGTTTCAATTTCTGTCCACACTATAAATTATTTGAGTTATTTCTGTCACATTGTTTCATCATATCCATGTATACGTACAATGTGGAGGTTGTGGAGAACTGAACATAAGAGGAACTCGCTACAGATGCAAGACTTGTACATACTTTAACCTCTGTGCACTTTGTAGAACTCGTGGGGTGCACATGGAACATGAATTCAAAGTATACCACGGCGATGAGGTAAGCTAACCACATGTCAGCTTCACAATTCTCTTAAGTTGACGGGGCAAACTGATACAACCAGCAAAAATTTGGTGATTTTGGTGAACATGCATGAAGTTGAAGTACGCATTTTACTCTTTTCTACTCAATTAAATTTCAGTAGGCTACAGAGAATATTTCCAGACGTTAGCATAATCTAATTTCCCCTTGATAAGTTATAAAAACCAGTTTCCATGACTGACTTCAAGATTGTACCAAAAGTGTGACTACAGTGGTCTTTCTATTGTCAAGTGACATTCTGTTTTTCTGGAGTAACAATCAAAGTTCATTATCACTTCGAGCAGAGTGGAATTTCAGTCGAATAACTCAAAAGGGGTGATCACATGTAGTCATTCGTCCAGGAATACACAATTCCAATTTCTTTTTCATATTGCAAAATGCAACATTGTACGGGCCTTTGAAAGGTTTAAAGGTTCATTAAGATTCATGGCAACTGCCAACTGCTATATTGAAGGTGTCGTAATATTGGTCTTTACGTATACAGCTGCAGCACGATTTCGTACGTTGCGAAATTTGTAGAGAGATGCATATCAAAGGCTATCGATACAGATGCACCAAGTGTATTTTCTATAATCTCTGTGGATGGTGCATGAGTCGGGGAGAGCACAAGGAACATAAATTCATGAGATACGATGGAAGAGAGGTACGTAAAATACCAAGGTAATGTGATTAACTTGTTCTTCAAGCGGTTTCAACTTGCACATCTTCTTTGAAGAAAAATATCTGTTCTCGGCACAATACTTCCTCAGGCAAATGAATGTTGAGTTAGGAGTATGCATAACAATTCTGCCGAAATACTGTACCGGTCTAAGGCACATAATATGCACGTTTTACCATAAAACCATAGAAGTGGTGCGAGGTGGTACTTCCATACCAAGTACGCCAAGAGGCGTAGTGATTCCTTGCCAAGTTGAGAGATGGAGTAGGTATGAGTGCACAGGTTTAAACCTTCCATGAATCAATAAGGATATCATGGTAGGCTTGTGTAATCCATAAAGTAAATGTATGACATATTAAGTTTCTTTATGTACCCCTTATTGAGATAATGTGGTACAAATGATTTTACAATTTGCCAGCTGGTAACCTTAAATTACACTTGAACTCTCCTAAAAGCAATCCCGACTGAGATCTTTAACCATTGAACTTACACATCAACTTTGAAGTGTGCCACTCCTATCCTTCACAAGAATAAAAAGATTGCTGATTCATATGAATAAGGAAATCCCTTGCTGTTTGTGAATCCCTGCTGTTACTATGCCAGCACCAATAACATGGACTCATTTCAGGGTGAGCTGTGTAGGCCTACTTGCTATTGATGGTAATTGTTCTTTGGGAACTAAAGCAGAGATTCCATTTCCTTTCACCTAACCTCCTTGAATCATAGCGTTGTCAATTAATCATATCTTAGACAGTAGGAATTTTTCACTCTCCACAGACAAAGGACAGCAAAGTGGGCCCTTTTTTTCCACAAAGGTCATTGGTAGCTACTTCTCCTAGTCTGGTTAAATTGATATTGTCCGCCTGTTGAAAAACACTAAACAGGTCACTTTGAGGCCCATAGACCGATACAATGTAGAATATTACCATCATAATGGTAATAACCTATGCAATAGTTTTGTACATACAAGGGATGTTCTGAACCTGTCAATTAAAAATATATCATGCTTGGTCCACAGCAGCAATGACACATCGATCTGGTTTTGACTCTGACAGATACCACCAACAAGTTAGCTGTCAGAGGCCAGCATTATCAGTCTACAAAGGTGACTTATCTTTGTGAGTTGTGACAGTTTTATCCCCAGTGGACATATAGAGGGGAATTGTTATTGCCTCTGGTTCTTAAAGTGGAATAAGTTGTATCAATAGCCACATCTCCACTTCTCCAAAAAAGTGAAAGGCACAAATAAAGGAGAGATTGAAACCTGTGAAATCATAACATAACCCAAGGAACAGCAAATGAAACTGTTCAAAACGATTATATCAAAAGCAATAAGATCACAGGGATGAGTGAAGGGCAGAAAATATACACTAAGTTTGAACATAACACCTGCAACCTACTATGTGCATATTTTGACCAACTCAAAAACAACTCCAGTCAAAGAGTATTTCATACATTCCGATCCAGAAATTAGAGTTTTAACAAGCTTTTCACTCTATGACCACTCATCACCCCATGTGACCTCCCGGAAAATTGAAAATATCACTAAACTTAAAGCAGTAACTACCAACTAACTGTTACTTTGATTGTTAGGCTACCAATATTTTCACTCTGTAACTGTTCCTGAACCCAAGTGACCTATGACCTCCAAGAAACAATGAACATAGTAGTAAACTTTAATGCAATAACTACCAACCAGGTTTAAATTTCATGTAACATGTAGTTCCTGAGATATATTCTACACCAGGAGTGCCCCACCAGTCGATCGCGGTAGACTCCGGACTGATCCCAAGTCGACCGCGAGGAAAAAATCCTGTAGGAAGAAATGAAAACAATAAAGTTCATTATGTGTAACTGTATTGCAGTGTATGTTTTGTGATCTCGGAAGGTTGGCTACTTGAAAAGTAGATCTTGGGTCAAAAAAGGTTGGGCACCCCTGTTCTACACTGTGCTTTTCTAGTTTCTGCTTCACAGTGACCTCAAATGACCTTTGAGATCTTTGCATAATACACCAAAACGCCAAGTTTAATGTATCCTGCATGTTTCCTGTCAAAATCAGAGTGCTAAAACGTTTAGCTCTGTGACCTGTCATGACCCTGTATGACCTTTGACCTCCAATAAATCTTTAGAAATTTCCATAAATCAAAAGGTACTACCCTACCCACCATGTTTGAAGCTTAGGCAACGTATAGTTCCTGAGATATTGTAAACTTGGTTTGACAATGTTTCACCTGCTGATGACCCCAGATGACTTTTGAACCACACCAAAACCAATCCCAGCTGGGATCATTATATGCTTTACCCATAAACCAACTTTAAAATGTCTCGCCCATTCCCTTCATAAACTAGAACGCTAACGAGGTTGTCGTTATACACGCACTCAAACACATACACCAACTTCACCATCGCATAGATTGCTTGCCTGCCTTCGGCAAGGAATCAATAAAACTTTGCTTTATACAATCCAAATACTCAGATGCTTTGATTGTTGCAAGCGTTGATTGTTGCAAGCGTCGATCTGATTTCTCTCGTCCCTTCACAACAAAATATTATGATGTCCAAACCAAAAGTGACATTGATCTCTATCACCTATCAAGTCCAACAGGGTAATAGCTTCGGTTGAAGATTTTCTGGCATCACACAGTCTTCACATCCCATTCTTTGCTTTTGCACATTCGGGCAAATGAGCTCAGCAGAAGAACCAAGAAATAAGTAGTACACCTTTGGAAAGAAACCTTCCTTTACATGCGTAATAATTTTACATTTTAGATGTTTTTTTCCCACAATTTACCTTCGCCTCCAAACAAATATTTCACAGGTTCAACACGATTACATACGATGTGATGGATGTGGTGAGAGAAATATCAAAGGTGACCGATATAGATGCACAATATGTACGTATTTCAACTTGTGTAGATTCTGCAAGGCAAGAGGGACACATACTGAACATACGTTCCACATTTTCAGTGGAAATGAGGTAAGAATGACCTTTTTTGTGAGAAATGTTTAAGTTTAACGTTTGACATTGAGGGAGCCACTTGGCTCACCGAGGACCCTATTCTAGTTTCATGGTGGATGACCACCTGTGAGATTCGCCCTCTTATTTTGACTAGAGCTCTGAGGGTAACGAGTCAGGGGTGTACTTAGCGCTCCTAATCCTGCTCCCGCCCGGGACTGCCATTTAATATCCCCGCCCAAAAGGGGTGAGTGTATCCCCAGTCTTTAGCCACTTTCTCAAAGTCTGGGAGAGGTGGGAGAATCCTCGCTCTGCACCAACGCTCGACAGCTGAACCGAGAAAGGCGAACGACTTCCTGACACCTTCCTGAGTTGGACAACTTCCTGTGAAGGACAACCAGATCCCCAGTTTATTTCTCCAATTTAAACCCCCTCAACATCCCTGCGAAGAGCTATGCCAAACAAGCAAATTTTAGTCCTCAGAAAATTTCCAAGTGGTTTTACTAGGATTTTATCCGGGGACCTCTATTATGCAGGCAGTAAACTCAAACCACTTTGCAACTCCACCCTCGTTAGAAACAACTCGGAAAATTGGCTTCAAACGTTAGTCGTCAGTGACTGCATACGGCTGACGACATTAGTAACCAAACTTGAAATATTTGATAATCAAAATTGTTCTTTATCTTACTTGTGTTTCCCACGGAACTATTGTTTGCATTATTTTTCTAACTGTTCTTAGAAACATTTCATATCGATTTTCTAGAAAGGTCTGAAAATCTAGTGACCGAACCATTATTAGCCCAGTTAAAATATAAAGTCACCGGACTTGTCCAGTGCTGATTAAAATCCTTACGCATGTGACTCCTCTCCACTTTGTAATTATATACCATCCTATTTATTGAGCTGATGACACGTGACACTCATTTCGTTCATTTCTTCGAATTTTAGCCCCAACATAACTTTGTAAAGTGCGACGGATGTGGAGAAGAACACATCAGGGGTAATCGTTACCGATGTAAGACCTGTGTTTATTTTAACCTTTGTGAATGGTGCAAGAACAAAAGAAAACACACTGAACATGGTTTTCAACGATTTAATGGGAGTGAGGTAAGGACCGTTTTTCGTAACCCTGTAAAAGTTGCTTTTGTAAGATTCTTGCCAATATTAGACTTCGTGGTAACACTTCTACTTGAAAGATTCTTCCATGTGTTTAGTGGATTCTTGATTTGTAGGACTAATTGATTTAGAAGTCATTACATCACCGATGAGCATTTTGAAATATCCAGAATGTCAAATGAATGACAAATGAATGACAAATTTGCCGCCTTTAACTGAACAGGGAGTTGTTAGGACCTCCCTGACTGAATGAAGAAAAGTACGTACACTGGGAGGGATCATTACAGGCCCACAGTATAACTCGGATTACGAGGACTGAGGCCTATGCTGAAAAGAAAATTACCGCGTAAGTGTGTATAGTTACATGAATATTCATAAAACTTTGGTCGTAATAGGATGCTTGCAAGATGGATGCAAAATTCACTTCTCAAATTCTATAATTTATATATATATATATATATATATATATATATATATATATTCAGACCTTTATTTATTGAATGTCAATGTTTTAACTTTGACACAGCCTCTGCATGACTTTATAAGGTGTGTTGGATGTTCAGAAAAGATTATACGAGGAGATCGCTTCCGGTGCAAATCCTGCATGTACATAAATTTGTGTACCTTCTGTAAAACCAGAGGAGTACACAATCATCACGACTTAGAGAAGTACACAGGAAGTGAGGTAAGGTTTACAGAATACATATCTAGTTTACTATAAAATGCTGAAAGCATTGGGCCTTCCAGTAGTCTACTCCTCACTACACTGTCTCTGTGTTCAGTACCAACCAGGACCGTAGGGTGGGAGAAATCCCTAAGGGACAAGTTCATAGCACTCTCTAAACGGAGCACCACGTGGCGTGCCTATAGATAGTTGACACACAGGCGGACCCTTCCTTCCTCACCTGCACATCTCTCCTGAAGTAGAGTGCTTAGAGGAAGGAGTAACATGTAATTTAGGCCTGTCTTAGGTGCAAAATAGTGTTTCTTTCCAGAGTTTTGAATGTTTATATGTTTAGGCATTGTCATTATTCAGTGGATAAGGTAAGGCAAGAGGTGCCTTTTAAGAGGAGCTGGGGACGTTAGCCCTACCTTCAAAAATGTTATTCTGTGTGAGGTGGCTACCGTGGCTTGGATGCAAAATGGTGGCATCTTTGGTAAAGCTTGGTTAAGTATAAACTAACTATAAATATGTTTAGGAATCCTCATTATGTAGTGTTTTTTTTTATTTTTATTCGGATGTAATTAAAGGGGATGTTCCCTAAGGGAAGGGGGGTACCGCTACTTTTTTGAGGAATTTTTGTTCTTGGGTTTCCTATATCCATAATGGTGCTATCTTTGTTAAAGCTTTTAATCTGATATTATAACGGGGTTGGTTAGGCGTTGGGTAGCCTCAAAGCCGACAGGGAGGGACTCTTGGCCGAAGGTGTTGTTTTATGATTAGACATAAAAACTTCCGATGGAAGACACAAAAGATGGCAACAGAACAACTTATGGGTCTCTATAAAATGTATTTCTCCTCTAAAGTAAAAGATTCTCTCAGGATATTATGTAAAAAATATGAAATGAATGAAGAACTCTTGGAAAGGTAGTATGAACGGCACCGGTCAAATTTCAGGGATGCCCTCCTTTAACACTGTTTGTCGCCTAAAGGCGTCGGCCTGCTAACAACCGCGGTGGGAGTGTGCATTTTACGTGCATGGAAACAGACAGGAAGTGAAAAGAAAGTATCAAAACAAAAACCTGGAGCGGATGTGAACGGGAGCTAGCAAAGAAAAGAGTGTTTCATGTGGTAACTATGTACGAAACTTACACCTCAACTCTTTTAAAACCCCCCCAAACTCAAGCTGTTTATATTTAACTAAAAACAGGTATTATCTATTTACAATATTTACACGTTAACCCTCACCCGACCAGCCCCACCTGCCTGCACCGAAACAAGTGGGCCCCACCGCCTGCCGAACCCTTGGCAAACGTGCGAAGTGTGCCTCAGCCCTCAGCCTAACCTCTGTCCTGAACGACGCCAGGAAGACGTCCGCAGGCCTCCCCACCCCCTAAAATACAAAGCGTGGTCCTGGCTGACCGTCCAGGTGTTGCCAAACGTGAGCCGGTCAGCCAGGGCGTAAAACCACTCCCAGAGGAGGGCGGCAAAGTCACACTGCCAAAACACATGGGGCACAGTCTCCCACTTTGCGCATCCGATACGGGGGTATATGCCATGATCTCCAAGACGCCACGGGAGGCGATTGAGATTAGTAACGACGGCGTCGTGCGCGATTTGCCACAGCAGGTCTAGCCGTTGGTAATCAAGTGATCTGCTGTGGACTACACACCACACCTTGGGCCCCGATCCATTGCGCTGGGTTTGACCTGGCCAACCATGTCATCAAAAAAGGCCCGGTACAGGTCCCCGCACTGGACTCGTAACGTTCCCAACCGTTGACATAATATGGAGAGTGTCCCTCATATGGCGGTATGCCTTTGTCGGCGTCCAGTTATGGGGGACACTGTTGCTAAACGGAAGGAATGAACCAACGAAATCCCCCCCCCCCCCCCCACGGAGAAAGTACGAGAGGAGACTGACTGTCAACGACACTAAAATACACCTCGTTAGGAGAAATCGGAGCTTCGAGGGAAGGTGCACGAGGACCAATCCCCGCACTTAGGATCCTGGTAAACCACCTTTGTTCTGACTAACCCAAGAATGTCGTGAGCTTTGTAAAATACATGCAATCATTTGTACGGAAACTAACTAGTTACGTAAAGTTAAATGACATATGTAAATAAGGAAACTCAAATACTGAGTATCCATAAAGAGAGGATTATCTTAAGGATAATCTCATCCAGTGGACAATCATCCACAAAGGCACAACATTTTCACAATGGAATAATCAAAGTAGTTTAAAACAGAAATACAGGGATCTGCAAGTTCCACATAATCTGTAAGAGCTCCCAAAGGCCCACATAATTCCTAAGAGCTTCACACGACTCCGCAAAGCTCTACGATCTACAATTCTAACGCACCAGCCTTACGATATGTCTACAAATTCTACTCATTTAGTGAATTGGTCGCCGACGGCATGGCAAAAAGGCTCTTAACCGGTGCAGGCTATCCCCCCTCTTAGTGCACCATAACACATTCTAGACTTTGAAAGCTGCATTCCCTGTGTTTAGATTTTATGCTTAAGAGACAAATTTGGATTCCAAGAAGAAAAAGTAGATTTGATCCAACATGAATGTTACTTTGCAAGCTCATTGAGTTTAGCATTTAATTAAAACTAATTATTTATTTATTTATTCATTCGTTCGTCCATCCGTTCGTTCGTTCGTTCACAACACAACACTAAAGAAGATCGCTACAGAAAGTGTAAAACAGTGCATACAAATAAAAAATATATACGGTCAAAAAATGTGAAAGGCATTGCATAAAACAGAGGTAGGCTATATATTTTATGAAAGCATGCTTTGAAACGGTATGGCAAATAACACTGAAGGTCACAGGCTTGCGTATATGCAGTTGTATTCAAACTCCATATCACGCTGGAGGAAGAGGCTCCGTTCAGTCGTCAGGAAGAGTAACCCACAAAAGGGCGCGTCCTCGGCGGGGTCTGGGGACCTCCCGGGAAATTTTGGGAGAAAGAGAACCCTTTTATGTATTTTCCCATTTTCTTTGGGCCTTAAAATCATCATTAAGGCAGTATTTTTTAATATACATTATTTTGTTTGTATTTCATTATGTATTCCAAAAGTAAAGTAGTTCGTAGGAACCACTGTATCGGTTGTGATTTTGCAGGCCTGTTACCCATTTGAACTTTCCACTATGCAAGGAATCACTTAGCCCATCCGGTGGGATGTGCAAGTGTGAAAAATCAGTTTGCTGCCCTCTACCAACAAAGTTGCTATTGTGCCAATAATATGCTTTTCTGCCTTTTTTTCAGTTTGTGCATTACTTTATCGACTGCAACAGTTGTGGGGAAAAACACATAAGAGGTGATCGCTACAGATGCAAAACGTGTCTCTCAGTGAATATATGTAAATGTTGTTACCTGAAACGAATACACAACAAACATGCGTTCACGATATTTAGCGGACAAGAGGTGAGTAACAAACACCAAAACGACCCTGAACAGATTGCCTGAATTTGTCGGAAACATACATGCATCCTCATTTTGACCGGATGTATTGATATGGACAGAACAGAACTATGCAAAATTCTCAACGCATTTGTTGTTAGTGTAACGTGTGCCATTCACAAGAATGCATTTGGTGCTATATCTAAGCACAGTAACACAGAGAAAAGTAATTAAAATTGCAAATGGCAGAAGAGTATTTTACATGCTTATGGGGTCCATACTGCCTCAGTATAACACAAAGCATAGCTGCGCATGCGTAGTCTATAATGTATATCAAGTCGTGTTTTATTTGTTCCTCTCATCAGTCCTATTTAGTCATGTATTTGAGGCAGGTGAATATGAGGGATTTTCAGTTTTAAATGTATCAATTTCAACCATGGGCTCAAAAAACTTTTCTCAGCTGGGGGTGGCCAGGGGGTTCAATAATTTAGACCTCCGTCTTGAGGAGGGAGCTGTTCTCAGCTGGGTGTGAGGAGGGAGCTGTTCTCAGCTGGGGAGGGGAAAGGGGTTGAAGGCAAAAGAAATCAATGCAGTTACGATGGCGTACGTGTATTTCTGTGTTTTTGTGACGCTTAGCTTGTAAACACGATATCTCAAGATAGGAATGATGGATACTTTTCATACACGATTTATAAATTTATCATATGGAGAGATTGAATCCTATTATTTTGGTGCATGTCAGAGGTCATGTCATATCACCAGAGGTTAAAAACCAAAAACCTTGCAAACATAATATCTCAAGGTAGGAAGCTTGGATACTTTCTATTCTTGGCATGTCGATGCTTTTTAGTCAGGTGAACCCTATTGTTTTGGCAGAGGTCAAAGGTTATCTGAGGTGAAGGAAAATAAAACTTCAAAAACCTTGGGAATTACTTGTAAACACGTTATCTCAAGATCGGAATGATGGATACTTTGCATACTTGGCATATGGATCCATCATACTGAGAGGAAAAACCCTATTGTTTCTGGTGGAGGTCAGAGGTCATTGCAGGTCACCAGAGGTCAACAATCAAAAAACCTGTAAATACGGTAGGAAGCATGGATCCTCTTCATACCTGGCATGTGGATGCTTTGTAGTCAGAAGATGACCCCTATCTATTTTTGGTAGCAGTCAAAGGTCATGTGAGGTTACTAGAGGACAAACACTGAGAGACTTGTAAACACGATATCTCATGTTAGGAATGGTGGGTACTTTTCATACTACGTACATACATTTATCATATTTAGAGAAAGAATACTATAGTTTTTGGTGGAGATTACAGGTCATGTGAGGTCACCATCAGAAGTCAAAAACTGAATCCTTTTTAAACACAATATCAGAACGTACGAAGCGTGTATACTTTTCATACTTGGCTTGTGGATGTGTTACAGTCAGAAGATGAACGCTATTCTTTTTTAACAGAGGTCAAAGGTTACACGAGGTCTCCGGAGTTAAAAAATGCAAAACCTTGGAAATTACTTGTAAATGCAAAAGCTCAAGATGCAAACATTAACACCTTTCATTGATTCCTTGCGGGAGGCGAAAGGAGTCTCTGCAATCACGAGAGTGTATTTATGTGTGTGTGGGTGTATGTGTTTGTGACGCCTGGCTTGTAATCATGATATCTCAAGATAGCAATGATGGTTAATTTTCAAACTCGAAATATAGACTTATCATATTAAGAGAAAGATCTCTACTGTTTTTCATGAAGGTCAATGGTCAGCTGAGGTTACCAAAGATGAGGAAACCTTTGTAAAAACAATATCTCTAGTTGGGAAGTATGCATGTTTTTATACTTGGTACGTGGATGTGTTATAGTCAGATGATGAACTCTACTGGTTTTGGCAGAGGTCAAAGGTTATCTGAGGTCGCCGGAGGTGAAAATACGAAATTCTTAATAACTACTTGTAATCACGACATCTCAAGATAGCAGTAATGGACAATTTCATACTTGTTATATAACTTTATCATATTTAAAGGAAGAAGAGGTCATTTGAGGTCATCAGAGGTCAAAAACCGAAAACCGAAAAAAAAAAAACGATATTTCAAGACAGGGATGATGGATACTTTCCATACTTGGTATATAGATGTGTTAATTTAAGAGTGAGGACCCCTACTTCTTTTGGCTTGGGTGAAAGGTCATATGAAGTGAAACTACGAAAACCTCGTAAACTTAATACACAGTGGGTGGTACCTCCAAATTTTGCCCTGCGGTTTGTGACCAACAAAAAGTTAGGGCTGAATCTTTTGACCATTCCAAAGATAAAGTTATAGAGAACAACATTTATTTTTTCCACAAGCATAACTGTTCCAGTGGTAATTCAATTTTGAATTACCTATTTATGAACACGTGTAAAGGATGTTGTGACTGTAGCATGATTACAAATACCACATGCTTAACGGGCTCTTCGATGGCGTAGTGGATTAGTGCTCGGTTTCTCACACAGGCAGACCGGGTTCGAATCCCTTCTAAGGCACGCTCTCCCTTTTTTTTTTTTTTTTTTTTGTTATTCAATTTTATGTGTTGTTTAAATCTCATGTGAAGTCAGCACAGATCAAATTGTGAAAACATCGTAAGAAGTGGTATATTCAAGAAGTATAAATTCAAGGGATGAATTTCAGTGTAACAAAGCGCCCCTTCCGACAATGAATCACTAAGCCTTTGGGCTTCTGGTTTTATATCAAATTCATTAAAAGCATGACTTTCCGTGGAACAAGTTTGATAAATTTCACAGAGTGGACCAATAAGGGATTTTGTCCTTGCAAAGTGGGAACAGCTCCCATTTTTTTTTACTGTGGGCTCCGTTCTCTCTCCCCCCCCCCCCCACTTCCTACGCCTACAATTTTAATTTCTTTAGCAAATAAAATGCTGATCAAAGAAACTCTTATTTAAAATGAAGATACAGCGGTATGATTGGGCCATGAGTTTAGTGCGATTAGGATTGAGGTACACGGTATTGTAAGTGTTGCCAACCCTGTGAACTGGAGGATATTCGGAAACACAATTTTTTGGTTCCATGTCTAGGGACAAGAAATGCTGATGTATGCTGTAACTGTTTTTGTCTGATGTACAATTTAACACATTGGTTCACATAGTGGACCAATAAGGATTTTTGTCCTTGCAAAGTGGGAACGGCTCCCAGTTGTTTAAATGGGGGCCCCGGACCCCTCCCCACTTCCTACGCCTACGATTTTAATTTTTAAAGCAAATAAAATGCTGATTAAAAAACTCTTGATTAAAATGTAGATACAGCGGTATGGTTGGACCTTTGAGTTTTGTGGGTTTGAGCTACACGGTATTGTAAGTGTTGCCAACCCTGTGAACTGGAGGATATTCGGTAACACCGTTTTTTTTTTTTTTTTTTTGTTCCCTGTCCGGGGAAGAAGAAATGCTGGTTTAAACTGTAACTGTTTTTTGCCTGATGTGCAACTTAACACATTTTTTTGTTTGTAATCACGTGTCAGAGCACGATTTTGGATAAAAAGAACAATGCCTTCACAAATGGACTATTAAGGATTGTGCTCCAGGCAGTAGGGCGCGGATTTATTTTGAAACCCACTTTTGTTTTGTTGCAACCCTGGAGTTTTGCTGACTTTGAATAGCAGAAAAAGACTCTACCGTAATTCTTTTGGCTTGGGGAGCAAGTATAATTAATTTTACATTGCGTTGTGACTTTGGCTAAATTACAATTAAGTCTTTTAAATCGACTTTAGTTTTACATATATATATATATATATATATATATATATATATATATATATATATATATATATATATATATATATATATATATATATACGCGGCAGCCCCCTCACTTCAGCGCATTTGCGGTTTCTGTTCTCCTTCCACGTGCGTCCTTCGCGACAGCTGATCTTGCAGTTGAAGATGCCACCGCGCAGAGAGCTGGAGAGTCTCCGATCTCAAAGTCGTTCAGTAGGAATTATCATCCCTGTAGCTCAGGATCTGTAGCAATGGATTCGAAGTTGACAATCTTGAAAAATGTTTGATTTTGTTGTCCGCGATACGCTTTTCAACGAACAGTCTTTCGACTGGTACTTTCCCGTCCCTCCAAATTAATCATGAGAAAATCATGATCATTGTAAATATTGAAGTCTATTTTCAAAGATTAGCTATCAGGATGGACAATTAAAGATCTATATACTTGTCCTCCAAATTTTCCCATCTTTTGACGTTGCAAACATCATGACAGAAATATACCCTAGAAGAACATGAAAAGTCTGGCAATGACTGTTATGCCTAATTTCATTCAACCAGGGAGTTGTCAACGGTACCTTTCAGGAAAGGGGCAGCAGTGAGGCGTGACTAATCTTACCTGACGATTTTTTTATCTTTAAGTATATTTGAAAACATATGTCAGTAATTTCCGAGCGTCACCTGAGTGGCTGTAAGATAATCTCACATATCACGCAATGATATTTAAATTCAGTAGGTTTAATGGGTTGGAGCGATCTACAAGAAAATTTCCCCTTAGATCCATCAAATTTGTTTACATATTAAAGTAGGCTCTAAGGAATTTGTTACTGCAACATCTATACAACAATGGCCGTCGATACATTTTACATGGAAAATATTCCTGTAGTAAATTGGATGTATTTCTCGACAGATCATAAACCACTTCATAAATTGCAGTAACTGTGGAGAAATCCATATAAGGGGAATGCGCTACAAGTGCAAAACGTGTTGTGGATTCAACCTATGTCAACGTTGTAAAGAAAGTGGAACACACAAGGAGCATGAACTGCAAAAGTTTGACGGAAATGAGGTGAGAACAATGTTGGGATTTTACTGGCAGTTAAATAAACGTAACCAGTGGTCTTTTCATTCATTACAATGTTACCAACTACCGTAAGATTGAAACCTAATATCGTTGCCAAAGGTAAGTTTGAAGAAGCTGAACATTCCACCTGAACTTTATATACTAGCCTAACAACGACATCTGCATCCCTCCCAATGCGTGTAAACAACTTATCTGGTTGGCAAAGTTGGTGAAACGGTGAAATGTTGGAAGTAGTTTAACTCGTGATTATTTCATTACAGTTCGTACATAAATACATTCGATGTGCCATTTGTGGAGAGAAACATATCAGAGGGGATCGTTACAGGTGCAAGATATGCCTTTATTTCAATTTGTGCAAATGCTGCAAAGAAAATGGAAAACATCCGGGTCATGAACTCCAAATATTCGACGGGAGCGAGGTAAGTTAAGATATTACCAGCAATAGTTTGACCCTCTTCTGGACCCACAACTACCGACGGACATGGGGTAACAGGTCCAGCTATCATTGGCGTACGGGAAAATATTTTCTCGGGGACTTAGCAACACGTCGTACACACACACATAAAAAATCGCCCGTTTTCCAACTGTTTGCCCGAGACAATGGTTTTGTTCACACATTCATGTGGGCTGCAGACCCCAAACCCTCTGGCTCGTACGCCTATGGACCCTATTTGAAAGGTTCGCCAACTTTTTTGATCCACGTTAAACAGGCCCCTCAGAGTTCGTAGACTCCTGTCAACTAGCCAACATACACCCTCTGATCTGGCCTGCAAATGGTCTAAAAACGCATGACTGACCCGAATTTAGGCTAGATATTACAACACGTTCGTGTTCTGCTCAAAACCCAATGACGAAGAACGTCCACACTTTAAAGATGACAATAAAGGTAGCCATTATCAACAACACAGGTATATTTCCAAAGTTTTTCATGGAATTTAATACATAGGTTAGTTCACAAACTATACAGAATGAAGTTTACAACTTTTGTTCTGTAAACGATGGTTTTAAATGGGTGCTTTTACAAAATACGTCAATCTTTTGTATTTCTAGACTTACTGGTATAAAGACTTTTAACAATGTCATTTCTTTGGGTACATGTATGTAAGGTAAGCTCTTACAAAATAGGCTTGCTTGCATATTGGATTTCAGAGCCTTCTAGCTTTCCCATCAATAAGATCATTGTTTATTTCCTCATATAGTTTGTCCATAGCTCCGTTGTATGTGACAACTGCGAAGAAGCACCCATGATAGGGAAAAGGTTTAAGTGCCAAACGTGTGGAAATTATGATCTGTGTCAATGCTGTAAAGAGAAAGGCGTCCATCCAGACCATAAGTTTAAAGAAATTAGCGGAAGAGAGGTAAGTCTTGCATACAGTGCCCTGCAGTATGTTTCTGTCAGGCAGTGATGTAGTAAGAGATGGCAATGTAATGTATGTGGGTGTGTATGTGGAGGGGTGGGGAGAAATATTAAAGGAAACCGTGATGTCATCGGCTTCCAGTCTTCTGATGCTACTGGGAGGAAGGAGCTCACTTAAAATTCAAACAACATAAATCGTGTGTCTACCACACACTCACAAGCATGTGGGTGGTGCTTTGTTATACGTTCCCACACTGCTTCAGAAGTGTAAGGGCATGTATCCTACGTCCTCCGTGGGTTCCACGCCCATGAAACAATAAGGGAAGACAATTCGAAATAAGTTTAGGATGCATTTCAAAGTGTGTGGTTTCTTTATGGGGTATAGTACTAGATAAGATGGGGAAGAAAAGGGCTGGGTGGTACGTAGAGGATATCGGAGTATACGAGGAACGATTATAAGTATATGTTTTAGAATGTTTATCCATGTAAACTCCCCCAGAGTTATGATATGTGGTAGCATACATTTATTTTTGAGCATGTCCTTTTTTATTCATGTTTACGAGTAATCAAGCTGATCAGAGGGGGAATGCATGATTAAAAAACAATTTCACTTGTTCTTCTCATTGTGTGTATGAAAATTGTTTTTTCAGTATGTACATAAAAATATCCAATGCAACGGCTGCGGAGAAAGGCACATAAAAGGAGACCGATACAGATGCAAGTCATGTGTCTACTTTAATATCTGCAAAACTTGCAGAGAAAACGGAGAACATCCAGAGCACGAGTTTGAAATATTTGACGGCAGCGAGGTAAGAGAATTATTTAAACAGTCGGTGCCGGAAATTCTTTCCAGGAAAGCCTTGACAACGGAAGTCAAAACATTTTCTTCACGTATACTTGGAGAAGAAGTATTTATCGCAGTTGTTTTGGCCTAAATGATATTAGGTTACATAATTTATGCATTTTTCAATGGCATTGCCAATATTAGAAGTAAATTAACCCCTTCGACCCTTTTCGACGCTTTTGACAAATTAACAGTGGTTGTCTTAGTGACATGCTGAACAAGAGTAAGGATTTTACTTGCGAGCCGATGCGAGAATTTATCAAAATCAGTTAATGAAAATTATACTTCTGTCCTTTTTGCTCATTGCATAGAGCAATAGTATTCTTATGCTGTGTGAACCTGTTTGCTTGGTGGCAGTATAGTCGTTTGCATTAAAGTACATTAATTTGCTCCTACCTGTCGGCAACTATATACTTAGACATCAAAGCTTTGTTGACTGCCAAGTACCTTTGTACAGGCGCTGAGCCAAGGGGGAGCGAAGGGGGCAGTCGCCCCCTCCTTGAGCATATTTTTTTTTTTATTTTTTTTTTTATTTTTTAATGGTTTGTTTTATGATATTGCTGGTAACTCAAAATTAAAAAATGTTTAGATGCAACTTACAAGGGCTGGAAAGTGCCATTTCCAGCTATCTGGGAGGCATTTCGGCCAAAATTTTCTTGTACGCTTCGTGCCACGCTTAGATAGTTTGCCTACAGGTTTCATCCCCTTCTTGGCAAATTCCTAGCTACGCGCCTGCCTTTGTAAGGATGCATTTGGCAAGGATGAGCTTGCCTAGGTACCACACAAAAGAGTGCAATACCAATAAATGCAATGGTCCCTTGTTGTAGGTCTTCTCCACCCGATCGCTGAAATGGATTAAATTGAATTTGCATAAATTACAAGTTTTCCGATGTATCTCCATCTAATACCACCTCCCTGCTATTACTGGTTTCCTTCCCGAGGACTGACTTTTCTCAGTGAATCTTCGCAAACCATATTACCTCAACGAATAAAACAGGCCAGTGTCATAATCGATGACGTATAAATTTCGTGGAATAATAAACGTGAACTCAAGGAATTGACCCAACAATCTATAGATCACAAGTCCCCATGGGCGTGGATCATGGGGGGACGGGGGACGCGTCCCCTCACTTTTTTGGAAGGGAGACATCTCCAACAAGTCCCCCCCCCCCACACACTTTTTCAATAATATAACATAGATTACGAATTGACACTATATTGTAAAAGCTCAATTGTGCCCAAATATGGTACCATTTGCCATATAGACATCTTCAAATTTCCTTTTCCCCTCCCCTTAGACCCCTCCCCCAGGACGGCGATTCACAAATGGTGAAAAGTGTCCCCCCCCCCCCTTGGAGATGAATCCACGCCCTTGCAAGTCCCACGCCTTAGGCACTTGTCCACTCTAAATGGACGTTAGAAATCATATTGTCACAACTTCAAGTATCCGTCTGTCACCCATTATTTGCCAACCAGTTTTTAAGAAAAGTAATGAAACCACATGATATGCTAGGACTGATAAGATAATATTTGAAACAGTGCTTTTTGGTTGTTAAGGGTAGGGTCAAAGGTAAAAATGTAGGTCAAATGGTCAAATTTGCCTAACTTTTGCGAAAAAGTGTGCCACGAACTCTTCCTTAACCGTTGATCCGATGAAGTTCAAATATGACTTGTAGGTACCCGACCATAAAAATATGTGTATGCATAATTGATGACGTCACAGGTCAACGTTCAAAGGTCAAATTTACTAAAAAGTTGGTATTTTGTCATTATTTGCCTTAAGTATGTTAGGAAAAGTAATAAAACCGTATATGTTAGGACTGTTTTGAACTAGTGCATACAGTATGAAACAGTAAGAAATTTGTTTAACCCCAAAGCATGTACAGAATTTGAGGAAGATGAGATTTGGAACCCCATGGGTTGCGCTCTCGTTTGGCTTTTTCATCAAAAATGTTGATAAGGATAGAAAATAAATTTTCCCAACTACACAATACAGGAGACAAATAATGAAACGTTTGCATACGTACGAAATGCGTACCTTTCTTCTGCTTAATATAATCTAATATATATCTCATTGCCTGTTTCCAGTTTGTTTTAGTCGAATAGCTACCACGTGTTCCGAAGTCTGATACAAAAATTATGACCGAGCTCCAGACTGCTGTTATTTTTGATACGGAAGGCCGTTTTTATATTAAATCTCATGCATACGCTAAAATATCATACTTATCTTTACTATTCTAGATTGCGCACTACTTTGTCCGATGCAACAGTTGTGAAGAAGGGCCAATTATAGGTGTACGATTCAAGTGTGATCTATGTGAGGATTACAATCTCTGCTCTTGCTGTAAAAACAAACAGGTTCATCAGGATCATACTTTCAAGGAAATAGCGACGGTATGTAAAGTAATTGCAACTGTGGAGGATTACTAAATCTATTACTTCATGCTTATCACTTAAGTTTGATCTTCTAGGGATATGATTCTCTTCTGTTACTACTAAGCAAGGGGACTTGTTATAGCAATGTTTGATGAATAGGTGCGTGACACGCAAAAGTCTTTTTCTGCTTATGCTGTTGGCAATCGCCAACAGCATAAGCAGAAAAAGACTTTTAAAACTCAAAACCGTACCATTTGCGACAGGCAAGTGAGACAACAAGTAGGCCCTTTCACCTCAAATAGGTGGTACCAAACTGATATCAAAGAAAGTGCTGGGCTGGCACAGTCTCTGTCTGTATGGGGCATCCTTGTTGCGTTCAAATTTCATAAGGCGTACAATTGTGAGATAAAATTGGGCGAGATAAACAAGCTAGTCACATGCATCAATGCAGACCTACTGAGGGTTTCATGAGACGTCACCTTGCTCTCCGAGTCTAATGTTAATCGATGATGACATAAGGGTACCTACTCTTACCATCACTCAGGCTACAAAAGAGAACAGTATTGTGAAGCTTTGCGATTGTATAGCTGGAAATCCCCCGGAGGATGTGAAGGATATATAAGGTCCCATTTTTGGAGATGCTCTCATTGCCTTTTACGTTTTTGCAAAGAAACTTTCTTCAGGGGTCCTTTATCCCCTCCCGCCTACTTTTTAACACCTATCTCCCCACCTGCTTGTGTGTGTGTGTGTGTGTGTGTGTGTGTGTGGGTGTGTGTGTGTGTGTGAGTGTGTGTGTTAAGGGCCCACTACACGCAGAACAGTATAACAGCAAACTCATGCAACTCCAAACACCGCGGAGTTTGGGGGCACCTAAGGTCGTAAGTCGTAACCCTTTATAGGCGTATAGTTACGACACTCAGTTCGAGCTGTTGCGTTCTATGCATTATTGAAATACTGGAGAGCGGAATTCCAGAAATTACAAATATTAATGAGTATATATAAGATATTGCAACTTTTTTATACTTTTTAATTATTTATTTGATTTCTATTTTCACACAGGGAGATGAAGGCGTCGAATATTTAATGAGTGCACTCTCCGAATAATATTTTGCAGCCTGCCAATAAGCTTCTTTGCCAGGAAAAGCATTTAGCTATAGCCAAATGCCTCAGGAAAAGAATAATAGACCAACTTAAACCAATATCACAACTTTAAAAGCAACAATTATATACACTTATGACTACCATTAGCCTATAGTATCATGTCCTAAAAACGATTCTTACCAGAGCCTCTGCCTCGTGAAAGCAATGGCAAGGTATGCGAAACTGCCATGTTACAACTTTGACAGTTAATCTCTTTGCAAATGAGGTACACTTCTTTTATAAAAATTTTGCTAATATTCTTCGAAATGCAAATGTTAAGCTGCTTCAATAAAACAATTTGAATTCACTCATCAAATTAGTCCTATAACTCACTACTAGTACTTAATGCAAGGACAAAACATGGACTTGTAACCAACTGTGAGGATGAGAATGCCAATGTGGTTTTTATTTTTTTGTTGCGATGACCACAGACCTAAAACCTATGTTGCAACGGCGTAAATTTGTATTGTTGGATATACACACGTTCCCTAAAAACAATTTTGATTTCTTGTCGGCGGCAGAGGAAATCTTCTCGCCATCGCACATGTGTGCGACACATTGTCTAAACAAGCAACTGACGGGGGCCTAATTTTTTTCCCACGAGGTTATGGGCAAATCAGATTTTCAAAATTTTTCAAATTTGTTTCAAAATCATGGTTAGGGTTATTTTCAGGGTTAGGGGTACGTGGCCAGGGGTTATTTGGCCTGTTCTTTCATAATCCGGTGTCAGAATTACAATAAAAGAATCGGAAAGCTGTCATTTTGGAATTAGGGGTGTGGCCTATTTCCAAGAAGCTGATTGGTCCATTGGCATGATTTGCCCATAACCTCGTGGGAAAAAAAATTACGCCTGACGGGGTGGATAACTCATAGAGTACAATAGTCTATCTCCATTATTTTTGTTCAAGGTCACAGGTCATGTAAGATCATAGGTCATGAAAAGTCAAGCACTGAAAAGATCGAATACACCAACTTGACGATGGAACCATTTGGCTTAGACTTGACATGCAGGTAAGTCAGGGAGGGTAGATGATCCCTCCTGATATTGTTAGAGGTCAAATGTCATCTGCGGTGACAAATTCTACGACAGTGGAAGGCAAAAAGTAAGAGGTTACCTGTGTTATGTAGTCGAAACGAAAAAATAGTGTCAGAGAAATTTCTAAGTTGAGGTGAAACTCCTCATACCCGTCATAGCAGTAAGTGTAGTGAGTTGTGACAGAAGTGTGCCATGTTTGTGCATGTAGTCAGCATACATTAAATACAGTCACTGTGAATAAAGCACTTTTTACACGTTGGTTATAGGCATAGACTTATAGAAACTCAATCTCTGAGGAGAGAGTGGTGGATTATTGGCTAAGACGTCTGACTCGAGTGATCCAAGGATTGCTGGTTCGAGTCCTACCTAGTTCTTCACGTTGTATTGCTGGGCCAAGATGCTTTACCTCGAGTGTCTCTCCCCACCAAAAGGGCTAATCGGGTAAATTGTCATCGTGTCATATAAGAGCTACTGCTGCACTCAGAGGAAATGTATCTGAGACACTTTTTCGTTGATTATGGGTATTATTTGTACAGTGCTTTGAGATCAATCGATGGTGTGAGCTAAGCGCTATTTAAAAGCAAATTATGATTACTAAATCCACACTACTGTTCTCTAACTACCTAGTCATAATACTGGGCTTTTCATAGATACATAATTTTCTTTGGCACACACACCCATATTAACGTAATGATAATGGTAAGTCCAAAGACTTATGCAACCGTTCGTAAGAAAGAAATAATATATTTTGGTAGTTTTTTCATACGAAGCGAATTCTTGTAGATGTGTACCTTCATCGTCCAGGATGGTGAATTTAACTAATTTCATAGAATAATCATTTCCAATACAATTATTTTTGTTTGACAAAATGCTACACTTTCTACCTCAACTGTTCAACGGGTGAATAATTGTACTTTAAAATTGGAATCTTTAATCCAATATAACTGGAAGTTTCCGAAACTCTCTCTTGAAATTGAAAAGGTTTTTTCATACCTGCATGATGAAGAAATCATACATGAAGCCAAAGTCTCTCGATTTGTTTTCAGTTATGAAATGTAGGCCACAGATCATAGTACAATAATCATGAAAATTTTCTATTAACTGTTTCATATTTATGATCAAACTCCAGTTTATTGTAAGGAGCAATATCATCCAGTTCATTTACCCTTTTATTTTAGGAAATAGTTTCATCTTTGGAAGATTTGATGAAGTCATTAATTTATTCGTACCAGGCATTCTACCAAAATTTCATGTCACTGTCTATAAACTGGTTCCTTCCCAGTTGCACAATACCAACTTTTCCGAAGTTCAGTGTGCTTAAACGGTGAAAATTACTATGAATGAAGCACACCCACTACAGTGTTTAATATTTGCATAGCCCTATATTTATTTATTCATTTATTCATAATAAAATACAAGAACTGGAAGCTCAAGATTAGTCAGCTGACTGGCAAGTGATAACATTAGTTGATGTAAAGTGAATAAAAAGGCTTTCAAAGGATTAAAAAGTAAACAAAACATCCATGCAAAATTATCAGCTTGTTATATGAAAATATCTAAAACTTCAAACAGAAATTACTTTTTGACTGCATGATCTCAAAATGAAAGAGAGTGAAATTCGCTTCTAAACAAGTAATTACAGGGTCACTGCTTATATAGAGTGGAAATCGACAGACATACCACGCTCCTCGGAGTGGTAATTTACTGTAAATGGGTGAAGATGTCACTCTAGGAAGAGTGGAATGTCACTTGATTACCAAAGTGGTCAATAGTTGCTATCTTGGTTGAAATTTCACTCTTTTACGTTTGGCTTTGATCTATGAGTAGCCTTGTCTGACTGCCATAAAGCAATGGCTTTACGCCTCATGCATTTCTACTGCAACTGTTCTAAAATAAATATTTGTTCATTCACATTACAAGCACAGCTACGGTATGAAGGCAGCATAGACCGACAGTAGCCCAATCGTCAGTACCGTACTACGGAATTTCCTAGCCAACAAGTTAATTATATGAGGTAGTTGTAGCTTAGGGATCCTCTCCCTGGTGATGTATAAACAGCCAGCCATTGGCAGAAAAAGCCTTCAAAAAGTTATTTCGGTACTTTGAGAACAAACAGTTCCAAATGTGTGAAAGAACTTAGACCTACACTTAGTTCAGGTACAGAAACATTCTCTTAAAGCAACTATCCACTGTATGAATGGGCACATATTGCCCTTCCATTGACTGGCTCGAATGTTTTCTGGTCTTTACAAAAAAATTTGGCAGTTTGTAATTTGACTCAAGTGATCTCATGGCACAAAGATCGTGGTTTATAACTGACAGTAAGAAACCATGTCCTTCTTGAGTAAACGAAATATCACTAGATGCACAACACCGTTTGGGATGTTTTCACCTGTCAAGTTCGAAGATCAATGTCTCGGGCAGTATGGTTTGACAGTCAGTTAACATTTTTTCTAAATTGAAGAGGAACCGGTGTTCAAAAAAGTTCCCACTTTTAAGTTGTATTTGGAAGAACATCCTTATAAATATCTGTTCGACGTTGGCTCCAAACAGGCATTTGCTTTCGAACGCTTTCTACGTAGTCTAGGTCAATATTTGCTAAACAAACATCCACCCCTTCGTGACAACTAGCGACAACTTGGCCCCACGGATCAACGACCTGCATAAAAAGTGAAAGATCATCACCAGAAGTTTATACTGTGCTGTAGAGCGGGCTGGGCTTCAACCAACATGGATTGTGATACTTCACGATTTCGTATGAACCATAGAAATAAAAGTAAGGGAGAACGCTGACACAGTGCATCCCTGCATGTTTAACCGGTGAAGCCACGAAAATTGTGAGGGCGCTTCCGTTGTACGGCAAAAGACCGGTTGATTGGTGTGTCTCCGTACGTACAGTGTGCATTCTGCTGCAGAAGTTATAGTTTATTTTATCCGTTTTTCGAACGATTAGGAGTAATTTTCACAACAGGAATAAGTCACGGTGCCTTAAGTATTTTGTTTTATACTCCTAACTTGGAGTTTTTTGCCAATACTTGGGGCAAAAGCAATGACGTGATATTTGTATTATGCGCCGGTGCTCTGTTGCTGTACAGCCTAGCCAAATCAATGGCTTCAGTCCAGATCGGCAGACGTCATTCTCCCTTACTTTATTTCTATGGTATGAACACATCGTTATTTGTCGCCTTACGAGTAAAACCTCATGATACTGTGAATGCAGTGCTCCTAAACTACATGCTACTACTGGACAGCTTTAGCATTAAATCGTTCTACTATAAATTGTACTAGAATAGTACTGAACTTGATTAACGAAAAGCACAGGGCTGGATTAAGAATCTGATGAGTCTTAGCTTGACCAGAACAAAGGCCTAGATCAACATTTCAAAAACAATGGAATGACAGCTTTCCATCGCCATTACCGATTCAAAAATTCAAACATTTTTGCAAGTTAGGAGGCCTGATAAGCGGATAAGTCTATATGAAATAAGGAACCCAAAAGAGATTTTCCTATCAGTGCTTTTGTAGGTCTTCTACTTTTTCGGGTTTCCTGAAGCTGCAGCACCTCTGCCCGCCGGCTTTCATCAGTACTTGGAAATAGTCATAGAATTGATAAAGACTTTATTCTATACAATCAAATCAAGCTTGGATGACAACACGGATTAAAAACAAAACAAAGTATGAATGATTATGGCCGCAGGCAGGATTTTTTCGGTTGGGAGCAAAATCAGGCGAATTCAGCTGGAAGTACTGAAACGGCGCCGAAGCACTCCCCTAATGGCGTGGGGTCCTGGAGAGAAGGTGCGGGTTTTCAAAATTGTGGAATAGAGTTATGCATTTTCAAATGTATTTCAAAATTCTTCAAATGACATTGAATGGAAACTTAACAGATCACAAAAATCACAATTTGACTTTCTTTCGGATATAGTCTTACCCCCGCATGACTTACGGACGGCAGGGATTGAAGATACAGAGGGCTTGAGGAAGGATGGAAGGATCAATTATTTTGGGGGTTTCCCAAGGCTTTGGGGCGATTGTCCTACAGGAAGTAAGAATGGGAGAACAGATAGGCTACTCACAATGGGTGTGGGCGAAGTGCGTCGATCAAATCGTATTTCTAGCCTTTATAGCAATATGAGAAATGTAAAAAGAAAGAAAAATATCCTCAAGGAGGCAGCGCACCCCCCCCCCTTCGCTACGCGCCTGTCCTGTATTACCAGAAATGGCATTTCCGTGCCTTACAAGTTGCATCTAACCAATCTTTATTTTATATTACCGGGAATGTACAAAGATCGATGTGATAAACTTTCTGCCTTGAAAATTTCTGGGGAAATTACCTCTTTCTGAACTCCTCCCCTCCCGCTACGTAGGACCATATGGATAATGACATGATTTGTGAATGAATTACGTCTTACCATAGAGTGACCGTAAAGAGTCCGGTTTGCAAAAGGCTGGCCGGTTTGTGCAGCAGCTATAACGTAACACTGAGTCTCAATCGCCCTGGCACGTAGTAATGCCTACATGAGAAGAAACGTAAAATGTTCACGACCATGCTAAACTTCAGTTGATAATAGCCAGAGGCATTTATGAATTGCAGCGTATGCATGCCACTGCCTTGTTTATCTGGGTGAAAATACTGTTAATTGTGAGTAGGTCTCTGAAAATACTTCATCAGCCTCCTGTCACTTTTAAGTTTGCCATTGGTAGAAAGGGAGCTTGTTTTCTTTTCGCTTTATGTATGTATGGTATTATTTATTCCCCTAGCAACGAGTGCAATGGACCATCTCCTGCACTAACTGCTACAAGGGAAATGAATCCATTTGGTACTGTCAATACTCAGTGCAAGAGGTGTTATAGTAGACGGTGTACTGTGCACTGTTACACACAAAAACTGTACAGCATAGCCAGTGCTGATAACTCCCTAGGAGGTCATCGTCACCACGAATATACTGTACATGCAGGCAGAGGTTTGTTCTGATTTTTGGTGTCCGCAAATATTACCATAGAGATATTGCGTGTGAGTGTATGATACTCATAGCAAGCTTTCATTGTGTTGTGGACGGATCGAGAATGGATGATATTGATCCTTGTTTGGAGCTGGGCAGGGGCGGTGTAGATGTATTAAACAAGTAAAAATTTTCTAGAAGAGCAAAATGTTTTCTATGTGGTTGGGGGCGTGGCAGCTGAACTACGGCATTATTGATGCGCTAGTTTTAGTACGGAGTGGCGGATCCAGCTGGGGTCGCACAGGGGGAGTTCACCCCCTAACATTCTCACGGTAAAGGTAAAATTGTACATTTCACTAGTTTAAGGTCGATGAAGAAAAACTTTCTCCAGTTATTTAATGCCCACGGGGCTTCAAATAAAACTGCTGTTTTGCAATGAATTATTAAACAAGGCCTCCAAATACGCACTGTGGAAGGCATGCACGGTGTGGAAGGCTGTTTGCCCCTCCGAAACCCAACCATCTCAGAGGCCGGTCCCTAAAGCCTACATCATCATTGCGTACATCCTTCCCACACCCACTGTCTTTTAGGTGCAACAGATTTTCATTATGGGAACTTCGCTTCCTTACTCCCCCTTCCCCTCCCTCACCCTTGAATGAGTCCTGGATCTGCCGATGACTTATAGGCATAAATGTGGAAGTGAAAATCACTGAAACACATGCCACGTTACAACTCTCAAAACTACTTGCATGTATATAGGCCCACGTACGTACAGTATGTGCCTTGATTTCGTTAGATTTTAATGTTTAAGCGTCTAATTCACATATGATTACGCACATAAAATTATGGACAAAGTAGCAATCGTTTCACTTAAAATTTGACTACATTGAGTGTTATAAAAAACAAAATGAAAAAACTGATTCAAGAAACTCTTTAGGTTACACCCAAATACGTTTTTATTTTCCTCAAGTTTAAATGTTTGCTTAATGTTTCCTTAATTTTAAATCAAAAAAGATTTATGTTAAGTCGCGAACGTCGTATTTAGTTTAAGTACCCAGTTATATCTAGTCCAACTGAAGATTGACATTTTCTATTCACACTACGTTGCAGGCCTTTGTTTTGTCAACGACAATACCTAACAAGGCAAAACTTTTTCAAAGATATGTTAATAGGCCTTATGCAATGGCGTCACAAAACAGAAAGTTCGCCCCCCTTTCCCCACCGACAGAGGTAAGCGCGTATCAAATCAGACAGCTTAACTGTGTACCTGTCAGATACGCAGCAGACATCTATTACGCGCAGGTGAGATGTCTATGTCGTGCTTGCAGTGTGCTTCATTGTTTACCTTAGGCGTAGGAGGCGGGGGCTGGGGGGGGGGCTGCAGCCCCTCCCCCACCAATTTTTTTTGTAAAAATTCGGTCAATATGCTGAGAATTTTTCGGGCGCCTAGCCTAGGCTACTGAAAGAAAAATAATGCAATGATGTAGCTAAAGGTAATCACTAGTTAAAAAACTTCCTTGGTAATTAAAATTAAGTTCTGATTTGAATTTCACCAGCACCTATATATTCGGTAGAAATTCAACAGTGTGTTTTTTAATGATTAAACGTATATCATGATTATCAGTGGTGTATTTAGGGGGGCCATTGGGCCATGCCTCCCTCAATGATGCCGATTTTTTTTTTCTTTGTAGTACCTAAACATATAATTTTGTAACAAAAATTTTACTTCAACGGTAGCATATGTGGCACCAGATTGCATGTAAGGACACCTAATTTTCAACTTACATTATGAATATCAGCAGGGGTGGCGCCAGCGGGGGGGGGGGGCATGGCCCCCGTCGGGGAAGGCTGGCCCCCCGTCGTGGAAATTTTCCAGTTTTGTTGGGGAGCCTTAATCCGTACGATAAAATATGGACTCTCAACGACCTTCAGTCGCCCCCACGATCTGCTTGATTTTGCTCATAGGAAGGGCAGATTCTTCAATAAAGACCCCAAATTTTCGGGCTGGCCCCCCGTCGGGGAGCTTGGCCCCCTGTCGGGCAAATCCTAGCACCACCCCGATTATCAGTGGTGTATTTAGGGGACATTGGGCCATGGCTCCCTCATTGATGCTGATTTTTTTTTTCTTTTTATTACCTTAATACGTATTTTTTAACCCAAATTTTACTTCAAAGGTAGCATATGTGGCATCAGATTGCATGTAGGCCTAAGGACACCTAATTTTTCAAAACTTTTCAAAGGGAAGGGGGACACCCCCTTCTCTTAACACCTCCCCAGGCCGGCGATCACACAGCACAATGCATGCTCCCCAACCCCATGAGAAAAATCCAAAAAATTATTAATACGGAAAGAAAAGAGAGAAACATGGCAAATTGTTGTATGTAATTGGCAAGCGGTGTGATAAACGACGCATGCCTACATGATTTATACATTAACATGTGGAAACGCACGTGGAGCACGCGGACTTGGGGGTCAAATTTTTCGGGCAAGTCTTTACAGCCCCCAAATCAACGTGGGCTCCTACGCCTATGTTGTTTACCCTCCAAAATAACGTCTCTGACGTCAATGCATAAGGTCTATCCCTCCAATAGTATCATCCACCCGACGCATATTTTCGATAGCCGCCCAGAAAACGAGGAGTCGAGAGGCTACTGTTGCTTTAGCCCCGCACTTTTTCTGCCGCTGGCATTTTGGGCCGCTTTAAAATGGGATGATAGGCTTTTATTTTCTTGAACATGTTGAGCGGCTTCGATGATTAGCCCCACCCCCACTCCGCGGTACCTGCCACCTACCGCCAAGATATTTTAACCCCTACTTATGTGACCACTCGGAAGTGTTCATGACGGCCTCACTTCTTGAGGAAATAAATTTTGCTATGTCCCATGATATAATCGTCGTATCACAACATTACCAAACAATCAGGTCTGGAACCCCACACTACAAATCGCTTTTTATTTTAACGTAGACCCATTTGGTATCCACCTCTGAATGAAAGTTTAGACTTTATCCTCTCTGAATGCAAAAGAGTGAAATTCCACACATAGAGACCAGACTACATCCACAGGTTAGTTTAAGTTAGATGGGATTTAACGAACGACACATCAACACGAATGTGTTATATAGTGTCAGCTAGATAAAAAGGTAAAGTTCAAATACGGTTTCGAATATGGTTCAAGTTCAAGTTCGGTTTCAAATACGGTTCAAGTCCTTCCCTTTAGTCGCCTCTTACGACGGGCGGGGAATCCGTGGCATATTCTACAACCCCCAACCCACAGGGGGCGACAAAAGCACTGGGCAAATACAGGTGCACCTTGCACAATGGTGCCCCGGAGGCAGTTGTGGCAAAGGGTAACCTCATTATCCCCACGTTTAAACAAACCCCACAACCGGATGCAGTTTAAAGTCTACCCAGCACTAAGGTCAATTTAAGAGTAAAATACCCAAATCAAGCAGCTTATCTAATTCCATCATACAAAACTGTTGATTTCTAAACAAATTTAAAATTCAATCTTCACGATGTTGCGAAATTTGAATTTAGATTGAAAGGACGCTTCTAAGTAAATAGGAGTACGTTTACAACCAAACAAGACGATTGTGTGCAACAAGAATTTCTGAAAACACTAATCGGGAAATGAGAATTGAATATCGGGATGTTCTGTAACGCAGGGGTAACGGAGTATACCATGGCCCCTTGTCTGCATCGACGTCAACAGTTGGGGACAGAAAGAAACATAACCGTACTTCCGAAGCGGGGGAAATTCATATTCACCCCCTCCCTCTTCACTTTTTTGAAGAACCGTAGTGAAATGCGTCTGGCATATGCTCAATTCTTTAGCTTGCAATGTCAGATCTTATGAAATCAAACCCGAAAATTGTTAAAACTGCCATTTTCATTAATAAACATATGAAATTAAAGGTGACTGAACCGTTGCCACGTGTATGCCCTCTAAGAGGGGAAGTGGGGAAATCACCTGGGTTTTTACTACTGAGCATACAGAATCCAAAATATGTCCCATGCCCTTCAAGTTAGAGCTTTGGGTTTGCATTAGTTTTACTCAAGTTCATGCCCCCTCCCCACTTTTGAGAAGCTGTTGCAGTTGACCTTCGTGCTTCTTTTTGATCCATTTCAAACTGAGTGCCCTCCTTCCCGATGTGTTTACACTTGTACCGCATGCGGCTTCGCACGGTCCTATGAACTGACGAACAACTGATGAACATCAGCTTGGAGCCATCTACTAAGACAAGATACCAGTCCTAACGTTGGTATCATAAAAGACCACCTGCTGGAAGAATTGCAGTTAATGTTGCTGGTCTCCCAAAGAGAGACAACTGTTAAAGGAGTCGCCTCTTTCACTAAAATCCTGCAAATCTTGCCAACATGCATATTCATTTTCTCAGCAGAAGGGTTTCATGCCACAAAGTTTACCAAGGATTCCGTGACTGAGTACAAACCAGGATTTAAAGCCAGATAAAGGCATAGTACATTTATACTTCCACCAAGCTCACTTGGAAACTGACTATGACCTGATGACAGAGTTTTGGATGAAAAAAAAACCAAATGAGTAAACTTTGCTTTTTTACAAGCATACTCCCATCGGCCATCACCCCAATACACTTTTAGGTTTGAGGCAACCTTAATCCAAGAAAGATCCAGGACTCACTTCTAGGGAGATCCAATATCCATGACACATAGCTCCTGGCAGGTGGGTACAGAAAATTTGTAAGAATATTATTTTGAAAATTAAGAAGATGTGAATCGATTTGGGTATAAAATAAGGGAGTAATGTTTCTCCAGAACACTAGCTACAAACATACGATTATGCCGCCGTGCACCCCCACTTCTTGTATCTGTAAATACCTGTTTTTAATTGGTGTAAAATGATTCAAAATACTATACCATCATATATGAGAAGCCTCAGTGGGCAATGATATGTAAGGATTAGTTTAAGGTCTGTAGACATGTAACCAAACAAGTTGTTTTAGTCACCAATGTTAGATTAAGACCCAATGATGAAAAATCTGTTGGAATCATTCGAAAATCTTTTACTGTTCTCAAGATATATCCTCTTGAAAGTTTGACCATTTCTGCCAGTATGAGTTCTCATTAGCTGTGCAAAAAGTATGATGTGGAGTGTTGCACTGAGTCCGTCTTTCTTTTCTTAGTCATTTACAAATTATACGTTACTTACTATCTAGTTTCTAGTTCGGTGTTTAATGTGGTCATTTTCAAAGAAGTAAATAGCTACTTTCGAAATGAATCCCTCGGGGCATGCCAACATTACAGCTGTCCTTGGAATGAAGGCTAAAAATACAAAGGATAACATAACACTTACCTCATTAGCTCCTCTTTCCACGTCACAAATTTGCTTAAGTAGCTCATGTTAATTCATGATGTAACAAGTGGCGTAGCTAGATATTTTTGGTGGGTGGGGGGGGGGGAGGGGCAAAAGCAAAAAATTTCCGACTGATTATTATCTTAAGTAATGATGTACTATCTAAGCGTAGCACCACCATCATCTGGCATGTAGTGCGTGGAAAAAATTAGATTAAAGTATCTCCGAGATTGCCTTAAATGACACCCCCAGGCCTTGTCAGTAACCATTTCGATGCGTAACTCTGCTTAAAAGCATAAGAAGTGTTGAAAGTGTTTCAAATGAATTGTTTTTATTTATTTTTACTTACTTGAAATTTCCGACAGAGGCCTTCGGAGGCTTTGTGGGGGGGGGGGCGACTGCCCCCCTTCTAGCTACGCCACTGGGATGTAAGTACAAAACTGTAACTGTCTGGTAAAATGGTCAATATCTGATGGATTTTAATGGGAAATGCGGCTATTTTACGTTTTTATTGCTGTTTTACATGACATAGGGAGGTATCACATTTATGTGTCCACAAACTTTAAAATATGATACCCACTGTGTACCCTACATAAAATTACACACACTCATGTACACTGCAAAATATGGTCTTGAGCAGTTGCATAACTTTTTCTGGGAGGCACCGAGCAGTTTTATTTTTTAATAGGATGCAAAAATGCATTGTTGTTTCGATGATAAATATATGCATGTGTAATCCCTCATAATGCCAGCATGCCCCATTCTTTCTGTCAATAGCTGAATGTGATCTTAATGTGTTGGAAAAATACTGTTTTGTGTTCATATTTGACCATAGAAATTCTTGGGAAATTGTTTTCGTTGTGCTCCCATGACTTCAGATGACCTCTTACCTCCAGCAAAAGCAATAGGGTTTTATCTATAGGATTTAATTCATCACCAAGTGAGGTAAGAGAAGTAGTTACCTTTTCTAACTTGAGATAGTATGTTAATAAGGTTTTCAGAGTTTGACCTCAGCAACCCCAGATGACCATCGACCTCCACCAAAAGTGATAGGATTCTTTCATTTAATATAATGAATCCCAATGGTACAAATAAAGTGTATCCATGCTTCCTACCTTGAGATATTGTGTTATCACGATTTTTAAAATTATTGTTAAACAATGGGAGATGGCCGGCCAGCCGACACCAATTCACAGAACAGACTGGACAGTTCTTGGGTTTTGAATTACATGGTCCACAAGGACTTTGGTTATTAGGTATATGAAACTAGAAGTAATTTGTCCTACCTTGATATGAAATGCTTGATGAAACCTGGAGTTTTACTAAACTGATCTGGCCTGAACTGAACTAGTAAAGTCCACTTTCAAACTCTAGTAATACTAATAACTTATCATGACAAAAAAAAAAAATTGTGAACACTTCCTCACCTCCCAATGAGCCAGGCCTGTTTTTTGCATAAAAGCTGAAGGATATGTCAGAATGTGTGCTCCTTGCTTGGCTAAACAGAGAGAAAACTCTGGAAATCTCAAATCATAGCACTTCATAGGAGACATAAGGTTAAGGACAAAACGAGAAACAGCATTCTGGGAAAGTGTAGTAAGTACAGAAGTACATATTTCCATTCCTTGAGACAGTGGGCTGACTTGACATTTTACTGGCACAACCTTTTGTTATCTCATTGGACAGGTCTTTGGAGGTGCACAAAAAGACTGAAGAATCCAAATAATAGCACCAAAATAGACAAATATTTTAGGGACACTGTATGTAGCCTTTTGGGAATTAAGTCAAATATTAGTCAACCAGTCAAGTGTGTGTATTTATGTCAAATAGTTGCTTCACTTACATTAATTTCTTCAGAAGCAAATAAGAAAAGCTAGTACAATGAAAGTTCATTAAGTGGAAAATAATATTTGGAATACTGGCCTGCAATGCTTCTGGTAACAGGGTGGGAGGAGAACTGCTGACAGGGTGGGAGGAGAACTATTCCTCTCTTTCTACCTCAGATGAAGATTCACCTGCATGGAAACCTAATCAGAAAATCCTGACAGCTAAACAGTCATTCAGCAGTATGAGTTTTTGTGGTTAAGAACTTGCAATTTTTACAACAGTCCAAAAACCTCTGTTAATTAGTTCCAAATTCTCAGGTTTTCACATGTGTCTGCCTTGGGTAATCACAGGTATTTTGCAAATTTTGCAAACCTGTGTTAACCCTGGACGTTGACACAGGTTGGGCAGTAACTGTCTTTCACCATGGGTTTGCTACAGCTATTTACTGGTTTTACATGTAAGAAGTGTGGTAATTAAAACCAGTGTTAACAAAGAATTCTGTGACAAAACTGATTGCATGAAATTGATGGCACTGAAGAGAAAGTTTGTCACCCTGTGTCAAACCTGTGTCCAGGAAGGTTTGTCACCGAAGAACACACTTGATTTCTTTTGTTTTTCATGCATGATCCTGGGTGGTTATGGCACAGGTTGATACACATTTTCTTGTAAGGGAATTTTAAAATGGGGAAACTAACCAGCATGCCATCACTACACATATCTTGTAATCCCACCACAACGGAAATTTGTATTGAATGCGAGTCCCATGTTTATGCTCTTCTTCCTTTTTTGCTTTCAAAGGATTGTTGCATCACTCTAAACATATTTAGTATCCCTGGCCTGGGTGTCTACACTCACAAGTGGTGGTAGCACTTTAATTGACATATTTAAACAATAGCTTCAAATATTAGGCCACTCTGATTGTCCAATCAAAAACTGTGCAAATCAACCCAGGTGGAAAGTAAAATAGTGTAACCCATTGCATGCAGACAGGTCAGGTTACTGTGGCACTGAAATCACATACAGTAGTGTACTCACCAAAATGTGGCCTTGAAAAATTTAACTCAGCACAAGCTACTTTAGCTTTGGAAGGTGCATTATTAGGCAGATGAATTTTTAAATTAGAGGAGAGACTTGAAGTAAACTTATGTGGGGAGAATTTACTATTGTAAAGGATACAATGCCCAGTCCAATATTACCAACAGGAGAAGAAGCTGGGGGAACTAGCTTTGTACCTGGGATAGTCCAACTGGACTCCAGAATGGGTGCCAAACCCTCAACAGAAACATCATACAGGTGTAATTTATCATAGTGTTCCACAATATTACCATCAGAGTCTATCAACAGATGTCGGTTGAATATGCGGCTGGATTCTGAGGGATCTTCACTCTGTAATGAACATGAGCAAAGCAGAAAATAGAAATTATATCACATTTAAAGGTCTGGTGACATGAAAATAACATAGTTGGATATTTGATGTAAAAAGCATTTAAAAATCCAGAAAATAGCCACAGTTTCCATTAAAATCTATCAAATATTGACCATTTAACAGGGTATTTTTGTTTCACACTTGTACCATGAATAAACATGAGCTAAATATGCAAATATGTGACATCAAAAGAGGGACATACCATATATGGCTAATGTTAGCCTTTGTTTTTTCAACCTTCATTATCCCCTGAGGGGTTTACTATGAAGGTTAAAATTATTTCCTTGGGAAATATTGATATCACTCACCAAACTGTAAACTATCTGATCAGTAATTAAGAAATAATTTATAAAGGGTTAACAAAGAAATCTTCACACTGTGCAACACTCCACATCATTATTTTTGCATAGGCAATGAGTTACTTCAGAAACATCAAACTTTGAAGACATATCTTGAGAATCGTAAACAATATTGAAATAAATTCCACGCCTTTTTCATTGGGGTATTTATTCTTTAACTGATAAGTGAAACAGCTCTTTTTGGTAGCATGTCACCAGAACTTTAAGTTTACTCAGACTGATAAAGCTAACAAAATTTTTCCACATGCTGATAAGTTGGCAAAAAATATTTACAGAAGTAGTACAACTTGACGTCTATGAGAAATAATGCTAGTATGAGTGTACTGGCATACAGGTGTACCAACCTGAACACAGGAAGCTTTTCAATTGTTTTTATACCTGATATGAATTGGCAAACTCTGGCACTAAAAATCAGGAAAATCGTTTCTAGTAATGAGCTATTCGATTTACAGAAGACTTCAGCTTAGTGGCTAGTCAACTTGAAGTCACCCCTAGCAAAGTCTTACATTATAAACTTTTCCTTTGCAAAGTGCCCCCTGAGCAAACAAGCTCCCTCCATACTAAGTTTTCCTCGAAAAAGTTGCCCAGGGTATAAAGGCTTAAGCCCAGCTTTTACCATTTTAAGTCTGCATGCCGCTAGAATTCAATAGGCTTGTTTAGCTGAAGTTCCCCGGGAAGAGGGCATTTTCCCGAGTGAAAAATATAGACGTCTTATAAATGTCGCCTGATGGCTACATCCTCCTATTGAATTATAGCCTCATGGGTAGCCTGGTAGAGTCTCCTCCAGACCATGTGAATTTTTGTCAAGAGAAAAATAAATAACCAGATTATGGAGGATGAGTCCTAATTATATGAGTCAGGCCAGTATTCTAATCAAAGTAACTTACATGCATTTTAATTTACTCAGTAAAGCCTCCTCATGGGGTATGGCTCAAGTTGAGTCATGTCACTGAAGGTTAAGATGTGAGTAAAGTCCAGTCTCGAAGCTTTATTACATAATTAATAGTTATGCAGTTTGAACTGAATATTTGTGAGAGATGAATAAAATCCAGTCTCTTGAGTTACTTAGGTCCATGAATCTTACCTTCAGTCTCTTAAGTTGAGACTTGAATCTGACTCAAGTTGCATCATTAACTCTAGTTACTACAATACCAGAAATTGTAAGCACTGATACCAGTTTATTATACCAACTGTAATTTTTCCCAGATGGACTCTTGGGCTCTTTTTAAAGGTTCTGAACAAAATCCCTCCCCCTCCACCTCCTCTAAAGAATTTCCAAGGGCTATCAATTTGGTTTCCACATGGGCTGTTTTTATTGCTTTTGTTGGCATAAGAATTTAATACGAGAGAAGGGTTTTCTCAGTCATGGTGTAACATATGGTATTTTTCTTTCTCCTCAATAACTTTCTGAAGGTGATTTTGGCAGCTTCAGGGGCCAATCACCCACCACTCCCCTGCATTTTGTGCCTTGCTTAATATTCTCTGAACCATCCTGTATGAAGAAATAGCATAGATTATCAGCATGAATATCTGCTTTTATCTATAGAGCACAGGAACACTTCAGATTGTTTCACAAATCCTTCTAATGTACCATACTTTAACATGGAGTCCTATAAATAACCAAACTCCTAGTGATACTGCTAAATGTACCTTGATATGGAGTCCTACAGACAACCAAACTCCTAGTGATACTGCTAATGTACCTTGATATGGAGTCCTATAAATAACCAAACTCCTAGTGACACTGCTAATGTACCTTGATATGGAGTCCTACAGACAACCAAACTCCTTGTGATACTGCTAATGTACCTTGATATGGAGTCCTATAAATAACCAAACTCCTAGTGACACTGCTAATGTACCTTGATATGGAGTCCTACAGACAACCAAACTCCTAGTGATACTGCTAACGTACCTTGATGTGGAGTCCTATAGACAACCAAACTCCTAGTGACACTGCCAACTCTCTATAGCTCTTTACAGTTGGGCCATCAACAGGTTCAGCCAGGTCCACTGCTCTCTGTGAATTTTCTGACAGATAGTCACTGGCTTCTGGGAGGAATACAACCTGTGAAAAGGAAGAAACAGGACTCCTTCTAATCTCAACCAGAATCCCCAAAACACTACAGAGCTCAAGTTCAACCTGAGAAACACAAAAAGGGCCCCCAAAATAACATTGTTAATTTGGACAAAAGACATTTCAAAAAGGAGGAAAACTGAAACTGCTTCTGTACATCCTTGTAATAAACTGAACAGAGTCAATAACTCCCAACATACTCATGCATTGCAGCACCAAAAGTAAGATTTACAGGGCATTCCCCTCCCCCTCCTCAAAATAGCACATGAAAATTGAAAAGTATATACTTTGGAAAATAGTGTATGTAAACCATGGAAAATGTGACTTAAGCCAGACTTGAGTCTGAGTGCACTGCTCAGGTTGTCTATACTTTTGTCAAGTACGAATCTTTTTTTTCTGACAGGTACAGAAAAAGGAAAAATTCTTCACATTGGAAGTAACTTGGGAATAATAAATGATTCATTAAAATAACAATGAAATATTGGAATCATGTGATTAACATATAAAACAGTTCAGGTATTGTATATATGCAACAGACAGCAGGTTAAGAAGATCATGCCCATATAAAAAGAATCCCTGTGAGAACGGGCCCAACCACTCCCATCCGCTCTCTCCATCCAGCCCTGCCCCTCCCACCTTCATTTACTGTCTCTGATCATAAAGAAATGTGAAATGCTTTTAGCCATACAGCCTACTGTATGATTAAAATTACAAACAGATACAGGGGTAATCAAAGCCAAGAGGGGTCAGGGAGCAAAGCTTCTCCTCAAAAAGCTTCTGTCCCCCTGGAAAAGTAAGAAATTATCATTGACTTAATGGATTCTAACATCCAGCTGCCCTGTGCATTTTTTCCAGTCCAGCCATATCTATCGTGTGGTTAAGGATAGGTGAGCTACAGTATGGGTCACAGTTTCCAACAATGGAAATTACAGAACTGCCAAACTTACATGACCCCAAAGTACTCAAATCTCAGTTTCAACTACCACAGTAGGACAATTTCAACTACCACAGTAGGACAATTTCAACTACCACAGTAGGACAATTTCAACTACCAACCACAGTAGGACAATTTCAACTACCACAGTAGGACAATTTCAACTACCACAGTAGGACAATTTCAACTACCACAGTAGGACAATTTCAACTACCAACCACAGTAGGACAATTTCAACTACCACAGTAGGACAATTTCAACAACCACAGTAGGACAATTTCAACTACCACAGTAGGACAACTTTAACCACCACAGTAGGACAATTTCAACCACCACAGTAGGATATGGCAAAATCCATTAAGATAAAGGATATGGAGGAACAAAAGTTAGAAGGAACTATTTTGTGGAAAACATCTGTTAAACGCAACAAAACTGATGTTTGACTTCAAGCTACTGTAGCACATATATAAATGTGCTAAACGTACAGTACTTCAGTCAGGCAAAAGTTGAACTTGTCTCCACTGAGAATTGTGAGATCACAGTTAAATACTGCATATAATTAGCAGTAAAACTGAAAGTCACTTTGGAAAGTCATGAGATTTATACATGTATATTTACTTCTATTTGACAAGTATTTTCTAGTAACAGTACATACAAAATACAACACATTTTTGACTGAGGATAAGTAGTGGTACTGTCACATGACTAGCTCTTTTCATAGTTTTCTGTACTTGGACATGCACACTCTAGGAGGGTTCACTAGATCGAAGGTTTGCTAGAATGAAGGTTCACTAGACTGAAGATCCTAATTAATCCTATAACCCTAACCCTAACCATAATCCTTACCTGGGCCCAATTCTACTCAAGGATAATCCTAAGCCTAATTCTAAACCTTATTCTGTATCTAACCAGAATCCTTTTATAGAACCCTATTTCTAACTCAAAGTAGATTTTCATCCATAAGATATCTTTGGTCTAGAGAAACTTCAATCTAGTGAACCTTTGGTCTAGTGGATATCCCTCATGTCCTCTTCTACTTCGTGTGACTGTTGAATTAATATATTCAAACAAACCTTTGCTCCAAGATTTGCTGCTTTGGTGATGAGAGCCTTACTTTCACAGAAATTTTTAGCTTTGTCAGAATTACACATCAGCTGACAGACTGCAACAAGGTTTGCTCTTGCTGCTGAGGCCATTCTATAGATGGAACTCATTTATCAAAAACTGCAGAGGAAAAGAAGTTCTAAGAGTAAATATTAGCAAACTATGGCAATTATATTGATGCCTATCAAAAATTACAACCACCAAATGCCATGATGGCAAGCATTTTGGTCAGAGTCTGAGTCATTTCAAAGTTATAACCTTCATTCCTCTCACTTAAAGAAATCTAAGTGACTGCATATTTCATTAGCCTCCAAACCCAGACAAAAGTCCAAATTATGCTAAAGCCATTTGGCTTTGCCCCCTTTTCAGCTTTTGTTTTGAATCCTTGTGTACAAGTCTGTGCGGGAATTGTTTCATCCTTCCCCAGGCCGGCTGATACAAAATTGCAGATGACCCAACTTGCTTCCTTTCACACTAGCTAATTGATTTGTTTACTTGGCTGGCCAGACATTTAAGTTTCTTGCATAATGCCCTTAACAATTTGCAATACCAATTTAACAATGAATGCATTCAGAGCTGTTGCTTGCAGACCTCCCAAGTGACCAGTATTTTGCAGGTTCTTCAACCCGCATTTGAACACCTAAACCCGCTGACCCACCCAACCCTTTGAAAAAACCCGCATTTTGTAATCTCCGTACGAGTCACGAAAACAAAACCCTGCCTTCCGATTCTTATACCAGGAAGCATAATTCTCCACACTAACAGTGGCATAGCCAGGTTTTTTGTCAGGGGGGCAAGAGCACTAAGATTTCCCCCAATTAGTGATCTGCTTCCTAATAATCAGTGTTCTCTGCAGGTCCAGATTTTGTCCTGGTGCTTTCCTCTGACCTGGCTGATGTGACTGATCGCCGTCCTGGGGGAGGGGTCTAAGGAAAATTTTTGCTCATATAAGGTGGGCTAGATGCAAAATGGTGCCACATTTGGTGCTAAATGTAAACTGAATACATCACCAAGAATTCCTATTTTTAGGAAGCTTTTTTTACCTTGCTTGTCTTCAGGTCTTGGTGAATTTTTCTTGAGTCCTACTGGTAGATCAGAATCACAATGGGTGAAGTACAGTAATTAAGTGAACCCCGTACACAATCAGTGCAAATTTTACGAGGACCTGCCCTTGTAGCAGAGTATAGCACCTGACCACTGACCCATTCTAACAAACTGCATATACCACAATGCTGCTGCTTTAATTATCAAGAAACATTGGAAGTATACAGTACAAGGACAGAGTCCCTTGTCAGAGGTCCAGAGATCCCATGCTGTATAAAACAGATAGTAAAACATAACTAGTACAACTATAAGCATGGTGTCATCATTCCATCTCTGAAAACCTTAATGAGGACTGGTTGTGCCAGTGTGGCATATACTTTTAAATAAGTAAAGTGTACTGGTTGAGAAATTTAAAATTTTACCAGATCATGCGCAAATTTTACCATATATTCACTTTCAAAATTTCCCCCAAGATTTTCCAGAGGGGGCAACTCGCCCCCACCTGTCCCCCCTGGCTACGCCACTGCACACTAATTCACCAAATTACAAATCTCGTAGCACATTCAGCTGCCTGCTGAGCTGAGCTCCAGGTGTGCATTATTATTATAGCTATTTATATGTGCGTGCAGTATCAAACACGATTGATACTTACGTAGGGTATGCAATGCGTATATGCATTACGTACTGTTGCATGAAACAATACAGAAACACGTGTGAGCCTACGCCCTGTGTTTTGGTATAAGCAATGATGTGCATGCTAACGCGCGCAAGTGCTCCTTAGCGCCGAAGGGGCTAGATGTCTGACTTCGCCATACACTTGAAGCCACACTGTATGAGCTGAAATACAGCAAACACCTTTCTTTTGGTGACGTCACAATACAGTTTACATATGTTTGACATTGGTTAACTGTCTTGCTCAGAGAGATAATGAAATTTAGGGCAAATGATTATCCAAAGAGATAGGAACAAAACCCTGTGCATGTGAAGCATATAACTTGCTGACCGCATCTGCTCACATAGTAAGCTTATTGAAGAACACCGTGTTTTGCTAAACATACCGTTGACAGTTTCTGGGAATTGCTTTGCCGTATTTCAAGTGTCATGGTGGCCCGGTGTAGGCTTTCATGGAATGCCAAGAAGGCAATGGCTGTATTACGTTATGACACAAAAGTCAGACATCTAGCGCCTCCAGCATTAAGGTGTGCTTAAGCGCCTTTATAGCATGCACATCACTGGGTGTAAGGAATATACGGTAGAATGGTGTGAACTAGCCAGATAACTGCATTGACATATTGCGAGCTTCAAGGTTTTTTTTTCATCTTACAGACAATTCAGTGAGAGTCTTGGGCTTCGTTTAACGCCCAAACTGAGAGGAAATATACAGGCTAGGTGCTAGGGGTGCAACACCACTTTTCTTCTTCTTATTTTTCATCCTGCAAGTAATGCAGCCACACAGGGTTTGCAAATGGTTAACATTACATGAAAATCTCCGAATAGAATTTTGGTCTTTCCACCCATATTTTACCCTAATCAGGCGGGTTTTATTCAGTGTACTGAATAAAGGGATTATTTGGCTCAGTAGTCTGTGGATATGTGCATGTGCATGTATGCTTGGTTTGTCTCCTCCCTACACCCTGTACAGGTATTCACCAGCATGTGCTGACCATCTCAAAAGGTCTATTGTGTTGAATACAGAGAGTCAATAGAGTTAACAGTCTAGTGGTTTCTGCTCCATTAGTCACAAGAGCACCTATGGTGTCTGATAACAGATTTAGCCTGGGTTTAATCAAGTAAGCAGCATCAGATAAGAGCTTGGACAGTTTATCTATTCGGAAAAGTTTAATTAATTACCTCATGAAAGCCTGACAGGCAAACATTCGTTGATTGTTCCAGTAGTCCATTAAGAGGAACTTGAATAGAAATTGGTTTAGGAATATTGCCGTGATTATAGAATTATCGCAAAAATTTCTGTTTCATTATTGCGATGGTAAGTATCGCCCAACCCTGACTGTCAATGCAGTGTTATAATCCTTTAAAACACGAAAATTCAGGCCAGTTTTGTGGACTAATTTTCTAAAAAAAAGTGCCACCATCTTGTACGTAGACACTTTTATAATTCATAAAATTTCAAAAAGGGGAGGGGTGCACCTCCTCCCCCAGGCCGGTGGTCTAGCCTGAGCTAGAAACGGACTGCAGGAGTGGACCAGCATGTCACCTCTTGGGACTTGGGAGCGATGTGCTTGTGGTCACTGTGTTCTTCTCCACTGAGAAAGTCAACCAAACAATCTGTTAATCACACCTGCCCAAGTTGTTTATCAAATAGATTAACTTCGGTAATTGACTGGGAGGGGTTCCTCTTCAGACTCCAACCCTGTTGTTCACCTAGTGTGGATCTCCACCTCAGATTTGTCATCTTCTGAGTACATAATTTCTCATTGTTTTTCTTGCAGTACGGCAATTCATTCATTCCCCCATCCCCACAATGTAGAGACACTTCCCTGCCTTAAACAATCAACTAATAAAAGTTATATTTAATGGCGTTACGTTTGCAAAATTAGATATTCATGTACCTGTGATCTTCAATATGGTTTCCCCGCGGCGCACTGCAATACACAACACACTTGGCCTTGCAGGTACCTGTTCCACGATGATTTGTTGTTCTTGATCGCACTTACAACTTAATGTAAAGACTAACCTCGTTTAGTTCAGCACGGACCCACCAAAAAGAAGCGTTTAACTTCAGATTTGAAGTTTGAAAGCACTCTTTTTGATTTGTGTTTTCGGCTCATTGATGGAACTAGCTGTAGTGAAACAGTAACTTCGGAAGTCCACACACAAACTTGCTTTAGTTCGTGCACAGTGAAGGGAATTTCCCTCTCATGGTGTTTACGGAATAGTAGAGAAGACATCGTCATCATCGTTGGAAGATATAGAATCCCTTTGGGCGTACACACAACGGAGTGAGAGGGAGTAAGATGCCAGACGGAAATGTTCAATGTCTTCGAGTTAACTTCTCCGTTTAGCATATTCCATGTACAGCTGAGGAAAAGAAGGAAGACTTACACCAGGGGCATAGCTAGGATGAAATTTTTAGGGGGGCCTAAGGTATTAAGGGGGTCACAGCAGGGAGTTGCTATTTAGAAGGAGGTACATCGGAAACTTTAATTTATGGTAATCTGATTAGATCCACCTCATCGTTTGCATAGTTTCAATTCATGAGTGATTATTAGAGCTTAGGGTACCCACTTCTTTTGTCTGATCCTTTTCAATTGGTAAATGATACCTAAGTAAACCTTTTATACACCCACTTATACTGTATGAATAAGATTAGGAGTAACAATGCTTTGATCCGAAGGTTTTTACCGACAGTCAAGTAAGAAACCCTGTCTAATAAAACAAAACGACTGTAATTCCTAAGGAGTCTATAGAGAGACTAACTAATAACAATAAGGTCTCACACTGGAACAATGCGGAAAGGACTAAAGAGAGGTGCAAGACTATAATTTGTTTTAAGATTATACTAATTTCCGCAAACTTTCGCAATTTCCGAATGGTAAGTTCATGATCAACATGTTACATAAAATTTAACAAGCCTATTGTGAAAAGCGTTGCATCGCGTTGGAAGCTGCAAATTAATTTTTAAGGAAAGCGACTGGCAATGCTATAGCATATAGACAAAATTTGTTGACATGTCTTTTCAACGTAGCAGACGACATGAACCTTTTGTTAAATACTAACAATACCTCTAAAACCCATTGTATCTTCAAGTTCTGTACAAAGTAAGTGACCTTGGCGGCGACTAGGCGTGGACAAAGGGGAGAGCTGCCGTTTTATCTCCTTCTAAATGACAACTCCCTGGTCACAGCATTCATGGCCGTCCTTAACTCTTACAAATTTTGTTAGGACACACACAATTTCTGGGGGGAAGCTAGCAAACATCTGGGGACCCAATCCCCCCATAGCTACGCGCCTGACTTATACTGGGGGTTCTGCAGTTAATGTACTAGACTTTGTTGTTATTATTAGTTTTCAATTGGTTTCAATTTTGAGATAAGCTGAATCTTTATATTGTGTCTGACTGGAAGTGCCGTTAAGTGATTGTCAAGTGGGACTATTGGTGACTTACTATTAAGTATCCTGCTACACATATAGCATAACCATCAATTTTCCTGGTGGTTCTCGAGTAGAGGACGGTTTCAATCTCACCCTAGACAGTAACAACTCTCCCGAATAAGGTAACTTCTAGCCCCTCTTCCAAGTAAACCAAACCTCCTGTCTACTACATAAGACAGAGCCATGGTAGCATATTGCACTGACTTTAAATTGCTTGAGGCAGTATTGTCAAATACAAGCATAGGCGTACGAGGCGGGCCCAGGGGCGGGGGCAGATCGACCACCCTAAGAAAGTTTCTGAGGTCGAAAATTCGGGCAGGAAAGGACAAAATTTCGGTCACAGAATACTAGGTGAAATTCCGGCGGAGATGAAGTTAAAGTGAAAAGATTGCCCGAATTTTCTACTGAGTTCCGGAATTTTTGATCGAATGCCCGAAAAATGTGCAAAACTTTTCGCGCGCTTCGCGCACATGTAGTGGTTTGGTGATCTATTTGCCCCTGAACTGCAACGAAATTTGGGCAACTTTTTGAGTTTCGGGCAAAAAATTTTCTGCACCCCAAATTGGAAGAGTCCCGTACGCCTATTAACCTGTTAACACAAGCTGACTGTACAAGTCGTTTACCAGCCAGAGTGAATCTGTATTGTTTGAATAAATGCCAATCAAAGTAAAGTTATCAACTGTATTTAGAGCTCTAGCCTATAGGGCTATTCTTAAATATGTTTGCCCTGGTTTGGAGGGATGGTCATGAGAGCCTCCCTCTCCAGATGATTAATTGCCACTAATTAATGAATCTTGCAACACTACCTGACTAAGTTGAACATTTAAAAAAAAACGGTATATGTCCCCTTGTTTATCTAATATTGCACCTGCATACAGGCTGGAGGCCTACGATCCCGGTTACTTCGAACCATTGATATGAGACCGAGTTTCTTAATTGTAATCCATCCGGTAATGTCTGGGGGTTTCATTTTAAAAGAACTAACAAAGAAGCTGCCTAATTATCAATAATTTTATAAATATGCGTTGATCACGAAAGGGATTCTTCCCTTTGATTCAAGATCAAGATGTCGTTGTTTCAAAAAAAAAAGAGATGCAAAATATCTTTCTAGGGGAATACTTTTACGTAATATTTTTTCGAGGCTGTTGATTTCGTTATCACACCTTCAAGTTCAACAGCCTAGCTTGCACTGTCGGAGCAGCTCATCCATCTCGAGTGTTTCAATTATTTGTTATTATTTTCTCGCTTATATGAAACCGCGCAGCCAGATTATATAGTGACAGGTTTTGCCCGACAGGGGGGTCAGGGCATCAGGCTCCAAGGCAAAGACAAGAAGCAACCCGAAGCCCCAACGAGGGGGGGGGGGCTTGCGGAAAGGGTGGAAATTGAAGAGGCAGGACGAGGTGATTGGAACAGACAGGTCTGGTATTAGTATACTTCTAGATACCTTCTCCCTGACTGGATGAAAGCCTGAGTGAAACAATGATACCGGCGGTACCATTCCATGACATCATCAGATCGTGTGTATTTACTGAAAGGATCGACTTCAGATCAGATAAATTGTAGTGTAGTAAAAATCTGACTCTTGGAATTGCGTATGGGACCGAATGAAGCGTCGAAGAACTGTTTAGGTCACTACACGTAGGACAATGTGGGCCTATACTTATTGACAGCAGAAATTAATGTGGGGCACCTGGTCATTGCAGGGAATAAAAACGAAGTTATGTCGCGGCGTCTTCTCGTGGAAATGGGTAATACCTTCTGCCGCGCGAGTTACCCAAGTGCGGAGATGAGGGAGTTGCCTAGTGGCAACTGAGATCAATGCGAATACGGATACAAATCCCGACCTCTACAAATATTTGTGAAGGGTACCAGTAGGATACTTGATAATGGGGTAGTGCTTTGCTTATTGCTACATATATGCCATGCCCACGTCTCCACGTCGGGGAAGGCTGGCCCCGTCTGGGAAATTTTTCATTTTCGTCGGAGAGCCTTAACCGGTACGATGAAGTACGAAGTCCTCAACCGCGACAAGTCGCCCCGACGGTTTATTGACCTGTTTTAAGTTACTCTCAAGAGAGCAATTCTTTAATGGGAACCAAAATTTTTCGGCGTACTTCGCGCGATGAGATTTATTACTTTCAGTTTCATCCAAAGCTACAATTATTTCCCACCTAACCAAGTAACGTAAAGGCAAAGTATACAGTTTTATGTAGAGGTCGGGAATTTCATCCCATATCGCATATCCTAGTTCTATTATTCGCCTGTGTGGTAGTCTTGCTCTGGACAGGGACCCAAGCTTGTGCCAAGTTGTAAAACAGAACTGGTAGATAGTTATGTGAGTTGTGCACTGTACAGTTCAACGTTCCTTGAGAACTATTGTAAATACGCCCTCTACATGTCTTCAAAGTTCATTTCCTTACTAGGAGCAAGGAGTTGTTCCGTAACAACTATACCTGCTAGGAGGTTGACGATGGTACAGAATTAGGCGTGGATCCAAGGGGGGGGGGCTTTCCCGCCCTCAGCCCCCCTTTTTCACCACATCAACAATAACAAATAAGCGAAAATTAGCATAATGTTAATCTAGGAGAGTATTCAAGGGGGCTTTCAGCTCCCCCCCCCCCTTCCTTTCGAAATGTCTGGATCCGCGCCTGAGAATGGTAGGTACACTAACTTTATGGGGTTGAGTGAGGAGTGACAATGTTAAGGTTTACTGAACCCTATACCTTTAGTGTACCTAACATTCTGTGCCACCGTCTCCTAGTACTAGGTTATGATCGAGAATCTAGATACTCGAGTACGTACAGTTTAGTTGACAAGCGCCTTATTTTGATAGAACGTAGGAATGAGAATTGAAAATTTATTAACTTAAGACAAGTCGTGCTATACGGTAAGCGACTAAGTTTGGTTATTTCATCAGGCAGACGGGACGTGGTTTCGGAACAATGTAAGATATCTCGGAGCATCAATAATCCCGACACATATTATTACTTTAATTTAATACAGGCATATGTGGAAATCCCCGGGGGATGGAGGGATATATTCCCCCCACTTTTTGACAAGGTGGTCTACATAAACACCCCTCCCGATTTTCAAAAATGTTACAAAATATACCCTCTGTATTATTATGTTTGGTTATCAAATTGATAACTTTTGAGAGTTTGAAGTAAAGTAAACTGTTACGTAGCTTAAAAATTACTTCCAAATGTTATTTTCGGCGAGCTGCGCTCGCATCCATCGTGCATTGTTGTCTTATTATTTCATGTCAGCTTGAGGGAGATTTTTTTCCAACGCCCAGTTATTCGTCAGAGACTCCTACCACCACCTATCCTCTCAAACCACAAGCAGGACGGTAGCTTATTAGCCGGGGAAAGCCCGTGACGGTTTTGACTGGGAAGGATTGCTCGAATATGCTCCTTTATGTAGGGGATAAGTGAACGGAAGAAGAGACGGGAAGAGGGAGGGCATTTAAATGTAAACTGGATATCTTTTTTCAATGCAAGATGAAAACATTCTGTACTGTCTTTAACATATTCTTTCTCGGCGCGCTTCGCGCGCACCCGTCGTAGATAGTTGTGCCATTGCCATTTCCTTTTAGAAATTTCATTGTTTCAACGCAACACGAATACCAGCATATGCTTTTCGCCCACCCATAACCCCCTTGCACCATAAAATTCACTGACCATTTGTACAAATACTATTACCAAAACCGTAGCCAAATTTCAATTTGAGGGGTCTGTTAAGAGCAAACTCAATGCCATTTTCCGACAGTGAAATGATTCAAGGTTCCGGTAGAGGCTCACCGCGTTCCCGCGCCTACCAAACCCCTGCAGGGTCACTTCAACTTCCACCCTCCCCAATGATAAAATTGTGTAGCCACAGGCCTTGCAAATTCCATGCGCCTTCTCTGAGTGTCACCAATTCGAACCTGATCGGTACAGTGTTCACCAGAAAACAAACTCGTTGCCCCTGACGAGTAATCTTATATAAACCACTACCCACAAGCCTCCTGAATCATGGTGCCAAGCTGCGTACGACTTAGGCCAACAACAGGTATGGTAAACTATCATTTGCGTGGTCTATCAGGTTATCATTTTTGTTGTCTATTTTAGTTCGCATGCAGTTTCTTTCAGTTAAGAAATAGCTAACTTTTCCATTCCTATGCTCAAAATTTTGTAAATGTCCCAGTATTTCCGGGTGCAAATGATGAGATGGATTCCAGGGTACTCGGAAAAAGCTTTCGGAGGAAAAACGCCTGAGAATATTTCTCAGTAATTGGTCCTAATGCCATTCATCAGTATCGGTGGGTTTCTTTGCAATCACATAAACAAACCATTTTAAGGCACTGTGTGAGTCATTTTCAAAGATTCATAAAAACTAAAGTATTTGTACATGCATCATTTGTCAACACAAGCAATTTATCAGCCGCGTAAGGCGCGAGTCACACTACAGCGATTTCGGATCGGATTACGGTCCGATTTTTTTGAGTTTTTGGGTGCATTTACACTTGATCCGGATCTGATCGCCTGCGCGGGGTCTGATCCACTGCTCGAGATCAAATTTGTAGTATAAACGCAGATCAGATCCGGATCTGATCGCCCGATTTTGATCCTAGTAAGGGGGGAGGATCAGACCCCGCGCAGGCGATCAAACTTGTAGTGTAAACGCTCCCCGGATCAACGGTGACCCGAGATCAACGGTAATTCAACGTAAATTATTTGGAGGTCACTTCTGCAAAAAACACTCATTATGCAGGGAGGTGGATCAGAGTACGAGACAAGTGTAAATGCACCAGGATCAAGCCATACACGTAATTCGATATGCTGATAACATAGGGCGATCAGATCCGGATCAAGTGTAAATGCACCCTTAGTTAGAATCTTCTCCATCTCTGGTCGGAGGGAACCAAACATTTGCCAACGTGTAAATATTTGATTTGTACCAGAGGACTATGCAAATGAAATGTAACCCAATTATTTCGTGACGTCACATCGACAGACAGCTTTTATCGGACTACGCGTGTCCGATAAAAGCTGTCTGTCGATGTGACGTCACGAAATAATTAGGTTACATTTCATTTATAGTTTAATGTGTTCCATATTTTTATTTAGATACTTAAGATTTAAGTGAAGATTGTAAAAACATTGTTACATACAATATAATGTTGATTATGTTGCGGGGCTGTCAACTCTCACGCATTTCGGCGCAATCTCTCGCTCTCACGATGAAGTATCAGTTTCTCACGCAATGTATCAGTCATGGTGTAAAACTTCCACTCATAACGCAAACGATGTACCGCGTGTCGGTAAAATGCCAGCCATCAGTGGCGTAGCTAGATATTTTCTGGGGGGGGGGGGGGGGGGGCAAAAAATTTCCGACAGATTATTATCTTGAAGTAATGATGTACTATCTAAGCGTAGCGCCACCATCATCTGGCGTGTAGCGCGCGGAAAAAATTAAAGTATCTCCGAGATTGCCTTAAATGACACTTCCAAGCCTTGTCAGTAACCATTTCGATGTGTAATTCTGCTTAAAAACATAAGAAGTGTTGTAAGTGTTTCACATGAATTGTTTTATTTACTTCCGACAGAGGCCTTCGGAGGCTTTGTGGAGGGGGACGACCGCCTCCCCGGCCCCCCCCCCCCTCCCCCATCTCTAGCTAAGCCACTGCAGTAAGCTGACAGTGGTGCAGTATACAGTAAAACATACCGGTAGGCCTCGGAATTTTCAATTTTTCGTAGACCTTTTCATAATGTGAACAAAATATCTAATTAAAAATTTTCAGGAACATGAAACATCAGAAATCTGGCAAATTTTACACATGCAGTAATGAGACACGGGAAGTGCCATTTCCTGCAGTCTAGGGGTATTTTTGGCAAAAAGTCTCCCTGGCGGGACGCTCCGCGCGAACCGATGGTCGTGCTCCGCGTTAATAGTCTCCCAGCGAATCTCACCAGTCAGGAGTCTCCCAGCGAATCTTCCTCTCTGCAGTCACTAAAAATTAGTGTAAGCCGTATGTTTGCAACCTACATTGCAGAATGCAGAAGCGTTCCATAATGCAGTAAATGCTCACACTTTAAAAAAATCGGAAAATTTAGGTGCTTGCCCCCTGGAAGAAAGTTTCGCTACGCCACTGCATAATGATAATTGGCAGCATGCAATCCATAGGATATTACAACAACACGACGGCAGTGCCGTCACCTTCTGATGATTTCAACCTTGCATACATATTCTTTCTCGGTAAAATCGAAACTGCCCTCCGAGAGTGCCATAAGGAAAAAAAAAACATGGATTAAATCGAATTTTTCGCCAGTAATGCCTGTTTTGAAGTCATAAAAATCCGACCGAATATATGCCTCCTACCACCCCACGCGAACATCGAGCGCCATGTCACGTCAGTCGGATCTGTCAGTCTGTAGGCTACTTTTCAATATGGGCAAAACTGCGTTTGTTTTCTGTCATTATTCGTGCGCAATTTTACTGAGAAACATGAAAAGAAAATTCTTAAAGATGTTCCCAGTTTGGTTAGTCTCGGAAGAATTCTATCAAAGACTTCATGGCGGAAATTTCTGGATGGCAACTTCTCTATGACAAGTGTCGTAACTTCGGACTTGCCAGAGTTATCCATTTGAGCCCGAGCTATCGTTTTGGCTGAGAGACAAAGTTGGTCGCAAGCCTGAATCAAAAGAATACAATGACGCGAACATCCGCTCATGAAGATGTTTTATTACAAAAGTATATGATATTCTTTATGCAATGTTAAATGATATACTTTTCTTTCTAAATAATGTCTAAAATTATATTTTATGAATATGCATTTCTTCTATGATGTGCTATTATAATGGCAAGAGAACATAGAGATGACGTCAGAAGTCTGGTTTAATACTGGATGCCAAAGGTTGGCTATATAATACAAATATAAATAATGCTCATCGCACATGTTCATTTCAACATTATGCTACTTAAGCACTGTTATATATAGTATGCTGTGTACTGCAGTCCTAACTTCTGTGATAGGATACAACCTGATGAGTTCATGTGAACAAAAATGATGAATTGGACATCTTTCAAGGCTTATACAATTTCAGAGCAGGCTATTTCAGTACATCATCACCAAAACCAAAAAAGTAAAACACATAGATTCCTTATTATGAAACAAACCGGACGGATCCAGGGGGCGCAACTGGCGTGTGCCCCCTACTGTCAGTTTCATGTAAAGGTTTTGTTTCATAATTTATGTCAATACACTGAAAACATGCTAACTTATAAACTGCTCACTCTATTTTGAAAGATTACAGAGCCATGACATCATCCCTGCTTGCTCCAAGTTCATATTTGGTAAAATAGGTGACAGATAAAATCAGCTGCTTATATCTAACCAGAAAGCCAAAAGGCTTAGTGATTCCTTGCCTCTTGGATATCACTTACGTACTATGTTTTTAAGTTGGCAGTTTCATTTTGAAGTTACTATTCTTAAAGTTCTTAAAGTTGGGAAGAAAAACGGTAAAAGTCTACCAGCAGAGATCAAACAGACAGATGTCATGTGAACAACTTAGCTCATAAATCAGCTTTTGACTTTTAAATTGGGGTATTATGTGCATGATGGTTTTCACAATCTCAGGCTTCAAAGTGGTTCATCACAGAAATATAGGAGGTTTTATAGGAAAGATACTGATGAATATACAGGGTTTTATAGGATTTTTCCAGGAAAATACAGAGTAAATTTAGGAATTAATGTCAGACACTAGCTGTCCTAATTATTTTCAAAATTCCTCAAAGTTGTGGATGGGGCAAATACAGTATACCTTAGGAAAATAATAAACTATACTGTTCAAATGATACAAATGTGATTATTAGTATTACAAGTGTGGGCCAAGTGGCAGAATGGCAAGAATAAATTCCCTGACTGTGGTGTATTTGCATATTTTGACCCTGGAATAAACTGTCCATAAATGTTATGGTTAGCGCATACCAAACAGGCAGCAAAAGTTGTAATATTAGAAGTTTAGAACACAGAATGTCACTATGATGATGCTTTGAATGGATGGGAAGATAATATCAAGATGAACTGTTGCTAAATTCCTAAAAAACACAGACAGAATTCACCTCAGCTCCAATGAGAATGTGGCTGAGGGGGGAGGGGGAATTATTGAATTTTTTGCTGCTTAAATAACAGGAAATGAACTCCTAAGACCCAATTTTACTATAAAATATACACTGTGTTGCTATAGTCAATCTTGATAGTGTGACATATGGGTGATGACAGTAAGATCATAGGCCTATGGCAACTGTATGGTTACTATGGATACCTTCAAACTCACTTTCCAATGGCATAGCCAGAACTGTCTCATGGGGGGCCACATAGTATATTCTGTAATTGTTGGCATGGAGGAGGTGTCCAAACCCCCTCCCCTCTAAAATTTTTTTGAATGATTGGGTGTCCTTACATTTAATCTGGTTCTACATATGTTATCTTTTTGAAGTAAAATTTGTTTTCAAAAATTTACATATTTTAGGTTACTAAATTAAAAAAAAAAAAAACCGACATGAGAGGGGGGAGGGGGCATGGCCCAATGGTCCCTCCCCCTAAAAATGCCACTGCTCACTTTGAATCTATACAATTTGGCAGGAAAGTGTAGTCCACATATGTCAAGATGCCTAGTATGAAAAACTGTCTGTGCATTAACATATGTAACATCTAAAATCTTACTTGAGGAAATTACATCACAAATTGGGGAAAGGGCAACTTGGCAAGTGCCCCCACTTGCCACCAATGATGGACACTGCAGCACCAGACCCATACATGGATTAGATTTTCCACTTTGGTCTATTGGATAAATTGATGTGGCACCCAGGGACTGCCACTAGTGAAGTTTAGGGAAAACCTCCTAAAGATCTGCACATTGTAAACTTGTAGACATTACAGTGAGCTTCTTAATTTTCTCAAAGCCCCAAGTTTTTATTCTTTAGGGGAAAAGTGTAACTGTGTAACACTTTGAACAACCAACTGATCTTATGGCTAGCCATTTTGAGAAAAGATGGCAGATGGTAGGCAAAATATTGGTATTTAAAACCATTGTACAGCAACATTTTTGAGTTTTTAAGAACTATATCACAGACCAGCTATCTGTGCATGCAAGGTGAAGGTAAGAGATTTAAAATGTGGAGGATTGCATGACTACAGGGGATGCCAGGCAAAGGCCTTTCATTCACCCCCTTGACAATACCACTACAATCACCTCAAAGAGATGAAATCATACAGTGATTAATATTAAAGGCGTGCAAACAGAACATTTATGGGTGAGAAAATCTGTGTTTATTAGGACCCTATGTAGGTTCATAAGAGAATATTTCAAATCCTATAATTGGCCATTGTGTGCTTAGATCTAATTAAGATACTTGGCATCTATACACAGCTACCTGTCTGACTAAGTCACTCTGAGTTTGAGACACTATCTTGGGAAAAGAATCGATCTGAATAATTCACCCCAAAACATCATATATAAGACAAAAGTTTTTTGGCAAGATCAGAAAAATATAGGAGAATATACAAAAACAACTCCAAAATCATAAAAATAAAGGAAATATAGGATATTTTGAAATATATAGAAAACATAGGATCACTTTGATGCCTGCAATCTGAATTAAAACAACCTCACATGACCTCTGATCTCTGCCACAAAAAGTCTTTGGTACCACCTGCTCAATATGGGGTACCCATAAGTAAAGGTATGAGATTTACACCCTTTTCCCTTCTTAAGATACCATGTTTACATAATTTCTGCTGTTTTACACCTCCAACCCATCAAAACAACTAGGCATCATGTCCTTAATGAGATCAACATGTCAAGTATGAGATTCTACAAGGTCACTCATCTTGACATATTCTTACCAGCATTTTCAAGATTAACACCATTTGACCTCTGGTGACTACAAATGACCTTTGACCTCCTCCAAATCGAATTACAATTCCATAAGTTCACACATCTTGAGATGTGCTTACCAGCATTTTCAAGATTAACACCATTTGAGCTCTGGTGACTCCAAATGACCATTGACCTCCAAATTGCATAACAAGATCCTCAATGTGGTGCACCCACATGCCAAGTATGCATGAGGAAAACCAGCTTGATGCTCTCCATATAGCACCTTCATGGTCAATCAAATCAAATGTAAATAATGAACACCTCTCACTGACCACATTGGTCATTGACATACCTTGCTGTTACCCTTCTTAAGATATCATGTTTATGGGCAGCTTTCAAGGCTCACACTAAATTGACCTCTGCTGACTCTAAATGACCTGTGACCTTAACCAAACAATACTGTACTTCCACTTTACATGGAACATTTATGTGCTAAATATGAGACTCATCAAAGTTTCTCTTCTTGAGATATTGAGTTTACAACTTTAAGGTTTCCACATTTTGAACTCTGGTGACCTGCAATGACCTTTCACCCCCCATCAAAAACAATAGGGACCATCTACTCAATATGGACCACCAACACAGCAATATCATGATGAAATGTTTGCGTTAAAACCACTTTTATCAGTAATATCTCCCTTTATTGCATCTTATCTCAATAAGGACACAATCTAAACACCTGATACAGGTAGCTTTCACACGTGAGTGTAACCAAGGAACTGTAACAACAATTTAGAAAAAAGGAGAAAAAGTGTTTCGTTGAACTTTTGCTAATTTGTTCCCAACATTCTGTGAACAAAACGGTCATCTAATTACCACAGGAAATCAGTTTGTGAAACTAAAACCATGGGGCTGGTAATGAGATATACCAAACTTAAAATAGAAAAGGGAGGTTTGGCAATAAGCAATCATCATTTTAAGTGTCTTCAATTCAGCATGTGATTTCCCTCACTATTACCCATCTGGAGATATCTTGTTTACAAGCAACTGTAGCACACACACACACACATCACCCTCGTAAAGATTCCTTTTGCCTTTGGCAAGGAATTTAAAAAAAAAGAGTTGAATAAAAGCTTAACTAGAATGTCAAAATGAGTTTCTTTTAACATAAGAAATAAGACATATTATCAGCCTCCTGTCCACTTTGATTTTTTATTTTGGGTGGGGAGGGGTAGTGTGGGGGATGGGGTATAATTAAGGTAACTGGTTGTCATGCTGTTATACAAAAAACATGATTTGAATAGAGAGCCTGTTCTCATGAGTCTGATATCTTTACTGAGGGAAACTGCCTTTAGTCCACCTCTACTTGCACACAAAAGCCTTAATATGAATACCTTCCACAAATGACTGACTGGCTAAATGGCTTTCCATTTCTTCTTTTGCAAAAAGCATTTTGTGTCATTTTTGTGCTACACTTGTGCTGTTTTGAAATAATCTCCACAAAATCGGGCTAGTTATGAAAGGCACTTTGGTGGTTAGAAGTGCTTTTTCCATACATGTTGAATGGTGTTAAATGAATGCCTCAAATTACCCATTTTGTAGTTTTTGTCATTTCTGAAACTTAGTTTTTTAGAAAGTTCTAAAAAGAGCATAACTATGATCACTTAGTATTTGGACTTTTGTTCTTTCAGATTAGCTGCAATGGTATTCGAATGAACATCTGTGTAAACATCTGTTCGACGGTGGCTCCAAACAGGCATTTGCTTTCGAATGCTCTTTAGATAGTCTAGGTCAATGTTTGCAAGGCAGACATCTGTCCCTTCGTGACAACTTGCAATAATTTGCCCCCATGGATCAACGACCTGAAAGAAAGAAACAGATAAAGGTCAGTATACATTGTACAGCACTGAATCACTGCTTTCAAGTTGCAAGAGCTTCCTTTTCAATGTAAATGTACTAACCCCCTCCCTCACAAAACTCCCACCCATGACAACTGCTCATCCCTCCATCCCCACCCCCACTGTACCCCATTAGGACATTCAAAGTTGCCAAAGGTGACAATTGTCTGGATGGCATTTGTCCAGGATAGAAGTTGTCCCAGTAGGAATTGTCCAAAGGGAAAGGTTGTCCAGTACCCATGCTCAACGTCATTGACGATCTAAATCAAAAAGCCTGCAGACCCTCCTCCAAATAGCAAGTACAAGGACTATGGGATGAGGTTTTGGTAAGCATCATTTTTGTCCACAGTAAAATGCCACTGATGAAACAGCACACACCAAAACTTTATCCCACAGTCCTTTGAAATTGATACTGTATTTGGAAATGGCCTATAGGGTAAGAGACGAACTATCTCACAGCCTTTCAATTGCTGGAGGGGAGTTGCGCAGGAACCCCTCCTCTTCTCCATACCTCAGGTGATCTTAATCATAAAGCCTGTACTGAAGCCTGGACAAGAAGGACCTGTCTGACTTTTGATGATGTAAACAGCATGGGAAACAAAGCTTACATGTAAATGTCTAAGTATTGTGGATAGTAATGTCTCATGTTCCTTCAGGCTGTGACTCACAGGGTGCAGTTTAAGTTACTTGCTTTGTATTGGGGAGGAATGCTAGATCAAAGGACTTTCCACATATAATTAAAGCATTTTACAACACTTGAGAAATCCGATCGTGTAGTATGCGCCCACCTTTTCAACTCGTGTACAAAACATGCAATCTGTAAGGAGCTGGGCTCTTGTTTCGATAATAGTTACCCTTAATGTCAAGCTTAACTCATCATGCAGTAGGCCAAGAAAAATCACACTTAAGATTCACCGAGCAAACTCTGTATGAAACAGAGCCCAGTTTGAGCAACTGATACAGAGAGGTATACCTAAAACACCAAATTTACTGGCGTACAATTCAATAGTTAAATATCTTTATGTGGAATATCATAATTTTCAGATTGGTTAACTGTGGTCTGCAGGTAATTTGTCAAGCCTGTGCTACTAACTGGCCTCTCCAAAAGCTCTTTATTAGTTTGCATTGGAATGTACTAATAGTCAGCACCACAATAGCACTACCTAACTCAGCCCAACCAGGATGTTAGAGTGGCAGCTCCCTGGCCCAACCAACCACAAAATCTTGAAGATTTTTAGAACTGATAAACCTATCTCATCCAGATGCCATGGGCAGAGGAAGGAATGGTTAAGAAGATGTGTCTATATATATGGACCTGTGTCTATATATCTGGACCTGACCACTTAGGCATACAACAGGGTATGATAATGATTTGAACTCAGATCCTCTCCCACCAAGCTCCCCCCCCCCCCCCCCCGCCAGAATCAGCCCTTGCACAGGGAAGACTTTTGTGTATGTTAGAAGTATCATGATGATATTTGGGACCTGCTTATATTTGCTAAAAGTTGCCACTAAAGAGCCCTTATGTCAGGCAAAATGATTGAAGCATAGCTGCCCTTAAATTGTGACAGGACTGGTATCTATACTGGCAATTGAGGAAATAGGCTCTAAACTGCCAGATACAACTGCACCCTCGAGTTGAGGTTAACACTTGTTATAGTTTGTAACTTAATCAGACTTTACAGTCAGTCTGACAGAATATCACATGTTGTCAGTTCCAAAGTTCCCTGACAGACAGCAGTGGCCAAGTGGTTAGAGCATCCGACTTGCAGCCGGAAGGTCTAGGGTTCAAATCCTGGCAAATCCTGGCCGGGTCATACCAAAGACTTTAAAAATGGAACCTCGTGCCTTTGTGCTTGGTGCTCAGCATAAGCAATGGAGTAGGGAAAACAAGCCAGTGAGCCACAACTGGAAAAAAGGCCGTGGTCGTCTCGACTTGAACCAATTGGTTGGAAACTGGGACGTTAAACCTCATATAACTAACTAACCCAAAGTTCCCTTGTATAGCTTTTGCTTCATCCATCCTATTATGCATACATCATTACATGAATGTGTTTATGAATACATTCTCACCATAGCATGCCCATAAAAAGCCAACTTTGGATATGGCTGACCTGTCTGTGCAGCAGCTACCACATAACACTGAGTCTCAATTGCCCTTGCACGCAGTAATGGCTGCAAGAAAGACAGCATTAGTTTATTGAAATTCACAGGTAGGAAGTATAAACTAGACTCATCAAAAGACCCCTTGGTATACGATACATTCTTCACATGATTGTGTTCATTTGAAATGTTAACCAGAATGCAAAAATGCATTGAGGTTTCGATGATATATGTTCTATTCCAAATAAAGCCATGATGTCCCATACCTTTCAGTCAATGGTCAAATGCTATCTTAACATGTTGGAAAACTACAGTTTTGTATTCCTATTTAGTCTTGGGAATTCTTGGGAAATTTTGCTCTTTGACCTGTGGTGAACCCATGTAATATTCTTGGGAATTCTTGGGAAATTTTGCTTTTTGATGACCTTTGACTTCCACCAAAAACAATCGGGGCCATCTTTTCACCATAACACATCCACATACTAAGTATAAAATCTGTCCAAGCCTTCTCCCTTGAGATATTGTGTTAACAAGGTTTTCAGTGTTTGACCCTCGGTGACCCTAGATGACCTTTGAACTCCACCAAAAACAGTGGGGTACATCTTCCCACTATAACACATCGAATTTACCATGTATGAAATCTATTCAAGCTTCCTACCTGGAGATATCGTCTTGACAAGGTTTTCAGACATTGACCCCTGGTGACCCCAGATGACCTTTGACCTCCACCAAAAACAGTAGGATTCATCTTCTCACTATAACACATCAAATTTACCATGCATGAAATCTATTCAAGCTTCCTACCTGGAGATATTGTCTTGACAAGGTTTTCAGACATTGACCCCTGGTGACCCCAGATGACCTTTGACCTCCACCAAAAACAATAGGATTCATCTTCTCACTATAACGCATCTACATACTAAGTATGAAATCTATCCAAGTTTCCTACCTCGAGATATTGTGTTAATAAGGTTTTCAAAGTTTGACCCCCGGTGACCCCAGGTGACTTTTAACCCCCACAAAAACAATAGGGTTCTTCCTATCAATATGGAGCATTATGTACCAAGTTTGAGAACTGTCAGAGTTTCCCTTCTTGAGATATCGTGTTAACGAAGTTTTCAGGGTTTGACCCCCGGTGACCCCAGATGACCTTTGACCTCCACCAAAAATGATAGGGTTCTTCCTCATACCATAACGCATCTACATACAAAGTATGAAATTTATCCAAGCTTCCTAACTCAAGATATTGTGTTAACAAGGTTTTCAGAGTTTGACCCCCGATGACCCCAGGTGACTCTTGACCCCCACCAAAAACAATAGGATTCTTCCTCTCAATATGGGGCATCTATGTACCAAGTTTGTGAACTGTCAGAGTTTCCCTTCTTGAGATATCGTGTTAACGAAGTTTCCAGGGTTTGACCCCCAGTGACCCCAGATGACCGTTCACCTCCACCAAAAATGATAGGATTATCTCTCATACCAAAATGCATTTACATACAAAGTATGAAATTCATCCAAGCTTCCTACCCCAAGATATTGTGTTAACAAGGTTTTCAGAGTTTGACCCCGGTGACCCCAGGTGACTTTTAACCCCCACCAAAAATAAATAGGGTTCTTCCTCTCAATATGGGGCATCTATGTACCAAGTTTGAGAACTGTCAGAGTTTCCTTCCTTGAGATATCGTGTTAACGAAGTTTTCAGGCTTTGACCCCCGGTGACCCCAGATGACCTTTGACCTCCACCAAAAATGATAGGGTCCTTCCTCATACCATAACGCATCTACATACAAAGTATGAAATTCATCCAAGCTTCCTACCTCAAGATATTGTGTTAACAAGGTTTTCAGAGTTTGACCCCTGATGACCCCAGGTGACCTTTGACCCCCACCAAAAACAATAGGGTTCTTCCTCTCAATATGGGGCATCTATGTACCAAGTTTGAGAACTGTCAGAGTTTCCCTTCTTGAGATATCGTGTTAACGAAGTTTTTAGGGTTTGACCCCGGTGACCCCAGATGACCTTTGACCCCCACCAAAAATGATAGGGTTCTTCCTCATACCATAACGCATCTACATACAAAGTATGAAATTTATCCAAGCTTCCTAACTCAAGATATTGTGTTAACAAGATTTTCAGAGTTTGACCCCCGGTGACCACAGGTGACCTTTGAACCCCACCAAAAACAATAGGGTTCTTCCTCTCAATATGGGGCATCTATGTACCAAGTTTGAGAACTGTCAGAGTTTCCCTTCTTGAGATATCGTGTTAACGAGCAAAGTGTCACAAACACACACACATACACACACACGCACACCCTCATACACACACACGCCATCATGAATGCATAGGTTTCTCTTATCATCGAAACCAAAAATGAGAAGCAATGTATGGCAGCAAGCAAAAGTTTGCTTAATGTCTGTGTTTAATAGCATCACATCTGCATTCTAATGCAAAAGTTTGTTTCAAATCCAAAGTACTCAGTCAATTTTGAATTCTTAATTAGTTCATGGCCGTAAATAAAGAATCTCGGACAACTGCATTTTAATTCGGAGGTGGTGAGCACAATCAAAGAGCATCCAGCACATTTGCCCAAGTGTTGCCATGTCTCATCACTATTTTCTAACTGTAGAAAAGTTTAGATTCACACCATGTTTGTTACATTTCAGAAGAATTAATCACATTCTGGTGAAACTTTAATTAAAGTCCCATGTCTGGTTCTCTCAAAAAGCTGATTGATGTTCCCCATTTTCTTTAGAAAGTGAATTTACATAAGGAGAATGTAATGTCACAGCTATACCACGATGACCAGTGTTTTGGCAACTTCTGGATTCCTTTCACTTTTCACTACTTATTGTTAACTTAGATTGTTTTTGATAGCCCATATTTGCCAAAAGACTCAAGGGCATCTAAAGTTTACAAAATTTCAATGCCCTGAGTGCACCCATAGCACAAATAGTCTTACAAAATAGTGGTCATCAATGCTGAGCCTGAGTTACAGGATGATACCTGTTTCATGCTTAGGAGATTTTTTATTGTATTTAGCTTTCAAAATTTTGCTTACAACATTTAAACAATTTTCATCTAAGGCATGCAAACCTTACTGTGAGGGGGTCAAAGACCCTTGTGCCCTTTTTCAGAATTTTATAAATCACAATGATCTTTTGTGGAAGATCATTATCTTTCACATTTTGCAAAGGTGGCTCTGGGAAGGGGTAGGAGATCATAACGTCCTAAGGAATAGAAGCTATGTATCTCTTGTGCACTCCTGGAATTCAAGAAAAATTAATGAAACTTACCTCCCAATGAGCTAGGCCAGTATTCCTAGTAAAAGCTGATGGATAAGACAGTATGTGTGCTCCTTGTTTGGCTAAGCACAGTGACATCTCTGGAAACCTCATATCATAGCACTAAAGGCAGGAAAAACGTTAAGGTGAATGATTGTCATGGAAAAATGTTGCTCTGCAATACACGAGTTGGGAAATTGGATTTTGCCGTACCATGTAGAACCACAGATCAAGTCCACGTATATTTCCATACGGATACAAAGTCGTCAAGGGACTGTTTTCTTGTCTTTCACAATTTGCCGCCATACTGCCCAACATTTTGGGTCCAAGTTAAGGTAGAATAACTTCAAAAAGAACTATTTCCTCCAAAAGAAATTCTCTTTGGCCCATCATTGGTGTCTAGAGGACAATAATTTTAAATCTGAAAATTGTGAGTGATTACACAAAATATCTGTCTTGTACATGCAGTCTCAGCTGTTATGGTACACTTTCCTTCCTAGCTCGTACTGTGTATCGAAGTTTCCCAACCCGCTTATTGTAACGAATACAGGAGTACTTACTTTACTATGCTTGTTGGGGGACTTCTCTCTGTTCCAATGTTTGCACAAGATACTGAGGTTGGAACAAAGAGGGTAATCCTTCTTTCCCTACCTCAAAGGTGGTACATTCTTCATATAAGGTGTATGGAGTGTGGAAATGTAACTGTTGTACATGTCTGTTTGATGTCAAAAACATCAGGACTCATTTTTTGCCTTTCCTGAAATAAGTCATAGCTACCACACTTTTCACGGGAAAACTGTGATTCCCAATTTTACCATGGTGTCACGTACCCGTTGTTACCTCATGTTTATACCATGTCAAAACTGCAGGTTAACACTGTGTTTTTCAGCGTGTGTTCTCACGTACCCTGGGATCAGTTAATTGGGTTATGACAGAAGTCAAAACGTTTCGCATGAATTTTCTCCTGGTTTTCTCCAAATTGTATGCGAAGGTGAATCATTATCTACAGACTACAGTGTAAATAAAAACACTACGTACATACAGAACAATTGAAGTATTAAGACTACATATACATTTACTGCCAACCCAAGGCACAAGCCTATGCAGCCAGAACTGCTGAAACTCTGTGGCCTAGCGTAAGTGCATTTGAAATTTTCCCGCACTGCGTTTTAAATTCTGTCTATGTACCCAGCTTTATCCAAATTGATCGTGGTCTTGCATTGCTCTGGCTTGCCAGCAACATCGGGTTACATAGCTCTACTGTAGGATACAACATTCCTTGCTGATTATGGTTTCTTCAAGTCCAAAGTGTTTCGCGGCTTATAGTTCATTCCTTCAAATTCTCGGCACAAGCATGATTCAAAAAATGTCAGAGCACTAGATGATAGCCTACTTACTTCAAAGTTAACTTTGTAAGGATTACCGCTGTAACCTGTACAGTAACTAATGATCCACCTTCTCTGGCAATTTGGAAATAACCATAAGAAAAATTCCCGTGAAATGCCACAAAAAAATGCCTTGGCATTTTAGTACAAGTTCTCGTCCTCCAAAACATATTTTTCCTGGCCTTAAAATTATCTCGCCCTTTCAGCTGCAGTACAGTGTCTGGCTATGGACCTGCATTTAGAAGTAGGGTGCGTGGGTATGAACAAAACCAGATACCGATATACCGGTTGGCAAATACCTGGTATTACCAGGTATACCGGAAAATTTCACAGAACCAGTACATTACACATTAACTGATCAAACGTTAGCATGCACTCTCCCCAAGGCCAATGAATATATTCACTCTTTCATGACAGCGATTTTTCCCATCAATTTTCTCTTCTTTGCAGCAAGATATTTCCAAGATTTGAATAAAGTTTCATTTACAAAAAAAAGAAAATAAAGTATGACAGACCAAGTGTCTTACGTGTCTTTCATTTAAAGCTACCGTAGAACCCATTAAAAAGCAATGCAAGTATGGCATTGAAATGTAACGTAGCCTGTGTAATATGGTAAAGATTTCACGCAGTGGTAACAATGATAACGATCTCACGTCACACCTGCCTGTCATCTATTCCAACTAGCTGTACTGTATCCATGAATGCTGCGCGTACAGTTCACACAGCACTAACTGTACTGGGTATGACCACAGCTGTACCGTGTGCTCGTAGTAGCATTATAATCGATATGCACTATGTATGGGATTTACCTGGTAAGCATTCCAGCCGCAATGCGCAGAATCGGTATTGAACGAGCACCAGGTAAAGTTTATTTACACTAAGAGTCCTTGTATGAGTAATCGGTATACATAGCAGGACGTGCAACTCCCTGTTCGTGCTGCCTACTAAACAGTTACCAGGTACAAAGGTATGTACTGCGCAGAATCGATTTCTGCCAAGTTTTTGACAAACTGTAAACAGTTACATGCGTGATAGGATTCGAGATAGGAAATTTTGTGGGATAGTGCGCTGCTCTTTCGCCTACTGTGGTAAAGTTTTTAAGCCATTAGTCCAAGCATGTTCTGGATTAAATTTATCAACTTGTGGTTTTTCAGTACACGTGCTAAGATTGTGTACGTGGATAGCAGCTAGTGTCTGGGATTTTAACGTAACGTGCACAGGGCAAACAGTGAGAAGCAGTAATAGTAACGAGTTTGTGTTCGGTATTTTTATCGGGTATGATTTTTACCAGGTATTTGGGCATGTTTTCCGGGGTACCTGTTATTTTCGGTATATTCGTTTTTAACAAATTTCAATACCGCCGGTATGGGTATGAGTGAAATACCAGGTATACCTGGTATATCGATATACCGACGCACCCTATTTAGAAGTACATAAAAATTTATGAAAAGTCCATCTTGAATTAGTTATCCTCTCCAAGGCAAATATAGTAATGAATTTGAAGCGAGTTTTGCCATGCAGCGATAGTTTATTCACTGCATTTACCGGTCTGTTTTATGTGTACATTGCTATAGTAAGTGGAGGTTACACAGCTCTGTACTTGTGATCTAGGGTTGATTAAACAAACACGGTGTTTAAAACCGCAGAACCCTCCGTTCATAGGTGGATCAAAATTTTAACACCGCCCCCGAGTAAACCTGTGTTCTCACGTTACTCGCGCTCAGGGTAACACGGTGTTCCCGAGCGGGGGGTATGTGAGAACACACTTTTAAAGTACTCAATCATTGGTTCGTTACTCCAATTAGCTGCTTCCATACACAGCAGCTATGCTTAGGGCTTCGATGGTCACTCTGGTTCAGAAGTACTGCAGCTCAATAACAAAGTTGAACTAGATTACAATGAACACTAAATTTTGCACTGAAACTAGAACTGGCATAAAAGTGTCAACAAATTAAGATTATTCAAAGGTTAGATCCCCTTTATGCTTAAACTGAGATCAACACCCATTAACTGTAAATTTTGATACACATTTAAGGTAATTGACAGATGTTTGAATGAACACCTACAGTAATTGGTAGTGATAGGAACTGTTAACCAGATCTCGACTTCTGGTGTAGGAAGATTCTGTGAAGTGATTACAAAAAGGGAAAATAACCACTGCTCCTAACCAATTTGTCCAACAACCAACAAAATGACAGTCCATTAGTCTACGTGCCATAAAAAGGCCCCTTTACAGAAACGCATACTGCTGAATTCCCGATATATGGGCCTTTGATCGGGTTTCAGCAGAACTTTTATGCTCATGCACGATCGATAGAAGATTACCACTATGGCAACTGCCGGTACTGCTTTTGTGTGTAGAGCTGTTTTGGGGAAAGATAATCAGCTTAAGAGAGATAAGAACTGCAGACAGGAAATGAGAGTCACTGGTCAGAGGACTCAAGAAGTAAAAATTACATGCAAGGCTGCGCAATTTCTGTTAAAATCTGTAAGGGGCCTTGCTTGACATGTATAGCGCCATTGTCCTATAAAAGCGATCCTCCAATCCAGCAGTCCTTCTGACATGAAAAATGCATTTTTTGTAGGATGGGTTATAGATGCATTAATTCATCACAAGTTTGAGTTCATTAGGATTTTTTGCAGAGTTTGCAGCCAATTAGGCTAATAATTTGATAATTTGTCCACTCTGTCATGTTGAGATTTTCTGTCTCAAGTGTAAGTACCATCACCACAACTGTCTGGACAGCAGAGACACCAACAGAGCTTTTGTAGCACAAACTCTGAATACCTTGTACATAAAAACTGATTATGTAATCAGCAAGTTCAGCCAAGTGTTTATATGTTTTGGTTTCTACAGTGCAAGCACTGAGAAAAGTCCAGTGTGATCTAAAAGGTAAGTGTGACACAGTCTGGTCAGATGACACCCAGATAAAACTGTCATTACTTTGGAGGAATGGAAAGACAAGCTTACAAGCTTAAATGTATGATGTGGGCTGTAGGACCAATAAGTTGTTTGACTAATGAGATGTGGGACTTGGCTGTGGGCTCAATGTGCTGCAGAATCTGTTGGTGATTGACCAATGGCATGTAGGATCAATGAAGCGTACGACTACAAAGCAGAAACCATCCTGGCCAGCTCTGAGTCCTGTTCAACTTTGAATGTAGAAAATTTCTGATTTGTCCTAATGTTCAGTATGTAACCCAGAGCTGTTAACAAATAGTGTTAAAAGGCACATAATATCATATCTGCAGCTACCTTAGCCCAGCCAGCTGCAGCAGCAGCCCCCATTATTTTGCTGCTACATGCATTCCAATAGCAGGACTACTTAAGTGCTGCTATTGTACAACAACAAATCATGGTTGCTGCCCCCACTGCATACCCAAAGGAGCTGTAGTCTGAGGGTTTGATATGGTACCTTAAAGTTTACAAGCATGATGTTAAGTAATGCAAGTGTTACAGTATGTTCTGCACTTCTCCAACCTTTCCATTAAAGGATACAAGAGCTAGTCCTAAATTACCCACAGGAGTAGCAGCTGGGGGAACCACCTTTGTCCCTGGGACAGTCCAACTGGATTCCACAATAGGGCTTGCCACAACCTCACCAAAGATATCAAACAAATGTAATTTATTATATTGTTCCACGATGTTACCATCAGAGTCAATCAACAGATGACGGTTGAATACACGATCAGATTTTGAGGAATCTTCTGTCTGCAAGAATTAAACCAGAGAAAAAATAACATGAGGAAATTGGATAAAATTCCTTACAAAGGAGCTGGTATAGTAAGGTACATCACTTGCTCTAGATCTGTGCAATGTTAAAGACTTAAGACTGGAGATCAAGTGTTTACATGGCATTATGTGTTCATCCCTGTTAGCCTTCCCTTTTGTTTCCTCCCAGGGTAATCACAGTTTTCCCCAGGTGCCACATGATCATAATTATCTCTTTGATCAAACTAGAGTCTGCTCAGGGTTTGCTCTGTTGAAACCACAAATTGTGAACACTTGGCTGAACTTGCTGATTACATCACTTTTTGCGTAAGTGTTGGGGAGTATGTGCTACGCAAGCACAAGTTCTGTTGATGTCACTGTTGTCCAGAGACAGATGTGGTCAGAATATCTACACTTGAGAGAGAAAATCCCTGCATGGCACAGTGGGCAAATTTACATATTATTTGCCTGACTGGCTATGCAAAATTCTCAAAAAGCCTAACTGAATCAAAGTGCCTAATGAACCATTAGAAAGACTGTAACAAATTAAGGCAAAATACTTGATTTCCTACATTAATGTAACTGACTCAACGTAAGTTGAACAACAGGGTTAGAGTCTGAAGACCAACACTCTCCCTGTCAATCAAAGAATTAATCTCTTTGATAAACAAACGTGGGCATGGCTGATAAGCAGATTGTTTGGTTGACTTCCTCAGTGGAGAAGGACAAGGAGACCACAAGCAACAGCTCTGATTGCATTCATTGTTTAATTGGTATTGCAAATTGTTAAGACTGGCATTACACAAGAAACTTGAGGGGCTGGCCAGCTGACCAATTAGCGACCAAATCAATTACTGTAGCAAAGGCATGCTCAAGAGGAAGCAAGTTGGGTTACCAGCCATTTATCAAACCCTGGGGAAGTATTTTACAGTTCCCTAACTGAGTTGTATGCCATATGAACTGCATCTGCCTTCTTCCAACATGGTTATGGAAAAGAAAGAGCATTTTGATAGTTACAACCCTCAATCCTACAGCACATTGTACCTACAGCTCAATGGTACCAAAGCCCAATGGTCCCATGCAATCTCACAGTCAAGTGCTACATCAAACTTGGTGAGAGTGAAGCCATAGCATTTTCACAAATAAAATTTCATTTATGATCAGCCTAGGGACAAGCTACTCACAGGGAGGTGTAACAATGATGTATATAACTCCCCCTCAGTAGATCATTTGGGAGTGATCAATTAAAAGGAATAATTCAGACCAGTCCTCTTCCTCTTTTTATTTTTTTTATTCACAAAATCTGCTCAATCCCACTCAGGCATATTTTCATCTAGCCTTTGGCAATCTTAGTGTGCATTCATCATGCATAGCATATTTGTGGCATAGAGTTCTTACTGTACCAACACTGCATAGTACAGCTAGGTATGGTACTGGGAAAACAACTGGGTATACGTACCGACACAAAGGCTAGAAATAGAATGTCACTCTGCAAGGTAAGTTAACAGCACCACTTATACCCTACTCATACTGCTTTTACCCCTGATACTAAATTCCTCAAAAATTTCATCCTCTCCAGAGATTTCTGAAGCTACTGTAACTAATTACACGCAACTTCGACGATCATCACTATACCAGCGCCATTTTAAGTGTAGAAACTTTGGTATTTAAAGTGGTGGCGCTCTTCCGAATGTTTATTTTGTTTATATACCTTGACTTGTTTTTTATTTTCGGTTAACCGTTAACCATTCGGTTAATAAAAACGGTTAAACGGATAGTGAATTAACCAGAAATGCATAGCCCTAACTGTAAGATTGCTTGCATCAAACAAACAGGGCTAATGCCTTAACTTTTTTTTACTTCCAACAGGGCCAAAAAGTGGTATGACAACTACAGTACTTCTTAGAGCATTTTCAAATTCAAAAGCTTGAAAATAATTTTCTACATTCTGTCTACCTATACAGATGGAAATATGAAATCATAGGCAAGATGGAGCTATCTAGTGGGAGGAGGAAAGAAAAAGTTGCTATGGATACATTTTAGTACCTTTACTTGGACTCCCAAAGACAACCAAACTCCTAGTGATGCAGCTAATTCTTTATAGCTCTTCACTGTTGGGCCATCAACAGGTTCAGCCAGGTCCAATGTTTGCTGTGCATTTTCTGACACAAAGTCACTTAATTCTGGTAGGAAAATCACCTGTAACAACAAAACAATCCAATCCAACGAATTCCAGTTGTGGTATTAAAAGGATTAAAATTTTAGTAAGGATATGTTAACACAGGGACCAAATCTTAGAATTCTTGTGAAAATTTCCAATCACCTGCTATACTGTAGTATGTGCAATTCTTAAGAAATATGTAGAGGATGTTTCTACATTTTAAAACCCAAAGTGAACTTGAAGCAAGCAAGAGTTATGTCATCTCCTCACATTCAAAATCTATTCTTTTTTTCTTTTATCAATCTATTGTTACGACCTTGAAACTGATTGGAGATTTGGAGATGAAAATCATGTGAAGTTTCTAAATTCTTGTGCTTCTCATAGTCCTTCATATTATGAACAATGAGGTTATGGAGGATAAAATCGACAGTTAAATTGAAAACAACCTTACACTGACTGCTGATTATATATGAGGCTGTGATGCAACCCTTTGCTTGTTTCAAGTTCACTTCCCATGGAAAATGTAACCATTTCATCTTTATTTATCGCTAGAACCACACACATGGGAAATGCAAGCCAGAGTTGACAGAATGTTCATGTCTGGTCTCTCCTTTTAAACATCACATTCCGCTTTTGAGAAATAAAAGGCATTTCAGGGTCCAGCCCAACCCTTGGATACTGTACAACTTTTATCACTGACAGGGGACCAACATCTTTCCTGCTAATGGTGAAAAATTGTTCCAGTACTACACATTTGCTGGACAATATCATTTTTCCACAAACATTTTCTGGTAATGCCTTTTGCCCCAAATTCCAAACTGAAATATTAAACCTCTTCCTTGAATAAGCGGAGGCAGTGCCAAGGGAAGCAGGACCAAGGAGGATGGTCCTTGGGCCCTATTTGTACAGGAGGCTTACAGTTATCTTCCAATAAACAATGAGAATTGCTCCCAAATTGTTTAAGGAGTGTGTTACTTAAGCCTCCTACTTTGTTTTCTTTTTTTTTTTTTTATTTATTCATTTAAGCCTGCTACCTACTAAAACATTATTGCTTAGATTATAAAATTCAGTATTGGTTGATGACATGTATACCTTTATGGAAGAGTTTGTTGTTTAAGGTATTTAGAAAAGCACGGGTTTACTGACAATCATTTACATCAGTGCACCCTCTACATTTTAACAGCATTCTAACATTCATAATTCCACAAATACCCCCAGTTTATGGGGCTTCCCCACCTGAAACCCTCTGAAAGAACTCCAACCTACTGTCCACTGCCCACAAAACCCTGGCTACAGGACAGCTGAAAATATTTTACTGAGCCATCGAGACATCCAGGAACTGATGACTGGCTGTGTCCTCCAGCTGTTCTGCTGTACCCGGCCCAAGACCTATCAGATCCAAGTGGCCTTACTTGGTCATCCATTTTTCTCATCCTTTTTGTATAAACACAAAAAATACTCTTCTTACTTCACGCTTATGCCCCTCTGAGAGCATACTTTCAAATCATGCAAAAATGATCATACCCTTTGAAAAAGTGTATGTGGGTCTTTTACTCCTGCTGTAAATAATAGCTAGTATGCCACTAGGCTAAAGCCACCTCACCTACACTTAACCATGCCTTTGGAGTTCCCCATGAAATGGTCAACAACCCCTCCCCCCCCCCCCCCACCATTCACTGGCTCATGAAAACATTCATGCATGACTACACCACTGCCACTGGAAGGCAAGAGATATACTGTACAGCTCCTCTGCAACGTCTTATCATTTTACAGTTTTCTTTTGCTACTTTTTATCGGAAAGCTAATGAATCACTAAGAAAAGGTGGCATTCAACACATTTTCATATTTTTGATAAACAGATTTGCATGCGACTGAGAAAGTGACTACATATAACCAACCTTTGCCCCAAGCTGGGCTGCTTTGGTGATGAGAACCTTACTTTCACGGAGGTTTCTAGCTTTGTCAGAATTACACATCAGCTGACAGGCTGCAACAAGGCTGGCTTTCCGTGCTGATGCCATTTGGTGAGATGACTTGAATCAAAAAATATCTAAAGACAAAAATACTTTGCATATTAACAACAGACCTCGCACATGATGCCACAAGGTTATACTGTAGAAACCAAGGTAAACCCTCTGCCTGAGGACAACATCTTCAAGAATGCATTTTGCATGTGATCAAATTTTTCTATTGAACTTTTCATTGTAAAAGTCATAAACAATGAGGGTCTACTTTTTAATATCTTTAAGCACTTATATCCCTCTCTCCTGATTTCAATATCAAGACAAAATACATCTCAGCAGATTGCCACCTGTTATGCTGGTAGGGACATTGGAAATTAACATTTGTCAAACCTACAACTTTTGTTTAGATCAAATTATGATGCAAAGTTTGTGGTAGGGGTAGTCATAATGTACATGATGATGCCAATGCATCAGGTCTATAGTAGAAATAATGTAATATGATTGTATCCAGGCACAAAACCAAAAGGTTCACACGGGATGACTATACCACCCCCCCCCCTCCTCCCACACATCACTGTCCTGTACTCCCAGCAAAAATAACTGACCTCCAAACTGACCTCCAAAAGATGTAGTTCAGGTATGAACAGCACCAGTGATATACGTACTGGTGGCTACCTCGCAAAAAGAATGCTAGGGGAATCCCTGACTGAAATATTATCAGCAGTAAGTATATGAAATACAGTCAAAATTAGGTTTCCCTGGTTAAGTGTCTAAACAGACAATTGGCCATTTAGGAGGGGCCTAAGTTTTAACCAAACATTAAAAACATTAAAATGTATTTTCTCTTACAAAATGCAGAGAGCTGAGTATCTTTCTTATGCACTTATATACTGCTTCTACACAAACTGTTTATTTGCCAATTTAATCAGCTCATAAAGCTCCCAAATAAATCATCCTAACATGTTCGCTACGGCTGTGAACATTTAGCAAAATTACTAAACGTTTAATCGCAAAATTTTGCGATCGTTTAGCGGTTAATCGCAAGTACCTGTAATTAACATAAAGACTTTAACCGTGCTCTTGAACATGATATGTAAAATGCATTAGTGACATCCAGGGGACATACAGTAGTTTCCATGAACCTCAAACACCTATCCTCATAGAAGCTCAACTTTGATGTCGTATGTTTACGTGAGTGCCAACTGTAATTTTATGTATTTCACTTTTTCAAAAAGAGTTAAAGTGAACAGCTAATTTTCTGTAATGACTGCAGATTGTTTTTCTATTTCGTACTGAAAAACGGGTTTCGCAATTAATCGCTGGTAGCTTTGTACTAAACGTTTATTACAATTGCGATTGTTCAGCGATTAATCGCGAAACGGTCACAGTCCTAATGTTCGCCTACGGTAACTCCCCAGATTAAGACACTAAACTTCAAATACTCTATAAATAATGCACTAGTCCTTCTACTGTACAGTAACAAACAAATCTGATCATTGCTATACATTAGTCATTTTAACAAAAACTTTTTCATATCAAACATCTGCCCCTTGCCAAACATCATTATACAGCATTTACAACATTACTGTACAATTTATGTGGCCTATGCATTATCAGTGTAGTAAGTGTGAGCCAGTGTTGGCTGCTAAAAAGCTGTTTGGTATTTAATTACCCCCTCCTCCCCCCCCCCTCCCCCCACGTAGCATTTTCCAAGGATTTTCCATCTAAAAAAGATGTCCATGGTGGGGTAATCAGGGAGTTTTACTTAAGGAAGGAGATACAATGACCAAATATATCAGTCAATATGTACTTGGAAATGATTAAATTCTTTTCAGGCACTGCCATTTGATTGACAGGTCTCTTTGTTCCTATTGTTAAGTCTCTGTTGACTAAACCCTTTAAATGATGATCTATTCCTTTCTTTTCCAAGTAATCCCGAGGCAAAGGCCATTGTCTTTACATACTTTGAAGTAAGGTTTGTTTCTGCTAATGAACAAAATTTAATCAGGATTTTCAGTAAAACGACTGGCAACAAACGTTATAATCCACTTCAACTGTGCTCCCACAATTTTAATACATCATCTGCTGGAAACATTGTCCTAGCCTATGCAGTTCTGTAAGTCCTTAGCAAATTTTCCCATTACTGTATTAAAAGACATATGCCAAAAGTAAGGTGTAAAGAAATTCTTAGCTGAATTTAAATGAAATGATAATCAGTGCAATGAGTAACGATGAAAGGTCAAATTTTCACGTTTTCGCATGATGGCTGGCAACGAAAAGTTAACAAATTCCTTCTCATTGTCGCTTTGACAATGCATCACTGATCCTATTTGATCTAGGTATTGAGATAAGAATTTTGAGAAGAAACGCAAGATAATTGTCGCAAACGAATGTTGCTTCAAAGAGTCTATAGAATGTTAGATCTCCTTCCTAACACCTCCCAGGGGTACCGTAAATAATCAAGGAGAAAGTATTAATCAGTGCTGCAAAGCCTGGGCTTCAAAGTGTCCTACCTTGTAATTAGTGTTTGCACCGGGTACCCGACCAACGATGTCAGGACCCGGTTCTGAAATTGCTACCCGGATCCAAAGTTTCACTAACATAGATTGCACGTGTGACAGAACACCTAACGTCACTTTTTCCTGGCAAAATTTATCACGCACATGCCTAAGAACAGTTGTCTTGCCCATACGTAAGATACGTTGTTGTTTTATTATATCAACGTACAAAGCAAAGTTTCTTATTATGACTTTACAACAAACTTGTAGCCTATAAACATAAGTTATATTTTCAGGTACCCGGGTACCCGACCGACCATCGACTTCGGGTACCCGGTTCCGAATTTTGGACCCGGTGCAAACACTAGTTGTAATGTTACTATGTAGGGTCATTCCACGCCAAATCAACAAATTTGCAGTAAAGTTCCCAGTGACCGTCTCTAAATTTGATGATTTTCCCTCATAATGTTGCTGCATAGACAAAATGAACAAACTGAAATTTTGAGGCTGATAGCTCAAGAGGTTTTGAAGTTATGGCCTTCTAAAAAGTATTGTGCAATACCATATTTTCATGCCAATTAAATGTTGCTTTTGTGATTTTTTGTGACTTTGAATGATGATAACTTTTCACAGGAAAAAGGTATACTGTAAGGCCCAAGATATGCAGTACATGTACCTCCTTCCAATGTATTCCTTACAAGATATCACAGGAACTTTGTGTCTTGTACTCTCTGTATTTATTAGGAATTGTAACTTTCTGTCATTGAAAGATCAGAATTTTCTTCTTTATTCCCCAAGAATTCTATGGGTGACATGGTAAGAGACTGATGGTAACAGACTGACAGATTAAACATTAAAGACGGACAGTCATCACCCCAAAGTATATTTTAGTGTAGGGGTATGAAAATTCTCAGTTGGTGACTGCTCTGTGATTGACATCAAAGTTTGAAAATTTGAAAGATGCAGAGTAGCTCACATTCCACACAAGGCAGAGAGAGTGCTTTTATTACATTTTACAGCCTTGTATGCTCACCAGGACATGGCCTTAAGCAATAAAACAGTTTTATTCCTGCACAAGGAGTAGCTTTATACAGTTATGGGAGGAGCTAGAAGTTGCATAGTTGGGAGAATTGGAACTGTCTGGGATGATGAAAATTCCCCTTTAAAGATAACTGAAAAACAGTACTAATAAATTTATTCAGTGAGAATTATTAACCTCTGCAGTTTTGAAAACATATGATTACACTATGTAATTTACTGAAGTTTCACGATAATGACATGGTGTATGTTAGCATCTTCTAAGAAAATCACATGGTAAGAAGACATGGTGGGGAAGACAAGAGAGAAGGATGTCTTGCAGTGCTTTCAGGGAAGAAAATACTGTATGCACCACAGTAGCAATTGCACTGTGTCAGAGAATCAGTGTTATTGTATGAATCCCAAAGAGGAGAGTGTCAACGAATTTCTAAATGCTAGGTAGGCTAATGCCTTTGATGTACCTGGTAGACAGAAAGTTTACTCTGTTTTTAAAAGTACTTGGACTAAACAATATATCATGCAAAACACTCTAGAGCTTTCGTCTGGAATGGAAATTCTTTTGTGAATGTTTTCAGGATGCATCTCAGGGAAGTCAATACCATACATTGGAAATTTCAAAGAAGTGTAACTATACTGTACTGTATACTTCTAACCATGTTTTACATTGGTAGAGTGTTGACATTTGATTCTAGGGAGTTGCTTGTAGGGACATTTTTTTTCTTTTTTTTTTGGGGGGGGGGGGAGGCTTAAACCAAATAAGAGTATTTTCTGGGCATACAGTATGTATGTCTTTACCACTACAGGCCCAGGGCTTTAAAATAGACTGGAGCTCTGGAGCTAAAGCTCCAGAAACTGCTGCAACTGCTCCAGAAAAACGAAAAAAGTGGGTGTCTGCCTGGAGCTAAAAATAACGCCAGGTGCATGTCGAGGCAAGCAATCTCAAAATCACAGTAAAATTCCCTGTGCCACAGAAGTGTTCAATTACACCAAAAAAGTGTCCTGAGATCTTAAGTTGCAATATGTGATGTGAAAAACAATAATGAATAAAGTCTGTGTTCATGGCCCAACCGTCTGTCCACACAATGATACGAAGCAGTGCGGCATCAAATTACACTAGCATATACTACTGTGTATTGTTGAGCAATAGTCAGATCTGGAGCATGCAGGCCGTCATGGTACTGGGCATCTACTTTTTAATATCACTGTTCGGACAAGCTGCTACAAACTCAGGTCATATAGTCTCCATTTCCAAGTTGATCCAAACACAATGGAGTTGGAACCTAGCACCAATCTCATTCAAATATGAGTCCATAGCCATTGGGCAGGGAATAGAATTTATGCCTCTCCACTTTTCCACATTCAAGGTGCCAATGAGGGCAATCCAAATTGCTGCCATTTATATGTACCCAAACCCCCCCCCCTCCGTCCCCTTCCAAGTTTTTATGAGATGGAATGACCACACCGTGCTTATAGCACTGCCTTGTGTTACACCAAGAAATACTCTGTCTTATTTACCTGTCTCTTACATTTTGAATTTCTTTTACTAGCCTACACTTTTCATGCAAAAGAGTGAAATTCACTCCAAAAGACTGGGAGACTGTAATTTGGGACCACTCCTAGTAAGAGTGAATTTCACTTGGAGTAGAGTGAAAATTCCCTTGAAGCACAGCGATATATCATTCCATGCGAGCGAAGTATCGCACTATTTGGAATGAATTTTCACTTTACCTAGAGTGAAATTCGCTCTTTCTAGGAGTGGTCCCAAACTACAGTCTCTTTCGGAGTGAATTTCACTCTTTTGCATTTAGAGTGTAAATGCACAAAGAAAAGGTTAGGAGACGATTAGAGGATGTTGCATGCAGGGAACAGTGGTTTCTTTGAAAAACTGGAAACAGCTCCAGACAATGGTAAATCAGCTCCAAAAAAGCTTCAAAATAACGATTGTCAGAAGCTGCTATTAGCTCCAGTGAAGAAAAGCTTATTTTCAAGCCCTGACTGGTCTATTATTTTGTATAGGCTATACAAAATTTTGCTCAATTTTGCCCCCTCCCCCCTCCCCTCCTCCTGAGTCGGTCACAGTGAAGTTCTTCCACAGTTCATCTGATGGCCAGTTTGTCTGGCCACCTACCTTAAAGATGACATACCGATTCTTTGAAGAAAGTATTGTTTTTTGGAGGCCAGTGTCCCTTGAAGGAGTGCTGAGCCCTGCATTTCACTTGACAGTAGAACATTTACAGGATGTCAAAACCTATATACTGTAATTCATTCAAAGCCATTCAGGCATCTCAAGCACCCTGTAGTTACATAGATGCACAAGTCCTGTGAGGTGTTCAGTGATCATTTTTTTTTTTTTTTTTGAGGTGTGCAAGCGTTTCTGTAGCTGAGAGTTAGGCATGAGCTACGTACAGTACTATACATGTTCAGTGTTTAAATCATTCATAACACAGAATTCAGTTAACTTGGTTGAGTGGTAGAGTATATTAGCTGTATAGCAAACTCCGTTACTGTATTGCAAGATTTGCTATTTCAACATTTTCTCAGGTTCTTCTGAGCTGATTATTGCCCAATTCATTCAATTTCTTTGCACTTGCTTTTAAATTTCATAGATGAGTGTAATGTTTATTTTAAAAATGTACCATCGATAATCTGCATGAGTTTTAAAAATGTACCATTGATAATCTGCATGAGTATAACTGTGATGCATAGAGAAGATAAATGTGTAGTGGTATACTAATTTCAAGAATGTTAAATACGGTAGTTGCTTAGTTGGCTCTGATTGAACTATCATTGATGACATGGTTTTTGTATAATTTGCTACCTACATTGCATGAACAGTTTGTTCTTACTTGCACATTTTAATGATCTTTTTCCATAAATTTAGAACATGTCAGTCTAAATTCAGAACATGTCAGTCTGTTACTGCCAGTGTCAGTCTGTTACCAAGCACATAAGACAGTGACAGTGCAGTAATGGCATGCATGACAGTCTCAAAGTTATGTTCTAAATTTGTTGTACATTCCCTTGCATGAACTACAGGTGATAACAATATCCAGTGGAATGCCAGACTGCATAATTTGTCAGTCGCGCGGAAGAAGTTCCGCACGCATTTTCAATTTACATACTGATTTTACCACGAATTTGGCGCGCAATAATTCAGTTTGGTGTGCGGCGCGCAGAGCAAGACTCCATCCCGGCATAGCGGTGGCGAAACGGTTACAGTACCTCTGGTCTCTTGCTGTCGGCATACTGTGCAATGCAAACTAACCTTATCCAATACACACACGGCAGCCATGCAATTTTGTGTTGTAATGTCCCTCTACTTAATTCCCACTGAGTATCACACAAAATATGATTATTTCCTGCCAAATAGGAAAAACGTACATAAATTTTGGCAGTAGTATGAATGATATGTATAAGTGTAGTGTACGTAAGTACAGTATACATACATATAGTATGTAGTATACATATAGTATACATATATGCGTATATGTACACATATAGTTAAAATGTATTGTGTGTATTCAGTTTGTAGCGGCATTGGCGCGCAATTTTGGAACTTCACAATTACATTCCGCGCGCAATTAACAAACTATGCAATCTGGGTGGAATGTACTCTTTCAGAGCATTTTAAGGATGAACATAGCAATGCCAATGATAGGGTTGCATAAATATCAGTTTGTTACCCCACCAGTAGGTCTGAGGTGATTATTTCTCATGTATATAACACAGCAGGTCTGTCCTTTCTGTTTTTGGCCCTTACTTAGGCCGTACTGTAGCCTAGGCCTAGGCCTATGTCTCCATTATTATTACTCATTAGGTTAGACCTACTAAATTTTGTCTTGAATGAAGAGTGGATGGGGTAGGCTACCACACGTCACAGGCGAGCTAATCACTAATCAGATAGGCCTAACATTGCTCATTAGGAGAGCTTAGAATGTTATGAAGAAACTTTCAAGTTCAAATGAACCATTACTATACAAGCAACACACTTACCTTCTTTGAATAATTTTGGCGGCATCATCTCAAACCGTATGAACTCCTCTGGCCTAAGATCTACCGCTAGCAAACTTTTTCGGCAATCGCGGTTTTCAGCTAAAGCATATATCGTGGGATAGGACAATGCAACTGTTTAAAGTGGGTATGACACGGCCAACGTTTCTCAGTAAATATTCTTTGGGTACAGCTTGAAATGAAGCCAATGTTTTCCCGACTAAACTATACGTCCATAAACACAGTAATACGACCTTGTGAATTTCCGATTACAGGCCAGACTCAGCCCATCTGAAATCCGAAAGCGAAAAAACGTATGTGAGCTCGGCTCAAGATCGTGACGTCATTAGAGGCGCGGTTAGTAACACTGTACCAGGCAGCTCATAGGGTTACCTGCGATAAGTGACAAGAAAACGCTAGATTTGCCTAAATAAAACGCTAGAAAACGCTAAATGTGAGTTTTCACTAATTGTTTAGTTTTTAATCATGCATACAGTTTCGTGATCACTTTTAACAGTTTAATAACAATTCAAAAAAGGCTTAAAAATATTACGAGGAAATTAACTGTGGATTTAACAAATACTGATTTAAGTGTAGTAATGAAACCCTTAAATATGAAAAGCCTTTCATGATAGGCCTGTATGGGCAATTAAGCAGTAAACCAACATGGTAGCATCACATAAGGGTTAATTTCCATTCTATGTTAGTTTCATATGTTTTATTATGTTCAGGGCTAATCCTCAGATGTACAGAAATAACCTAAAAATTTTCATCTTGCTACCTCAATTTTGAAAAAATATTTCTATGTAGGTCCTATGGAAAATATAACGGGCGAACATTGACATACATAACGGGTGTAACACATTGACATACAAAATAGAAATGGCTATTTTTCAGAAAGTTTATCATGTACATACTTTTTGACATTTTCTGAGGATGATATTTAGCAATAGCCTACTTAATAACTAACCCATTGGGGGCACTTTTTCATCAATGTTAAAGGAGCTGAGTAGCCGCCAAAGTAGAATAAATTTTCGGACCCGCCGACTTCGTTACGTCACATCCGGTTATGCTTCTTTGTTTATCGATTCGATCCGATACCGATACTTATCAAAGCCATGTATGCAGTGTGTCTGGTGTAACAGTACACTTGTTACTGTCGTTAACAGTAGGCCTACTAACGTTAGCCTAACTTAGGCTAGCATTAGGGCCTGGGTCTACCACGAAAAACAAATTCATTGATCGAAAAAAACAATACCTGCAAAATTCACAATGTTGTTCATGAACCTTCTGCAGGTGATGCGTGAAATAGGCGTGTGCCTTGCCACTAGTAACACTAATATACTACATACGTACGTACGTTGTAAGTTGTATGTACTACATGCCTGGGTAGATGCATCGATCAGAACCGATACAAGTGGAAACGATTCAAAATTGCCGGTGCCAGAAGAAAAAGTAACGAACTAGAAATTTTCAAAAACAAATTGTAAAATATCTTACAATGTAAAATCAAATAACCCAGAAATAGTATAGGAACGTTACTGCAAAATAACTTTGCAAGATTATTTTAAATGAGAATATAAAACGCATTAAGATTAAAATTTTTAAAGTTAGCCCCGCACAGAGGGTAATCATCTCGTTTCGTATGATGTATTTATTCTGGAAGTACGCCACTACTCAGCTCCTTTAAGCTCAGTAGACCATAAGTTGTAAATGAATGTCAATGTTACACCCGTTATGAAATTGTGTTCGCCCGTTATGAAAAATGCTGATAAAATGCTGAAACTCAAAAAGTATGCAATATATATGGACCTTGCCAATAAATTTGGTTGCTATGTTGTGATGGTTTATAATAAACAAGGTAACATCAAAATAGGAAAAAAAAGACTGGTCCTTGATCAGTTTCGTTTTACATTTATAAAGAAAAGTTGATGCTGCTCTGGCTGCATAAGGCACACTGGGATGAATACCTTATCACCACACAGTCTTACACACTACCCCGCGTTCAGGGTAGTCTGCATGCTACAGCATTTCCCAAGGTATGGTTCAGCAAACAGGTCTTGCTGTATCATCAATCTCTTCTTAGTTTTCAGATTGTTTTGCGGTCTATTGGCTAAGATCGTGACGGATAGTGTACGTTCTTTTCATCCAGGTTTAAAGCAGGGCCACGCACGACATACCACCTATGATGTAGCGGTCCCTTGAACATGTCGATTAACGTTGAGTATTTGTACGGTCCGACCCTCCAGGGAAGTAGCTCCTTAAAGGAGCAGGAGCCATTCAGGGTAACATATGGCTTTCGTCCTTCGACATCCAGCCGAAGTGACTTGAGAAAAGGTGTTGTTTCTGTAGCAGGGTTGGTTTGTCTGTATACTTAGTGTAATATCGTGAAAGGAACCCAGTCAGACGTACCTTCCCCACGTTCCATGTTGGGTGCAGAACTCCAACACAACAAAAATCCAAAACGCTGTACAGATTAACGTTGAGTATTTGTACGGTCCCTCCAGGGAAGTAGCTCCTTAAAGGAGCAGGAGCCATTCAGGGTAACATATGGCTTTCGTCCTTCGACATCCAGCCGAAGTGACTTGAGAAAAGGTGTTGTTTCTGTAGCAGGGTTGGTTTGTCTGCATACTTTCAAGTGTAATATCGTGAAAGGAACCCAGTCAGACGTACCTTCCCCACGTTCCATGTTGGGTGCAGAACTCCAACACAACAAAAATCCAAAACGCTGTACAGACTTTTTTCTTTTAAAAGTCCCTTAGTGAACGTGAAGGGGAGCAAAAACAATTCGTTAGTACCCCAAAGGAAGAACTGCGTCTCCCGGGTCAGATGCGACGAAATGACCTACTGTGACCCTAGTCTCAGCCGTCAGTGCCTCACATTATAGAACCGACTTGCGTAGTCTCGTTCTACACACTAGACTAGCTGAAAAGAGAGATTGTAAGAGCGAGCTGAATACGGATTTGAATAGCTTCGACCGACGGAGGACGAGGACTCAGGCTGTCCTCGGAGAGCAACAAATCTGCATGATCTGCTCAATTGTGTAGAATCTGCGAAAGTTGCTCATATTTTTGTGGCTGTGTTTATATTCAAGGCATTTCATTCCACCTTGAATGTAAACACGCCTGCAAACCAAATAAACACCACCTTCTTTCTATTGTTCATCTTTCAGATATGTAAACTTAGTACCGCCAACTTAGGAATGAGACACCCTGAATCTAACACATGCCTATTTTGTGGGAGCGTACTGGGCGTGGTCTAATTTTTGAATCCCTCAAGCTTATCACCAAGACAAGAATCGACCTAAGAAGTCGGCAATTTTGAGTTGTTTTTTTTTTCACCACATCGCATGACAGTGAGTTAAAAGCACAATAAAGTGAATTTCGCTAACCGGGCTGATGGTTTTCCACATATTGAAACGTCCTTACGTGATATGCAGTGACGTAGATTCTAATATGATTAGGGCAGAACCTATGACGTCACGAGTTTGGGACATTCCATCTGAAAGATGTGGATAGTTTTTTTTTATATGTTCTGAATAGTTATTCATACGCCGGAGAAAATGTATACTGGAGCCAAAATTGAAAATACCAAATATATCATCAAATTAAATTCCCTAATGGTACTTTATGATGAGGTTACACTACCATTTTGAAACAATTACAAAACTGTTTAGTACTTTACTTCATACTATCGCATCATTGACGAGTCCACCAAAGAAGGCAGGTGGAAAAAAGCAATTACTTTTATTGTAACTAAGGACACGGAGATGAGGTATCATCGAAATGAACTATTCTCGCGTTTGATTGAGTTTATTCAAAGGTATTGCCAGTGAGTTGACGGCAAGCAATCTCATGTAAAAAGAAAATTAACGTGTGATAAATCACATTACTTTAGTTTTGGTTATACGTTATCTAAATATCAGAACTCGGGTGTACTTAAGCAATCGGTTTCGTGTTTTTACTTTGAACTTAAATGATTTTTGACCTTATTTTTGGCGACGGGGCTGGTGTATATAGTGTACATAGTGTAAATATAGCAAGTTGACTCCACCCCGGACCCCTCGTGGCAGGTGGACCCCGCCCTGGACCCCTCGTGGCCCCTGTTGTTGGTGTCTGGTTTTTTTGGTTGTTGGCGGTATGTAGTATTATTGCTTTAGGGTGGCCGGGGGAGGTTGGTCTGTTGGGTATTTGGGTTGTTGTCAGTGTGTGTGTGGTTCTATTGTTGTAATGAACATAACTTTCTGTTTGATTTGGTAGTGTGTGGATAGTTTTGCATTTACGTTCCTGTCCGATCCGGTTTGAGTTTGTTTTTTGTTTGTATGTGCCGTTTCGATGCACTTAAAAAGCCACGGGGCTGGTTCAGGAGTACCCCTGGTCACGACGGCGGAGCTCCCAGGTGGGACCTGTTCTATTCAGCCAGTCTAGAACGGGACCACTGTCAGGTGGTGTCAGTTAAGTCAAAGTTTGTCCCTTGGGAACGTTGTTACTCCTTCGGGGAGCAGAACTCCTTCGGGAGTATTGTTTGGTTTTCGCCCCTGGCTCTTCGCCAGAGAGTCAGGGGACTTTTGAAAAAAAAAAAGCTGGTTCTTGATCAGTTTCACGACGGCGGAGCTCCAGTCTGGGACCTGTTCTATTCAGCTAGTCTAGAACGGGTGTACTTAAGCAATCAGTTTCGTATTTTAACTTTAATCTTAAATGATTTTTGACCTTGTTTTTGGCGACGCGGCGGCGGCGCCACTGTCGGGTGGTGTCAGTTAAGTCATAGTTTGTCCTTTGGGGACGTTGTTACTCCTTCGGGGAGCAGAACTCCTTCGGGAGTATTGTTGGTTTTCGCCCCTGGATCTTCGCCAGAGAGTCAGGGGACTTTTGGAAGAAAAAAAGGCGGCGGCGGCGCTCCGTGATCACGACGGCGGAGCTCCCAGGTGGGACCTGTTCTATTCAGCCAGTCTAGAACGGGACCACTGTCGGGTGGTGTCAGGTAAGTTAAAGTTTGCCCCTTGGGGACGTTGTTACTCCTTCGGGGAGCAGAACTCCTTCGGGAGTGTTGTTTGGTTTTCGCCCCTGGCTCTTCGCCAGAGAGTCAGGGGACTTTTGGAAAAAAGGCTGGACGGCGGAGCTCCCAGGGTTCTATTCAGCCAGTCTAGAACGGGACCACTGTCGGGTGGTGTCAGTTAAGTCAAAGTTTGTCCCTTGGGGACGTTGTTACTCCTTCGGGGAGCAGAACTCCTTCGGGAGTATTGTTTGGTTTTCGCCCCTGGTTCTTCGCCAGAGAGTCAGGGGACTTTTGGAAAAAAGTACCGGGGCTGGTCCTTGATCAGTTTCGTTTTACATTTATAAAGATAAGTTGATGCTGCTGCATAAGGCACACTGGGATGAATACCTTATCACCACACAGTCTTACACACTACCCCGCGTTCAGGGTAGTCTGCATGCTACAGCATTTCCCAAGGTATGGTTCAGCAAACAGGTCTTGCTGTATCATCAATCTCTTCTTAGTTTTCAGATTGTTTTGCGCCGGCGGTCTATTGGCTAAGATCGTGACGGGTAGTGTACGTTCTTTTCATCCAGGTTTAAAGCAGGGCCACGCACGACATACCACCCATGATGTAGCGGTTCCTTGAACATGTCGATTAACGCTGAGTATTTGTACGGTCCCTCCAGGGGAGGGATCTGGTAATGCGCAGTGCGAAAACGAGCTTTAGCCGGTGGGGTCTTGGACCCCGCCTAAGGACCGCTGGTTGGGTACAGAGGCGCATCCCCTGATCGAAGCTCTAAGGTTTAAGTATATCTCTGGGTGAAAAATTAAGTCTCAGGATGGATATTTTTTGTTCATAATGCATTATCAAATACAAACTAGGTAAGGTATTAGGCTATTCCTCTCGTCAGGTCACTGTAGTTTTAGGTCGTGGGATAAAGAGGCCCGCCAGTGCTTTAGCTAGGACTTTTTTCAGTGTGACATTCACTGATCTGTGGCCTGGGGGAGGGGTGTCCCCTTCCCCCTTGGGAATTTTGGAATTTGCAAGTTGCCTAGATCGCAAATGGTGCAATATTTAAGTGGATTTCTGCCCTAATGAGGAACCTCAAAATTTACACCTGGCGGGTAGAATTTTCTTGTCAGATTTTTTTTTTGTTCGACATTTGTCGCTGTTTATGCGACATTGTCGCACAAATAGGGGCTGGCTAAAACACTGGGCCCGCCTAAGGAGGATTCCGAAGGTTCGCCTCCGGAAGCTCTGAGGTTTAAGTATATCTCTGGGTGGAAAATCAAGTCTCAGGATGGATATATTTTGGTTCATAATGCATAATCAAATACAAACTAGATCCCCACTAATTTTAATGTATTAGGCTATATCCCTCTCGTCATGCCGCTATAGTTTTAAGTCGTGGGATCAAGAGCCCCGCCAGTGCTTTAGCTAGGACGTTTTTCAATGCGACATTTACTGAACTGTTGCCTGGGGGAGGGGTCTAAGGGGAGGGGGTGTCTTGCTCCCCTTTGGAAATTTTTGGAATTTGCAAGTTGCCTAGATCGCAAATGGTGCAATATTTGAGTGGAATTCTGCCGTAATGAGGAATCTCAAAATTTACACCCGGCGGGTAGAAATTGCGTGCCAGATTTTTCGTTTGTGCGACATTTGTCGCCGTTTATGCGACAGTGTCCCACAAATAGGGGCTGGCTAAAACACTGGGCCGGCCCTAGGGCCCCTGGTGGGGGTCCGGGGCTTGGCCCCCGGAAGCTCTGAGGTTTCAGCATAATCTCTCGGTAAAAATTAAGTCTCATGCAGGATTGGTATATTTTTGGTTCATATTGCATTATCCAATGCAAAGATTCCGGTTAATTCTTATGTGTTAGGCTATTCCTCCCGTCATGCACCTATACTTTAGGTGCTGAACCTGTCGTTCAGAATTGGAACACTATGTGTTCAGCATTTGAACACTAGACTCGTCAGGCGTTCAAATACAATAAGTGGATAGGCGTCCGGAGTTCAGAAAGGGAGAAAAAGTGTTCAGAATCTTAACACAAGAGTTCAAAATATGCTTTGAACTCCAGGATCTGAAGATGGGTTCTGTATCTGTTTCATTTCGGTGTTCAAAAGTTAAAAGCCTGAGATTGCAGTGAAGGGAAGACAAGCGCGGCACGCATTATTTTTTTTTCCCGGGATGTTTGTGGGTAAACCGGATCCTCAGAAGTTTGCAAAATGTGTCTGAAGTCAAAGTTAGTGTTTAGAAGACGGGCTAAGGATGCCCTCTCTATGGGTAATCGGGTGCTGCTCCCCATGGTGATGATAAAAGTGAGGAATAATGTGCAGAAAGTGGTTTTCAAGAATGAAATATGACCCGAAGTAGTGCACCTATACGGAAGCCGTTAATTTCCTTTCTTTTCCCGAGTTCCCGACGGACTCAGTCACTCGTCCAATTACACCGACGGCCGTTGATACGGCCGTCACATGCATAATCAATTTGCCGACGGGCCTTCAAATTGAATGGACCAATAGCCGATAACAGACTGGCCCGTTCTCAGGTTTTCTCTTTTTTCTTTTCATTCTCCGTCTTCCCTTTCCTTCCCTTCCTTTCCCTTTCTTTTCCCTTCTTCTCTCTTCTTTTCCTCCTCTCCTCTTTCCTCTTCTTTTCCTTTCCCTCTCCTTTTTTTGCAGACAGACCGAAAATTTGCCGACGGGCGACCAAATATGGGGGGTGTGTGACACCCCCCACAGCCCCCCGCTCGCTACGGTCCTGTCGGTATCCAGCCGAAGTGACTTGAGAAAAGGTGTTGTTGCTGTAGCAGGGTTGGTTTGTCTGCATACTTTGTAATTTCGTGAAAGGAACCCAAGTTCGGTGCAGAACTCCAACACAACAAAAATCCAAAACGCTGTACAGACTTTTTTTTTCTTTTAAAAATCCCTTAGTTAAAATGAAGGAGGGCAAAAAACAAAGCGTTACCCCAAAGGAGCTACGTCCCCAGGGTCAGATGAGATATATGACCTACCGTGACCCTGGTCTCAGCCGTCAGTGCCTCATAATATAGGAGCGACTTGCGTAGTCTCGTTCCGCTACCATAGTTTCGTTCTCCACACTAGGCAGCATCAGAGCGAGCTCTAGTCGTTTGTCTGACGTCAACATTGATCGCTGCATATTGTAATCAGTTCAGGATAGGACACCGCGCAAGCAGTGTTGCCACGTGGGTTAATTTTTTTTTTTTTACTACTCAGGCGTGTGTTTTAAAGCTCAGGCGGGTTGCGGTTTCTGGGCGTTTTTTTTTTCCTTTTTTTATTTATTTATTTATTTATTTATTTATTTATTTATTTATTTATTTATTTATTTATTTATTTATTTATTTATTTATTTATTTATTTATTTATTTATTTATTTATTTATTTATTTATTTATTTATTTATTTATTTATTTATTTATTTATTTATTTATTTATTTATTTATTTATTTATTTATTTATTTATTTATTTATTTATTTATTTATTTATTTATTTATTTATTTATTTTTTTTTTCTGCTTTTTGGGTGGATTTTTGGGCTTGTTTGGAGACATTTCTAGCAATCTCATTACTACCATTTTCTCGTAAAAGAAACGCCTTCTAAGGAGTTCATGAAGTATTGTGAAACATCCAGTGAAAAGTGCGCGCTCTAACTATAACGCTTCTCGCTATCTTCGAGATACTCGAACATGTGATCAAAGGGTTCCGTCATTTTAAGACATTTAAAATGGCGTTAAAACATTTTCTATAGCCTACTGTAGTATTTAAAGTTCATGATTAAGTGTGTTATTGCGTTGAGTTCTAGTTATTGCTTAGTTCGTTTTAACGATATTATCTTTGGAAAGATGGAAGCATTAAAAGGGATGCCTGAGTCTACAAAGGGCATTTGTTATCACAATACTTGTGTTTATGTGGGATATTCCTAGTGTAATGACTGCACAACCGTTGATAACGCTATCAGTCAGCAGATCCTGAGACGAGTCGAATAAGCGAGTTGGGAAAGTGCGATGCATGCTGGGAAGGAAAATGTACCATAACAGAGACTGCATGCGCAACACATATATAATCTTTTGTAATCACGCACAATTTTCGACTTTAAAATGATGGTTATCTAGAGATCAATCTACCGTGGCCCTGAAGGGACATTTCGAGATTTCTATATTTCGACTTTTTCGTTTCGATAATTCGACTTTTTCGTTTCGATATTTCTATATTCCGACTTTTTCGTTTCGATATTTCTATATTTCTATATTTCGACTTTTTCGTTGAGATATTTCTATATTTCTATATTTCGACTTTTTCGTTGAGATATTTCTATATTTCTATATTTCGACTTTGTCGTTTCGATATTTCTATATTCCGACTTTTTCGTTTCGATATTTCTATATTTCTATATTCCGACTTTTTCGTTTCTATATTTCGATATTTCTATATTTCTATATTTCGACTTTTTCGTTTCGATATTTCTATATTTCTATATTCCGACTTTTTCGTTTCTATATTTCCATATTTCTATATTTCTATATTTCGACTTTTTCCTTTCGATATTTCTTTATTCCGACATATTCGTTTCGATATTTCTACATTCCGAATTTTTCATGCTTCGATGTTTCGATCCACTTTTTCGTTTCGATAATTCGACTTTTTCGTTTCGATATTTCTATATTCCGACTTTTTCGTTTCGATATTTCTATATTTCGACTTTTTGGTTTCGATATTTCGATATTTCGATATTTCTATATTCCGACTTTTTCGTTTCGATATTTCTATATTTCGACTTTTTCGTTTCGATATTTCTATATTTCTATATTCCGACTTTTTCCTGCTTCGATGTTTCCACTTTTTCGTTTCAATATTGCAATTTTTCCTGGTAAGAAAAACTTCAAAATGGTACAAAAGAAAGATTTAATCGCGCTCTCTGATCAGTACATGTGTTCTTGCTCTAAGTTAGACCAGGTCCTCCAATGTGAAGCTCCCGAAGAAAACATCCCAGACGAGGACAGTGTTCCCGTTCGAAACCATGCCCCCATATCGTCATAAAAGGGATACCATCCAAACCGTAATTGTTACCGTGGCCCTGAAGGGACATCAAGTTAAATCATTGCGGCGATCAATCCCCGTAGGGCTACACGTTACCGTGCAGCTCCCGAAGAAAAACCTCCCACACGTGGACTGGGTACGTGTTCGAGACTATGCCCCAGACATCTAAATAGGCTACCATACAAACAATTGTAGCTTGCAGTAAATTTAACTCGAAAACACAAAACAATGTCGCTTCTTTTTGAGTGTTGTATGGGTGATCCCTCATCATGAGGCCAGTCCCTAAGGATCGATGAAATAGGGAAAATGGTGGGGTATCAAGAACGTTTGAATCATAACCCATGCTTTAAGGTGATATTTGCCAAATGTAAGGAATGAAAATTTTTATGTATAACGGCACCCGTTTTCATTTATTTGATACAGCAGCAGGGTCGATTTCGTCAAGGAAGTACCTGCTCCGAGTTGCTGAAGGAAAAAGGAATCTTTGCAACCACGCGAGAAATTGTGTGTATGTGTATGTGCGTGTGTGTTTGTGACGCTATAGGCTCGTAAGCACGGTATCTTAGGATAGCAATGATGGATAATCTTCATACTTCAGGGCCGGATCAAAGGGGCCGTAAGGGGGTTACGCCCATATTTTCGGCAAAGCAATGATTTTTTGTAGCAGGATTTTACATCTCCAAGCCCATCTGATTCCATCATGCACTTTCTGCAGACGGTTACGCCCCCCTTTCTCATATTCCTGGATCAGGCCGTGTACTTGAGATATAGAGTAATCAAATTGAGAGGAAGATCCCTATTGTTTTGGTGGAGGTCAAAGGTCATGTGAGGTCACCAGAGGTCAAAAACTGAAAACCTTGTAAACACGCAATGTCTAGGGAGGGCGCAAGGATGCTTTTCATACTTAGCATGTAGATGCGTTAAAGTCAGAAAATGAACCCCATTTCCTGGCACTTTGGAATCAAGAAAGTACAGTAAGAAGAATTTCTATGGCATTATCATGCAACATCAGATGACTACTCTGCATTTACGGAGAAATCGAGCGAGTATCGTCCCCATGTACCCTTGAAAATGGTCAGTTGAAGGAAAGCAAAAACGAAGCTGTTTATCAGATATGAGTCCAGTACTCTAAAGCCATTCGTACGAGGACAGAAGTTTGATTTTATTTTAGCAAGAAGGCTAGCTCTTTTCAAATGTTTTGGGAAACGAATTGTTGGAGATATTTTGGTATCTAGATAGACAATTTTAATTGCTCATATTGACAATTATCGAGGAGGGGAGCAGGGTTATTTTCTCAACAATTATTTGTGTGCCCTTCTCAACATCCATCTTAGGACTGCGAGGGTGAATCAAAGGTCACTCCATGTATTACCACACCCAGTTGGTGAGCAATGACCTAAGCTAAGCTTCACCATATATTACGGTGCTTTTGTCGTGTAGACAATGTAGGCATTTTGTCATCTTGTCCTAAAATGGCACTTTTAAATCATGTTACAAGGAAGCAATGCCAATGATGGTGCAAGAGTGAAGTTCAATTCAAACCTGAAAAGTGAGCAGGCGATTTGAGTCCGTCAGGGGGCGACCGACCCCTGACTATATGGACAGTCCGCCACTGATATATTTCATTTCCCGACAAATGGAGTAATTTGCCTGGCCACTTTTTTATGTTGAACATTTCAAATGTCAGCTTTTGACTCATAATGAGGAACCACTCATGTATATATCACACTTTTTTCTGGGAGCTACAATTATGGTTTGGATGGTATCCCTTTTATGACGACATGGGGGCATGGTTTCGAACGAGAACACTGTCCTCGTCTGGGATGTTTTCTTCGGGAGCTTCACGATGGAGGATCTGTTCTATTAACTTAGAGCAAGAACACGTATATAGATCAGAGAGCGCGATCTCTTTTGTACCACTTTGAAGTTTTTCTTGCCAGGAAAAATTGCAATATCGAAACGAAAAAGTGGAAACATCAAAGCATGAAAAAGTCGGAATATAGAAATATTGAAACGAAAAAGTCGAAATATAGAAATATAGAAATATCGAAAGGAAAAAGTCGGAATATAGAAATATAGAAATAACGCAATATCGAACCGAAAAAGTCGGAATATAGAAATATCGAAACGAAAAAGTCGAATTATCGGAACGAAAAAGTCGAAATATCAAAACGAAAAAGTCGAAATATAGAAATATCGAAACGAAAAAGTCGAAATATAGAAATCTCGAAATGTCCCTTCAGGGCCACGGTATCATCATCGGTCAAAGAGAATTTCCTTTGGAGGAAATGGTTCTTTTTGAAGTTATTTTCTCCTTAATTTGGACCAAAAAGGTTGGGCAGTATGACAAATTGTGGAAGACAAGAAAACAGTCACTCGAAAACTTCGTATCGGTACGGAAATATCCGTGGACTTGATCAGTGCAGGGATTCCGCCAGAAACTCAAAGGGGGGGGGGGGGGAGATTTGTTACTGCTAAACACTGAGTCCGAATTGATGCTGTCCTCAGCCAACAAAAGCTTTCTTTAAGGCCCCTTTAAGTTGCAATTGGAAGGGTTCAATGGCCATTTATCTGTGTAAGTTCAATCATTGCTTACAAGAAGTGTCCTCATCTCAAGTAAGAAACCAAGATATTGTCACTTTTTTATATTTTTATAGAAATGAAAAGGAGGGGATTTTACCCTCCTTCTTCTGGAAAGGTGGGGATAAATCCCCCTTTCCCACCCTTGCCGGTAAAAAAACTCGCTTGCCGGTAACCCTGCAATGGTACGTACTGCACATAGACCCTTTTCCAAATAACAATTACAAAGGATTGTTTTGTGGGATAAAGCTTTTGTATGCATCATTTTTGTCAATGGCATTTTACTGTAGTCAAGAACGGCGCACACCAAAATTGTATCCCACAATCCTTTGGGATTGATATTTGGAAAAGGGTCTATGGTACAGCAAAATCCAGTTTCCCAACTAAACTCGTCTATTAGGGCCTATTTTCCGATCGACTGCAGTCACTGCAACACTTTCAGTGAATAGCAACTCCGTAGTTGGAACGAAACCACCAGTCGTTCGTTACAATATATTGCTTATATACCGTACGTAAAATAACTACCAAATTATGTTGCACAGGATGGACGTTTTACAACAATCTTACATTTATGCGGTTTTGCGCGGATTTTGCGAAATATGGGCGGTTTAGGGCGGGTTTTTAAGAAAAATTGGGCGGGAATTAGTCTGAGTGACGTGGCAACACTGCGCGCAAGTGTACCGTACTTCGTATAGCTATCTATCGCGCGCGCACCCCGCGGAAACACGTGAGCTTTGATTTCGGATGCTGGAACTCAAGAAAAAAGAAAACAACTATTTTCAACCCACGTACTGACTCCGAATCCGCGTAAGTAAACTACTTGTGATAAGTGATTGCAGCGGGTACTTACTTCAATGTAACATCGCGCTATTCTCTTGCTCATTACACTTACCAAATCAACTGTCCATTTTATATTTTCGAATAGTGTCCGGTTAGTAATCCCATGCAATTTTGTTTGTACCCTTTCCACGAAATCACTATCAGCTCTGGTAGGCCAAGGTGTAAATTGCAGAGCCCCGCAAGGCATAAACGAAACGAAATTGAAGTTAGTATGGAAAAGTGCTGTTAGGCTAGCTTCGGCTGGCCATATATTGTGTACATGTACAGTATGTAGGCGTAGCATGGCCTGGGTTAGTCCGCAGTCAGCAGACCTAGTATGGGGATTCCCATACTACTAGGCTAGGTCAGCAATATACTCATTGTCAAAATTGGGCTACCACCAGATTGGAAAGCCTGCAATGGTGCGCGGGGGATATTAATAATACCCAAGAAAATTGCGCCGCCGATACTATTTAAGCGGAGCACCACCATCAGTTGGCACGGAACATACCAAGAAAATTAAAGCCAAAACTACCTCCTACTAGATTGCAGGAAATTGCCTTTCCCAGGCAACTAGCTTGGTTGCTGCCAACAAGTTTGCGCGGTTGCAGTTGTCAGTTGTTTAATTGGGCGGCTGGCAACTTCGAAATTGATATTTTTGCTCGAGGGAGCAGGGTAAACTTTCCAATCTGGGGCTACCACACCTTCAAAAATTTTGAATGGTCTCAATCTTTCTCAAATTCACATATATAATGGGGTGACCGTCGACTGTGCATCTAGCATAACATATCATACAAAAAGCTTGCAATGGTAGGGTTCTTAAGTGCGCAGTCGGCGGTCAACACACTATACTCCTACTAATTGACCTCTATGGGTCATTTTAATGTTTAAGACCCATCATTCTAAGGATACTAGCACTCAGTCTCCAAAAAGAGACCAAAAATTTTGATTTATACAAAAGATCCTGTTTTGTTTTTTAAACATTCTATTAAGCTGCCAAAGCTTGTTACTAGGACGTTCACACTATTGTATGCTATATAGCAGGCACTGCTGTTCAATTGTGACATAGTTCATAGCTATGGTTACGTTCATGTACGCACATGTACGCATATGTACAGTAGCAACAATCATTGCAGAAATGCACGCAGACGATATTACTCTCACAGTAATAACGCGGGAAAAACTTTGTGTTGCAATAGCCTAGGCCTAGTTCGGGGAGCAAAGTGTACGTGAGAACTAGGCCTAGGTACCCTAGGCTAGGCCTGGGTACAACTGCTTTCCCACTGAAACACTTGTAGTCACAGTTGCAGCCCTACACACCAATTCTCATGATATTTTGTCAAGGCCTAGGCTAGGCCTAAGTTAGGTAGGCCCTATGTTGTCATTTTCAACCATACCATAAACCATTTTCAAGCATAACATAAGTATAGGTAGCCATTCCAGAATATTGCTTGTGGTCTTAGGCCTAGTAAGAAATGGACAATGAATCTTTCTCATATTAGGCTGTCATTCCTATTTACTGTATTATTGTTGTAGGTCATTGACTCAGTCAATTGCCTGATTCTGGCCAGCATCTTAATTGGTAATTTTGATGAATTCATGACCATTTCTAATGCTAAAGAGCTGATGAGGAATCCGGTCTGCACGCCTGTAAAAAGCTGGACGCGAAGACGCATTGCGTCCGCGAAAATCATGCTGCATCTAGAAATTTTCATCTTAGTCCCAAATTAAGTAGACCAGGTGAGCTAGAAATTTTGGTTTTCAAAGTATGTGTGCCCGCGAAGTTTTGCAGCCATGCCGGTCTGGATTCAAAAAGCTTTCTTTTCCCCAAGTAAGGCCTCTTTAGTGTTGGAAATGGTCATGAATCCATCAAAATCATTCCTATTTAAACTTTGACTCTGCATCCGAGCATTTCAGTGTTCTCCACTAGCTGTTTTTAGCTCTTACATACTGTACATATCATTGAATATGGACTTAGGCTACTGCATTTCTTTCATGTTTCCACAGTAGGGATCCGTTACCATCAAACTCATACACTAAACGAAACCATTCAATTGAACTGTCCCCTAGGTTTCCTGATTTTCACCCGAAATTTCCATTAAAGTGAACTGCTTCATTCTTGAATATGTCCAAGTGGAAACTGGAGCTTCAGATCTGCAAGTAAGCCTAACGTCTGGTCTAATAGTTACCCAGTACTAGGTTATTTTATACCAGCCTGTCTACAACTCAGCACATGTGGCTACTGTATGTTAATATTTGCAAAATGAATTGACTAGCCTAGAGGTACATTTTGGCCTTCCATCTGGTAGCTAGCTATGTAGGCCCAGGTCTTATAGTTAATACTAGCATATCCATGACTACTGTGCACATGCTGTCAGAGCAATATCACAATATCTGGTATGCAGAAACATTCCAAATTATTTTCATGTGTAAGTCAGAACTTCCATTCAAAGCGAATAAAAGTCTTTGTTCCCTTCTTGTTTAAGTCAAATCACAAATATTTACTTGCAAGTTTTGGAATTTAAGCTGGGTCTGCATTATAAGTTTATATTTATAGTGCAGACCCAGCTTATTCCAAAATTTTTAAGTAAATATTCCCTGGCTGTCACCAGCCTAAAAGTAACAGATTAGGTACTGGTCCAGGTCCAATACATCTTATTGCAGATGTGGACTCCATTTTTGGTTTCGCTGCAAAGAGAAACCTATGTGGTCATGATGGCGTGTGTATGTATGTGAGTGTTTGTGACACTTAGCTCGTTAACACAATATCTCAAGAAGGGAAACTTTGACAGTTCTCATGCTTGGTATATGGATGCCTCATATTGAGAGGAAGAACCTTGTTTTTGGTGGGGTTCAAAGGTCATTTAGGGTCACCAGGGGTCAAACTCTGAAAACTTTGTTAACACGTTATCTCAAGATGGGAAGCTTTGATAATTGTATGCTTAGTATGTAGATGCCTTACAGTAAGATGAAGAACCCTACTGATTTTGGTGGCAGTCAAAGGTCATTTGGGGTCACCAGGGGTCAAACTTTAAAAGCCTTGTTAACACGATGTCTCAAGATAGGAAGCTTCGATAAATTGCATGTAGATGTGTTATGGTGAGAGGAAGAACCCTGTCCTTTTTGATGGGGTTCAAAGGGCATTTGGGTCACAGGAGGTGAGACTCTGAAAACGTTGTTAACACGATATCTCAAGTTAGGAAGTTTTGATAAATTTCATACTTGGATTGTAAATGCATTATGGTGAGATAAAGAACCCTATTGTTTTTGATTGTTTTGATTATGTTTGATTGTTTCCCGCATGTGTGGTTAAGCGGTAGAGCATCTGCCTTTCACGCGGGAGGCCCGGGTTCGATTCCCAGGTTGAGTCATACAAAAGACTTTAAAAATAGAACCTACTGCCCTTGTGCGTAATGCTCTGCATAAGCAATGGATTAAGGGAAAACAAGCCAGTGAGCCGCAACTGGAAAAAAGGCTGTGGCCAGCTCAACTTGAACCAATTGGTTGGAAACTGGGCCGTTAAACCTCATCTAACAAACCTATTGTTTTTGATGGAGGTCAAAGGTCATCTGGGGTCACTGGAGGTCAAACTCTGAAAACCTTGTTTACACAATATCTCCAGGTAGGAAGCTTGGATAGATTTCATACTTGTTATGCAAATGCCTAATGGTAAGAAGAATAACTATTGTTTGGTGGAGGTCACAGGTAATCTGGGGTAATCTGGGGTCACCGGGGGTCAAACTTTGAAGAGCTTGTTTACACAATATCTCAAGGTAGGAAGCTTGGACAAATTTCATACTTGGTATATAGATGCCTTATGGTTAGAAGAAATATCCTATTATTTTTGGTGGAGTTCAAAGGTCATCTGGGGTCACTGGGGTCAAAATTTAAAACTGTTTACACCATATCTCAAGGTAGGAAGCTTGAATAGATGTCATATTTGGTATGTAGATTATAGTGAGAAGAATCGTATTGTTTTTGGTGGAGGTCACAGGTCATCTGGGGTCACTGGTGGTCAAACTCTGAAAACCATGTTTACACAATGTCTTAAGGTAAGATGCTTGGATAGATTTTATACATGGTATGTGGATGCGTTATGGTGAGAAGAAGAATGCTATTGTTTTTGGTGGAGGTCAAACATCATCTGTGGTCACTAGGGGATCAAAGTTTTAAAACCTACACAATTTATCTCAAGGTAGGAAGCTTGGATAGATTTTATACTTAATGTGTAGATGCCTTATAGTGACAGGAAGAACTCTATTGTTTTTTAGTGAAGGTCAAAGGTCATCTGGGGTCACTAGTCGATAATGGAGGGAGCTGTTTCATTGCCAGGCTGCTTATAAATGGTTCAGTTTCCATTCGAATATTGTCTTTCCTTTAAAATGCTGTATTGATTTAAAATATAGTATTTTTACAACGTTAACATGTACAGTACCGCCAGAAAGTCTGGCACGTTTTCAACTCATGAACATGAGTTTAACGTTAGTTGACCCATAGCTGTTGATGAACTAGTTTTTTCATTGTGAAAATTCAATACAACCATGGTAACAAGTCAGTCATGGCAGTCCAGGATGGCCCTAATCCTCAACTAGTTCACCCATTCATCATGTCCCTAATCCTCTTTGTGTCCTCCAGAAGAATTTCTTTTGTATCATTAAGGGGATTGTTTAATGAATGTACTTAGTGGTAGTACTTCCTCTCTCTCACAGAAGTTAATCTTGGTACATGTTTTGATCAGTTAACTTGTGCTTGATACTGGACTGTTGTTAATAGCCTTGTGGTGAGAAATAGGGAGGATATGTGGATGATTTCTGAACAATAGACCTGACTTCAAAAGGAAGTCCCACCAGTGGGAGGGGCTAACTAAGTTGAATCCAGTTGAAAATTCTAAAGGTTCAACTAGTTGATCAAACAGCATTGAGTTGACAATCAACTCAGTGCGTGCTGATCTTTGTGGCAGTACTGTAATTTTCGTTCAGGATGTACAGTAATTTATATAATCAAATCAGGAATTACAAAAGATACACATAATTTTAATAAACCCAGAATTTTGGACTACCTGAAAAATCACTACCCAATATCAACTCTTGTCTTGTTAAGAAATCAGTTTGACTGAGATGCCATTGAAGGGCAGTAAATGTACAGTAAATGGCTGTTGACAAGTAGTGTTTTTGCATGTAGGCATATTGGAAGGAAAAATCCAAGCAAAAGTTTCCATGTTGAGAATATATTGTCCCATTATTGAGTGTCACAAAGTTGGAGTTGTCCAGTTACCTGTACCTTCCACAGGGATGTGCCTATTTGATTCTGAGTGCCAGGTATTCTAAAGGTGTCCTGGGGGAGGGGTCTAAGGGGGGTGTTCCCCTCCCCTTTGGAAATTTTTTTATTCTGTTGGGCCCCTCAGATGCAAAATGGTGCAATATTTGAAACTGATTGTAAGAAAGCTGGAGAGACATTATTCAAGTAGGTCCAAGGGTGCTGCCTTCTTTGGGTACTGTAGGAAACTGAAAACAGTGCCGGGTATTTTTCGTCATTTTGGTATGAGTGCCGGGTGAAATGCGTGAGTGCCGGGTGTCAACACCCGGCCCCGCCCAGCATGGGCACATCCCTGCTTCCAATATGTTTATCTACCAAAATTGCACTCACATTGAGATGCAGATCCAGAGGGGGCTTTCCCGGCTGTAGCCCCCTTTTCGACACCACCTTTTGTAAATGTCCTAAAGCTGCTTGACAATATGTGGTGTTTATTTTAATTGCCAAATGTCAGAAATACCAATCAAGTGCATAAATTTCAAGTTTTTTTCTTAGACCACCCCATCCCTTCTTTCAAGACTGTGTACAACTGGCACTCGTAGGTGCAGAATTTGCCCTTATTGAGTTACAGTAGTCCCTCCCTTTCGTGCTTGAAATCCTGAGTCAGTCGAAGTCCAAGTTTGCACCATTGGTGGTCTAGTAAAGTTTTCTCAATTAATTATTCATGAACTCTTGCCCTTGAATTATAGTCAAAGAAAAGTCAATGATCAAGCTATTTACAGAAAAACAAATGATAAAGCTAAATATGATAATCAGCAGCTCCCAAGTAAACCAATTCTCAGCATGCCCCGTAGCTGACGCTGACCCCTGGTCCTACACTCTTCGGGACATCTTTTTAGGCTCCAACCTCTGGTTGCACCTCCTGCTGTACATGGTGTCTATGGGGATGGTCCCTTCACCTCTAAGCCCCATCATCTCCAGTATCTCCCTCCTTCAATTGAATCCCGCTTTTGTCTTTCGAATCCCGCACTAAAATAAATCATATGCAGGAAAATCCCACACACTTTTCTGCAGCTGAGATAGTAACTACAATTATAATACACACATCAAATTGCAATAGTATCTTTACCAAGTGATAACTCCCTCCTTGATTTTGCAAATCCCTCCCCAAAAAATTCTAGAGAGGGAATTCCCTCCCAGGTTCAATTCCTTAGGGCGAGCACTGGCCCTCAGTCCTAGAGCCCCTTTGTCTTTTATACACCTCTGTCCTCCGATTGCCTGGCATTGGGAAATCTTCTCAACATGCTAGACCCATGAAAGGTAGTAAATTTCTGGTGCTACAAGACTTATGTGTCAACTCTCTTCAGGCACATCTGAAACAGGCTTGAGGTACAGTAATTGTAATCAGTTAAATCGTAATCGATTACAATCTACAGTACAGTATTACACTTTTTGAAGTAATCGTTTTGTGAAAGTTGCTAAGTAATCGTAATTAATCAATTACAATGGCAAAGTAATCATAATTGTGGTTTAATTTATGATTACATTGAAGTTAAATTTATAAAAGAAGTGCAAAAGAAGTAAAAATTATTAAACGAATGTTTCAGTGCTTGTTACTTCTGTTGGAGTGACTATAGTTAAGTTTCCTGCTTTCTTGAATGCTCCAGTCTAACTGGAGTGAGCAGTGCAGGGGGTTCAATGATCTCCACTTTGGGAAGACTTGGTTCTGTTGTTGGTACAAACAGGAATCTGTTTTTATTACTTATCACTTGCACATTTTGTTCACTCAGCCCCCCTCAACCTGAACACATGCTTGTTACACAACTAGTTGACTTTATATTAAACACTTATGCACTTGTCAATTGTAACCACGGTCCCCCATACCCAGGCATTGCAGGGACTTGGGACAGAATGTGACTTACAGAAAGGTAACAGTGTTTCCTTCCCGGCTACATCTGGATAAAGTCCTGGTAGGATGGGGCAAGATTTGACTGCACATCCCTGCTAACTTTAATGCAATGACTGGGACCGCAATCAACCGAACATCCTGGTGTATTCCCGGCCGGCTGAATATTTCTTGTCTATGCAATCTGCTCAACAAAAGGTACTTCTATTACGTACCTGTATTCCTGCATATGTGAATGCAGGCCAAGAGTGGACATCCAGAAGCAAGCTGTGATTGCATGAAACCATTCACTCCAGGCAAGATATATAAAACTGGAACAAGTATAGAGGGATTTCAGTCACGTGACTTTACCCAACTAGACGCAATTTTGAAGGGCAAGATCGCGCGTCTTTTTTGTTTTGACGAGCACGCGTCCATTCTGTCACAGTAGTATCTATGGTTATGCCGTGCGCGTGTGCTATAAATACACTTTCTGCGGGTGTGTTTTGCCCTTCAGTGCCTCGAAATCCATTGCGCGTGACGTCACATGAAATCCTTCTATAGGCTAGTGTTTAAATAACAACTTACCAAAAAGCCACATAGTCATTGGTGACATGCAATTTTAAATCCTGCCTTGCTTCAGCTGCACTTTAAAATCAGAGATGGTAAAAAAAGTGTTATCTCCTTCCGTGTCTAGGATCCTAGGATATTTTCATGTAATATCTTGAAAGGTTGAAAATCAGTTTTTTACAAAATACTGTAGTTTTAATCAGTGGTGTGCACCAGGGCATGCATGTAACAGCACACTTATTTATATTTTACATATTTCTTTGTTCACTTTTTTCAGTCATCTACATCTGTAATCTGTATGCAATTGTATGTTCAAACATGACAAACAACTATTCTTGCTCAGTCCATGTGGTTTCCAAAATAACGTACGTACTGTACTTACATATGAACCAAACAGTAGAGTGCAATGCACATCCCAGCTTAAAGTTTCATCACATTCATAGCTGCATAGCGGGACAAACTAAATTGTGTGCACATTCCTGGCAAAACTGTTGCAACAGCCCTGCTATGGCCTGGGTGTGTGTGTGTGGGGGGGGGGGGGGGCTGTGGTCACAATTGGCAAGTGCAGTAATAAAACAATAATACTCAACCTGAAAAATGCAACATCTAAATATAAATAAATTTAAGTAATAGCTCCACTGATAGCTTTCATGAGCATTGAGCCAGAAACTCCTAGTACCAACTATTAAAAGCACATATGCTATTGCTATTAATACCTCCTATCAGTCCATTGTTCTCATTTCAACAAAATGTAATCAGGATTGCAATGGTGATTACTTTACATTGCAAAGTAATCGTAATCGCCCCAAGCCTGATCTGAAATAAATAATTCCCCTTATGCTACAGCACGTATGTGTCACCCCTAGTAGGCACATGTATCTGAAGTAGAACCCTTTGTTTCTCAACATGTATGTGTCAACCCTTTCGTGTTACGGCAGGTACAGTATGTGTCAACCCTTTTGTCATTGTGTTACAGCACACAAGCGTCAACCCTCGATCTTGTGTTATAACACGCAGGGATGTGCCCACGCAGGGATGTGCCCACGCCGGGCGGTGCCGGTTAATGACACTCTGCACTCGTGTATTTTACCCGGCACTTATGTGAAAAAAAAACAAATTTACCCGGTACTGTATTTGCCATCTTTTTGAACTCTGCCTCGCACATGTGTCTCTGATATTGAAAATTTTTTTGCAAGGGGAGGGGGTGTCCCCAGGATGGTGGTTCAGATTTACCCGGCACTCAATCTCAGGTAGGCACATCCCTGAACACGTATGTGTCAACCCTCTTGTATTACAGCATGTATATGTCAACCCTCTTGTGTTATAACACGTACTGTACTGTATGTGTCAACCCCCTTTAGTTTCTACACTTACAAAGATACCGTTCCACAAAAATTCTCTGCTACTTGATTCTTAAGTTTTATGCCTTTTAAGCCCTTTGTAATGCATGAAACTACTAGCTTTATATAAGCCATTACAACCTAAATCTAACACAGTGGAGTACGTCAGGTTTACTCCTTCATGCCAACCCTAGGCTCTCACCTTTTCTACGTTAACTTCCCACCCCTTCGATTGTTCTCACCAAAGTCTCTCACTGCAGCCCTTGGCATCATTAGTGCCTTCATTATAGAGCACAACACATGTTATGCAGCCTTAATAAAACTACTTGTTTTCTACTTGATCTTTCAGCCAGGTCTTTGGTCTTCTCACACAGTTTGTGGATTTTTAGGGATGAATTCTGTCGTAGAGTGTTCGCTGTTTTTCTTTCTCTCACTGCAGCTTCCTGTACTTACATAATCCGAGCTCCTTCCGTCCATGTGCACTGTTCTACCTGCAATTACCCAGTCAGTGGTTTGGAGACCTATGACCACATCCCTGCATTCGCGTACACTGTGGGCTTCAATGGACGCTGCGGACTGCCCACCTTTGGGGGAATAGTCAGGGTCAGTGAGTTGGGCTCTCAAGGTACTTGGCACAAACTTGCGTGCCATGGCTTCCTAAATGATTTGCACCAGCTAGACTTCCGGAGGTTGACAAATAACCACGAATGCACGGTCGTTACACTTGGTGTATACATGAACAGGTATGGCACTTGTGGAGTAGACCTCTTTGAACGTTTCTGGTGGAGGGCGAAGGTCAGTTGTGGTCACCAGTGGTCAAGAGGTCAAAACATTGAAACCACTGTACATCAAGAAGGGTCACCTTGATGGGTCAGCATGTGGATTACCCATATATGTGTTTTTGGTGGTCAAAGTTGTTTGGAATCAAGGAAGTCAAAGTGAAAAAAGCTTGAAAAAGATTTAGAAACATGGTATCTCAAGAAGGCTAAGAGTGAAGAATCTGATACTTAGTGTGTTGATGAACCATGTTGTGTTGATGATCCCTGATGTTTATGTTGGAGGTCAAAAGTCATTTGAGTCACCAGAAGTCAAAAGGTCAATACGTTGGAAATATATCTCACTTGAAAACTTTGTAACCTTGTGAATCTGAGACGTGCTGTAATTATATCAATAAGTTTGATCACTGCCCTTGCATCTTTCATTCTGCTCATAAATGTCAACACAGAACTATTTTTATACTGTATTCAGAGGTAAGAAATCACTAAGCCTTTTTTCCTTATGGTTCCAAGATTTACTGATTGATTTCTTACTTTTTTCATTAGAAATTTGTAAGATTTTTCATTGTGACGTTGCAGATTTTTAAAAGGACAAATCAATATTCAGCTCTGATACGTATAAGTAATGCCGGATGGAGGACAGGCTGCCCACCAGCCAGACAATTTGGCAAAAAGTAGGACATATGACCACCCTGTGCATGGCGCATGGATATAAAGCATGGGAAGCTTTTTGAAAGTGGGGGTGGAAGTGAATGTTGGTGATCAGTATCCTGGGGGAGGGGTCTAAGGGGAAGGGGTGTCTTGGAAATTTTTCGACTATTTTAAGTGCCCTAGTTGCAAAATGGGGCAATATTTGACAAACTTTGAAGTAATTTCATCCTGTTCAGTGCCATATTTTAGCAGCATGTCATCCAAAGTGGGGAGGGGGTGAAACGAGGTAACTCTCCACACAACCCTAGGGTACATGCGGAATTTTTTACAACATCAAAGTCAAGTACAACCCTAGTGAGGTAAAACATTTAGTATGTACCAATATGAGGGGAATTTGGCTGCAGTTGCAACATGCACCTGGCCTTAGGGTGCAAAGCAAACCTCAACCTCTCAGTGACATCTACTTAGGTTTTGTTTTTTATTTTCAAGATGCCTTTGTACAAGCAAAGTCAGAGGAGGACAGATCACCAGAGTTGGGGTGCTCTTTTAGGGAGGGTCCCCCATTCTCCAATGGTTAGGGTTGTTGTATACCCCTTCATAAACCCTGGGGTTGTGTGGGGAGTTTGGCAGTGATTGAGCCATGCATCTGGCCTGGGCAGCTAAACAAAACTCAGCCTCTCAGTGACATCTGGACTTAGTTTGCTGAGATGATTTTGTGGCTACGCTACATGACTGTAAGAAGAAAGATGATGCTAGTGACACTGTAACTCACATGTAACTGCATGACTGTCCCAATATTGTCAATTACCAAAAGGTGGGTCATTGACAGTGGCATGTGCCTCACATGTAAGTACATGAGAATACCAATACTGGCAAGAACTAAAAGGTGGGCCATTGACAGTAACAGTGTAACACACATGAAACTACATGACTGTAGCAATATTGTCAATTACTAAAAGGTGGGTCATTGACAGTGGCATGTGCCTCACATGTAAGTACATGAGAATACCAATACTGGCAAGAACTAAAAGGTGGGCCATTGACAGTAACAGTGTAACACACATGAAACTACATGACTGTAGCAAATATTGTCAATTTCTAAAAGGTGGGTCATTGACAGTGACATGTGACTCACATGTAAGTACATGACTGTTTCATATATTGTCATTTAATAAAAGGTGGGTCATTGACAGTTAATTCAGTGTGACTTACGTGCAAGTACATGTTGCCAATCACTAAAAGGTGGGTCTGACAGTTACAGTATGACTCACATGTAAGTACATGACATGACTGCACCAATATTTCCCATTACTAAAGTGACTAAGGAGTGAGTCACTTTATTTCAGTTGTCAGCTATGTGATTGCTAACCCTGGATGCTCAGTCATTGTGAGTCAGCTGTTGCGCTCAGTAGTAGTGTGTGGAAATTGTCAGCCATTTCAGTGAGTTTAATGTTCATCGAAAATACATACTGTGCATCATTTCTGTGACTGAGGGGTGTGTCACTTTATACACAATGTTAACAGAAGTGACTAAGCAGGACCTGGTTTTTAAGAAAATTTTTAGGTTGTCAGTTGGACAAACTGAAGCAAATTTTGGTTGTCCAAAATATTCATTAGGAACAAGCCTGCTTAAAAAACAGAAATCTCTGACCAGACCTCACAAAGGGGAGGTCGGGTGTAATAAAATCCGCTTTATCTGCCTATTTCTTGGCCTGTAAGCAACTTTGAACAGTTGAATAAGGGCAACAGGTAAGCTGTTGAGATGTCCACTCATTGCACAGTTAAATCTTTTGTGTAGGGTATGGACAGGAAGTCTTTATTTACTTTAAGAGGGGTTAAGATGTCACTAGGAGTCAATCAACCCTGTACACAGAGACCAAGTTTAATTGGATTAAGTAACAGATGCACAGTTTATATTTCCAAGCAAACTGTCTGAATTTTAAGCAGAGGAGTTCCTAATGTTTTTGGTTGTTCGAATGAAAATGACATAAAAAAAAGATGAACAATTGTATTTCATGGTGCTGCCATAGGAAGCAATCTTTTATTTTGTGTTCTGTACTGTTTACTTTCCAGTGATCTTTGTCTTTTTGGTTTCCTGAAATGGAAAACCCTGGAGATGCTCTTGCTGACCTTTCAAAAGCTTGTAGGGGACCACGGATTGCCAAACCGGAAATGACTACCATACCACAGGGATCACAAAGTTTGCAACTATTATCAGTATGGATTAGTAGTGAACACTGCTCCATAAATTGTTTTCCTGTGATAAAAAAAGTCAACGACAAAGTTCAGGGCTCGAAATAACCAATGGCCATGGCTGTCGGGCCCTTTCTGATGGCTGTGATGCCCCTCAGTAAATGTCCATTGAAATACAGTAACATAGACTGATGGCCATTTTGCTCATTTTGGCCGTGCCCTTTTTCAAGCTTATTTCTAGCCCTGAAAGTTGTACTGGTCATAAAATTCACAAGTACTTCAATTGAATGTACATGTATGTTCTAGCAAGGGCAGCCAATGTAGATCTACTGTATGCAGGAGTAATACTGTACATGGCTGCCGAGAGGACAAATTGTACTAATGAATAACAGGGCTATCGAATGTTCTGCAAATTGCGAAGTAGGAACCTACCAACCTGATTGCCATTAATACTGGCATTTAATGTGTGGTTTTATTCGGCGAACATGAAATGGTAGACATGTTGGAAGTCGAAGATGATGGAAGTATCATTTTTTAGCCGGCATTTTGCCCTCTGCTTTGTTGTCATGCCTGCAGGAAGTTATTACGTAATATCATTGAGTGTGCGCTGCTTTTCAGTGCTACTAAATACTTTCTGTGAATCACATTTCTTCTACCCCTGTATGCCACAGTGCTTTGTCAAATGTTTTAGAGATTGGCTCGAATTTTCCAGATTACTTTCATGAAGAATTCCCATGTGTGAAAAAAGGTTGGCTCCATACAGTAGAAACTTGTAGCGATACTTTTTTGGAGAAATAGAGGAACAGCCCTCTGAATCCACATCCCTTTTATCCATACCCTCTTTTCTTGTATGCCTTAATGTGTAGGCCAGAAACAAGTTTAACATTGTCAAAAGGGCAACTTGGGAGCTATTTATAAATATTTGTCTAGTTTCTCTTCTGTAATACAGAATATCTGATAAGTTTTGAATAGTACACCCTTTCCAGAAACAATACTGTAGTTTTGATTTAATAATAGTTTTGATTATTTTTATGTTTCAGTGATGAATGAATGACAGGACATACCATTGTCGTAATACCAGTTCATACTGTAAGGGGCTTTTTAGGACATGCTTTATTGCTGAAAAAGTGAACTATTCAATAAAGTAAAATCTACTCACCCATTGGACAAGCTCAAAGAAAGAAAGTGGGTGGTCCAGGGCAATTTTTACTTTTGACTTTTCTCAGATGGTCAGATGAGTGTTAAATTCAGTCCTGCTGAGGTACTGTATTCATCAGTGCACATACTTAAAATGTGCAGAGACTGACCATGCTCAAGAGTTTGAAGGGTAATTCGTCATTCTGTTGATAATTGCATAATGTAAGAATCTGCTCAAGTCATGAGGTATTGCTTTGTACAGCTTCTCTGAGTACAGTGCAGTGGTCATCTGCAGTATTGTGCATACTCACAGATCTGCAGACATCATTGACCTCTCACAATTTGACGGAGCAGTATGCTCTGTTTTGGCGTCAGCATACTGTGATCCGTTGTGACCAGACAATTTCCCCTTCCCCCCACCCCCTCCCAACCATTCCCACCCATGATAATTACCTCAGACAACTTTCCCCACCAGAAACTTTGAAACTGCCCTGGGTGGGAATTACCAGGGGCAAGTTGTCCAAGGTGAGATTTGTCTAGGGGCAAATTGTCTGAGGGGGTTGCCGCGGATGGGAATTGTCCAAGGGAAAATTGTCCTGAGGGGAGTTGTATAGGGGTATAGCCCACGTGGGAATTTCCATGGGAAAGTGTTTGGGAACAGTGATCAACCACATATTTTAGGGATGTCACTGGGGTAACGATACGTATACTGTACTTCTCCTTTTAAGACATTGTGCCTTGTCTATTAAAGGTTATTAACCTTGTTTTTCATGTTACATATAAGATGTTTTTTTTTTCTTTCAGCCAGTAGTGTCTGTTCTGATGAAAATCCACCATGAATGGCTGCATAATCACTGACACTCCAATAGCAGTGGACTTTTGGCGACTGACAACTGACAGCCCTTATTATGTCCATTTTCTTTCACATATGCACTCAGATCACACTAGGGGCCTGTCGTCAGCATGGAGAAGACCCCTCTACTGCTCCGAGGTGACAAGTCGGCTTTTGAAAGCCAAATTCCATGTAAAAGAGTCCTTGATTCATACTTTACCCATAGGACAAGCAATCGTCATACCCTTGGCTCATGATAATGAAGAAACAATGACCGTGACATTGATTGACGCTAACCACTGCCCGGGAGCAGTCATGTTTCTCTTTGAAGGTTACTTTGGAAAGATTCTCTACACAGGAGACTTTAAGTACTCCCCATCAATGTTATCTGAAGGTGGATTACAGAATTGTCAGAATATTGATGTACTGTACTTGGACAATACCTTTAACAGTGAAGGATGTGTCTGGCCTGCAGAGCACGAGGCAGCAGAGATGATAGAGGGCGTCATCTCTAGTTCCATCTCTGATACTAACTTTTTAATTGCTTTACATAATCTTGGCAAAGAGGAATTACTTGTTCGGATTGCACTGAAATTCCAGCGCTGGATTGTAGTCAGCCCAGCTCGTTATGAAACTCTGAAATTGCTAGAAATGCCGAATGTCTTTACAACAGACCCAGAGGCAAGTAACATCTCTGTCATCAATCAGTCAGAAGTGACATGGAAGAACCTTATCAAATGGAACTCTGGTGGAGTCAAAACTATTGTAATTGTTCCTTCAGCACTGTACAAATTATCAAAAGTAAAAACTGCATATAATCACCCAAATGTGGTGCTTGTGCCTTATTCAAGCCACTCTTCTTACACAGAATTAGTAACATTTGTGTCAAATCTTTGTCCCAAAAGGATTGTACCAATAGTTAACGAGGGAGGAAGTAGTTCTGATGTCAGCAGTTTTGATTGTTTTTTAAGCAAAAGGGAACAGTTGCATTACAAAATACCAGAGTGCGTTAAGACATATCAGAGAGCAGGGATCTTCCCAAGGAAAGAAATGAGAAAGGTAAATCTGCAAACCAAAGCAAGAACAGCAAAACGCAAGGTTCCAAGTGGGGTTGTGTATGAAGATCTCGCTGAAGTTTCATCCAAAGATTGTGCCAGAACAACCGACATTGCAATAGAAGGAAATGTTTCACCTCCAGAGACTGAAAGAAATGTGAACTTGATTTCTGTAACACCAGAGCAACCCAGAAAATACAAGGGTATGGGACTAGTAACTGTTCATAGAGACGAATGCTCACCCAGAGACTCACAAGAAGGAGATTATGTATCAACTCTGTCTGCCGAACAAAAGGGTCATTTGGTCAAAAATGATGTATTAAGTGCATGCAATCAACAGGAGATTGTGTTTTGCCAAAATTATGATTCAAAACCACTCAGTGGAACTTCACGACACCAATGTAGGAAGCTTAAGCTGCAATATAAAACACCTAATATGAAGATTATTTCCATTCCTGTCAAACATCAGATAAGTTTCTATCAGGTATTTGAAAACATTATGGCTAAAATAAGAGATGAACATGCAGAGAAATGAAATGTGAATATGAGGGTGATGATAGAAAAAATCTACACTGGGGGCAAAAAACCTTTTGTGAACCAAGATCTACTTTTTTATCTGTGCAAGCCTGCTGAGATCTACAGGTCTAAATAAGGAGCTATTTTAATGATAGCCTACAGTAAACACATATGTTTTGTGCACTCAGCAAAATGGAAAAGTAATCCATATTGACTGGGAGTTAGTCTGCAGTTGACTCAGTCACTCAGTCTTGGTTGGGTACCCCTGGCCATCTACTGTACATCATGGTAATACAGCAAGGATTTTAATTCTGCGGAACGAAACTAGAACAAGAAGAGTAATGACAGTTATTGTTCCTTGGCATTCACCTTTTTGACATGAAAGGCTGACTAGCAAAGAGTTCAGTTTTCTATTAAAACCGAATGTTGAATACAAAAACAGCTAATTAAGAAGGGCACATCCTTAATACCTGTCATCTTTAAAAATAATAGATGTACTTTACCAGAACACCAAACTGACAAATAGGTTTTGGAAGATCTGTTTAAAATGCAGCAAGCAGTGAAAATATTTTTTGATGGGGCACCATTCCTGAAGAACACATCAATAAAGACGAAACAGTCATTCAAGGATTACTAAGAGGGTGCTATATGCCTTGAGAATCTGTCAGGTTGCACAAGATTTTCCATGGAGGGGGCGGGGGGGGGAAGGGCTTGAAATTTTACATTTTGCAAGACTCCCCTAACCAGATTTGCCACAGTAAGCTGGTATGCAGTGTGGAAAGAAGAAGTAACCTAAACATACCTTCTTAATCAGGGGGAATGGCCATTCCCAGGCTTTGTTACATCATAGGAAATGCACCTCTCTCCCCTACCCATGCAGAAATGTTACAGCTTAAAGATGCATTTTTAGCAATTTAAACTTTTTACTGATCTCTTTTGGGATGATGGCAAGGGTTCGAGCCTTCCTCCTTCACCCCCTACCCCACCCCATTTTTGCCACTGTTATAGATCTGCAATTGCTGTACATAATTTCCTTGTATGAATCCATCTGCTTCTGAACATCGGTGCTGTATTGGTCAAGGCATTCTAAAATATAAGACAATAGAAGGGAGACCCATGCTGTATTGGGTTCTTTTAACAGGGTTACCAAGGCCTGGAAAGGTCTTGTATTATATTTTCTATCCAGGCCTGGAGAAGTCAAGGTATTTTGTAAAAATGGATAGAAGTCTTGAAAAAGATGATGGTAATTTTGTAAAGGCTGTAACTTCTTTAACATGCATGTGTAACGCATAGTTTAATTGTGAGCTTTTAAAGCCTATCAGTCTCCCCAAGTTTATTTTGAAACATAAGCTTAATCTTACAAATCATCTCCTATATCCATCGCAGTACCTGTTCTGCCATTTTAAAGCAATTGTATTGAAAGTTAAAGGTAAATTAAGGAGTTCTGCTGCACAAATTTAACTATTCATCCTTACAAAAACCCATTATCAATAAGCCATTTCATAGTTACAAGTGCACATGCCCAAAATAGAAATGTGAAGAGGGTATAAATGAGTCGATCTCTTGTAGGAATAGTGTTACCATCTTCACACAAATTCTTAAAACTCTTCAACCGCTTAAACAATTCGCTCCATTTTTAGATGATTTTGTTGTTCTATGTGTGGAGGTAGTATAATGTGAAGTTTCATGAGCATTTTTCTTCAAGTGAGCTTACAAAAATTTTCTTATACACTGTTCATATTGTGTGTATCCACATTTTGTACCCTTTGACCTTTGACATCATACTGTGTCATTAACATCATTATACTGTGAACTGACTTAATAGTCTTAAGTCCTCAGATTTTTAAGTGTCTGCCATCAGCTTTGAGAGGTAGTTTGCGTGAAAACATGTTCTTCGTGGACATTGACACAGATTGGCCAGTTACCGCACTTTGCCAGAGGTATCTGGCAGGTTTTACATGCAAAAAGTTTGGGAGTTTAAAACCATTGTTAACAAAGAATTCTAAGACAAAGCCTGTGGCTTGACTCTGAAGGCAAGAAAAAATATGCCAAACCTGTGTTCCCAGGGTTCCAAATATGCAGGTTTGCCACCGGTCCAAGAAGACCTGTGATTTATCCTGCATGATTATAGGAACAGGTTAACACAGTGTTTTTTGTAAGGACAGTAACAAAAATGCTGTCACGTGGTGAAAAAGAGCCACTCATGTATTAGGATAGCAGGGTATATAATAATTTGAAATTGGGGTGACTGCATTCTCCCTTTTAATTTCAAGATAATTCATATAGTCACAGATTTTTCATAGCAAGGTCATGGTCCTGTCAAGGAATTCTCTTGCCTTTAAAAAAGCTGGAATCTGTTAGAGGGACACATGCATTCACCCAAACCAAACTTTGATGCATTAGTGTATACCCTAGGTTCTTAATGGCATCCCACAGGCCATTTGTGGCCAACGACGTATGCACTTAAGTGGCCTGTGGAAGATTCAAAGAACCTCACATTTTTATGAGAAATCAAGCTGCAGAACAAAGCCCTGGCTATTGGAATCAAGTTAAAGGAGAGGTATTGTAAAAGTGGCCCATGGACCTCAGCTCTTGAGAACCCCTAATAAACATGTCCAGGGTATGTTTTCTTGTTTCCATTTGCAAGCACCATATCTTCACCTCAGTTTATAGTGCTGCACATGCTTGATATCAAGGATTTATGTTTATCAAAATCAATTTTGGCTTGAACTTTTAACTTCATGTATGAGAAAGGAAATAATGTGATTTGTTTGAGTAAGGAAGAGACATCATGGAAGTGTGATCTACATCAAAGCAAAGAGATTTATGGGTGAAAACTTTGAAAGGTTGTATTTTTATCTAGAATCAGTGAAATTAATCAAAAAGGAAGCTTTTAAATGATTTTAGTAAGTTATTAAAAAGGAAAAGGAAAGGTTTGGGGAAAAAGTATTTACTATCATAAGAGAGGTTTACTAAATTTCTATCAGTCAAATTTAGTTTCCAGTTAATATGTTTACATCAGGGATGTAGGTTTTCAGCCTTTTATGGAAATCCAGTTATTTTTGAAATTGAATAAACTTTTCTGAATATTTTAATTGGAAGAAAACTGAAAAGGGGAACAAAATTACCATGTATCACACATGCTTGACAAACTTAAACAGCACTGTGAAGAGTGGGAGAAAGTGGTTTAGCCTACTGTATGGTTGATGTAGTAAGATGGTACATGTGAGAAATTCACATGACGGTCAAAGCCATTGAAGTATACCTTTCATTTAGTAGTGGGGTCCTCTGGCCAGCCTTTGAACACGTCCACTGCCACCATTATTTCTGGATTTTTTGTTTTGTTTTTGTGCAACACAATACAGCCTTTTTGAGATCCTAGTATACTAGTGCTCCTAAGCCCAGGGGGAATTCTCTGAGGGTGGTGGAAATTGTTGTGTCGTGGGTTTATACATATTTCAAAATTATAAAATTTAGTGTCTAAACAGGATGTTTTGCAAGGGGGTTCTGCCATTTTCATTTTTTCTCTGCTTGAGAAAAACCTGTACTTCCCAAGCAACCTTCCAGAGGTTTCCTAAAAATCTGCCTACATAAAAGTGTTTGCAAGAACTTGATGTGGTGGGAGGGGGGATGGCTTCAACCCCCAGCCACTGTGGGTGTTGCAACTATGACAGTGTTTATTTATTTAGAACTAAAGTACAGCATACCTTGTTTTCATAATTTACTCTTCACACCCTTACCTACTGCAGTACTATAAAAAGATGCATAACAGTTGGGATATATATGCAAACCTGACAGTCTTATGACAGCTCTTTTACACTTTATATTTTGTTATTTTATATTCTGTTATTTTAAATTTTGCTATTCAGTTTTGTGCAAGGTATCAAAGAAGAGGTTCCATAAAAATACAGAAATCACATCAGTGTGACTATTTTCTTTGTGGCATTCAGTACTACGTTGCTTACATTTTACTGAGAGACAATTGTCTTTACTTAACATATTCACTGACCAGTTTCTTTGGGTTGAGGATAAGGGAGGGGGTATATAGTCCTACTTAAATGAAGGACCAGTCTCATCATTTTCGTGTTTGTTCAGCCCTATTTACCTCTGGGCTCAAGTGTGTTTTTGTGCATAGTCTACATACATGCAGTGTTTCCCAGCCTTTGTTGCACCCAAAATGAATTCCCTCTAGTAACTTACGTACCACACAGGAATATAAATTTGAAACTGCCATTCTGAGGAAGGGGTCAAAGCTAGGAGAATGTGGGGAGGGCATTTCCCTTACCCTTTGAGCATTTTTGCATATGGGTGCTTTATTGCAGTGTTGAAAAATCAGTACATTTTAACATAAATACAGCATATATTGGAAGACTACTACATTTAATTCATCAAGTTACAGACCAACAAGTTTATTTTCTGCTGGTGCCAGTACCCTCCCTCCCCCTCCCCTACCCCCACCCCCAAGTGGCAGCAATTTGTTCTCAGTATTGTGAGGACATGACTTCATTTTCAAATAATTTACTGTGTGAAAAATCAAAGTCAGTGGGCCAACTTCTCAAAAATTGGCTCATTACCTCCTGACATCAATTTAACTCATGTAAAACACTGGCTCAGTTTGCTGGAAACATTAAATGAAACACCAAGAGTACTAACAAGTTCTCTTACATATGATTTTAATAGCAAGAGGGTTATGCACATAATGAATGCAATTTATTCCTTTTATGACTATAAAGTAAACCTCCATATGTGTTCCAATAGTAGAGAACAATAAGTCAATACAATGTTTTTAATAATAACTATATCAAATATATATTATAAATTATGCAGCTACCTTTCAATAGCTTATGAATAGAAGAAAAGCTACCCTAACATGATGCCGCTACCTTTCTAACAGTACCTTTAATATGATCATGCCATTAACTGGTGGGATCTAATGGGCTTCAGTGCATCCTAACAAATTTTGGAGCCAAGCAATATTGCCTAATTTTATCTCAAGTATACTTCAAACTACTGCTCTTACAGAAACCTAGTAACATACACACTGAGTTTTGACCCACTGACCAATATATTCAGCATGAACACAACACCTGTTCATTCAGTGACAAATTCTTACAATGGCTTTTCACCTTCATAGGGCTATTAGTTGGGGTCAGGTCACTGGGACAAAACTTTCAGGGTCCATTGGGCTCAACCTTTAATTGCCCCACAATGGCAAGGGCCAACTATCTGCATCTACACAAAAGTAAATCCACATGCACTAATGCCCACATACACTACCGTATAGAATTACATTTTGTCATTAGCTGCAAGAAAGCACTTAACTGTGAACACTGCCAGAATATGGAATGTTGAAACTTTCAATGTTGTGAAAACTGTGTCCAGTTGAACACAATATGTGGGGCTTGCATTTAAGCCAGTTCTTGCTTGCACTTTATCAAGGCTGTTTGAGGATTCTCTTTACAGTTTTCTGTACCTTTTCTAAGCATAATCATTCTGACAGCCATTTCACATTATCACCTGCAATGGGAAATAGCCCGCAGAACTTTTCTCAAAAAGCACATGTTATGCTGGAGGCTTTGAGAGTTGTCAATTTATTGCCAACTTGTCACATACTCCTGTGGACTCCTTTCCAGATGTATGCTTCCACATTTACATAAGAATTAAAAGTTTAGATAAGAACGAAATGACCATCAGAAATGCACCAGTTGCAAATACATCAAAGAAGTTAAATTTTTTTCCACTAATACACTTCAGATCTGGGTGCTTAATACACATGATTACAAAAGATTTGATGCATAAACCCAAAACACACTTGAGATGAGACTGGCAGTCTTTCTTTGTGTAGAACTGAAATTAAAACCAAAAACTTACTAATATGACAAAGATCACAGTTTCTCCTATTACAATATTAACACTTAACATAAAACTATTCATATATAATATAAAATTAATTTTCAACTTTGTCTATATGTTGTCAGATTTCAATGAAATGTTGATAAAATAATACAGAGTACAGAAGATGAACAAGCAAATACTGTATCAGAAAACCAAAAAAAAAATCAAGGTACTACATGCTCCATCTTCAACACTGCCTCACTTAAAAGACCCACTTTCCTCATCACCCAGTTCATGATCTCTTAACTACATTTTCCTTCTAATCCCTTCAACTGAAAAAAAGAATGGTCTTGAGCACCTCCCAGAAACAGGTCTCCTTAAAAGGGCTATATTCTACTGAGTACACTAATGTGTGAGAACTGTGCATAACAATTATCAATTAGAGTGGCTTCCAATTATGAATTCTGGTTGACCCAAACTTGGAATGAGTGGAAGGGAAGGGAGTGGGGGGAAGACAAAGTTGCTTTTCTGTATGGAATGCCAAACCTTAGTAACATATTGCAAATTGTTGGTACTGTAATTAAAGATTACTCTATAGTGCACACCACCCCTTTCCACTTTGAACTTCACCTCTATGGCCAGCTAGCTGCTATTAATGCTCAGTTGAGGTTCCTTTTCTAGCTTCACTTCATTCTTTCTTCAACATATTCTATATGCAACTACTTACTCTTCTTTTAAACTTATTAGTTTGGAGCATTCCACTTTTAATCAAATAAATGACACGTTACTCAAAACAGTCTTGATGCATAATAAGTTGATACATGAACAAAAACTGAGACTAACTTAATTTTCACCACTTTAAAGAGACCCTGACACAAAGACAAACTTCATATAAATCCCTTTCAGCTCTGTTTTCTTATTCTCTGAGTTGATCTACTTCTTTGTTCAGTATTAATCAAGCATATTTATTCTTTGTATGTGTCTTTAATTTCAATATGGTTCCAATATTTGGATACTCTTAACAGACATTTCCCAACTCCCCCAATTTTTTATTCTAGGTATCCTCTTGTATTTCATATGATCCTAAAGTTACAAAAAATTCCAGAATTTGTTGGAATGCTTTATTTTGTAGTCCTGAGCTATACAAATTGAGCTGTGCCCCTACAGTCACACTCAAAATGCAATCAGAATGAAGAAAATCTGGGCCCGCAGCAGAAAAGGTGACTTTTAAAAATTTCTGAGGGATGTATGCCGATGGCCCCCTAAATACTGAAACTTTTGGCTCTAATCCAGTCTTTTGTTTTCAAGACCAGTAGCTGGACTACCTGATTTCATCAGTTTGTTCATTACAGTAGCTTAGCAGTTCCTGATTGTAGCCATCCCATGATAGGGCCGCCGACTGCAGTGGTCAAGTGGTTAGAGTATCCGACTTGCAGCCGGAAGGTCTAGGGTTCAAATCCTGGCCGGGTCATACCAAAGACTTTAAAAATGGAACCTACTGCCTTTGTGCTTGGTGCTCAGCATAAACAATAGAGTAGGGAAAACAAGCCAGTGAGCCACAACTGGAAAAAAGGCCATGGTCGTCTCGACTTGAACCAACTGGTTGGAAACTGGGACGTTAAACCTCATCTAACCTAACCCATTATAGGGCCCCAAGGCTGAGGTTAGCAACAGCCCTGACCCCTGTATCATCCATCCCCTGCTAATTCTAAACCAACCATGACACATGCTTATAAAGCTGACTCAGGCTTATAGTTGATCTGCCAATGTTTTAAATGAGTTGTTCCAGCAAATGCTTTATTAACAAATGTTTTTGGTACCTCATAAGTCAATAATCAAAAAGACTCAAAGCCTTATTGGTGGACATTTTACAGAAGGGACTGGGAAAGTGTTTGCCCTAAAATTTCTCTTAAATGCCAGACAATCACCACAAAGTATGCCAGAAAATGACACTGTTTGGTCTGAAAGCAACATCTTTTTTGCTCTGGGCCAGGGGAGCTGCCATAATTAAGACTTTCACAGATCCCTGCCTACTGCTCCTATGAGAAGACTGATAATACTGGCCCCTACAGCTATTCTCTTCAAGTACTGCTTTCAACTCTAAAAGTCTGACAAACTTCTGAGTTGCAATCAGTTATATAGTGATTGCATAATGATTCAAAATTTACTATTATTTTATGGCCAGCACTTAAGACTGCCAAAGAAATTGTAAAACGTACTCTGAATATAGTCCTAGCAGATTATAAAAGGCAAAAGAAATCTCCCTAAGAACACAATTTACTTAATTCCTTGGCAAAATAAGTATCATAAATTTGTACCATCAGAAACTGGACAATTCCTTTGTACATCTCCAATACATGATTTCAAATATCTAGGACATATTTACGGAGAGATATACAGTACTTCAAAACAGGGCTTTAGCCAGCATGTTGAGGTCAGGGAGTCCAAACAGTAAATTCTAGTGAAGTTTGTGTATTAAAATGTATTATACATATGGGGCAATCCAAAATTTTGGGAGTCCAAATGACTCCTGGACTGCTTTCTCTGGCTTAAGCCTTGCTTCAAAAGACTGACTGACTAGAATTTAAAAATGAGCTTATTGTTATTTGACTTGGCTCATTTTTCTTTTAAGCCAAATCTTTTGGAAAGCTCTTCCTCGTAAATTCTTGAGAACAAATATGACCGTTAATGCCTATATACATCTCCCCTACACACTGAAAAATATCTCAGACCCCCACCCTGAAAAAGACCTTGAACCCCTTCAATACCTTGGTGGCTACTGACCTATAGCCACATTGCATATAGGACATATTCAACATTAGGTCATAACAATGCAAACTGTGCATCTGCAGAACTTCCTATTCTGGCATGGCCTCTAGGGCTGCATCTCTGGCCCTTCTGTTCTCCATGGGTTCATGTTGCAAGCTTCAAGAGGATTGGAAGTTCAACTTCCTCACTAGGTGAGTTCAGCACCTGCCCTATGAGAGCCTTTTATCCAATAGTAATCAATGGTTTTGCCACCTAAACTGACCTTGTACATGTAAAAATTTCAAATTTGAGCAAAAATGGTGGACTAGAGTCTGGAAGCCACTTGACTTGATGGAGGTTATTACTCATAAACCCTGAGAGCTTTCTGGGAAATAATTGCCTTCACAGCCTGAGTAATCATTATTTCCGACCACACCCATAGCCAAAGGTAGCCAACGAGGGCCATGGGGAGGCATCATCCCTAGAAGATTAAAAATAACCACTGTTTAAATGCATTTTAGCATATCTCTCCTTAAAATATTTCTACCCCCCTTCTTCACTACGATGTCTGCTACAGCGTGTTTCCAATGTTGGTCCCCATTGGTAACACTGGCAGCCCTGTCCCTTTTTCATCTTTGGCTTTCACATTCAATAGTGGCAATGAAAAATAGACTAATACAAAGGAGAACATATAGTGATCACCCCTGTGATTGCTCACCTCAAGACTGCCTGACAAATTACTGGCAGTCTTTTGACTGGTAGGTGTAGGGTGACCATTTCCAATTTTCCAAACAGGAGGACATGACCAGCTTCAGCCATGTCAAGTCACTGCTACACATGTACCAACATAGTGTACACAGATAGAGAATTATGAATTGACGCCATGCGACATCATTTTGGTGGCAAAACAATGAACATACTGCACGCAGGACTAGACTTCGCAAACGCTTGTAGAAAACTACGTGTGTATGACTATGCTCATATCTGACCAGGGACCAGTACACAAATCAGCTGTCTGCATTTGTTGATGTAAGTTGCAATGATACGCACTTGCTTCCATTCAGGGTGCACTTTCTGTTATGTGACTTCATATGCATAAGGTCTATTGCAATACATGCCAACTAGGCCACACATACTATGCTTTAGCTAATCTAATTGATTTTTTATTCAAAATTTGTAAGATTTGTCACTGTGACCTCACAGACCTTCCCAAATGAGGACAAATTAATGTCTAGCAGCACGTAACACCAGACAGAGGACAGGCTGTCCAAAAGCCAGTCAATCCAGTGAACGCCCATACGCATGTGTACCCTTGGTAGGTGGCAGCAGACAAAGAGCAAGTAGTATATAATGACAGGTTGATTGATTCTGTTGTTTTCAATGAACACTCATCAGAATATTGCTCTAAGCCCTTGAAAAATGCTATCAAAATAACTCAAAAACACATTTTGTCCTTTCTAAATTCTGTAAAAGACTTACACAGGTAACTGGAAGGTGATCTTAAAATTTAAGTTTGGAAGATACAAATGTTGGAAAGTTCCATCCCAGAAGATGCAAACTTCAGAAGTTTGTGATACTGTACAATTCTTTGAAAATTTTCCAAACTTATTCTTCTCATGCAGGAAGAGAATACAGGTAGATACCTGTAGCAATCCCCTAGGGTTACGTAAAGCTTTTGCTATCCCTGTGAAAATGGGGGCCATTGTTCAAATGTTCGGGCAACTTCAACCAACCAACCAACCAATATAGAACAATACTACCTAACCTTTACCAGCCCATATGAAACATTACAGAAAATATGACAAAACAGCCTTGAAAGGAATGTAAGCACAGTAACTCTCATTCTGAATTAGAACACCACATACCTTAATCTATGCATGTTTCTTTTTGACCATGTGACAATATATTTGTTACTACACAAGTTCAATTCATCCCAAACAACATCCCAAACAACTCCTTAGTTGATGTTTAATTTGCAATATTAATGGTCATATATATAATGAAAGAAATTTGTCAGGATATGAGAGATTTGTACAAATTAGCTTATGCTTTAAAAAAGGGGTAGAACACCTAATTATACCCTTCAAACTTCCCTTATTACTGACACCAAATACTTTTCTTTGTTTTTCTACCTTCAAATTTTCTGGAAGGTCATGATGAAAGTAAAATTAAGTATTCGTTTTAAAGAAAAATATCCTCATTGCAAAACCAACATTGATCACAAGAATTCCATGACCTCACAAGGTTTCAGGCCTGATACTAAAGCTTCTGCTATCCCTGTGGCTACCAGCATGCTTGAGCAAATGCCATGTGAATTCATCCTCCAGCAATGGCAGACTGAGGTATTAACCTATCCTCCCAAGCTGCACACTTCTTCTATGCTCACTCAGCTGGCCAGCATCTTGTGCTCTCAAAAATGCATAATCAACTATAAGAGAAATAAACTTAGTTTAAAAAATCTGCAGAGAGGGAGAAACTTTAGGAAGATGTGGTACCCCACTTGTTAGCAGCATGTGATGAATCACAGAAAAGAATTATAAGTCTGTTATTACACTATTTCAATATTTGTGTAAATAAGTAGGACTTCTAAGTATTACAATTAAGTATTAAATAGACACAATTAAGATCAACTTGCATAATTATGTTTCATGGTTTGAAAAACCTGAGAAATTTCAAGTGTAAACAAGAATGGCAAGTTTTTTTTCAAAATGTTCACATCTTAAAATACTTCTTTTTAAGATTTCAGTGATTGCGCTAATCCCTTAGCATAGTGGCTTGAGAATGCTTTTGGTAGGTAAAATCAGCAAAGCCTAAAAGTACTGTATTGCCAAAAAAATGCCTTTTTGTATAATATTCCCAGAAGTTTATTCAATGCCTTGCCCAAAACTCTTGCTCCTAGCATTTAAGCAATCTAATCCAGTATTCTTTAACCTGTTTGGCACAAGTGAACACTTTCTACCCTTCAAAAATTTCACAAACCATTCTACACCAGGTTTTCACCCTGCCCAAGCACTTCACAGGACTTAATTTTTGGCAGACCACTTAGCAGTTCAAGGAGACATGGGCCTAATCCGCTCTCCCATAACCTCAATTTTTAGACATCTATGTAAGCTATATTCTGTATTAATTACCATAAAGTAATATTGCCTATAAAATCCATTTGGCTTTCAAGTAACACAATATGGCACTCCCAAATACCAAAGTATCTTGATTAAAGTTTTATCTTTTCCTTTTTTTACTCTTTTTATGTTCGTGAATAGTTTGATAGAGATAAACAAAAAAAAAAGCAAAGGCTCACATTCATAACCCCTAGCTGGCAACAAAATGGCAGGAAGCATGAATAGTTTCATCTACATTGAACTGGCCTCCCTTGTTTACAAAAGACTTTATCACTTAAAATAAGAACCTTTGTATCACCTTGGATAAAGAGACTACGTTAACACAGTCAGTACACTATCAGGTATATGTGCCAACTGGCTGCTCTCGCTTGTATCATGGTTGCATTACTGCGTATATGTCACACAACTTCATTAATATTTAATGCCTTGACAGTAAGCTCATTCATGAAAAAAATAGTGTTTGATATTATTTTGACAAAAAAAGTTGTGTTCTTTCATAAGAACACAAAAATTATTAACCCTTACAACCTTTTGTCAATTCTACTTTCTTAAAATCACCTGTATCAAGCACCACAGAATATCCCTCATTTTGGAAAAAACCAAGCAGGCCTACAGACAATGCCCTGTACAAGCCTTGAGGGACTCGGTGTTTTAATGAACCAATTACAGCCTTACTTCATACTTGTAAATTGTGACCCTTGATGGCCAGAATGACGAATTTTCCTTTATTGCCACTGGTTTTTCTTTCCAAAATCACCATTTTCATTGGTTGATCTTGTGACCTCCTGACTCCATGGGTTCTCCCAAAGAGAAGTTGGCAACTCATATAAGCCCTACCATCTTATCAATCTGTTCCAGGTAATGGCTGCTGAGGGGTAAAGGAAAGTGTTTCTCCTGAGCAACATTAAGGCACTGTCAAAAGAAGAAGAATAAGGAATTTATAACTCATGAAAAATTGGTATTTACTACTTGACGGGCCTTTCCACCCCTGCTCAGAGATGTTATATTTGACTTGATTCTGAGTTTTCTCCAAATTCCTGTAAGTAACCACCACACTGGATGTTAAAATTATGTGTTTGTTGATTTCTATGGTTCATATACATCAGATGCAATGTTTTCTCCACTGAATATACTGCAATGAACACAAAGTACAATGCAGGTTTTGTGACATATGTTTTTTTCTATTTTTATTTTATTTGAAATCTTATGATATCTGCCTTTTTTTTCTGCTACAACAGGAGCCCTGAAATAATTTCATTTACTGATATTCCACCAAAAATGGTTAGAATTTCATGAAATCTGCACACTAGTGACATGGGTTAAATGACTTGTCTGACCAAGGTAAAAACTAAGCCATATCACATCACTACTTGCAAATCAACATCCTTGTAATTGCATTCCGCTAAACAACATTTGTAACACACATGCTCTGCAAATCTGTCAGATATTCATGCATGCACATGTTTACAGCAAACACATCTCAGATATTTTGCAAATCATAATTTCAAAGTTGTCCCCTGCTTCTGACTCAAGAGCAACTTTGCACTATGGATGCAGTGCACTGACATTGTAATAGGTTCACTTTTTGCAACCACACTCCAATGCCTTGACAAACTTCAAAATACACAGCAACTACTACCTATGAACATTACGCTGACCTCCAAGATGGAGTCTTGGTACAACCTACAATCCAAAAAATCTGTCTTCCTTTTTGTGACTCTTTGTTGAGTAGAAATATGTGTAAACACAGCTTGCTGAGTACCTCCATCATACCAGTATCCCTAAAAGTTTAACTTTAACAAAACTTCCTAAAACATAGGAATACCAGGCTTTCAACCTTCCTCTTTTTGGTTATGGGATGGGCTGATAAGCCATCCTGTGAAGGGAAAACATGTCCTTTGCAGAATTTTTGTTCAGGTATCATAGCTAATAAGCAAACTTGTGCTTCTTTGGCACCACTTGGAACTATAAAATAATTTTCAACATTCGACAATCCCAACTATGGGAAATGAAGCTTTTGATTTCTACTCAGGTGTATACTTCAGGCATTTTGTGGGTTCAGGAGCATACTTCTAACATCTTGTGGCTTATAATGAGGAATTACAACTAATATCTCCTGCATTAAACAGGTCATACATAACCTTCAACACATACCTTTGATTCATTGCTTGGAACATTTGATGATCGGCAGCTGTTGTCATCTTCACAAGTAAACCACCATGGCTTGCTACGATACTCACTGTTCAAAGGAAACAAGTGGCCTTCTGTTGTAAAGATGAACTTGTCAAAAGCTTTGTTGATGTAGTTATCCTTATCAAATAGCTATGGGGAAGAACAGGTAAAATTTTCTTTCAATATGTATCACTTTGTCAATAAAACATGTTTTAGGACAGGTGCATACACAACACACCCAAGTCAAGTGGAAATTCCTGCTTTAATAGTATCGTCTTGCGGTGCTTACCTAAAATTTTAAACTTTGAGTGAAAAAGCCATTCACACTAACTTCACACTTACTGATAAAATAAGGATTTTTCATTAGTAAAATTTCTTGAGCATGTTTGATTTGAGCTTCTGCCTTGGGTCGTAATGGACATGTGTAGTTGGGTGAAATAAATGAACGCTATACCACAAGTATTAGAGAAGTTGGTCTACAATAGCCAATGGCAGAGCAGTACTCGATATATACTACAAACGCTCACTACAACATACCTTCACTGCTTCGAAACAATGCTCTTTTGAAAAATTTAGGAGGAATACCACCGACATGACTTTACCCATTCCTGTACCAACCACATTAACAAGTCTTATGTTGCCCAGCTGTATTTACTTCCCCAAGTAAATGGCTTGAGAGGTCCCTCATTTGGGCCTGGCATGAGTTAGCGCAAATGCTGACATCACAGGCTAAGAGAATGGCATTGGGCCAGACCCAAGTTGATGCAGGTGAGTAATCGAACATGCCTCTTGTAGACCTATAAAGGAGTGATCCTGTTTTGACAAATGACTAAGGGACCACAGGAGGACACACCATTCTAGGGATCCGGGCTTATAAAAGATAACGTTGTAAGAGAGGCCCACTCTCTACATCTAACTGCAGTTAACTCCTCTGAAGTGAACACAGAATCAGAACATAATCCTATAAATAATACCCATTTTATCTTAAAGACCAAGTTTACAGAATCAAACTGCTAATGAGACATAATTTGCTAGGGCACTGTGACACTACAGGATCAAAACACTGATAAGATGTATTCTTCTTAGCAGTGAGGAATGATACTGCTGGCTTATGGGACATTCAGATATTGAATGATTCGATACAGTACCACATTGCTAAACACAGCACTCTTCCTGCATTCTGTGGTACCCCAGGATCAAAAGTGTCCACATGTTCTGCTAATGGACTGAATTCACTAAGGATCACAACCAAAAGAGACACTCCTTTCAGTACACCTACTACTGAAGGAGGTGAGGATACATTTATTCAACATAAAGAGATCACATCCTTTCTTTATCTAACTCACCAAGTAAAGATATTTACAGGTCTCACTCAGAAAGAAGCTCTCCATTCTGTCTTCCTTTGTCTTTGTGATAACATTGTGCAAAGTAGCATAGCCGCACCTGAAGACAGAATGTACAGAACCTGATTATTATTTTCCTCCTTTAACAAGTGTCTAAAAATGTTCATTTTTATACAAGAAAAGTGCAAGAAGTCATTACTATTAGGGCATCTCGAAAATTTGTTTCAGAACTCCTTCTACATGATCAGACAACCTGTTTCTTCTCTTTACAATTCAAATCACCTTACTTTCTCTTTTGTCACTTCTCAACTTATTCCTTCAGTCAAGTTTTCTATTAAGTTCATTATACCTTACACACAAGCAACACATATTAAACAATAAGGTCAGGTCACATCAGGTTACGTATTGGTTTCGACAGTTCCAGGAAAGTCCCCACCTAGACAACCCTCCCCCTTTCCCTGGACAACTCACCAAGGACACTGGGACAATTTGTCCCAAACAATTCCCACCCGGAAGGTGAGTAGGGGTGTTGTTGAAGAGGACTTGTCAAGGTATAAGTTGTCTAGGGGTTGTCTGGTCAGTTTTTTTACCCTCTTTTAAATTTCATACAAGCAACTGACTACTCTCTGACCCCATGCTCTCACCAAAAGTTGGTTGCTTTGGACTATTATGAACTGACTTTTACAACAGGCAAGTATGGTAACCTGTTACAGCCATCACTTCCCTACAAAGATACTTGAACCCTTTCCCACAGTGACTTCTTTTTTAAAGCAAGATGAAAAACAGAACAGGAATTCAGAAATTTTCAAGGGGGAGGGGGGAAGGAAGGGGATGGCAAGTTCCAAGTGTCCCTGACTGATCCTGTTCTTATTCTGATTTCTCTCAACTTTTCTCAATTTTACCTGATTTTCCCATAACTGCCACTCCTCCCTCTATCCCTGCCTCTGCACATGAGTAAATCTTTTATCACAAAACTGCTGGTACTTTCTGATTTTTAATTTATTAGAATGTAAGAAAAGGAAAGTCATAATGCTCCACCCCTAGAAAGAAGAAATAAGGAGAGACTTACTTTGCTTTACAGTAAGTTTCTATGCTATCTAAAATATGACTGCCAACATGAAGATAATATGGGTGCTGGGTGGCCTGAGAGAAAGAAAACAAAATGCAAAAAAACAGAATGAATGAGAAGAAGTTTTTAACAAATTGCAGCATTTTTTAGGACACCAAAAAGCTCAAGTCAAAGCCACGATGTATTAGAGAGAAGATGCATGCAATTCTGTCTACATGTTGCTACATGGCCTGAATCATCACATAAACTCTTTTCAAAAGGGCAGTTCACATCCAGATTTATTTTTGGTATGTTAAAAAGGAATTTAATCAAATAATTGTGGTAAAACTTTCAATTCTTACATTTGGTACTCAAGATATTAGCTACTAATGATATCACATCCCCCCAAGTGATATCATAACTTCAAACTGATAGACAACAAGTTTTTTTTTCTTTACACTTTTCTTCTAATCTCATTCTAAAATAATCTGATGTACAATGTTTGCTCTGTAGAGTCATCCATTGAGTCAAAAGGCCCAAAAATCATCTCTAACTCCTTCTTAAATAAGAAGCATGTGTGAATGTACACCAACATAATAAAGCGTGGAGTATAAAGCCTTTCCAGCTTGGGGCTAGGACCCACTTAGGCAGGTCCTGGAAGACCTGGGGTTTAGGGTGCTTTCTAGTAGGGCTAGGAGAGTTTATACTTGATTCTTCTTAGGAGTCACAACTCCTGGCCAGGGAATTGATTAGGTAACCCACTTTCCTCTGAGTAGAGACTCCAAAATTATTTTCAATACTGGCAAAAGCATCCAAAAAAATCATATTTTGGGGTTTCAATATGTGTTCTTTTGCAAGTCTTACCAAGTTATGACATTGGTTCAGTTTTGTGTTCCATTGTTAGTTTTCCCTAATACTGACTGCAACAATTTTACTCCATGGGCATTTCAGACCTCTGGCTGTTGAGAAGCCTGTACACTGGTCTATTGGTGTATTAGTACTCACTGGAAGCTAGTGTATTCTTTACTTTAGATGGTCCAGTGGTATTATGTCTTCACTGCAAGAGTCACAACTATACGTTCAGCAAAGAGCTGTATTTAGCACTACTTGAGCCAAAACTGCACAACTAGTGAATACTTGATATGTTTTCGGTTGATCAGATTTATCAATTTCACAGGCCTATCAGATTAAGTGCTCTACTTAAATGTTTTCCACTGGACACCAGTGGGTCAAACAAGCAAGCCATTGCATCACAGATCTACAGTACTAGCAGAATCATTGCCAATTCATGAATACTGTGAACGCATCCTGGGCAAAGAGACTTACTGTGAATCTGAAAAATCACAAAATAGTTACCTGGTATAATAGATATGTTGCTTCCACTAACTCTGGCCGGAGGGGATAAAATAAAACATCTGGCTGTTTGACAGCCCAGTTAAACCTCTCTGGCAGTGCATTGTATTTTTTCCAGATTGCGTAGGAAATGGCGTGAGTGCATACAGCCTCCTCAATGTCTCCAGCGAGAACCTGAGAAACACATCATTTTTAAAAGTTATAGTTACAAAAAGTACGAAACTTCCTTTTCCTTTTCCTTTTTTTTCTTTTCAACAATTACCTTAGAGTAAAGCACACCAGTAAGTCAATGAGGAATTCAAGTTGAGAAGTTGCTTAGTTAGAATAGCAAGTTTTCTGTGTTCTCAAAGATCACATTCTGGATTCTGTCCTTTTCCTATTGAAAAAAATTGTTTTCTATGGATCTGAAAAGGTCAAAGGCCATATTTTTTTTTACCTCAACTTCAGTGTTCTACTAACTTCTCTTTATTTTAGCCTCTCACATCATTCCAATGACAACAGGAAATATTTGAAGTGCTACCTTCATCTTTAAGTTTATGATACTTTTTTAATTTGTCTCTTCACATTTTATGTGAAATGTCATTTTCCCTAATTTCCCCATTTTCTTCCTTGTTTCCAAGGTTTCTTCTGTTGTTTTTTTTTTTGTATCAAAGAGAACTCATTTCTCTAGGCCTAGTGATTAGAGGTTCCAACAGAGTACACCTTGCATTCAAAGGGCCTCTGGATCAAATTCTAGTAAAACCATCTGAAATTGTCTGGGGACTAAACTGCTTGCTAGGAAAAGTCATTCTCAGGAATAGTGAGGAGTAACTTGAGACTGGTTTCTGGGTTTTTGAGTTTGATGTGTTTTTATTCTTTGTGTGGTACAACTGTACAGCAGTGCAGGGCAGGAATTAAGCGAGGGCTCAGGGCGATTAGCCCCCGTGACTTGCAAAATGGCCCCCCAAAACTGGGGTCATGAGGGCGAATCTGGCCACATAGTTTGTGTAGGGAAGACGGATTTAACAGCACATTTCAGCCAACTAGCCCAAAAAGAGCCCCCGTAAGACAAATGTTAATTTCTGCCCTGCAGCAGTGGTGCGGAGCAAGGGTCCTCCACCCCTACCATTCTTTGGAAAAGGCTAAAGACTGGTGACAGAATCTTGTGTGTCTCATGGAAAGATAAATGAAAGTCATGACAAGATGGGATGGATCAGAAACATGCCCACCTCCCTCACTGAAGATTGGACCTTGGATCATTTTATATGTTCCATGTACATAAAACATCCTCTTCTGGGTTTGAGGGCTTTTGCCTAAAAAGGTCCTGGTTATAGAAAACTCTCCGAACAGAACTGATTCAGTAGATTTTCTGCCCCTAAATGACTTCCAAGTAAAACTTAAAGCACACTGCTTTAGACCTGTTTATCCTAATTTATTTCCTTCCTGTCCCCTGCCTCACTCCTCCTTTCAAAAAAAAAATTGGCCATTAGTTCCAAATCTTTAGGTTTTCACACTTGTGTGCTATGGGTAATCACTGGTATTTTGTATGAAATCCTGTGTTTTCCCTTGACATTGTCAGAACTTGGCCAGTTGCCACACTTTGCCACAGGTTTTACATGCAAAAAGTGTGGCAATTAAAACCAATGTTAACGAAGAATTCTGAAACAAGACCTGTAGCTTGAAATTAAAGGCAGGAAAGGTGTGTCAACCTGTGTCAAACCTCTGTCCAGAGGGTTCCAAATATACAAGTTTACCACACGAGAACATGTGTGATTTCTTTTGTTTCTCACGTGTGATCACGCGTGGTTACAGACAGGTCGACACACATTTTTTGTAAGCACGCGATCCCCACTGACTAGGTGGGCAGGCTTTTCATAGTTTTATTAAATGCTTTTGGATGTCTTTTCAAAAAATTAGCACCACTTAAATTCATATATTATGGTTGTTATTCTCACTAGACAAAGAGAATATAAGATCCTTGCCACCTTTCATTAAAGTTCTACTAAAACGAATCTATACCGAGCATCAGGTTTTTCTTGACCAGTTTACACTTTACTATCAAATCTCATACCTGCTCACAGTCCATCACCATATCTCTCTGTTTACTTACCTGTACACCTGCGAAGGCCACCTGTAAGGAATCTATCCATGTATTCATTGTTTTGCCATTGTCCATGTGAGTATTCACATACATTGGCGTGTCTCCAACTCCAGAACCACATTTTAACCGGCTGTTGAAAAAAAGAAAGCATGTAAACAAAAACATGTTATATATCATTCTGTATGCAATCAAAATTTTATAGAAATTGTAAACATAGTATCAAGTCTGTCAGTCCAACTAGATGATCTACTCTATAACGCTCTTGGTAACTTTATCAGCAGATTCCTTAAATGTGTCATAATACATATATATTTTCCCCACTAAGATGTTACATTAATACACTCATTTTCAACAGGACACTTTCAAGGTGGTATGATTGCTTTGTCCCCCCCCCTCCCCCCCAACCCCTTACCAAACCTTCTGTTCCACAAACTTGTATCATACAAACATGGAGAGACTAAAGGTGTGCACAGGCCACCCTAAACCAGTACAACATCAAGACCACCCAAAACCAAAGTCAAGTTTAAAGACATGCAGTCATCACCCCAAAGTATATTTTTAGTGTGGGGTTATCAAAATTCTCAGTTGGTGACTGCTCTTGATTGACATTAAAGTTTGAAAATTTAAAAGATGCAGAATTGCTCACATTCCACACAAGGCAGAGAGAGTGCTTTTATTACATTTTATAGCCTTGTATGCTCTCCAAGACATGGCCTTAAGCAATAAAACAGGTTTATTCCTGCACAAGATGGATCTTCATAAAGTTATGGGAGGAGCTAGAAGTTGCATAGTTGGGAGAATTGGAACTGTCTGGAATGATGAAAATTCCCCTTTAAACGGTCTTAGTGACTTCAGACCAATAGTAATTGGCTTGTCTGACCAGTCATGAGACCAAGTCATGAGTCTTTTGACATATGGTGGTCTGCCCGTGTTACAAAAAACTCAAAATGGAAAAAACGGACGATCCTGTCATGGGGAAATTTAAAGCCTCATTTTAAGGCACAAATTAACATCCGCTACCATACCAAAATGCCAAACAGTATGTTCAAGTCCCTGTGTACTGGAGTAAGCTCTGTAAATAGGTTTACAAGAATCTCCTGATTACTTTTCTGTACACTTTGTGATCTTGTAATTTGCTTACCATGGATTCAATTCTATCACCTATACTTTTCGTTTATGAAAACAAATATTTGGGTTTTACTTCAGTTTCAAAAAATATCTACAATACTCACCCTCTCCTCATGTATTTTTTCATGTTACTATATATTTCATTGAAAGACTCAAGGTAACTGGAATTTCCAAACATAATGAAAGCCTGAAAAAGATGACAGAGAGAGTTTCCATTGTGCAAAGTTAACTGAATTTTACATGAACTGAAATGTTAATTGAATGATAACATCAAGAAAAAGAGATTTTGAACCTTGGGGGTGAATATTTGACTTATGGAGGTTTGATACTGTATATCAAATATAGCAGTTAATGTACTGTAACTGACTGATTTAAGATAGCTAAAAATTAAGAAGTATCAGATGAAGTGCTCCACTAAAGTCTATCTTAGGTGATTTACTTTTCTAGTTTTATGTCAACGACTTGGTGCTTTGCCCTAGAAAGGTTAAATTTTGCTTATTTTCTGACAACACTAGTATATCCAATCTGACAACCCACGGCATTTGGCCTCTGTTTTTAAAACAGAAAGATTATAAAACACTTTGAACTGGTTTAAAGCAACAATTTATCCCTCAATTTAAACAAAACAAATTTTGTGTTCTTTCATCCACATCAGTATCACCATCAGCTTAAAGACAGACAACCAAAATTCTCAACTGGTGATTGCTGTTTGAATGATATCAAAATCAGACAATTTAAAACATGCAGATTAGCTCACACTCTACAGCATGCTGAGGAAGTGTTTTGATTACACATTAGGGCATTGTATACCCACCAGTATATGACCTTGAGCAATAAACAACAGATTTGTGTCTGTACAAGGGAGGAGTTTCAGACAGTTTTGAGAGGGGCTAGAAGTATTAGTTGGGAGATTTGGAACCATCTGGGATGAGGAAACTTGCCCTTTAATATTACAATCCATGACACTTGCATAACTAAGAGAGACAGAGTTAAATATCTTAGCCTTCACATAAACTCATGTTTGAGATGAAGGAACCACCAAGTATATGATAGTATATGAAACATGCAGCAAAGTTGCCAAAACAAAGAAACAGAATACTGTACAAAATTTAGTGTTGTCCATCATTCAGTCCTTACAATGTATCTTTACACTACTTATGTGTTTATTCAGTTTGTCATACTGCAATTTCTTATAGGTAAAGCTTACACAGCTTTTATACATAAGCAGCCCATACACTTTGCAAAAAGCTGTATCTATCAGTAACCATCTGTTTACCAAGCTCATACATGCCTTTTTTGATAACCTAAAAATCATTTCCTGATCTGCCACTGTGCTGATAAAATATTCAGCACACTGATGAAAAATTATGACTTTATTTTTCTAGCATGCATTTTATTTTGCACCCATGTTCATATTTGTTCAACCTTTTCTCAAACCTTAATTTTTTTTTTTTTTTGGTTTTGAAGGGGTCTAATTGTACAAGCTTTCCTTTTTCATGCCTCCTACATTTTCTGATATGTTACTCATGAGAGGAAAGTGCCCTTAGCTCAATTGAAACAGTTAAATCACCCAAGCAGAACAAAAAGGCATCTTGACAGCCACAGTGGTTATTGTGTTCAGTTTCACTGAAGAATGCTGTCACAATGCTTCTATTGTTTTGGTTACTGGACATTTGTTGAGTGGCTTTATGGGTGAATGCACACACAAAATACTCTATTGAACTTGGCTTAACCCAACATACCCGACGTATTCCTGCTATGACAGGGTAAATTTTAAAAGCAGCTAAGGGCTGTTTCCCAGCATGTGTATGTATTCTATTGTACACAAGAAAACATAATTTTAAAAGTTGTTGTACATGAGAGTGCTAAAATAAAAACCTAAAACTTGAACTAATTTCTTTCATTTTAATATTTTCACTTCAATTTATGGTCAGTACTGCATCTTTCAAATGTTGATCCTAGTGTTCAGAAGGGGATCAGGAAGGAGACAGGAAGGCGTCACATGTCTACTGAAAAACTTGCCTTCTACTTCCTGATGGCATCAGACAATATTTTATTCACATGTTTCTCAGCCAAAACTTGGCTGCTGATTGGGTGGGAATATAATACCAGAATACAATAAATATTGCTTCAACTTTCAGGTGAAGTCAGCAATGCAGGCAAATAAATGGAACCCCAACATCAATGAAAAAGAAGGAAATTGACAATGAGAGATATGAAACTATACACTCTCCAGCAAATCTTTCCAACCAATCGATGCATCTTACACAACAGATCAGCAGTGACAGGAAATTATATCTTTACAGAACATCCTAACTGAAAATGTTGACTCTGATCATTGCAATATTTGACCTTTAGTTTGACAGGAAAAAAACTGTATATGATTGTGCAGTAAATAGGATTCCTTGGAACACATTTTTCCTCCAAACTGAAGGAATCACTTTGACGTGACGTTAAGCAACACAGCTATGAAAGTTGTTAAAAAAAAACTACTAATGACAAAACTCGATGTACTCTGTAGCTTAATATTGCATAGGAGGAGAACACTATCCTATGCCAGCTTCATGTCCACTTTAATCGAAACAAGAAAGAAAAAAACCTGCTAAATGATATCTATTAAAATAAATATTCCAGAATGGAAGTGTTCCCCCCAAGGGTTAAACAAAGATCCAAACACAAGTTCATTACAAGTGAAGTTCAAACTATTCCTCCACTGAAGAGTGTCCTGCACATGCTGTCAGAATTGTACAGGAGCAATGGTGAGCAGGACTAGGAGTGGCACCACCTGAGACCATCAATTTGTGCCTATCACCTAGCCCTGAAAAAAACCATATGCCACTGACAAAAACCATATACCAAAACTCTATCCCACAATCCTTTGTAATTGCCATTTTGAAAAGGGCCTATACACCAACAGAGGGCTAATTATTTAAGAGTACAACCCAGTCTTTTCAATTTAAGTGATTTGCTTGGTATAATCTTTACTTTGAGTCCACCACTTGAACTGGTCTACTGTAGCTACAGTACACCCCTGCCTATTGTGCTACAACCAATGAGGGTTTAAGGAAGTAAAATAAACACCAAGAGACCCAACACACCAAAACTTACAGTGACCTCTTACAGGTAAAATGTCCTCAGCTTCACCCACTGTGTGGTAATGTTAATTTATGATTTCAAATGTTTTTGAGCTTGAGCTAATTTCAATGCCAACAAAAACACAAACATCCTCCTCCTGTAAAGTATGTTCATCACTGTAAAGGTATTACATGTCAAACACAGATTGTAAACTCAACATGGCAGACTGTCTCCTAACCAGAGTGACAATATCAGGTGGAAGTGCTGGTGGGTCACTGTTCAGTTGTTTTAACAGCAAACAGACAAAGGAATTTATTACTTAATTGTAACTACTTGTTAGTTCTGAGCACTGTTAAATCTAACAAGGCATAACTCCAAATACTGTATACTCAATTTATGAGAATAAGTTTATTTCTTTCACACACCATTCCACACAAAGACATAAACATGACTGCACAATGACTAATTTGAAGGCCAAAGAATACAACTCTTACAGCAGAGAAACAATATAACGTATTAGAGCAAATTAAATATTTCACATACCACCTGTAAATAAGCAGAGAAATATACTATAAGGAAATACCATGCAAATGCAAGTTAAGCTTTTTCTAACCTATAGTACTGTACTTGCTCATTTTAGCATGATGCAGACTATGGAACACAAGCACCCCCTTTCAAGCAACCAAAGAAATAACAAAGCTCAAAATAAAGGCAATTCCAAACCTAATTTGACAATCCAGAAAAACAATTTGACAAAAACGGGGGCTAAGCTGATAAAACTGCTTACAGTAGCACTGCCCTGTGATGACCTAATTTTAACATGTTTCAATCATATGGAACCTTTAAAGTCATTTCATAGTGACCACTGTAAATTTCATGTTTTACAGAATCTAGACAAATTTTCTGTACAAAACAGTGAAAACTGGATTCCAAAAGCATGTTGTATTTAAAATGCTTCTTCTCAAAGAAACATTTTTTGTTTTCTAAAATCCGATGCATGATGGGAAGTATGTAATGTCATCTGGGCGCACTGATTACACTCAACTTTTATACTGTATTTCTTTGTAATGTTGACACTACTGTACAGAATATTTACACCACTCTAAGCTATACTCTTTACATGGCAAACTTTTATAATTGATCTACATAGAAAGATACACAACCATTCAAAACGTATCAAATTCTGAAGACAAACAGATAAGTCAAATTCAAAAAGGACTTGGAGGCAAAGTGTCCACATTCCAGGGCTCAAAATAACCAGCAGCACCGACAGCCATGGCTGTTGGGCCCTTACTGATGGCTGTGGTGCCCCTCAATGTCCTATGAAATAACATAGACCGACAGCCAATTTGCTCATTTTGGCTGTGCTCTTTTTCAAGCTTATTTCGAGCCCTGACTTTCCATTACATTCCACGACCTTAAGGAATACGTGACTGAACAAAAAAAAAACAACCTAGTAGACATCAACATAAAAGCCCTTCTTAATTTAGGAAGTGAAGTACTGCCACAGTACTTGGAGTATCCATCATGAATATGATTCCATTTCAAACAGGAATCCTACAAATTACCACCATAAAATTACTTGATCATGTTACAATCAGACCGACATTTCACAAATATTACCTTGAGGAGATACTCATAGAATGAGTCAGATCCTGCCCCAAGTCCACTCTGGAAACCAACCCATTTGCCAGATAAAATGTTGATCACATTGCCTGAAAAGAATGAAAAAAAAAAAATCAAAATGTTACTTATACTTCATTATGTTAGGGAATGAAAGATCTTTCCTTCCAAAGAAAAAGGGACCTGCATTTACTGATATCATTTTTACAATAACTTCAAAGCAGCACCAACAGGTAAATCAGTGCTAACAACATTTTTAAGGAAAAGTTCTCCAAGCAGTCTTTCATGGAGAACCACAGAGGTTCCAAATTTGTTCTTCACACAATAAAAAATGACAGAAAAGCTTGCCAGGAAAAAAGAAAAGCTTACCAAGAAGACCAGTTTTGTTGGACCTGCTAGCTAAAAGTGAATCAACAGCCCTCCTGGCAACACCATCGAAAACAGGATCTTTCATCAGTTGACTTAGAAGACCAAACTCTAATAGAAGACTACCAGCCCCAGCTGTACAAGTCTCTTTGATACCATCTTCAGGAACTCCGTGCTGCAGATGAATCTGTGAAAATGCCAATTTGCCAATAGCATTTCAAAATGTTTAAAGTTTTTATTGTCAGGATAAGCCATACCACTTTTATAGAAACTTTCCTCAGACACCATGTCAAATTAACAAAGCTGCAGGCTACTTGGTGAGCTACTCAAATGAAAACAGGCATCAGAAAATAAAAGAAAATAAAAAAAATTCAGCAAACTTACTCTTGGATGTGGAAGGCCTGTAGTGGAATTTTCAAATGCAGGAAGCAATCGGGATCCTAACTCGTACGCCATAAGTAAAAGTTCGTTACTATACCCTTCTGGTCGTAGATCTCCAAAGGGCTGGGAAGCATCAGTGATTAACAAATGAGCAGAAAGAAGACCTCCTATTACCCTGTTGAAAGGAAAGGTAGACTTTGCATTGTCTGTCTTGGCAAATTAAGTCGTTCTTTTCCATTTTTGCCCTGAAAACAATTGCCAGAATTTGCATTTAAACCTGGAATCTGTTCCTGTCCTGAGATTCACATGTGAGGAGGGCAATTAAGAAGGGTAGACACAAAAGGAGGTGAAAAATTAAATGGAGGAGCAGGAAGAAGAGATCTTATTACAGTACAGAAGGATTATGATTCTCTGAGAAAGACTGTAGAATCGTAAGAAAAGTATGCTCAGTAATCTATTGTATTCAAAGATCTAATGACCCTTTCCAAAAGAGAGCAAGCTATGAAAATACAACTCATCCACTGCGTTTGATGGTCCTCATCCTCACACACGAACAAGTGAGCCAATAATGCACACTTCATCACAAAATAGCTGGCAAGGTTATCTGAATGTTAAATCTTAAGATTCATGTGACCACTACCTTTAATCTACTGTAGTCACATGACATTATCAATGTAACGTTTTTATTAGGGAGGCCTTTGAACAATGGGAGAGTGCTCCTTGTGGTGTTAATAAGTCTTAAAAATGCAATAGCTTTCATAAATTATAACCATTTGTAACTTTAAAGAACAAGAATGGCACTCACAGAATGAACCACACATAAAAACATAATTACCGTATTGTGCTCTCAAAAACTTGTACAGTACTGTTGTTATCAAAGGAAACATTTTCTATGACAAGTTGAACAGCTTGCTTAAATTCAGAGTTATTCCCTAATATCTGCACAGGAAGGTAAGAGGAAAAACACATGATGATGAAACCGTAAAAACACATGATGATAAAACCACACTGTACGTTATAATCAGCATCAGTAGCAAAATCATTTGTGCAAAAGATGTCTAAGAGCAAATTGCTTCAGAGAACAAAAATGAAAACAATTTTTTCATTACTGCACCTTAAATTTGGGGATACTGGGCACACACCAGCCTCTACATTAACTGTATCCTTGAATTCTGTCTCCTGCCTCTTAACTGGTATAATTTGTCTTGTCTTGTGATTACAACATTTTTTATGTATTTACATGACAAACGCAAAACCACATAATGATGTAAAAGGAAAAACAATAAGTGCAAGAACAAAAACTGAAATTGGACAACATTTAAAGCAAGCGACCGCACAGAACTGCAATGCTGCACTACACAATAACCCAGTAACAGCAACCATTGTACAGTCCTGTAAGTATAAAAAAGTACAGAAGGGATCACAAAATTACTGCAAACTCAATTACAGGCTATTGCTACATAGCTGACTTACAAACTTTGTTTTTTCCTTCACAGTTACCTTTGTTTGTTTGTTTTTTCTTATTTTTCTTTCCTTGTTAGGCCTATATTCTTTGTTGTAGAAAGCTTATGCACTGACGTCATGCGACCTCCTTTTGGCGCCAAAACAGTGAAGCACAGTGCACTCACGACGTAGACTTCGCACACGACAGTAGAATACTAGGCGCGTATCGGACTGATACACGAATCAGCTGTCTGCATTTGCAGGGGTAAGTTGCAATGATACACACTTGCCTCCATTGGAGGCAAGCGTGACTTCCTATGCATAAGCTCTATAGTCCCTTTTCCAGGCACTAGCTGGTTAAAAAGTTGTTTTTCTAGTGTCCTCTCCGTTTTTGTATTTTTGATACAGTACTGTATGTATGTGTATGGAATGACAGAACAAACAAAAGAACGAACAAACAAACAAATAAACAAGCAAAAGAAGAAAAGAACGAACAATACACTGACTATCCACAGATTAATACTTACTGCCAAAGTGTCTAGAGTGTCAACAAGTGTCAGTGAATAGTCCCCTAAGACATCGTTGATGTTAAGATTGGACCTGCAACGATAATAACAGAAAGATGCAAGAAAAGAGACAAGAATTACAACCAGTACTATTACGTTCACATAAAAACTCTCTCTAAAAACATTACCCCTTGCAAACAAGACCATCAAAAAGACAAACTGTGCTGTAATGCAGGCCGACAGTGTACACTGCCCACTGTAGTAGGAACAGAGCCCATGACAAATGTGTTCACCAGTTGCAATGTACAGTACATGAAATCTAAAAGAGTTCCACCAGAAAAGTTTTGAAAGCAATTTTTATAAATCCAAGGGGGGAACATTGCTTAACATATCTATTCTAAATACACAGAATATACCTTATTTGTAGATCTATGCTCTTTTTTGGGCAGGGAATGCCCAGGGGGCAGATGGAGGGATTTAAATTGCATGATGCATTTTGACAACCTTGTATCAAGCTTGTATCTTGTATCTTGACTTTCACTTTTTTCCACAAATTTTTCTTCTGAGGCCCTTTATTCTTGCCCCCCCCCCATCTCCCCCTCCCCATACACACATTTTTACATGTACAAAAAAGAAGCAAACTACAGTATTGCCCATCAAGGTGGAGAGATGTCATCACTCCTACTTGCTTCAAGTTCAATTTGAGTAACAAATGTACTGTATAGCAACTTAATTTACTCAAAATATCCTGGCAATCACAAACATGGGGAACAGAAAACAAATTTCAGAAGAATGAGTAACGTTAATTTAGTTTTTCCTTTCACACATCAAAGAAACATTTTGATTTTGTTGAAGATTGTCGACTGTTTTTATTTGCAGATGATGAGACACTTCTTAATAAAACAAGACTCACACTAATCAGGCTCAGATTACCAAGTGCCAGTCCAATCCATGTTTTGGCTCCTCATCTTGATGATTTTGGAAACTGATACAGTCCCCTTTTTTGGGGGGGAGGGGAGCATGACCAGGAGTCAATCATTTTTAAAATGCATTAAGTATTTGACACGATGAAAATGTACCATCAAACTCCAGGAATACCCTAGCTTTTACAAGTTACAACATCTACACACCAACATGTGAAATGAGCTCATTAATTCACAGTATGCCAGTTTGCACAAATCAAGGAAATTATATTACACATGAGCATAAATTAAGTAAAATGCTCACTTTATTCTTTATACTGTAACACTAACCTCAGTTTTGGATATTACCAGGTGCTTTGTACAAATATTAGAAGTTGCTTAGGCCCTATATCTTTTTGAAGCAAACTGCATGGGGCATCTCAAGCACCAATTTCAGACCAATAAGACAGTGTACATGCTGTTCTCAATACAAAACAACACATACTAGGCCTTCCCTCTTCATACTGTATTTGCAACAATGTAGGTTATGCCTTGTAACAAGAAAAATTGAACATATGTCTAATATAAGTTAAAGATCAAAAGCAGTTGCCCCAAACTTATTTTGAAACAATAGTTAAATGTCACAAATTTCTTCTTATTTCTCTTCCAAGTATTTTTCATAATATTTTAGGACATAAATATTGCATATTCAAGGTAAACCAAGCAGTTGCTCCTTGTAAATTTTACAATTGAGTGAGAAAATACTGTCACATGATTCTCAGGAGTCATTCAGGAATAGGACAGTCTACTATACAATTCTTTTTTGGGGTGACTGCATTCTGCCATTCTCCCTTTAATTTTTGGCATAGGACAGGTCTATCACTTGTAAGCCTATTAGTAATGCTATTTCCTCAGATTTTCAGGATGTGCATAAAGGATGTGATTTTTTCTAAGGGGCTATGTACAGTGATTATGGATGTTTAGCTTATACTTTTCCGACAAGTTTGTTCCAATCACTATGACAAGCTTGTAGATCAGAGAAAAATCATTCATTATACCTACTTGTTTTCAGTAGCCTACTGATGTACAATATGAACCTGGGAATTGGTTTATAATGCCTTATCATGTTAGACTTAAACATCTTGCAATGGGCTTACCACCCTGGAGTTGAGAGGCATTAGGGGGGCATGCTCCTGGTGTACAAATTTCTCTCTGAAAGGAATCCTTTGTTATCTTGTAGTTATTTAATGGTTCAAAGTAATTCTCAGGTTTGAGGCCATTGTAAGAAGCTAGTAAAGTGTTTTGCAGGCTTGACATAATTAGGAAGTTCTGCCTCTCATAGAGTTGTCAATGACTGGAACAGTCTGCCTGAGTGGGTAGTTAATTCCACATCAGTGTACTGCTTTAAGGTAAACACTGACAAGTTCTTCTATGACTGTGGTAGAATCTAATTGGTACTAATTTAGAATCAGTGCCAGGAAGTGACGCAGCATTCACTTTAAAGTAAAACTTAACCTCCAAACTAAAATATCAGTGCCAAAGTCAAGTTCCAAAAGAGCGACGAAAAGAAGGTGTGGAAAGAAAGGTGACAGTGAGATTCAAAAGCGGAACATTTCAACAACACGAACGCGGTATAGCTTTTCTGTATTGCGAACCTATGCCCTAACCTGTAGTGTTGCGAGCCGAGCTGTCCGCAGGCGATTTTAAATATTATAAGTACACACTAACTCCATTGCGTATATATAATATATACAATACGTATATAGACTACATCTCTACATATACATAAACCCATATGGTATAGCCCTAACCTTATCTCTATGCGTATCATATATAACCCTATCCCTATCCGTATGCGTTCCCGGTACCCTAACCTTATTTCTACACATACCACATGTATAACCCAATCCCTATGCCCACCATGTATATACTGTAACCTATCCCTATGCGTACCAGGTTACAGTACGTCACTTCTGGGCACTGATTCTAAATCAGAGCCTCCTAATTGTACTGGGCTCATTTGATGTTGGTTGTTTGTTTTCATTTAAGGTTCTATGGACTTCAGAGCATCTTATGGGGCCTTAGCCCTCCTTTGCCCTTTAACCTATTATGCTATGTTACGTTTGGTAATAGGCATAGGGGCCTACTTACGGATCCTCGTCTGATCCTCTCCCTGTGCAATGAATCGGATCCAATTCATCCATTGGATAAGCATACGCCATGTAATTGTCATATCCAAACTGGAACATCCGCCTTACATCCTCTAGTCGTTGCAAACGTTCACTTTCTGGGAAATATGCATACTTTTCTTCATACTCACTAAGCTTTGAATGCCCAGATCGTAACCAGCCCCACCCCCATTCGTGGTCCATATGTGAATTTATAACAGATGAATACAACCCAATGGTGACAAGCGACCAAAACAAACTAAAAATCATATTCAGAATGTTGTCACTTATCATCTCGACGCAAATTCGTAACCATCGGCACCCAAAAAGTCTTATCGAGAGTTTCCATTGGACTAGTTACAGGAATTCAGCCAGCTTTATCGAGTGAATCACTGAACAGTTACTGGTGTTGAGCGGACTAAATTTTGGTTTTTCGCAAAACTAGGCCCCATATGATTCTGTAACAATTCTTACGTCGAGTAGCATAGACACTAGACAGTAGTATGGTAACACTAACACTACAGTGAAGGAAGTGACACGGTAATTTTTTTTCGGTGGGAAGCTCCAGACCAATTTCACATATCTGAACGCCTTCATCTGAATCTGAAATTTTGAATTATGCAGTTTGTGGTAGACATTTCCTCTGGCATCACTAAAAATGAACACTTATTTTGATACCATGGCCTCTCAATCTTGTTGTTGGTTAGCAGGTTGCAGTTCTATACCTCACGTACACGTAAATAATGGGTACATACGTAAATTAATATTATTACACACGCGCTTGATTGCGACACATAGTTCCTAGTATCCGGCTAGTGCTAGCGCTAGCGCATCCGGCTAAGGTAAAAATAACATCACAATAGCCTGTTCGTACGTATCATAGAAATGGTACGTATTGCGTAAACTCACGTAGCTTTGAGAATATTCTTTGGCATGCCGTTTCACTCTTTATAAGCTATACGCTTTTTCCATGGTAATGATTCATGCGAGTAGCTAAGTGTATGGGGTCAATGACATTGGGAGGGGAGACGGGCATAAGAAGCATAGCCGGATTTACCTGGGGGGGGGGGGGTGTAAGCTATTACATGAGGGGAGCCCTTTTCAGTATCATTTGTGGTGACATTATTTGTGGGGCGGGACTTACGTGGCACTATCCATCACCATTGGCGTGTAGTCTACAAAGAATTTTTGCAAACGACATGTTGCCGAAAATGCCACTTCCCAGGCATTCCAATTTTCATAAGACTTTTCTTCGTTTCATGATTTGCAAATTTTTATCCCCCCCCCCTTCAAGAGGGGCAACTCAGACGCATTTAATTCCGTTAAATTATCAATGTTTATGGGAGAAATAGAACTTAATTGACATATAACCTCTGCTGTATTTATTTTTATGTGTTTAACAGGAAATCGGAGCTAATATATGCATGTCATCAGTACAGATATCCATGAAAAAATGCAATTCACTTGATGTTCATGTAACTGTTGGCTGTGGATCCACCATTTTGAACAAAAGGTCGTTGCAATGGGGCTAATGGCTCACTTGGTGAGAGTGCCGGAAGAAAGGCAAACTATCTCTGAAAGAGGGCTGTTGGTCTTCCCAGGAAAATGTTGAAATGAAACACTGCTTGACGGAATGAAGGCTCACTCTTTATGGCTAACAGTCGGCCGGGATTAATGATGCAGAGGACTTAAGGATTGGGGGAGGTTGGATTATTTTTGAGGTTTTCCGGGGCTAAATCCTACAGGAAGTGAGAATGGGAGAGGCAGTACTAAGAATAGATGCCCACGAAGCGTGCCGAAAATGGCATTTTTAGGATTTTATAGCGAAATAGGTAATAGAGACGTAAGAAAGATATCCTCGAGTAGGGGACGGTCCCCCCCCCCCACGATACGTGTCTGTCCCATATTGCCAGAAATGTCTTAAAAATTACATCTCAAAATTCTTTACTTTAGAATCTCGGAAATTTACACAGATCGGTGAGATAAAAATTTGCTTTGAATATTTAATGAGGGGGCACTGACCCTATACCCCGCTGCATACGTCCATGAGTATGGGTATGACTCACATTCCGTTCAAAATGGAAAAGACGGGAAGTGTGGCTCCTCCCAGAAGAAAATTTTGAAATTAAAGACTGTCAGATGTGAATTTCTTGCTGATGAAATTAAGGTGCTCAAATGCATTTCATCTGTTCATGGCCCTTTTGATTACTTTTAAGTGTCGAGTGACTTGCCATTGACGCAAAGATCATGTGCATGTCAATATGTACAGACAAAATAGACCGGGCAATTCATCGACCGGGAATCTAGAAATGCTTAGTACACAATCATACCCATCCCCAGTCCTCATTTTCAGTTGACCCCCAGGTTTCTGGGACCTGACTGCAGATATTGATCGCCTTTTGCGTATATTATTATTAATAATTAAGGCCTCAAAAATAACGTGATTAGATCCTGTAAATTGAAAGCAATGTCAATAACACAGTGAATATGAAAAAGTGAGAACCCTCTAGGAGGCTCTAAGACATGGATGTTTAACCACGTGCCAGTACCAGGGTTGTTCCCGTTACGCTTTGAAAGTAACTCGTTATAGTTACAGTTAATTCCGTAAAATTGTAACTCGTTACAGTTACTAGTTACAATGTTGAAAAAGTAACTAGTTACAGTTACTTTTGACTAAAAAGTAACTAGCTACATTTCAAAAGTAACTCGTTACTTCAAGGTGAATATACGGTACCTCGGTACCTGAAATGGAGGGGGGGGGGGGGGCATAATTAGATAGTAAGACGGGGGCACATGAGACGACCGACACCTCATTTGTGCCGGTTATCCTTAGGTGTTCCCCAAAGAAAGTCAATGAAGCTAGCTGATCTTCAATGGGCATTGTCGCAGAGGCTCCTAATGCTCAACATGAAGCAGCGAATCATGATACTGTGTCGGAGCTTACGCAAACTATTTGTTAGAGGAATATGGTTATAACCAAAACTTTTCCAGTTACCAAAGTACTTCTTTGAGGGTTGAAATCTTTATACTCCCATCACACAGTCGGCTAATTTAGAGAGGTTAGCGGCTATGCCGGAAAGGGGAAGAGCGTTGTTTCAGCAGTAAAGTCTTCACCCCTCAAGAGCATAAATATGGTATAATAAGAGGATGAATACATTTGTTAGCAGTAAAATTTTAAAACCTCACCGCTAAGGTTGGGCTAAGTGATATTTCCCCATAAATTTCAAGTTTCACATTGTGTCGATATAAAACAGTGCATAGAAATGGTGATACTATGCAGTTTATACATGCAGATCATGTGCACATAATTCACTTTCCCTTTACAATAGGTAAAGCTTTAAGTCGGACACTTCTCTTTCCAATTAGCTTTGTTAGGATACTTTTAACGCCATTGACCATTTCAATATTCTGCTGTTTTTTATATTAACCGTACTATTATTCCAGTGTAAGGAGTTACGGACATTGAAAAGAATATGATATAGCCTAAATTCATACGTTTGATTCATCAAATAAAGATACCATACATGTTAAATTAGATGCATAAATGGATGCACGGTGTTTACCAACGCTTGGCACCGTATAGATTTACTGGGCTCCAACGCAAGAGTCCGGATTCGGTTAGCTTAATGCCGGTCTCAAGAGCGTTTTTCTAGATTAGGAATTTGCCCGGGATAGAAGGTTCCGGAATCGAAATTTTTACGGAATGTGATGTAACTGGACTCGGACTCGGAGTTCATTCCAGCCGAGTTCTCAAATATGAAAGTTACATTAAAAGTGTTTAAAGTTCCATTTGTGCACAATGTACAGATCTAAGGTATTGTCACATACAATCAACTAAATTACTCAGGAGGCCAGGCTATGGAAGTGAGTACAAACGATGACTTTGTTAATTAATGGTGGACATGTACGATAGAATTAAAACATCTGTATGTGTGATATGATATACATTGGCAAAAAGACTGGTCTCGGAATTGGTGCCATTGGAATCAAAACTGGCAGAAATTTGAGGATCCTGAGTAGTACCATGCTCGGAAAGATTCGGGAATCTAGAATCGCAGTTAGCTCCGACTCGGATAGGGTGAACACGGGTCCAGCCCTAACGTCTCAAGAGGCAATGATTAAACTTTCAAAGTAAGCTGGTATTTGAATGCCCATGGGCCAACCCGTTTCTCACGGTACACTGTCTCCACTGTGTCCTCTAAAGGACAATATGAGTAAACCAAGGCCCAGCTGACTTTACTTAGAATACATAAAGTCAGCTGAGCCTTAGAGGACCGTTCAGTATTTTTCAAATAATCGCACAAATCGGTCTCATGGATAATAAGCATTGATCTGTCTAATAAGTATTTTGACATACAGATCAATTTTAAACTTATTTCAATCAGGGAGTTGCTATTTGACAACTCCCGGGTTCAATAGACAATCAAGTGGCCCGGCCTGTAAGCCTGCAGCGTGTGCATGTAATATCAACTTCTGATTCTAATCGTGAATAAAATTTGATGTCGGTGAGGGCGACGTCGATAATAGCGATGAATGATAAATAGCCTATATCGAAAATAATTTTACATTTTACTACCAAAGTGTCATCAATTTGAAAATTTTCTGTTATTCTGTTATTAGCTCAAAGAAAATGCAATTTGTGGTCATTTTGACTATTTGTAACGGGAAAGTAACGGGACCCAAATGTAACGCCGTTACAGTTACTTTTACACAGAATTGTAACTAGTTACTTGCTCCGTTACTGAAATGCAAATGTAACTTGTTACAGGGTTCCGTTACACAAAATGTAACTCGTTACAGTAACGGCGTTACTTGTAACTCGTTACTTCCCAACCCTGGCCAGTACTGATACAATATTATACCATACTACAAGAGTTACCATGTCTCAAAATAACATGTCTCAATGCTGAGCCCAGAGGTGACGCCAATTTTCGGTTAAGAGTGGGGGTAGGGGAAGGCTGCAGATTCATTAGGGACAGTTTTCAGTTTCGTCTGGGAGTCTCAGTGGGTAAGGTAAAGTATGCAATCCCCGAAGACGACCAGGATTCCTTGCGAATTTGTTAGTTTTGTTCTTAAGGAGGCCAAATTGTTCAATTAAAACCTGCAATTTCCCAACTTTCTTTAAGAAAAATCAAAAGGTTTAGTTTTCTTCAACAGAACCCCGAATTTTCGGCGCGCTTTGCGTGTGTAAAACTAGCCATCCTTTCGGCAACCGCGTCACATCTGTCGTGTCTTAGGGTTGCTGGCCCCTCTTCTTGGAGTTTGGCCTAGTCTTGTCGGACAAATCCCGGCACTGATTGGCCTGGCTGAGCCTGCATGCAGATTTTACCATGGTCAATGATTTTCTTGCAAAATTTCGGCGTCTTCGCGTGCAGTTCGCACAATCGACGCGCTATCAATTATGAACAGTATTAGCACAAAAATACCAGTGAATTATTCTAGTGAAAACTAGGTGTACACTCAAAGTTAGACGGCAGGCATCAAGGGATTGTTTTTCATGTAAGAAATCTAATACCTTGAGTAACATTCGTAACATACCAGTGATGACTGCATTCAAAGAATACTTTCTGCATCCATGGTGACTGCAAATGTCACCCTGTTGCAATCTTTTCATGCAAAATTAAAATACGATAATTGTGAACTGAGTTGTGACATGTGAAGAACTTGGTGAGCTCAGTCAGTGTCATTTGAAAGCCACTGAGGTCAAACTTCCATACTAGTGTTCCCATTTTGTTAATGCCTCAGACCGTTCTAGAATTTTCCCCTTGGATCCCACCAAACTTATCCTGGTTCACAATAGGGCCTCAAGTTATGGCAGCCCATGCATGGTCCCCCACCGTTCGAGACAGCTGCAACTATATTCACCTACTGTACCGTACGCTTTCGAAGCTGAAGAAGATATCAGACCATAACCTTTTTCCGTTCACTTGTGGAGACTTTTCACGTCTCTGTATTGCAAGAGGAGTAGAGGGGGAAATTGCCACCAGAAATCCTTGATCCACCACTGCTTATAATCTTTATATAAAAGCAGGGTTTTGTCCGAGTCCACCTAACCCAAGCCATAGCCAATTGCGTTTCAAGTGACTCCCTTTTCGGGCCTATCCTAGTAGTCCAGCCTATAGATCTAAATTATTGTGATAATTTAGCGTATCATACAAGTTTTGGTTCTATTTAAATGTACAGTGCCTAAATAAGGTCATTGTTAATACTCGTCAGTTTCGGAGTATGATCCACACAGTTATTTTCTTGACTGTGTATAATCATTTATACACAAGGTGCAACAATTACAAACAATTGACCCTCAACTTAAGGTCATGTAATTTTCATGTATGGAGAATCAACTGAAATCGGTTCCCAGTTCAACTCCCAGTGCAGCCCATTCCGGGCCAATTCCTATTCAGGGACCTGCCGTTCCTAGCCAAATTCGAGCCGGGTAAAACGTGGACTCGAGTCCGGAAACTAGTCCGAGTTCGAATCCGGGCAATACATCCTTGTTTTGGAGTAATTTTTGTATTTCTTTTTCGAATGAGTGAAGTTAGCAGGCCCTTAGCCAGTGACAGATTCACCTTCAGGGAAGGGAGGGTCGTAATCTATTGTATGCGGGGGGGGGGGGCTTTCAGTCTAAGTTGTGACAGTGTGGGGTGGGACTTTAACGTGAAACTCTTTAAGCGGGCGCCAGCATCAACTAGTGTTTAACCTACAAGGAAATTTTGGCAAAAATTACACTGCCTGTAAATTGCCCTAAATGGCATTCCTTAGGCCTTTCAATTTGCATTTAGAACTTCTTCCTTTACGAGTTAAAATTTTTGTCCTTCTCTCCCCCTTTATAAGGGGCAACTCAGGCACATTTTATTCCGCAAAATTATTGTGTAGGGTGTAGGAGAGAAACAGAACTTAACGTTAAAGGGAAATATTGCGTTTGTTTTACATAAAATTTTCATGTTTTTTTAAACCAATATTTATAGAAACAGAGTGATAGACAATTCAAAATAAGACAGTACGGTAACTTTCTTTTCAAGAAATAAGGCTCTCACAGGAAGAAATTTGGTTATTTGTTGCACAAAAGTAATTTGTTCACCCAAACTTTCAAAAATTCAAATGATGCAACATCCATTATTCTTGTAATGCAAAATATTTTGAGGAGATAAAGGTATTGCTAGAGTTTATTGGTGAGACTGAACTGTTTAATAATGATTTAAGGTATTTTCTTTGCATGCCATGCTGGTGCATTTTAAACACAATATTTCCCTTTAACCTTAAACTTCTGATCTATTCGTCATTAGTATGTGCTAAACAGGAAATCGAAGATAATATATGCACATGTCATCGGTATATATATATATATATATATATATATATATATATATATATATATATATATATATATATATATATATATATATATATATATATATATATATATATATATATATATATATATATATATATATATATATATATATATATATCCATGCATGAAAGGTGACTTTGATAAGTCCCGTTTCTAAACTAGAGGGTGTACCTGCAAGTTGTGCAGTAATCGTTACGTCAATAGTCAGATAAAATGGCGCACTTGGGCATTCTGACAGTAGACGAACCATACGATCTTCATGTAGTTAAGAAAATCCATATCGGGAATTTCACCTTTCGGCTCAAGACCATTACTTTAATAGTAATGTTAATACAAAAAGTTTCAAATGAAATGTGTAACAATTAAATATCAACAGATACATTCAGTCTCAGAGCTAGGGGATGCAGTCAGATGGGAGAGAATGGTATTTAGGGACCTTGGCAGGAAGTAGGTACTTAATGCATCTACAGTACTACGCCAATGCTTCTCAACCTTGTCTTCAGTTTATTTCCTCTCTGGTTGAAAGCTTTGTCCCATTCTTTCCCGAAATACCTGTACGAAAGCTTACCATGTATTTCTTTCAATTATTTTCTTGCCCTAATGGAATGAAGGCAAAAATTTAATTTACTAAATGTTCATGCTATCTGTTGGGTGCGGATTTAGATTTTAAAAAGTCGTTGGGGTTAGGGACTCACTTTGTGAGAGTGAAGATTACCAGAAGGAGAGCTGGGGGTCTTCCCTGGAAAATATTGATTTAAAACACTGTTAGACGCAAATTCTTGAGATTTGACAACCACGATAATTACACAAACAAACATTTTATGAAATCATATATCATTATGCACGTGTGACCACCCTTCAATTTTGGCAGGCCCGTCATTCAAGGGGGCAGTGGCGTGGCTCCTAGAAAGACTTTTGTCACTATGAAATCAGTAGAACCAAACTTGCTTTACATGTCTAACATAATCTCGCCCCCTGAAAATTTTCGCCCCAAGGAAGCTGCCACCCTCATCAACATGTCTACCCCAACTGGGAATGTTTGCCAGTATAACTATGAGAACACATTGTTAAAAATGGCAAAGACGAAATGTGTGGGCCCTCCCCTTAGCTGTCCCGGCTCAGACCCCTCCCCCAGACCGGCGATTACAGAATGTACAGTGCACACCCCCCGTGACACAAATACTAGCTATGCCAATTACTACGCACCTGAACCGAGCAGAGCTACCACCAAAAGCGGTTCCCGCTAAGCACCAGCCACAGAGTAAAAACGAGAAGGTATAGTTTAAGGTTAGAGCAGTTTTTATTGGAAACCTAAAGACTTGCAAAACCATTACAATATTTACTTGCATACGGGCATCATGACCATGGAACCTTTGGTCATTAACTACTTCGGGCCAATGGTGCCGGCTTACTCTACCATTGTCTAACGGAGGAAACACCACAATTTTCGAAGATGGATGTCAGACCCCTTATATGAACTGCTTCGTGACCCTATTTCTCCTACCACGTCGTTACCAGGTTACAGAGGCCCCTTTGTGTCCGAGATAGGGACGTTGGCATAACATTACGTCGCTGCTATAGACTTAAGAGGCTAGTTCTAATAAATTTAGGCTCGACTGTGAATGAAGATGTCCAGAGATGCAGAGTATTAGCTTTATACGGAAAATCTAAACTTCTATGATATTTGAATAAAGGGCACCATCGACATTACTTACTTACAGGGGCGTAGCCAGGAATTTGTCAAGGGGGGGGGGGGGAGCGAAACCCATAGACAGACTCTCAGCGCTCTCCGCCACCATGGGTTTGCGAGAAGCGCACTGAAGAAAATTTTTGCCCAAAATGCCTCCCACATCGTTGGAAATGGCACTTCCTAGTCCTATTTACCGCATATAAATAGGGGAAACACTAGCAATATTGTAAAAATGAACATTAAAAAATACCGGAAATATGATAAAGGGGGTCCTTCGCCCCCCCCCCTTGGCTACGCGCCTGCTTACTAATGGCAGAAGCAAACTGTACAAACTTGTAAACGCAGAACCTTGGTTAATAAAACACCGAATGCTAGCTGGAAGAGTGAACCGTTCTCCTAATCAGCATCTTTTAGCCTGGACCCAGGGGCTGCTTTAGGCCTCTTGTCCTTCTTGGTATATTGCAGTGGTCGAAGCCCCTGGAAACTCAGGTGTTTGCAACATTGTGCACATAATTAAACACGGAGCTACGCATGACTATCACTTGAAATTCAATGTTGGCAGTTTTAATGTCATGAAGGCGATCTTTGCAAACTGTGAAATAAAAAAGCGAGTTGCTATGACAAGAATCATCGTGTTCTGGTAGTCCGGACCAACTACGCAGGGTCCCGTGAATACTACCTGCCCAGGAATCCGAGGCTGCCACCCCCTCCATGTGCCCACACTGCCCCATTAACAGTTAAAACTCATTTAAATTTAAGACTTGCAGAGCTTGTTTGTTTTGGGTGATAACTATAAGTTCATTTGTCAGAAACTGGGGACAGCTGTGAAGTCATCCACTACGTACCCTCAGACATAGCTTATCTTGATCCCTCTCCAAGAATTTACACCCACTTATTACAAATCTCTAAGGCTACATTGTTTGAAAGTTATGCTATGTCGCCTAAATGAAATCGAACAAAATTGAATGGCGGATTTTGTGTGATGTAGCATTTTCTTTTGAAAGTTATATCGAGAGGCGATTTACCCTCTTTAAGGCTCTTTAAGGCTGCCCAAACATGACTGAACAAGAAATATGCCGTACTGCCTGCTACGTAAGCATAGAGCCGATTCGAAAGACTTCGATATGAATATATATGAATATCATTTGCTATCAAACCTGTGTGGTAAAGTTCATGTATAGACAGATCGATCGTTAATTGAACCAGCACTGAAAACCTAAACTAGTCAGGATGGTGTCTCTCCCGACTAATTTGACTGACTACAGCGTAAAATTAGTCAGTGGATTAGTCAGTGATCACAAACTAGTCAGTTGATTAGTCGGTGTCACACGGACTAATCCACTGAATAGTTTGTGATGACAGACTAATTTTTAGGCTAGTAAGCCAAATTAGTCGGGAGAGACACCATCCTGACTAGTTTAGGTTTTCAGTGAGGGAGGTATCTAATAACAATTCTCTGACTGAACTTCAGAACCAGAAAGCCCAACAGCCTAGTGATTCCTGCCGATAGGGGGTGCTTTGTTACACTGAGGTTCATGCCTCAAATTTATTCTTCTTGAATATATCATTTTTAAATTTTCACAATTTGACCTCATACGCCCTTCGACCTCTGTCAAACCCACACGGTTATACCAAGTGTGGAAAGTATCCATCATCCCTGTCTTGAAATATCGTGTTTGTTCAAGGTTTCCGGTTTTTTACCTGAAATGACCTCTGATCAACACTGAAAACAAAAGGTTTCTTCCACTCAATATGATAAAATGATATATTAAGTATAAAAATTGCTATCTTGAGATATCGTATTTACGAGTTTTGAAGAATTTCGTATTTTCACCTCCGGTGACCTCAGATAACCTTTGACCTCTACCTAAACCAGTAGGGTTCATCTTCTGATTAAAACGCATAAACATGCCAAGTATAAAAAGCATCCATGCTTCCTACAAAGAGATATCGTGTTTACAAGGTTTTTGGTTTTAAACCTCTGTTGACCTCAGATGACCTTTGACCTCCACCAAAACAATAGAGATCTTTCTCTTACTATGATAATTCCATATTCCAAGTATGAAAATTATCTACCATTGCTCTCTTGAGATATCGTGTTTACAAGCCGAACGTGACAAATACACACACATACACATAGATACACCCTTGCACACGTGCATACATGTGCAATTGCATAGGTTCCTTTCGCCGCAAGGAATGAGAAAGGGAAGCTGTCACGTCACACAAATGCAATAATGTTGGATTCCCTTGAAACGACACAGCGCATAGGCGAAGGACACTCTTTTTGAGTGGAGGGAATGAAAATATATGGTCAGTGGGGTTTGTGATACTAAGCGGTGGGCCACCATGAGCTTGTGAGTAGCCTACCAAGAAAATTACGTCCCAGATCGCTACCAGATTGCAAGAAATTGCACTTCCCACATTTTCTAAGTGCATCTAAACATTCGTCATATTGGGGTCTAATGATGAAGGAACTTAATACACTTCCGAAAGAAAAGTTAAGTAACGTTTCATTACAAGCATAATGCAGGCTGGGGGAATTTTTCCTTCAAAAGACTCACTTAGACAGTTGAGTCAACCGCCCTGGGAGAGGATTCTGCTAAGAGGAGTGTGTCCCTCGCCTTTGAAAATGTTTGCACTAAGAAGGACTTTAAATGAAAAAAGTGCTATTTTAATTTTATTTTAGCTATACTCACGGTTATTCATGCTCTAGAAAGGAAACCGGTACTTTTCGTGAAACAAACAATACATTTTTGGAATAATGGGAAAACGAACACTTTCTTGTCATTAGCTGGCCAAGGCTGTTCGTTAGTCCACTCCGTGACAGTTTAACTACGGTCTGCCGGATTGCGAAGGGTGCCAAAAACTGAAATACATGTTGAAAAATCTGTATTGATGGTGGGCAAATCATACAACCCTCCTCGCAACTTGAGGGATAACTTGGATTGCATTGTACCGTGCTACAGAGAGAACAACTATCCAACTGGGCATGGATTTTCCAACCATAACAAAAATCGTGGAGGATAACTACGTATGTCTAGATTACTAGGTAAGGTGGAAGGACGCTTAAGCAAACTGTTACAGGATAAAGCAAAGAAATTCCACAGCGTGCGAGGAGCGCCAAAAAATTTGTAACCATCTTGAAGAAGTTGCCCTCCTTGAGAGTCACAAACACAAAAAGTGAACCGTCGGGGCGATTGATCCCAGTCGGGTATTATACACGTTATTATATCTACTATCTTAACTATGGCTAACGAAGAAAATGGAAAATTCTCCAACGGGGGGGGGGGTACCACAGCCCCTACCCCCTCTTAAGCCACTTCTGGTTACAACGTGATCTAGGAATAGTTTTAATGTCTTTAAACGAAATTCTAATAGTGAAGTGTCTCGCAGGCCAGATCAATGGTCAAGGCTCTTCAAACACAGGCTACATACCGCCTTCGGACCGGCTGTTCTTTATGCACGTCTAATGAATGTGGTCATAAATTTCAGTAACATGCGAAAAGATACTTAAGTGTGAAAAAAACAACCAACAAAAAATACTGCATAAGCATATGTTCGTTAAAGAACTTCCTAACAAATATGAATCCTTCCACTCTTTCATCACAGATAATTCTCATCAAACAGATGGAAGTTACACTCATCCTACCTTCTTTCGTACATTAAAAGGAAAATAGAGAGAAAGACTTTTTCCACTGAGTCCCCTCGAGTCGAAGACGAAAACCATGAAATGTTAATCCCGAAGGATTTCTGCTCCCCAAAGGAGCTTCTTTCCCGAGGGAAACTTAAGACTTAACGTGAATAACCCTCTGACCTCTACATCATGGGTCTGTTATGTGTGGCCCATTCTAGACTGGCTGAAAAGAATAGACACTATGTTGAGCTTGGCCAAAGGCCGAGAAAAATGGAGAGACAATATACCAATCAAGGAGCGCGGGACATTTTTTTTTCTAATTTCTGATGTAAATTAATATGTCTTGTACAGGAAAAATTTGTGCACACTTTGAAAAGCATTATGTTAGAATGTTGCAGGCAATATGAATTACGGTACCCATACGTGAAAGAGGGAAGGCGAAAAGGGGTGTCCCCCACTCTTGGGAATGGGAGCGATCGCCATCCCCCTTTTTCTACGCCAAAACGCACTCTCTTTATATCAGCATGCTGTTCTCAGCTGGGAAGGGGATGAACGTTTTAGACCGCCTTCCTGAAAGAGGGGTTTAAGGAAAGTGGTTTCCCCTCCCTTCTGGATAAATTATGAAGAATTGAATACCTTAGATGAAATCTGGTGATACATTATGTGCTTTTTTAGATACATTTATTGGAAAAAATTGATATTTCCTGAAAGGTATTGATAATTTTCACAAATTAGACAAAATAGAGGGTTTTCGACCTTGAAAAGTGCTGTCGAGAGCATACTTTGGTCTCCCCCTCCTCCTGAAATGCAGAGCTTCAAATCCCACCTCCCGCTCCGCCTGCGCTTCCTACCCCTATGTTTTAGCAAAGTGCGTCCAGGCTTAGGGCTAGCTTAATACTAACGAAAATAAGCGTGATGCCTACCACAATAAAATTGTCTCCTTATAAAAGTTGCAACGGCCAAGGCCATAAACTAGTCCCTGCTTCCATTGGACACGAGACAAAGTTTTGCAGTTCTGAGACAGGCTCGGGCGGAACGGAAAAAATATTTGGGGGGAGGGCTCAGTGCCAGCAAGACTCTCTAAGGGGAGGGCCACCATCGGTTGGCGTGGAGCGTACAAGAAAATTTTTGGCTTTACAAACCCTCCAGATGGCCAGAAACGGCACTTCCCGAGTGTTCAAAGCTGCATGTACCCAGCCTTGAAATATGGATCTTATGTCTGCAATTTCTCAATTAAGGAGAAAAGATAAATCTATGAAAAATGGTAATACATACTTCTAAGCGGAGCGCCATTATCAGTAGGCGCGGAGCGTCATGAGGCTAGAATTCAATAGGAGGATTAAGCCATCAGGCGACATAAGGCTTCTATAGTTTTCACCCGAGAAAATGGTCTTATCCCGGGGATCTTTAGATAAACGAGCCCATTGAATTCTAGCAGCACGACAAGAAAATGTTTGGCTTTGCAAACCCTCCAGATGGCCGGAAACGCACTTTCCTAATGTTCTAAGCTGTATGTATCCAGTCTTGAATATATAGATCTCATGTCTGCAATTTCTTAATTAATACGACAAAAAAAATCAGTCTATGAAAAATGGTAATACATTAATACATATCAGATAAGTTGAGCAAATATTGGGGGTCTGAACATACCTTTAGCCCCTCACTTTTTTCGTTGGGGGATGAGCCCCCCAAGCCCCCGGTTCCGCCGCCACTGCTTAGCCATCAGTCTTTTACACCAAAGTCCAACCTGCGTGGCCCCTTCCAAAAGGGTTAAAAGAACGTAATACCATGAGCACACGTCTCAGCCAAAATGTCCAGAACCCTTAAAAGAGAGGGTCATGCTACAGAGATTTTCAATCCGAAATTCGATCCGAAGTTTTCTAAATCGGACCAACAGTTTTTTAATAAGACTTTGTTCTAAGGATGGTCTCGCTATATCGATAACTGATCCTAGTTTGTCTCACGATAAACTTTATCGACCACTATATAACTTATACCATTCAACAGCCCATTATTTGTTCGAAAATCAATCCGATTTTGCACGCGTGTCCGATAAACGCCGTCTGCCGATGTGACGTCACGAAATAATTATTTTACATTTCATTTTCTTAAGTCCACTGCTGCAAATCATATATTTACACAGGCTAGCAAATTTTTGGCTCATTCCAACCAGGGACGGAGAAGATTTTAACTAAAACTCACCAAAATCGGACCAAAATCCTATCCGAAATCGCTCTAGTGTGACCTGCGCTTAAGACAATGGTTCTTTACTCGAGCCTATAACCACGTCGACAAAAATGTTGGACCGTTTAACGGCATATAGGTAATGGGCCAGCGCTCACGTACAATGGAACACACAATTGGATGGAGTTCGTAGGGAGTCGATACGGAATAATTCCCGTTTCGCTGTGTTACTTTCATACAACTGAAGTACTATATTGGCTTTGCTTGTGTCAGAACGTGCGGCAGAATGTATGCGTGCAGTCTCACTGAGTGGGAAAAGATGTGGTTTCTACCTATTGCCAATTGAACGGGTGTATTTATGCAGGATCTAACCTGGCTTAACACTTCTAAAAGTTTCACAGAAAACTTTGAAAACAATTGCCCGCGAGGGAATTCTCATCCAATGGTTATTGACAAGTCGGTAACTTCGTTGAAGCCTAAGCGAGATCACCAGTCTACTTTGACACCAGGGGACCCGGACACCGCTCAACCAAGGAGATGCCATTAGCTATAGTGACAGCTCTCTGGTACATTCATAATGGTCTGCCAGTATGGCTAACATGCATGTATTCTTCATAACCACGATTGTGATCTTGTTATGTATTCTCTTGGTTTCAGTGATACACTTGCATAGGTTGGACATCGTACCCAATTACGTGGACATCAGAGGTATGCGAAACAAGTCCGATGCCATAGCTTCCTCAGTCTACCGAAATGTCTCTCTCGGGGCAAACGAAGTAGGAGACTTTCAAGGCCATCGCAAAAGTCATGAGCAGGCCAGGGAGCAGGAAGAAGCGTTCCAACTCCCTGAGCAGGCAGATTCTGCCTCGCTCGAAAAGTCGCCACTAACAAATGTTACCTACTTAGATGGGTTCAGAACGACAGAAATGTCCAGCTTGACCGGTAAGGAGGAAACATTCCACTGGTACTGGGCATCTCTAAGAACGTTTTGGGAGAAGCAAATGAAATTTCCAGTTCGGTATGACTGCGAAAATGGGACTGTCATACTGAATAAGGCTACCATAAGTCCTCGTAAAGGGATTCGTGGTGATGACGTCATAATCTTCGCAGGAGGCTTTCGTGATCGTCGCTTGTGGGAGCGACTGAAGAGAACCCGCGATCCCACACAGCTTTGGGTGTTTAACACGGACGAAAGTCCGCTCACGACAATGGAGTACATTCCGCCAAGAAAGTACCGCAGCAAAATCAACTTTAATTTAACATTTACATACCACAGTCGATCTGCTATATCTATTCCTTACGGACAATTCACGCTTTTCGAAAAGCCGCATTCCTCGAATGAAAGCGGTGTAGCCGAAATCGACTACCATAGTCTTCGTCCTAAGTTTGTGGCATGGATATCCAGTCATTGCAGTACCATCTCGTGGGACCGAACACGATTTGTAAAGGATCTATCATATTACTTGCCAATCGATAAGTTTGGAAAATGTGGTGATTTGGAATGTGCAAGAAAGAACCAGTCATGTCCAGAGATTTTTAAGCAATATAAGTTTATTCTTGCTTTTGAAAATAGTTGTTGCCCGGAATATATAACGGAGAAATTTTGGCGTACTCTTAGAGGGACCGAAAATGTCCCTGTTGTTATCGGGGCCAACAAAGAAGATTATGAAAGACTAGGACCACCCAATTCTTTTGTCTATGCTGGGGATTTCGAATCAATGCAATCACTAGCAGATTACCTCAATAAAGTAGCCGAAGATCCTAAGTTATACAATTCATTTTTCAAGTGGAAAAGTATAGGCCGCATTCGTGAGAGTGACTTTTCCGACCGAAGGATAGTTTACAGAGATTCCATGTGTCATCTTTTGGAATTTGTGAAGAAACAGAGAAATTCTAAAGAAAATTCGGCCGGTGAAGGATGGGACCTTTACGATTCCTCGTGGCTCGGTGGGTGCAAAGGTTGTAGTAATAAAGAATGGATTAGAAAGTACAACAAAAGCGCGGGATCAAGATTTACTTTCAACTAAAACGGATCAACAAACCATTGGAAGACAAAACTGCCAAATAGCTCTCCTAAAAATTATATTGTTAAGAATATATGATAGCCGGATAACGTCGGCAATTTGCAGGGTTGTTGGAAGTTTTCTACGATGGCGGGCATTAGCTTAGGAGACTGTTCTCAACTGGGGGATCGAACGTTGTTTCGGACCGCCGTCATCCTGCGGAAGGGGTCTGAGGAGAGAAGGTGTCCCGTCCACTCCCTCCCCTTTGAAAAATGTTTGAGTATTTAAGGGTTATTAGGTGCAATTTGGTGCAACATATTGGACGGATTTTATGGGAAATTACTGCAAAATTTTGACATTTTTTTAACGAGGAAACATATGGTTTTCGTCCTTGAATTGAGGGAGGGGGTAAGGAACCATACTACCCCTCCACCATATTTTTGGACTGAGTGGGCTTTATCCCCCGCTTCCTACGCCTATGATGGCGGGGGCTGAACCTCCCTCATCTTTTCTTCATGAAGGAACTTTCCAATGTAAGTTCTGATTGTTAATAATAACTTTTGGAAGAAAAATTCAAAACGAAAGTTATTCTGGGGCTGCAGCTTCCGATTCTGCCCATCCGATTCTGACGGACCTGAGTTTTTACTTTTTCGATCACACAGTTATTGCATCAATTCTGATCTCTGGTAGGGCTTGCATGAAAGGAGAACTAGTGCTGTTCCCAAAATAGGTGCCTGCTCAGGAGGTGAATTGCGAGTGCTTCATATGGGGTTTGAACAAAGGCCAAACCATCTTGGCTTCATGGCTCAGTGGTTAGAACGTCCGCACTAGCAAGCGGGAGGTCCCGAGTTCGAATCCCGGTGGAGTCAACATTGCTTTTTCACCTCGCCCAGATTTTTCAGCTTTACCAACTCAACTCTATATATATATATATATATATATATATATATATAAATACATACATATATATATATATATATATATATATATATATATATAGGTCGATAAAGGTTGTAAAAAGTGCTTAAAGTTTGCGGAAAATTCCACGACGTTTCGAGTATAGACTCTTCATCAGGTGGCAAAGAAATGCAACTGAATAACAAAGAAGTAGAAATAGAGAAGAAACACATTGAAGAAAGGCACGAACAAACCGGTCGCACAGAACGAACACGGTGTAAAAAAGCGAAAGAAGGCTGAAAAAAACTGGTAAAAAGTAATGAAAAGGGGAACAGGTTAAAAAAGGTCCATTCTAATGTTAAGACCGTGTGGGGAGAGGGTCCTGAGTTTCATGATAAGCCGGTTTTCGGCGGTCTGACGATCACGGTCAGAACCTCTGCACATTAAGGCTGCAGTAACGGCCAAGTCTTTAATTGAGCACGGTGATGGGGGGTTGAAATGAGTGGCGACCGGATAACCTTGAAGGTTTTGTTTGATGGACCTGAGGTGTTCAGTGATTCGGTCAGCCAGGCGGCGTTTGGTTTCTCCCACATACAGGCAATTGCAACGTCCACAAACTAAAATGTAAACCAAGTTTGTGGAAGTGCAGGTGAAGTGTTGGTTCACACTAAATCTGTTGCCGTTAGAACCCAAAATATTGATAAGTGTGTTCTTGCCAACCACTGGGCATGTGTTGCACCTACTACGACCACAGGGAAATGTACCTGGGGTGTTGTCAGTTGGTTGTTGTGGGTGGGAAGCCCGAACTAAGTGCTTGGAAATGTTCTTTTCAACTCTGAAGGCCGTAATGGGGGGTTCAGGGAAAAGGTCACGGGTTGAAGGGTCTTTTCGAAGAGTCTCTATATTCCTGTAAATGACACGAATGATGGGGCGTACCGATGGGTGATGGGAAATTACCAAAGGAATTCGTAGATTAGTAGACGTGTTAGACTTCTTACTCAAAGCCTCCGCTCTGTCGATTCCTTGGATTCTATGTAGAGCACCGGTAAGGACTTTGGTGGGATACTGACGCTTCTCAAAGAATGATAGTATACTTTTTGAAGCGGCTGAAAAATCAGAATCTTCTGAGCAAATCCTTCTGGCCCTTAAAAGTTGTGAGTACGGGATGGATTTGGTACAGGATTTGGGATGGTTGGATGGGTACAAAAGGTAGTTATGGGAATCGGTGGGTTTAAAATGTAGGTTTGACTTGATTTTACGGTCGCAAATTGACAATTGAAGGTCGAGGAAAACCACTGAAGTGTCAGAAATACAATGTGTGAATTTCAAAAATGGACAGAAAGATCCTACAAATTGAATGAAAGATTCCAGATCTTGACGGGTCCCTGTTGCCACTCCCACAATATCGTCAATATACCTTTTGTAAAGGAAAGGGTGAGAACCGGTGTACTGCGAAAAAAGTTGTTCTTCAAAGTGACCCATGGTTAGGCAAGCAACAGAAGGACCCATTTTGGTTCCCATGGCTACTCCTTTAACCTGACGGAAAAAGCGCCCATTAAACTGGAAACAGTTTTGGGTGAGAACAAGTTCCGTCAAGCGAAGGAAAGTAGTTGTAGGAATTTGGGGGTCTTGTCGTTGGTCCAGGTAATGGCGGATAGCCGATAAGGCAGCATGGTGGGGGATGGATGTGTAGAGACTAGATACGTCCATGGTGAATAGCAGACGTTCACCGCAATTTTCGGGAAACTCAAAGTCTTGAATAAGTCTCAAGAAATGAGGAGTGTCTTGAACAAAAGACGGTAACGCTGATACCAACGGGAAGAGAACAGAGTCCAAAAACTCAGAAATAAGAACGGTGGGGCAACTGTGGGAAGAAACGATGGGTCTACCAGGGTTGTTAGCCTTGTGGATTTTTGGGAAGCAGATAGAAATTGGAGATTTGTGGGCAAGGGTGGAGTAGTGACGTTGCTGATTTAGGAAGTTGATTGTTTCTAATAAGGTTTGTTAAAGTCTTCTTAACCAATGCTTGGCTGTCGGAAGTGGGGTCAGAGGGAAGTTCAGTGTAAGTTCAGAGGGAAGTTCACATGCCCAGTGGTTGGCAAGAACACACTTATCAATATTTTGGGTTCTAACGGCAACAGATTTAGTGTGAACCAACACTTCACCTGCACTTCCACAAACTTGGTTTACATTTTAGTTTGTGGACGTTGCAATTGCCTGTATGTGGGAGAAACCAAACGCCGCCTGGCTGACCGAATCACTGAACACCTCAGGTCCATCAAACAAAACCTTCAAGGTTATCCGGTCGCCACTCATTTCAACCCCCCATCACCGTGCTCAATTAAAGACTTGGCCGTTACTGCAGCCTTAATGTGCAGAGGTTCTGACCGTGATCGTCAGACCGCCGAAAACCGGCTTATCATGAAACTCAGGACCCTCTCCCCACACGGTCTTAACATTAGAATGGACCTTTTTTTAACCTGTTCCCCTTTTCATTACTTTTTACCAGTTTTTTTCAGCCTTCTTTCGCTTTTTTACACCGTGTTCGTTCTGTGCGACCGGTTTGTTCGTGCCTTTCTTCAATGTGTTTCTTCTCTATTTCTACTTCTTTGTTATTCAGTTGCATTTCTTTGCCACCTGATGAAGAGTCTATACTCGAAACGTCGTGGAATTTTCCGCAAACTTTAAGCACTTTTTACAACCTTTATCGACCTACATACTACTCTAGTGCTCCGCAGTATTTCGACCCTATATATATATATATATATATATATATATATATATATATATATATATATATATATATATATATATATGCACACTAGAAACCTACTCCGTAGCGTGATGCGTATCCATTTCAAAACTTTTTTGTCATTTGATTGGCGTTACTCTGGTCAAACCAGCTACATAGTTACGCTTATGATAAGAAGTCTTAATCTCATTCTCATTCTCAAACAACAGCTGTATAACAATTCTCTTATTTCGTGGGCAAGTATCTCTCATGATATTTAGAACATACATATTGAATGTTAAAGGTAAACATAAGCCCACAGTCACACATGGTACTAAAAGTTACGTAAGAGAGGCGAAATATTGTTATGGCGGAAGGGGAAGGATAATTTAAAATGCATTATGATGTAAGTTATTTTGAATTTTCTAGGGCGATTTTCTAAGGGACGCCTGTCCCCTGCAGTACCCCCTTATATATGGGCTTTCTGTGGGGTAAACAATGATTTTTCTTACTTGAATTTACCACTTCTTTTAAAGATGTATTGCCACATACTTAAAAAGAACCATATGCAAATTATCATATCTGTGTATGCCCTTTCAATTTGGGCGGACCAGACTGTCAGTCCGGTAGCTGTGGCAAAAATTAAGGATTGATAGGAAAAACGATTCCATCCCTACCCTTGCACCCTTCGCTTTTGTGCTTGGGTAATTGCAATCAAACGCCAGTACACATAGACCAGTTTAAAGCAGGCTCGATGCCAGACAATTTATTGAAGGAACGAGATAGTTACGGGGAGGCAAATTTGTTCAGGGGCGAAATATACTCAAATGCATTGAGGCAATGGTATGTTGTATTTTCTACGGTGCGAAAGATTTTTTCGGGGCGCTGCTCACTGACCCTCTTGGCTAGGTTTGGTTCGGAGTCAAGTGATGAGAGACCAACTTTGTATGCATCTGCCGTTGTCTCAGCAAAAGTGTACTTCACCGGTACCAAACTGCATGGTTAAACTTGCCTTCTAAGCGTGAATCGGACTAGGAAGTGATCTGTCCAACAGAGGGTCAATTCATCTGCACCAAAAAGAAGAAAATTTTCACACATTTACTGCTTAGATTTTTAATTCAAATCGTTCAGATTCGGTCCTTACGTGGAGTCGTATCTGACGTTACTTCCAAACATTAAGTTTTGAGTGAATAAAGAACAATGTTGAAGCATCCTATGGTAAATAATTATTTATTTTTAGGCTCTCTACTGATACCATGTTAACTACCCCGAGGTGTGGAAGGAAGGCCATTTGAATCTTCAAACTACAAAAAGACATAAAAGCGGTAAGTCCAAAAAGGGTCTCTCGTTGAAACAGGTCTGTTTAAAGAGAGATTTGCATCACCCCAAGTATGACTTTTACTTGGTGGTAAGCCCCGCCCATAATTGTCTTTACTGCTTCTCCTTGTGCAGACACATAGTTCGCTGCTCAAGGCCACATCCTGGGGAGCATAAAAGCCCCCATGGGTGATCAAAACATTCTCTGTGCATACTGTGTAATATGAGCTGCTCTGCATCTTTTGAATTTTGTAACTCTGATGTCAATCAAAGAGTAGTCACCAACTGAGACTTTTGCTTACCCCCAACTAAAAGTCGTACTTGGGGTGATGCAAATCCGTCTTTAAGGAACATATTCATATTAAAAACGCCCTATTTCCAGACAAAAGTGGGCATGCAGTTTGTTTATACCTATTAAGAAAACATCAAAAGGGCATAAAGCTATGTAGAAACAGACCTATTTATTTTTCTTTCCACATATACCTGAAGTATCTATTCCTTTCAGCCAGTCTAGAACAAGGACATCCACGACAGACCCATGACAGGGTGAGGTCTAAAGGTCAAGAGGCTGGTCACTTTAAGTCTTAGTGTCCCTTTCGGGACGCAGATTCTATAGGGAGCAAAAATCCTTCGGGAGTGACTTTTGGTTTCTCCCTTTGGCTCTTCGCCAGAGAGTCGAAGGGACTTTGGAAAAATTTCCTATACCACTATTACAGTCAGAGCCATGGTTTAATGTACAAAATCATACATCTCAAAATGGAAATAAAGTTCTTACCATGTAATGCGATGATGTCTTCATCTCATATTTGTCCTACAGTATTCATATGTTATAGCCTAATGACATCTTCATTTCATTATAGTTACGGCCCTCAGGCTATATTTAAGTTTATACTACATCTCAAACCTTAAAAGAAACGTTTTTGGTCGTTGTTTGTGGGATGGATGAAACTTCGATTTGGGGTTGATTTAATTTGTTTTTTTTTTTTTATATTATAGTTATAACATGAAGAAAGCATTGGTCTTGATGTTTCTTCTAAAGACGGTCGTAACCAGAGGGGCACATAGAGGGGTCCGGATGACCCCCCAGCTGGGCACCAAATAGAAAGCCTCCTCTCAAGCCAACTCTTGCCCTGACATAGATATACTTAAAATTTGCAAAATACTGCACCAGTAGCATCCTGGCTTTCTAATCTTGATCATTCAAAAGTTCTCAGTTGTAACCTCAGTTTGTTCAAGACTCTACCGAGTGGACCACGTTCACATTTTAACAAATTCTCTTTCAAGTTTGCGGTCTAATGGGAAAGCAACCCTCCCCTTAAGACAACCTATCTAGCTGGATTGATCTGTGTTCTTAAGAATTTAGAAAGCCAAGACTGTACAGCTTATCAGTTTCGCTGGATACAGCGAAATGCATGAATTACGACCAAAATTTCCTGAGCTTTGCTAGGGTCACAGTACATACGTTAATTGCGCCCTCTCTATGCACAAAATGTGAAATTGTTGCTTAAAATTACAGTCATGTGCTCATGCTTCCATATCGATTGGAGCTATATCCTCGCGGGAATTAACTTGGGGGCGAAGGCGTAAACTGGATTAAGATTTCCAATGATTCTGGGCGATTGCTGTGGAGAGAATTTTACCCTATGGGCAAGGGAGAGGGAATACGTGGCAGTGATCTGTTGATCTAAGTCGTGCATTTCATGGCCCTCCTTATTTCAAAATCTACTTCCCTTTTTATCATTAACAATTAACAAGAGCAGATCCAGGGTTTTGTCAGGGCAAGGGAGTCACCTCGAGACAGCGAAGCCCGAACCTCGAAGGGAAGGGGTGTTAGGAAAATCGAACTTGAAGTAAGCAATGGCATCTGACAATCAATACCAGTACAAAAAAAATCATTCTTCATAGAATCGTGCTTTGTTAGGCCAGGGAGTTCCGAATAACAACTCCCTGGTTAGCCTGGAAGTGTGACTATAATCCAGAATGTCAGAATGACCAATAATCTTTTGTCAGAATACCTGAGACACGGCGGGAGGGGTCGAGAGGGGTGGGTTTTGGGGTCCTCCCTAGAGGTTTTTAATTTAATACTTAAAGATTCAATTATCTGCCATCTGGCAATAAAAAAGTATACACACAGTATCTTTTTATGGAATATTGAATTATTACGCAGTATGTCAACCCTACAATTTCGGAATAGGCTGGCTAGTAAAGACCGTTTGTGCTTCAAAATGGCACAACCAAAGGGACCCTGGGGTCTTCCCCAGAGATAATTTGAAATAAACACTTTTGGATTACATTTTCTGGCTTCTGGCAATCAAGCTAAGTAAAGATCATACTATTAAAACAGTTTTGCTTTATTTTGCATGCAGTGTGACTATTTTAAACTTTGAAATAAGCTTTCAGTATAATCATCATATGTTATTCAAAATGGGAGACATAAGACGGGAACAAGTCAAACAATCCAGTGCCCAACAACTGGAAAAAGGGCCATGGGCACCGCTAGATTAAACCAAGAGGTTACTAAGTAACTCATGGTCCTATACTCCTGAATTATTTTGAAATTAAACACTGTTACAGTATCATTTATTTGCAGCTGGGGATCAATTTAGAGAAGGACCCCCAAAACTGAAATGCACCTTAGGGCTTGTCTGAAAAAAGGAAGAAAGACAGTAACAAAAAAGGAGTGGGTGAGGAAGCTTCAGACAGCATCTCAGTGCTGACTTCACTGAACAACACCCTACACGGCAAAACATATGCGTTATAATTAGCAGCTCCACCATAATTTGCTCAAACCTCTCTGACCTCACCAACTGACCAAGAACCCGACTAATTTTACAAGAACAGAGTATCTGCCCTTCGGTTTAATTCGTGAAGCTCCAGTCTTTAACCGCCGTTTTGAATTGATTGGCTTTCATAACACTCTACCTGTCTTTGAACATCGTTTAGTGTAATAACCAATAGTTGAATTCGTGGACGGTTCAGGTAGCTCTACTATACCTGAAAAATGTAAGGCTAAGCTACTAGTCATAGCCTATTAGCAGAGTATTTATTTTACAAAGAAATCGAGATTAGGTTACTTATCACTATTTTACGTCATATAGTACATCTCCAAAGCCATAGAGTTTACCATTATTGGCCGGAGAAAAAGAGAGAGAAGGCGCGCGTTATTAATTCCACGTCTGAATTTTCATTTTTTTTTTTTCAGAGGTAACAACCACACTTTGAGACCATCGGTTAATATACTTTAAATGAATGGAATTACTGAGGTGTACTAGCGTCCTTGAACTCTGTGAACTCTGCCTTTTTCCTCCTTTTTGTTCCTGATAGTGCTTTACTCCCTCAACTTTCTTTAATGATGGGCAAAATCAACATCTTAAGCCAAACCGCGGTGGCCACGGGGGATGAGGGGGAACGTATCTGCATCCCTAAAAAGGAAAAATTCAATCATTAGTTTCTGTGATAAAACAGTGAAATGGAACTAATACAGATGTAGGGACAACTTGAAGGAAAATATTGCCATATTGCTTAGTCTGTATCTAAAGGCCGAAAATTTCTCAAACCGGAGGAGAATCCTCCAGGGCTTAGACCTCTCCCCCTGGACGGCGATCCTCCTGGGTTGATGTCCACCACCCCCCCCCCTCCTTGGCTACGCTGCATGCCTACGGACCTGGAAACGGCTAACACAGTAGGACGAAAACCGTGAGCAATGAAGCGAAAGGCGTAGCAATGGGCTTGCCCAAGAATTTTCTGGCGGGGTAACATCATAGGACAACACCAGAATTTTGTCAAGGGTGCAAATTAAGGATGAAATAACGAAACAGTGCCACGTAAGCGCGAATTTCCCCCACTCCCAACGGCGTGGGGTCCAGGTCCTCCCTTATAGGCCCCTGGTGGTCTATGGGCAAAGTCTTGGTGGGGATCTAGGGGGCGAAGTCCCAGAAAGGACTGGAGTATTTACTAAATTGTGGGCCCTGGAGTGATGCACATAAGTGTCTTCAAATAACATTGGATGGACGCTGAACTGACCACAAAATAATTTCTTTAAATTATAGACTTATTCCGCCTAACAGACGGCCGAGATTGATGATACAGGGGACCGGCTGCGATTCAAATGTAAGTACGGTCATTGTCAAATGAGCTTATTTTAATTGGTAAATTGAGTTTGGAGGAGACGATCAGCGTTGGTGACGGTTTCGTCCGACTGTGGAATACTAAAGTTTCACCAGGCATTACAGAAAATTAGCAAGAATGGGAAAATATTATCCAGCGCGAGGAAAAAATTACATGTTGTGACGTTTTTAGCGATATTAGTAAAAGAAAAAGCAAGACAAATATCCGTAAAAAGGACAGCTTCCCCCCCCCCCCCCGCTACGCGCATGTCTCATATTGCTGGAAATACCAGTTCCCGTCACTGTTCCTTTCAAGTTACATGTAAACAGGGAGTTGATATTTGTCAAATAGCAACTCCCTGATGTAAGCAATGTTTATTTTAGCAAGTCCGAAATTTACATATAGCCTATCGACGAGATAAAATGATGTGCTTTGAAAACTCCTCGGGGGAGGGGACGGGAGGAAACAACTGAAACCCATCCCTGCGCATAGCCATGGGTAGGCCTACAGCGCGAACTAAATTACAGAGTGGGGCCTTAAATGTGGCTACAATTTCACCCTCAAACCGCAGCGTCTTTTACGATTCATATTAAGTGGAATGGAATGCTTACCAATATGTGCAAAAATATTTACAGTTTTGTTGACCTTTTCGTGTGCTGTCTGACGACTTCCTTATACATTTACTCAAATTGCGGTCTAAATTTAGCCTGTCCGTTTCAGGGAACTCTTAACCAATTATTGAGGTTATGATCATTCAAGTTTAAATTCCCATTAGCTGCTTAATCCAACGAATCCACACCGCATGTAAAACCTATACATGACGTCAAATTTAACCTTGAGATTCATATTGGTCGTGGCCGTTTTCAAGACAAAGACTGTGTGATTATCAAACCAAGTTATACGCGTTGTTACGCAATGATTTATAAGGGATACCCTACAAACGAAGAACCAATGAGACATACTTTACTATGCACGTTGCCTGATTGGACGAGGTGAGGAGCACGCGCACTTGTCAAAGTAAGAATCTGACGAGTGACAAACTAAGAATGAAAGACACTAAAAGGTCGCTGTTCAGAATGATGGTAGGAAATTTGGTATGTCTCCGCCACTAGAGAGTTGATACTGTAGTTTGAAATAGAACCTCAGTGGAATTGAAAGTCATCCAGCACAATGCAGCACAGCCTATCAATGTACGGAAGTCTCTAACAGAATATTGAGCAATCAAATTTCCCTGGTTTCTTCCCTAGTAACGAGGTTGTGACAAGTTTGGCAATCATGTCATCTCTGTTTGGTTGATCACAGTAACAAGCAGGTGTTTTCGTTCTTTGTGACCATTGTTTTTTATCGTCTGTCTATGTTTTCTTCCTTACTTTTGATAACCCTTGGAAGAACATAATTTCGAGTGTGGACCGGTCTGTATAGACAGTTTGGATTTATCTAAAACTCAACAAAGAATGGATTTCAACAAGAACATCTCGCCAACTTTGTTTCACATTGCTGTTCGGAGCGTGGCAGCTTATAGGTGAATTATTCGATATTTGATATCAACGTTTCGGCAACGGTCACAGTATCACCGAAGTGTGTTTTCAGTGTCTAAGTGTGGACATTCACCCACATTCGCAGTTCGAATTCAGCCGATGACTGAACCACCAGATCACTGAGTCAAGTTGGGGTCATTTCAAATATTGTCAGGGTGGATTCTTCGAAAAACGTTTTATTACAGTCTTAAAACCAGAGATTTGTTTGATAAGATTACATCATAGGTAAACTGAATATGTACCGGTTAAACCTTCAGTTAAAATTAGCGACTGGTGGAGAAATGTGAACACTAAATATTCCAAATTGACGTCTTCATTAAAATACTATTACACCACAGCTGTCACGATGTACTTCACCAGCTTTGGTAATGACACAGGCACGGTACTTGCTTTTACCGTATCCCCACCGCCAGTGGAAGTAGCCATAAATAAAGGGCTACGTCTTTTCCTTGTGGAGGTGACAGGTGCTTTGTGCGTTATTTTGAATTCACTCAACATCGCTGTTTTGAGAAGAGCACCGGATTGTTTCGGAGAGAGTACCACGCTGTTATTTACTGCACTGGCCATTGTAGATCTCACCACGGGAATTATAATCATGTTTTCGGAAGCATTTTACGTTCTTTCTGAAATTCCCTCCGCAAAACCGTCATATTTTTGTGTTCTTATCTACCCGGTAATAGTTTTACTGGGTATACTGTCTGCAATGTTCCTGGGATGCCTCAGCCTTGACAAGTTGATGGCAATAACTCGGCCGTTACGTTACTCACAGATTGTGACCAAGTTCCGGGTCAAATTACTAATCGTAGCAGTTTTCACATTTAGTGCAATGAATATGGTTGGTTTCTGGGTGCTTATTTTCATGGAGTCTCCAAAAATTATGTATTTCCATAAGGAATCGTTGTACTGCCGTATGCGCATGGATCACCAGGGTTCTGGTGAACGGTTGAAGGAAATCACCCTTCTGCAGACGTTCGGCTTTTTCTGCATGTTTCTGCCTCTAATTATGGTAACTTACGTCAACTTACGACTCTTAATCATCGTTTATCAACATAATAAGCGCCAGTCGATTGCGCCTTTCGGTGCAGTGAAGGAACAAAATAGACAAAGGTGTACTATGGTCACCTCAACATCCGTCGCTAATGGTAGTCAAAATGGTACATCTAGCCCAACCGATAGCCCCGTCCCGGGGGGTAAAGATAGACGAACAAGCTCACGTGTCAGCTTACCACTTATTAACTTAAAGGCATTACGAAAACACCGCGAGTCGACGGCGAGTACCACCACCCGTCACCGGAGGTCCCACTACAAGGGACTTCGAACGGTTCTCGTCATGGTTATTGCGTATTATCTAGCGTGGATGCCAATGTTAGTGGATGTTTGTCTAAATATTATATACAATACTAAAACTGAGGCTTCGTTCGAATTTGTAACCATATTTATGGCCTATTCAAACAGTTGGTGGAATGCGTTGGTGTATTTATTAATGAATCGTACTTACAGACGAGCTGCATACAAAATTGTCCGATGCGATCGGTAGATGATACCAACACCTTGCTTTTTTCACCTTGGCAAAGGGAAATCCTGTGATTTACCGTGTTTTAAACAAACATTTTGATTCCGAAAAGTCAAAATCAGAACACAAAGCATGCGGTCACAGTGAATATAGAAAACGGTAATTCTGTCGTGAATATGGAAACGGGAGACGGTGTCACTCTGTTACGTCAGTAGCTTGTCTGATCAAACTGAAAGTCAATGTTTTATACAGGAGGAAGCTTTTAGCATACTGGTCAGCGCCCCACCTCCCTCACTCCCTCTACTTGCCCTGTTCAGTCGTTCTCTACATTTCGTGATAAGTCACTTTCTTAAAACAATTTAGTCAAATGACTTTGTCAAGACCACATCTCATATGATGACTTATCGAGGTTTTGACTAATTTAAGATTGTGCACGTTGCTTGTTTCCCCACTCTACAGCTCTAGGGAGATGAAACTCTTCCATATGGCCTTGAAGCAGGAGCGCAGATACGGGGGGGGGGGGCTGGGGGACTTCACCAGATGTTTGTTAGCACGCCAAATTGTTTGTGTCCAATGTGTAAGAATTAAGGACGGCGATCAAGCAAGGGAGGTGGGTCCTTAGCCTCGGTTTCAGCAGACTTCATGCTTTATTATTATAAGGTTTCGATCATTGTTGGATGGCTGAATGTTACGCATGTACATGGTTATTACGAAAATTTGAAAGTGCAAACTTAAGCAAGTGCAATATTAATGTAAAGGATATGCATGTTAGTGTTCAATTTTCATAGGTGTGTAAACAGAAAAATTTTGCGACATTGAAGGCGAAAGCGTAGCCAGTTGTGGGAGACTAAAGGAGGGGTGTCTTCCATCTGTCCATAGAAATTTCCAGGGATACGTTGGATACAGTATCAGAAAAAGTGTTAAGTATGCTGAGGTCCTCTAAAGAGTACATTGAGAACACAAATCTGATGTTTTCCCCACCTCATCCCGCCACATATACATGAAGAAGGCTGGATACTCCCACTGCGCAAAGCAGTACAACTTATTATGTCTTGGGAGGCTGGGTATATGGGGGGGGAGACTGTGGTGTACTATAGAGTGGGCTGAAGAGAGGTATATATAGAACATCGTGGATAGACTTTTCTTATTACACGAATGGTAAGACCTGGCATCTGGCAGTGAAACTGTGCTAGTTTAATCCGACTGTGTAGCCTACATGAGTATGTGTGCGCATGTGTTTTGGTCGTATATGAAGGAATATCCTTATATTTGAAACCACATATATATACATATCATTTTAGATCAATTAATCACGAGGACAACAATTTACTCGTGTTTAATTGATGATTAATGATTTGGTTAACAGTCATGTTCTGTACATCGCTTAGCCTGGTGTTTTCTGTTTGATGGTCAGATAGTCGAGTCACCGACAAACTACTACTTTCAGTCATGAAACTTCTTTCACTGTACAAAAAAAAATAAATAAATAAATAAAAAAATAAAAAAAACTGACAATCTGAGCAGCTGACGAAGAAATTCGTCTGTTTTGTAAAATTGAAACAGACTGTAAAACATAGGACTAACTCAGTGCAAGTTGGTTTTAAACCCCACACCCTACCTGACTCAAATGAGTCAAAACTTAGCACTGACATTTAGTGACATTTGACGAACTTTTGGAAGCTTCCTGAGTTAATTAAGCGTGTATCCATGGTCATTCGGTTCAACGTGTGTAACCACATTGACCTTTTCTCATGTAATGTTAGCCACCTGACATGTAGAGGTACAAAATGTTGACTTTTTCTTGATTTACAATTTTATGGCATTACGTTAAATGTTCTCAAGTCTTCCTGGTAGGGCTACTACCCCAAACGCAGCAGACGACAACTTTGCGATTGGGATGAAGTCACACCAGTTTGAAGTAGTGTACCCCGGTGTACTAATTTATGATTGACTCTTTTTAATTATGTGACCATATTTTTATTTCTATATTGTTTAATTTATGCAGAACAAGTCCTTTGTTTATAGATTTGTTATTCAGTATTTATTTTCAGAAATATCATAAAATGCACCCGAAAGAGTGGTTTGAGGGATTGGTCAAATTCAGATGATGATGGTTCAAAATAAATTGGGCGGGGTGGGGTGGGGGGTTTGTCTTGTATTACACCCTGTAAAATCTTTACGAATTAGAAAAGGACAATTTTCCGCATAAGAAGCGCAGGCGGCGAGGCGGCGGGGCAGGGAATAGGGACTTAGTGTCCCAGACAAATTTTCAAGTACCAAATGGTGACAATATTAGTAAAGTATTTATTAGGCTTAACCAAACTTTGAGCTTTTAAATTTTGAAATTTTCCACATCAAATGGTGCTAGCTCATTTAGATCACCTTTTCTTAAACACTTTTCGTCCCGAAAAAAAAAAACTGTAGCTATCTGTTTGTGATTTTTAATGCGCTCGGAGTGAAAACTCACTCGAGAGCGAGGGGAGACATGCCCTTCAGTGGCACGTCACTTACTAAATGGTCTTTATAAATAGCCTACTAGCTCTCATTATTTGTTTATCATACATTTTGAGACATGGCCATCACCAACTAGCTTAATCCATTGTACAGCAGTACTTCCACTTTTAATCCCTACATCAAGAAAACCTATTTAATTCCGTCCACTTATGAATAACTCACCGTAGCAAATTAACAGTGCTAATTAGTATTACTTTATACAGTATATCGTTTGATCATTATCTCCTTAATCCGCTTAAATGGGAACAGCTTACCATACACCCGAATCTCAAAACCAGCCCACCGAAAAGAAGGAAGACTGTGCTATTTTAGTTACCATGGAAATAAGCACTACTGTACTATAATAATACCATAGCCTTCTAGAACAAAGGCGTACTTTTCAGGCTGGAGAAACTTGATTAACTTACAAGTCACATCTTGTTTAAGATTTCGATTACCATTTTCCTCATTTGTTTAGCTTTTATTTTTATACGATTTTAATATTTTAGTTTAAATTAAAGATCAATGCGTTTATGCAAATATGTAATTGTTTTGAATTGTCAGTTATACTATAGATTGTCATGATTTGACTTTCAATTTGGATGAGATCTATGTTATAATTATTGATGACCACGTGACGAATCGGCCTCCCTAACAGTGATTGTCTTTAGTTCCACCTATGAATGTACATGTATAAGCTCTACCAGACATTATTGATTGACAAAAACATCTTCTACAGAAATGATTTCAGTGTTCATTGCATTTACGGCCTTGCACCATGCGGTTGGTTACATATATAACCCCACTTAGACAACGGAATGATGAGGTTTCAAAAAAAAAAAAAAACTTTTTAGACTAAGTCGGTAAAGCATGATAAGGACTCAGATACTTGAGAAGAAGCTTACTTCCAGGCCATTCACTTCCATAGCCTATGGAAATTGATCAGTGCCCTCTTCGGGTATATTTCAATTGGAACGGTGGGGATGTTTGAAGCGGCCACGGCAAAAGTAAGGTGACCGATAGTAACAGCCCAGGGATGGGATCTTTCTGTCTGCAACCAGCCCAGTTTGAAAGAAGGCGTACACCAGGCGGCTTGGGTGGCGATCGCTACATTGCCGCAAGGTCCCGTCCCCCTATAAGTGTTGAACCTCAAGAGGGCGAGGGATGGGTGCATGGTGTTCGGGGCCATTGGGAAAACAATGCATGCAATAACTTTGTGAGCGGAAGTCAATGGTAAGGGTAATCAGTGCAGGTCAACGGTACACAGTTTTCAAATATCACATACGGTAAAGTTTATCTCCAGTCCACCTTCGAGGAACAGCATCAAAAATTGATAGCCTGCCAACCGCTGCGCAGGCTAAGTCATACTCTGTATTTTAAACACGCTTAGTGCATATATTTTTGGGATATATTTTCAGTATTTTAAGATTATTATTGAACTGACTAATGAGATATCGGCCAAAAGGTTTTGAAGCAGGCCTATGTATAGTTCAGACAATGGCAACTCCCTGGCTCAGTATTTTGTTTTGACGTGGAGTGTCTGTATAACTTCCATGCTTATGAAATGGCACACCGGGCTTGTTACTGCAGTAATATGTGTACCTTAAGTGATGAAAGAGAACCTGCCCTCCAGATTCATAAATGTCAGAGATTATTAGGGTCACGAATCCCTATAGACATTAACGAGTAAATGCGAATACCACAGCTATACATCATGCACGAAAATATTTTGATACGTAACGGTATTTTAATGCATCGGCTACATGATTTGTGGACAGTGTATCTCTGCACAGAACAGATCACACACCATCAGAGCAGGTGTCAACAGAAATAGCCCCTGCGCAGGAAAAGAGACTGTCAAGATCCATTTCAAAGATCAGTGATATCACGAAAATTCTTAGAAATGATTTTTGATTACAGCTTTGGAAAACTTTTTTTTATCTCCTTCATGACTTCATTACCGACAGATCCACCCCTTGTGGAATAGTGAGTAAGCGTTATTGAGTGGCACTGCCATCAGGACGAAACTCATCAAAACAGGAAGTAATTAAATGATATAGACGTAAATGTTTCCATGAATGAACTGAAGTCAATATGATTGACAGCCTAGAAGATTCCAGGTTTAATGACAAGGAATCATAATTCACGAACAATAAATACCCCCCACCCCCACATTAGATTCTTAGAACCACGACAGACCAAAGTTTGACTGTGTCCAAGGGATACACTGGGTCGCGGTACCCTTGCATTGATTGTAAGGTAATAATGCCTTTCGATCCTTGACATTTTTCGACCAACTTAACAAAGATGGTTCCTAGATCCTGTCCTGTGCTTGCGTCAAGTAGAAAGAAAACTAGATGTCATTTTTTTTTCGTAGAACCAGGCGCAGATCCAGGTGGGGCGCACCCGGCGCACGCCCCCCCCCCCCTTTCGATGACCAACGATTTTTTTGAAAAAAATGAGCAAATTGATATGGAAAATATGCTTCCCAGATGCTGGGAAATCGCATCTAAGCGTATCTAGAATTCAAATTTTCTTGGGGAAGGACCCCCAAACCCCTCGCCGTGGCTTCGCTCCTTCGGCGCTCGCTCGTTGGCCTTCGACCGACGGTGTGTGTGCCCCCCTTTCTCAAAATCCTGGATCCGCGCCTGGAACAAGCCCATGTTCACTGTAGGCCTACTACCAAGGTAGTATACATCCGTACTAGCCCTCTTACTTACTTTAAAGCAGGAATCGAGTCCAGTTATATGCCTTTTTAAATAGGGAGCTCCCTGCTTTAAACACGCAACCATACTCCTTGGACCAAAAGACTCATAGACATGACAGGATCCTGGTAGTTTGTGATGATTAACCGACAAACCTATACAATCACACGGAAATTTCGAACTAATTACAATCTGTCAGATTTCATACGTTTTTCTTTGTGGCAATGTATGCTCTGAAAAAAAAAAACATAGAAAACCACCCGTAGTTCATGGATATGGGGACAGGCTAGGCTATTTTGTGCCCATACAGTATAATACAAGCTTACTAATGACTGTCATAAGCCTATCATAGTTATGTATGATGATTGGCTCTTTTGTACTTATATACTCTTAAAAGGTAGGCTATATACCATCCAAACCAGGGAGATGCTAAAAACTCCCTGCCCAAATATATTTACGAATAGCCATATAGTTCTAAATACAGGCGATGACTGCACTTTGCTTGACAATCATTCAAGCAATATGGCTCCACACTGGTTGGTCTGCGATGACTTGTACAATCTGTTATGTTCCTAATTAAGCTCACACACAGTTGTGTCAACAGGTGAATATGACCTTGAGCTATTGAAATTAAGTGCAGGCTACTGTGGCTCTGCAATGGAGGTGTAAGCTACTAGACAAGTGTTTTTTTTTTATTTTTTTTCATTGGAGGAGGGGCTATAGAAGTTACTAAGTAGGGAGAATTTTTGACTGTCCTGGGGGAGATTTGAGAACAAGTTTCTACTTTATCACGGTTTTGCATGTAGCTTTAAGGAAAAAAAAAACATTCTTTTACACCAGAAATCATTCCTTTTTAAGTGGTCAGTTGATACATACTATAGGCCTACACTGCTTTCCAAGGATATGTCTTTCTCTACTCTGCTGTGATCATGCTTTCATGTTTGAATCTTATGTCATCTTGTACTTGAAGTTTTTGTTGTGATAAAAACAAATACATTTTCTATGGAAATAAATGGTTATAAAAACGTCAGTTCAAGGCAGTCCATTTTGCGCATTATTTTGTTTATGCTGTGGATATGTTGTCTATACGCGAGTGTGATATGCTGAGTATGTCACATTGTTTTATGTCCGGCATAGGAGATTCCCTAATCAATTACCGGTAATTATAGTCGCCCCGTCAAATCGAGAGCCTAGTTTTGACGCAAAACACTTGTCGGGTTTTTAAAAAATGAGTGACGTCATTCTTACACAACTCTAAGTTAACTGACAAATTACGTTTCCGTTTTTACGTAACTTCCAAATGAGCGGCTTCTCGTGGTTTACAATTAAAGTATTTTTGATCCCACAGGTGACAAGACCACGCAATGTACACTTTTATCATCTTCAAGTGATTTCTTGTACTACTGCTGTAGATACTGTACTCTCATCAACTTGGAAACGTTACACAGTCGGATGATTTATTACCGACCGTGAACGGTGATAAACACACGCCTCCACGTGTGCTACAGCATGTTCTTACGTGGAAACAAAAGATCACGCATCAAAAGCTTTTTTCTCCAGTTAGAAAGAGGACCATTTGAGGGAAGGAAAATTAATGAACTAATTTGCCTCTCAAATAATATACTTCGTCAAGACGAAAGGGGAAGATGGGGGGGGGGGGTTACATGACATGGGCAATCACCTGCTAAAGTTTCTTGGCATATTGTAAATCCCAGCACCATGCAATGGACTCGGAGCACTTCCATGAATGGACTGTTGCAATGTAGGTTTACTGTAAACAATTTTTCATTCCCCCTCCCACTCGCCCACACATTTTTGCTTTCAGCCAGTTAATGTTAGATACATACCTAGGCGGTTAATGTACCGGCCGGAAAAGTCAGTAAAATTTGTGATAAAAATGTAAACCAAATAAAACGCCTCTGTATGCTAAAAGGTGTAACCCCAGCGTGTCTTCAGATGCTAAGCAACACAAATTTCTCACAAGTTGTCAACAAAAAATTGTTACGGAGCAAGAGATATGAATGGCTTGAATGCAGGGGTGTGACGTGGAGATGAGATTGCCTCGTCGCAAGGTAAACATTGCTACTCCTAACCCTGGTAACAGCAGTAACTTGTTTGAAATGACAAGTTCCTTATAAACAAAAATGTCACGCCCACAAATTTTGGGGGTGGAGGGATGTTTGCGTGAGGATCGAGGGCGTTTCTCTCTTGAAAAAATCCTTCCAGTGACACTAGAAATCGAAACAACAAATAGTGTAAATATCTTCATCGCTGATTTGCAGATATTTCGATAGTCCAGAATGATAACCATGGTCGCCAATTATGGGGAGGAGGCAAGGTCCGCAAACTTTATAGAGGTAAGATACAACATTTACCTACACTCATACATTTTTAACTAGGGCCTATGTTTAGTCATTTTAAGTCATCTATGCCCCTATACACTCATTTGGGATTGACGCCAAAGAATACAACACGGACCCGTATCCGCGTTGTAACTTGCGAATTTTAGAGGCGCACGGTTCTACTTTATGTAGGGGGGGGGGGGTCGGGGATGCAGTGTTAAGGGGATATATTGCATAGATCCACGTTAGGGGTCTATGGCTGAAACCACAAATTTGGTAAAAATTAGGATATGATCAAGTTCTCGGGGCATTGCCTTTGAACGCCCCCTCCGTGGCTGTAAATCCGAAACTACATTTATGTTGATAAATAATCTTTACAAAAGTGCGCATTGCAGAATTAAGTTTCTTGACGTGATACACAAGGCTGTCAATATAAACCTTTCAAGTTATATGACGAGCATTAAAACATAATAAGTTTGTAAACATACTGCAGGGTATGTAGGAGACACAAATAACCTGCCATTTCGAAGAAAAATTGGGAGGAAGAATTTAAGAAATTCTTAGTTAAGATGAGATAACAGAGCTGAAAGATGTGAGTCTCATAATGTAGCAGAGTCTGTGAATATCCGGGTTTTTCGGCGCCAGGGAGGCAGTTTTGTCCAGAGGGTTTTTACTGCACAAAGGAAAAGCTCTCTGACTTAAAATCAAAAAGTGGTATGGGACTTATTTTTAGCTTACTATCTATGAGAAGGTGAAGAGATTTGGAATAGCGAAAACTGGCGTCATTCGCAAATGACGTCATCATCACCGGCGAATTAGATGAAAGAAAGTTTTTGTGCGAATATGGAACACTCGCGCCTGTACCTATAGTTCACTGACATGTCATGTCATACTTTCTCCTAAACGATCAAAATACGACATTTTCCCATTGGAAGTGATCGCCTTAAGTTATTTTGATACCAAACATGTAACACACTCGAGCAAGAGGTAATTTAAAAGCACCAACAGGTCAATCCCCCACAGAACGCTTATTATTGAGAAAACAGAATCGTTAATGAAAACTGGTGACGCAGGCTCCTTTCCTCCCTCAAAGTAAAGGTCAAAGTACTGCGTAGCACTTATGAAGTAGGTAGGTTAAATTAGTAGTAAATAGTGCTAAAAGTTATATATATATATATATATATATATATATATATATATATATATATATATTATATATATATATATATATATATATATATATATATATATATATATATAGGTCGATAAAGGTTGTAAAAAGTGCTTAAAGTTTGCGGAAAAATTCCACGACGTTTCGAGTATAGACTCTTCATCAGGTGGCAAAGAAATGCAACTGAATAACAAAGAAGTAGAAATAGAGAAGAAACACATTGAAGAAAGGCACGAACAAACCGGTCGCACAGAACGAACACGGTGTAAAAAAGCGAAAGGAGGCTGAAAAAACTGGTAAAAAGTAATGAAAAGGGGGAACAGGTTAAAAAAGGTCCATTCTAATGTTAAGACCGTGTGGGGAGAGGGTCCCGAGTTTCATGATAAGCCGGTTTTCGGCGGTCTGACGATCACGGTCAGAACCTCTGCACATAAAGGCTGCAGTAACGGCCAAGTCTTTAATTGAGCACGGTGATGGGGGGTTGAAATGAGTGGCGACCGGATAACCTTGAAGGTTTTGTTTGATGGACCTGAGGTGTTCAGTGATTCGGTCAGCCAGGCGGCGTTTGGTTTCTCCCACATACAGGCAATTGCAACGTCCACAAACTAAAATGTAAACCAAGTTTGTGGAAGTGCAGGTGAAGTGTTGGTTCACACTAAATCTGTTGCCGTTAGAACCCAAAATATTGATAAGTGTGTTCTTGCCAACCACTGGGCATGTGTTGCACCTACTACGACCACAGGGAAATGTACCTGGTGTGTTGTCAGTTGGTTGTTGTGGGTGGGAAGCCCGAACTAAGTGCTTGGAAATGTTCTTTTCAACTCTGAAGGCCGTAATGGGGGGTTCAGGGAAAAGGTCACGGGTTGAAGGGTCTTTTCGAAGAGTCTCTATATTCCTGTAAATGTATATATATATATATATATATATATATATATATATATATATATATATATATATATATATATATATATATATATATATATATATATAGACCAGAGACCAGAGACCAGAGACCAGAGACCAGAGGTGACCGATCTTTTTCGGGAGAAGGTGATCTAAACATTTGCCAGGCTATACTATAGTAGTTACACAATACGGTGAGCCTGGCACTGTGTCACGGGGCCAGTGAAGAAATGAGGTCTATGAAAAAACCGTAATGTCGAGGAAGTCTTACTTTGAATGCCCAGTTGCCAAGGCCCACAACGCTTTACCGGGCCTGACCGGCATGATTGGCTATCTCTGCAAGCGCCAATATCGCTTGGTGTCCCTTGTAGCATAACAAAGAAAATTATATTGTCATAAATGCCTACCAGATTAAGAAAAATAAGCTTAGCAGCATCCCAACATTCTGTTTTCAACATTCTGTTTTTTTTTTTTTTTTTTTTTTGAGATCTCATGCTGAAGAAACTTTCATTGTATACAAAAGAGGAAACATTGTAACTTGTTCGGTAACTAGGCTACGCGGGATCGGCTGATAGTTGTTCCGCGATCGACAGGTTGGGCATGCACTCCGCCCGCCTGCCGTCGAGGATTTCCTGCATGGAAAGCTTCCAAGAGAGATAAGTAAAGACTTACTGCTATTTGTGGCTCTCCATATCCAATCGTTTTGGAGAGATCAAGAAGGAATTTAATGAAAGACAGAGTGACCTTTTCTAAAGGAGAGAGTAGCCTATGCGAGATCCTATGAGACATACTGAAAAGTGAGAGTTGGGTAAAACCTTAATTACCCTTTAAAATTAACGGACCGGAGACGGCGTTGTTCGCAAGGGTACTTTAGAATGAGGGATTTCTTTAATTCCTCAGGTCAGAAACTTCAAGAACATTCATATGTTAAACAGCGCGAGTTAATCTTCCAATTTCAAACTCTGATGTAATTGGAATTGCCTTGATCTATCAGAATGACAAGTAGTTCGAAATATCAGGTGTCATCACTGCCACCTAAAAGAGGAAGTGATGCGAATGTTTCGTAAAACAAAGCAAAAAGTACAAAAAACGGGAGGGACAAGATGGTGTCGAAGAGTTGGAGGAGGGGAGAGATAGATGGGTTCAAGTGAGTGGAAGGATTATGTAATAACACAAGCGTAGAGGTCCTGAAGGCATAGGCGTACGAGGCGGGGGCAGGGGGGAGACTACCCCCCAAAATATCTGAGGCCGAAAATTCGGGCAGGAAGTAGGACAAAAATTCGGGCACAGAATAGGTGAAACTCCGGCAGAGATGAAGTGAAAGTGAAAGATTGCCCTAATTTTCTACTGACTTCCCGAATTTTTTATCGAATGTCCAAAAAATGTGCAAAAATTTTCGCGCGCTTCGCGCGCATGTAGTGGTTTGGTGATGATTTATTTTATGCACCTGTACTGCAACGAAATTCGGGCAACTTTTTGAGATTCGGGCAAAAAATTTTCTACCCCGCAAACTGTAAGAGTCCCGTACGCCTATGCTTGAAGGGAGCTGGAGGCTGGGGCCTTGAGTCCTCCAAAAAGTCTTAAGCCCCCAAGCCCCCACTGAAAACCCAAGAGTGTAAAAATATTCGTAAATATATAAAGATTCCATATTTAAATCCCCCATGAAATGGCGGATCCCTCTGCCCCGGAGCTCTTCATATACTGACTTATGCTACTGTGTAATAATATACATAAAGAAATTGGTGACTCTTTCTAAATAGTTAGGAAATTCAGATGTACCAAACAACGTGATGCCAAAAAACAACTGAAAATATTACTTCCAGGTAACTGTGAAAAGTAGACTATCAGAACGAACTAGAAGTTGTTATTCAAAACTAAGCGAGGATGAAAAAGTTACATCAGAGCCCTAGCTTGAGCGAAATCCGTAGGTCAGTTCATGACACCAGGGAGATGTTATTTGGAAGGAGATACATCGCTTTGAAGTGAAGTTTACACCGCCAAGGTCACACAGTAATCTGTCTCTTGTACCCTTCTTGGCATTTCTATAACACTTACACTGGATTACGTAATTCAAACAAAGGGGATTTGTCGTCTGCTACATCAACAGTAAAACTGCAGGGGGTTTGTCGCTACTGCCACAGCATTGCCAGTCGTTGGAAAATTAACAATTATTGCATCTTTGGACGCTCGTGGACGCGGATCAGAGTATACTAGTAAGGGTTTATGTAAAAATCTGAATCTGATTGTATACCCGGTTATTTCAGGAAGCTTCCGGAAACTTTCCAAATTGTTGCGACAAAATTTAGACTTCTGCCTCTCTAGCTCATTTGCATGACGTTCTTTCTTTAGGAAGGGGCAGACTTCATTGGTTTATTTCAATGAAACAGTCGTTTCGAGTTTTGTAGCACCTGCCCCTAAATTGATACGGTGTGCGCAACCCACAGGAGGGGAAAGGTTAGAGGGTGGAGGGAATTTCCAGACAGCCTTTTATACCCGTATACGGGGGTGGCGCCAGGTGGGGAGGGAGGTTCCATCGTCAGGGAAGGCTGCTTCCGACTGGGGAAAATTTTCAATTTCGTCGGGGAGCCTTGATGGGTAACGATAAAGCATGTAGTCCCCGACGGCGAGCAGTTCCCGACGGTTAACATAATTCTCCTGTAAAGGAAGAAACATTTTAGGATAAAAAACCCAAATTTTCCAACTTGCTGGAGTACTAACCCCAACCTTTCTTCAATAAAACCCTAAAACTTTCACATTTTACTCAACAAAAACCCAAATATTTCAAATTTATAACATTGAAAAGCCAAAATTTTCGCACGCTTCGTGCCAACCCGTCCCCTTCGTTGGGGCTTCGGCTGGCCGCCCCCTTCCGAGAGCTTGGCCCCCTGTCGGGCAAATCCTGACGCCAACCCTGCACGTATGCTATACGTTGCAGCATTTAGTCATCATACAAACCTCCCTCCTTCGTTGACTGTCCTCTTTTAGAGTACAGAGATCACTTTTCCGACATGACAGTGCTGTAACCAGCGCTGTCATGATCGACTCTTTTCTGGGGTCATTCTGAGCTGATGACGGTGACACTCGAGTAAAACTACGTCTCTGGTCATTTAAGATGGTCTTGTGTGTGCTTGACCTCCAAAGCATTATCGTCAGTGAGCATAAAGAGTCACCATCATGCCATCATTGGGCTCCGGTCCATTACGTCACTACGTACAAATGAGCTGGTACAAAAGCTTGAAGAGGTACACTATATCCAGTACTTCAAAATCGAGAGCTGCGTCAACAGGGGTTACCTGCATAAATTAAAGTGACGTAACTGAAGCCATTAAATAAGAAAAAAATACGGGACAAGTGACTATGAACTAGATCTTGATACTAAATACTCCTTTCAAATGGCAAAAAAAGATATTTGAATTAAAACCTGAAAACTGAAAGGAAAGAATTTCTGCAGAGTTTCAACAATAGTAGAAATAAGCAAAATTTTCAAAAAGGCTTCGATGAAGAGAAGGATTCAAGTCTGAGACAAAATTGAAGGTTTCACTTCATTCTCTCGTAAACAACTGTAGTTGCTCTCACATTATTATTTGTATTAGGCTAATTGCTGCTTTAGGGCAGGAAGCAGTCAAACCTACCTTGTTTTGCAATATAACAATAAAGTTTCAGATTTCCTCTCACCTTCTATCTTTTACAACGTTTTAGAACATAAAAGGACGCTGAGGCTAAACCCAAACGGGTGATTTTGCATGATTTAAACAATTTAGGACAAAACCTCTTACATGGCTAAAAAGAGCCAACTTTAAATCAGGATAGGGGCTCGCTAACTCAGACTGGGTTTGTTTTCACCCTTTAAAATGCACTTCAATTGTAATCGTTACACAGTTTAAACAAGCGTCTATCTATCTATCTGACCTAACCCCACCTAGTCCCGCAGGACTTTATGGGCGGGTTGGAACCAGGGAGATGTAAAAGAATACTTTATACGAAGGAGGCGGGTGGTACTTGTTTAATGACGAATTCTGGAAATTTGGAGAAAATTGAGGGGGCAATTTGGCGTACCAGTTCCGGAAAACAGGGGTGGAGGGGAGAGACAAAGTTAAGTGAGCTGGTTTTGACAAAGGTAACGAGCAGTCAGTGAAGATGCCATGTAAGGTGACGTTTGTTGTGATGTATGAGGTAAGGGGGTGCGGAAGATGTAGAATAAGGTGAGGGTGGGTGTGGTGTGTGTAGGCAGCCCAGGCCTAGGCTCGAAAGCTTTTCGCGGCCCAGGCTGTTGAGAGATGTGTGTACAGTTGGATGTGCAGGTGAGAAGCGTCTTCGTAGCAGTGTTTCAGATTCAGGTATCGCCTCTTGTCTGCTAGTAATCAAAGAACGCAACCCAGTGTTATTCCTTAGCATTGTACCTGATACCAGGGAGCTGCCACTCGAGGCTGCTCCCAGTGGCAGCTCCCTGCTGATACCATGGTATGAGGGAATACAGTGGAATGGGAAGAATCAGAGGAAAATCCAAACCTAAACTGTTTGCCTACTTAAATTTTAAACGAAAAAATGAAACTTTTCGTACTCGACGGCTGCTGTTTGATTTTTTCCGCAGAGGGAGTTAAAAACTTTTCCCTTTTCGTCGTGCTTCATGGGCGGTTTTGAAAACCACACACGGCGGAGTTTCTGAATGCTATTTAATTGACTTTTGCTGTGAAGATTCAATTCCTGACATTCTCCTGGTCACTGATCTATATTTTTCGCCTAGTTCACCACACTGATCTTCCTCAAGTCGACGGGCTGTTAGTCTTGAATTTTTAAGAAGCAGTTAAACTGCCAATTTGTACCTTACTCTCAGTCAGTCGCTACGATATTTGAAGCAGTGTAAGAACTTTTATAATCGAATTGTAAATATTCGAAGTCATCCGAGGTGTTCGCTCATTAATTCCCTTTCTCGTATAGGACAGATCGATCTTCTCCCTGCCTCTGCTACTTTGGGCTTTAATTTGCCCGCCTATGCCACCAAACTACACGACAAAATATTGATTTCATGTTGATGTAGACAAACCATTGGGCATTTCCAATGTGTGCTTTAAGTGTGTTTGTTTTGTTCTATGTGCTTCATGTTTGTAAATGAATGCTTCCACTGAAAATTGAATCATGAAGTGTGATGATTAAATTGCACACGGTGACGGAACTGACAAAACCAACAACCGTACCCAGGTAAATGGTATCGCCAATTTTCTGTTTCATCGGTTGGCCTAGGCTGGGTAGAGCAAAGTATGTAAAGTAATACCCAATAACCGACAGTCTCATTATTTTTTATCAAGGAGGGTGGAATTCTTCCCAAAAATTTTCAATCGTTCAAAAAAAATTCAAATCTCCAACAAAAACCCTCCAGTTTTCAATGTTTCCAATCAAATTCCTAAATTTCATTTTTTTTTTGCTAACAGAAACTAAAGAAAATCCGTGCACCCTGCGTGCCCATAATTTGGTCTTCCCCATACTTGCGACAACTCGTGGCCATTTGGGGGCTTCAGAATGCTAGTATTCTTGCCGAGGAGCTTGTCTCTTCCCCCCCCCCCCCAGTCAGGCATATCTAGGTGCCACCGCTGTACCAGATGGATATAATGGGAGAAAACATGACAGAAGAAAGAATGGTCATGATTAAGTGGAGGAAAAGCATCTTATAAGTCCCCTTTCAGTAAAGCTATTGGACACTTTTCTCACTTTAAATGTGGGACTTGGAACTGGGAGTGGATGGCTGCAGCCCTCTATCACTTACAGTTTGAATAATATCCTTCCCAAAGTCATTACAAACCAAGTCTTAGAAAGGCCAAAAATTACCTTAGAAAATATCACAACTGACCTAGCAATGCATTAAACAAGCTGCACTGACTCAAATTATCATAGAATGTTGATTATATGCCGGTATTGAAGAAACTTACAACAGTATGTACCAACTCCTTTCTAACAATGTTTCACACAAACTGTATGTAAACACAGCTATCACAAAGGTTAGCTCTCTGCAAAGGCTTCGCTCAAATACTAGAGGCAGCATCAAAATAGTAAATACATGGACCACTCAAAATAGTTGACACTTAGCTAATCTTAACAGTTTAACTCATCAATTGCTCCTTTTAAGAGAAGGCACTGGAAGGATTGAAACTTAGTGATTAAACCAGAAAGCCCAAAGGCTTAGTGATTCCTTGCCGAATGAGGATGCTTTGTTGCACTGATAAACCCTCAAATTTATCTTTCTTGACTACATTTTATGCTTTAACAATTTGACCTCTGCTGACCTCACATGACCTTTGAACCCTACCAAATACAACAAAAAAGAAAATCTGAAGTGTCTTGAAAGGGATTCAACTCCAATGGATCTTGGATCTTGAAAATTCTTGGGAAATTTTGCTTTTTGACCTCTGGTGAACCTAGATGACGATCTTAGGAATACTTGGGATATTTTGCTGTTTGCCTCTGGTGACTCCTGATGACTATCTTGGGAATTCTTGGGATATTTCACTTTTTGACCTCTGGTGACCCCATATCATGATCTTGGGAATTCTTGGGATATTTCGCTTTTTGACCTCTGGTGACCCCATATAACAATCTTGGGAATTCTTGGGAAATTTTGCTTTTCCTTTTTGACCTCTGATAACTCCAGATGATGATCTTGGGAATTCTTGGGAAATGCTACTTTTTGACCCCAGTGATGCCAGATTACAATCTTGGGAATTCTTGGGATATTTTGCTTTTTGACCTCTGGTGACCCCATATAACAATCTTAGGAATTCTTGCTTTTTGGCCTCTGATAACTCCAGATGACGATCTTGGGAATTTTTGGGAAATGTTGTTTTTTGACCCCAGTGACGCCAGATTACAATCTTGGGAATTCTTGGGAAATTTTGCTTTTTGACCTTTGGTAACCCAAGATGACCTTTGACCTCCACCAAAAACAATAGGGTTCTTCCTTACATCATGATAAATCTATATACCAAATATGAAAAGTGGCAGTCATTCCTATCTTGAGATATCGTGACTACAAGCTTTTTCGGCATTTTACCTCCAGTGACTTCAAATGACCTTTGACCTTCACCAAAACAAAAGGCTTCTTCCTCTCAACATGACAAATCTATGTACCATATAAGAAAAGTTTCGGTCATTGCTATCTATAGATATCGTGTTTACAAGCCGTTTACGAGGTTTTTGCAGTTTAACCTCTGGTGACCTCAGATGACCTTTGACCTCTACTGAAAACAATAGGATTCTTCCTCTCAACGTGACAAATCTATATAGGCCATTCCCATCTTGACATATGGCGATTTCAAGGTCAAGGTTTTCGGTCTTTGACCTCTAGTGACCTCAAATGACCTTTGACCTCTACCAAAAACAATAGGATTCTTTCTCTCAACATGACAAGTCTATATACCAAATATAAAGTGTCTGTCATTCCTATCTTGAGATATCGTAATTAACGAGCTTTTCGGCTTTTGACTCCGGTGACCCCAAGTGACCTTTGACCTTCACCAAAAACAATAGGGCTCTTTCTCTCAACACGACAAATCTACATACCAAATATGAAGAGTGTTGGTCATCCCTATCTCGAGATATCGCAATAACAAGGTTTTTTGGTTTTTGACCTCTGGTGACCTCAGATGACCTTTGACCTCTACCAAAAACAATAGGGTTCTTCCTCTCAGCATGACAAATCCATACAGGCCACTCCTATCTTGAGATATTGTGATTTCAAGGTTTTCGGTCTTTGACCTCTGGTGACCTCAAATGACCTTTGACCTTCACAAAAAACAATAGAATTCTTTCTCTCAAGATGACAAAACTATATATCAAATATGAAAAGTGTCCGTCATTCCTATCTTGAGATATCGCGACTATGAGCTTTTCAGCTTTTTACCTCCGGTGACCTCAAATGACCTTTGACCTTCACCAAAAACAATAGGGTTCTTCCTCTCAACATGACAAATCTATATACCAAACATGAAAAGTGTCGGTCATCACTATCTCGACGTAGCGCAATTACAAGCCATTTACGAGGTTTTGGCAGTTTAACCTATGGTGACCTCAAATGATCTTTGACCTCTACCAAAAACAATAGGGTTCTTCCTGTCAACATGACAAATCTATATACCAAATATGAAGTGTCGGTCATCCGTATCTCAAGATAATGCGATTACAAGGTTTTCGGTTTTTGACCTCTGGTGACCTCCGATGACCTTCGACCTCCTCCAAAAACAATAAGGTTCTTCCTCTCATCATGACAAATCTATATATCAAATATGAAAAGTGTCGGTCAATCCTATCTTGAGATATCGCGATTACAAGCAGCGTCGCAAACACACGTACACACACCCCCACACACACACATGACATCACCATCACATAGATTCCTTGCCTGTTTACGGCAAGGAATCAAAAACTCACCAAAATGGATTGACCTAATAAGTCACTTAATAGTCCTAAACTAATCTTTGATCTGCAGTTTAGATACAACTCTCCATTCACACATTTCAGCCATGCCTCTCTGCAACTTTGATGATAATTCAGTAATGTGTCTGGGAGAAGAAGGCTACTTCCGATTTATAAACTATGGCTGCCCTGTAATGACCCTTAGATGACCTTTTCCTTAAATTTTTCACAACCTTGGGAGCCTCTGATAAATTCATTATGCAGTGTACAAGATATGATTTGAATGCAGCTGTGTACTGACAGACAGACAGACAGACAGGCAGGCAGGCAGGCAGGCAGACAGACAGACAGGGATACCCCATACTGATATAAACCCATACCAACTTTGCTGGTATGCTAAAATGGTGGGGTTTTATATCCTTCCCTCTGTTGTTTAGATAGTTCATCTGCTTCATGTGAGCACTAGGACAACTACTTAAGTCCATTAACTCCATTTATTATTTTTAATGTTCGTCATTTTATGATTGCAGGGTACAGATTGCAGTTGATGATCGTTTCAAAACCTCCACGTTTCCTCTAAGTGTAAACGCAGTATTAGATTCAAATGAATCAAATTACATGTTCACTTCCCGTGACCAGCATCTAAGAAATTGCAAAATCACCATTATGTAATGTTTATTCAACCGCTGGACAGGATGTTACAAGCAAAATCTTTAATCACAAGGTATGGAAAATTTTGTGTAGCTTGTACTTTTAACTAAATTATGGTATCAAACAGTTCTGCTGTAAACCATGGAGATGGTAGGATTACACTTTATTTAAAGTTACAAGGATGAGATTATGAACTGTGCACACCAATAAATAAGGTAAGGCCTATCAAAAGAAACTAGGTTGAATGATGAGCAATGATCAAAATAAGAGGTTATCATGCCATTTGCAGTTTACTTACATAATAACTGTCTCAAGGCAAACTGGAGTGTTCTACAGCTCAATGTCCAAGTTTGAAACTTACAAGACTTCTGCTTTTTCAGATCACACAAGATCAGTAGCATTCAACTTTGTTGAAACAATTCAAGTCACATCTTACTTGTCCTACTGTAGGCCTAGTGATGTCCCCATCTACCACATTAAGCCTTTTGTCACCACTGGGGGTCATGATTCCATTTTGGGAATAATTTCAGGTTTTTGTCTACAGTGGGAGACATGTAAGCACTGAAAACTGCAAATTTAGCAGCTTTTTATATCCTTAATGTTACCCAAAAATCACCACTCACTCTTTCATGCCTGTTGTGCTTATTGAGACAATGAGGTTAAACATGTTAACAAAAGGGCAAAAATGTACACAAAAAAAAGGAAAGATTTTTCATACACGAACACAAACAACAATATTAACTCCACAGGGTTTGCTATTCTTAGTGAACCTAAAAAGACAAGCCAACAAAATAAAGGAAAAGACAGCTCTTTTGTACATTTTTCTTTGTTTTATTTCAAACTGACAACAACCATGCCAATTTCATAAATATGCAATTAAATGAAACAATTTTTTAACACAGAACAGTTCTTTGAATCAAGTGTATGTTATCTCATTATGATATTACATCCATTTTAATATGTTTCATATGGTTTGGGTAAGACTAGCAAAAGATCACATAGGAAAAACTTGTTATCATAAATAAAGGTTTGAAAAAAAGACAAAAGCAATTGGAAATACAAAACCAGTCTCTAGGTCTGAAAAATGACTAAACCACAAAATGTAAGATGCAAAACTGTTTCCCACAAAATCATTCAAAGATTATAACTGCAAATTCAGTCAAACAAAATTTGAAAGAGTTACACTATAAAATTAAAATTACCTAAAGTATATAACCCCCAACTAATTTTTGTTTGGTTCTGTTAATTTACCTACCCATGAACAATATTTTTATCAATACATTCTATATATTTTCACGTTATGGCAGTTGGTAGGAAAATCATTTCAAAAAGTTCAGCAAACTGAACATTAGAGAAAAACTTTAAAAACCATGTAAGGTGGTGAAACCTTATTTTGCCTAAAAGTCTGGAAAATTCAAAAAAGTAACTTTTCAACTTTGCTGCAGCTGGACTAACTTAATGTTTTATTACAGTTCAATACATATAAAGTGTATACATTTACCACCCTTTGAACATTACTGAGGGTAATGCAAAACCTTATTTATATAGGCCTAACACCTCAGTGAAACAAATCCATTGACAACTCGATTAAGACAGTTGAAGCAAGTGAGAACCTCATTAATAGCATGTGCAGTGTTTTCATTTTTACAGCAGTATTTTCCGAGATTGTCAAGCTTGTCAAGCTGATGAAAACCTCATCAAATAGCACGGCTCAGTAGAACTGACATTTTAATGTACAAAGTTTGCAAGATTCTACAAGCTAGTGCAAACCTCATTTTATTGCATAGATTCATATTTATAAAAAAGAAGACCTTTTCAAAGACTTATAACTCAAGAAGAAGCCATTCTACATCAAAGTTTAGTAGATGTGAAGTATAACTGTTGTAGCAAAGGTTGCTGAAGTTGGTGAAATGCACAAAACCTAATTTAAAAGCACATGTATGTATCTTTTAAGTGCAAAGTTTTACAGGTCTGTTGAAAACCTTATGTTATTCCTCAGTCAGTATTCATAAAACACAACCTTTTGGAGACTGATAACCTTTAGAAGAAATGATCCTATCACAGCTTGGTAGATTTGAAGTATCACCTTTTTCAAGATAACTGAAATTTATGAAATTTCCAAAAGCTCATACAATATCACATTTTTTATTTGCACACTTTAACATGACCGCTAAAGCTGATCAAAACTCATTCATTCACATCACAGCTCAATAACCTTGAAGACTAACCTTTCAAAATTGTTAAAGCTTGTGGAAACAAAGTACACAATAGTCTCTTTCCTTCTATTCTGCTTTACATATGGTACAACAATTATTAATATCCATCACAGTCATTGTCAATCTTATTAACTATGGAACATTTCAGAAAATGAAAGGTAGATGCACTTATCAGTTTTGACGATAGATGCACTTCATATATAGTGAAACATTTCAAAAGTTTCTCTTTAATATGATAACACCTGCAAGTATGAATAAAAAATATAACGTAAGTAATTAAATATTAGGTAATTTCTTTTAAATAATATTTTGTCAACACTTCAATAAATTAATTTTTCTTTAGTTTCCCCAGGAGTTAGCGGCCTGTTAGAAGAGTTTTCAATAACAGTACAAATTTAGGCCAGGCATACTGTACAGTGCCAATGCATGCTAAAATGGATCTGTCACAAGTCTTGGAAAGCTTTATTTAGCTTCTGCAGAAATTTTCCCATGTACGTTGTTTGCCTGTGTGACAAAGAAAAAAATAGAATGTTATTTGAATGAAACATTACTCAACCAAATGAAAATAAACTGATTCCATGGTAACTACAGTCTTAACCACAAAGCCCAAAGGTTTAGTGATTTCTTGCCAACAGGAAATAAAAGTATCAATCTTTGCATCTTGAGCTATTGCCTTTACTAGCAATTTCCAAGGTTTTGCATTTCACTCTGGAGACCTCGTGTAACCTTTGACCTCTATCAAAAAGAATAGGGTTTATCTTCTGACTATAGCGCATCCACATGCAAAGTATGAAAATTATACTTGCTTCCTACCTTGGGATCAGCAATACTGTGTTATAAAAGGATTCCCCCTTATTTTTGCTTACAGGTTATAGTTTTTTGCATGTTCTTGTTTTCTAGCTCATACTTTGTTCTGTGTCCCGTGTTCCAGGTGGGTTTTGCTGAGTTACTATATGTGTGATTTTCTTATGTGCTTTCCATTCTAGCAGGATTAGCCGGCTTTCGCATGGCGAGCCAACTTAGGTTTGTGTTGTGTATTGTATGATTTTATTGTTCCGCAGCTGGCTTTGTCTAGCCCGGTTGTTTTGCAGTTGTTTTGCAGTTGTTTTCCTTGACTGTTTGTGTTTCCAGGTTCTCGTTCTTCCTCCAGATGCCGCCTCTATAAATGGTTCGTTGCCGAATGGGACAGTCACGATCTGTGTGGAGCCTGCTGTTCCTGCTCTGAACAAGCCAAATGTTCCGTCTTCTGAGAGTGGTCAGTGAAATGGGCCTCCTAGCAAGTCTGCTAGAAAGAGTTCAAATGACTCAAAATCCCTGGGCACTGTTCACCCCAGTGTTGTTGCCGGGGCCTGGTGATCTGGCCCTATAGTTGCCGACAAGAAGAAGAGGAAATGTGGCAATTCTTCCAGTTCTGCTAGTAAAGCCAAGAAGTCTGCTCCGTCTAGAACTCCTCAGACTCTTTCCACTACTACGGCTAATCCTCTGGGTCAGTTTACTACTTTGGCTCCGTCCAGCCTTCCACCCGTCTCCACTACCAATGGCTAATCCCCTTCAACTTTCGTCTCTTGCTACTTGGCCAACGTGATCTCGTCAGGTAAGTGGGGATTACACGTGTAAATAGGAGGTAACGAGGGGTGAACTAGATTCCGTTATTTGACCTCCGGTGACCTCCAATCTCCACCATAAAGTATAGATTATTCCTCTTAATATGATACAGCAAGGAATCAAAAAGACTTTGGAGAGTACACTCCTTTTTGTGGAAAGTGTGTTGCAATCTATGGTTAAGGCAAATGCATTCACTTACCCTCACAACTTTGAAAATGTCTTTATTTTTTTCTCCTTCTTTCTTCTAGCTGCTCTCATAGTGGTCAGGGATTTATAATGTTTTTCTTGCCACACTTAAAATACAAGGGAGTTAGAACCCTTTGTTTTACCTGAATGGCATATGTTAAGTCTTATTTGCATTTATGTGAGAATGTCAGCATAAAATCATTTTAACCAGACTACCATTCCGGTGAATCCAATTATTGAGACGGGGATTTACATAAATTTTTTAATGCATCTATCACTTTTCCTTATTAATATCTTATGGATTTTGCTTACTTTATCTACAATCTATTTATTTATAATATAATCAGTAAGCACTTATGGCATCTCTAAAAAAGGAGACACAGAAACATTACTACACCAACAGGAAGTGTTCTCAGGTGTCTAAACTTTCAATTTGCATCTTGCTAGTAATTTTTACATGTTAGTGAGAATTAGTGACTATTTACAAAACAATAAGTTTCCTAATGACCAATAATATTTGACCAATCAGAGTACATCATCTTAATGGGTGGAGGGTGGTAGAATTTACAACAGGCTGATTTAAACCATCATTAGTACTTTTTTCTAAAGTAAAATAGATGTTGTATTAGCAACTAGGGGCAGTCTAAGGCATCGCAATTAGATCACAGGATCTCAATAATAAATCTAGTAACAGCTAAAACATGCAATGACAGGCTACTTGTTAATTATGCTGGTTTATGAAACCCATTTCCCAATATTCTATGCCACTTGTGGTGCCAGCCAAGTGATTAATACTGACTCATGTCTTTTGTCAATGACTAATCAGTCAGTGATGCAATTATTTACTGGGTACTGTACTTAACAAGATTTTAAGAAGCTCTATATAGTTGCCATGCACTTCTATCTTATCTAGGCCATGCAGCATTTCTCAACCACTGTGTTGGTGCCTGTTGTCTATAGTAAGATACAAAGCCAGCCAAAAATACAAAAAAAAAATGATTAAGCTTTTATTTGCTTTCATTTTTTAATGTACTTTTGAAGTAATTTTATCTCATTGAAACTGGTGGAATATTAGTACTTATACACTACTTAGTGCTGGAGTTTGCCTTATATGGTTAAAGGGGAAATTTCATGATCCCAGACAGTTCCAATTCTCCCAACTATGCAACTTCTAGCTCCTCTCATAACTGTATGAAGCTCTTCCTTGTGCAGGAATAAACCTGTTTTATTGCTTAAGGCCATGCCCTGGTGGGATACAAGCAGGGTTGTTTGATTAAAATCACACTGATTGAAATCAGCGATTAAAATCAAATGATTTTTTTAAAAAAATCACTGATTTAAATCACCTTTATTATATTTTTAAATTTTTGGATGGAAAAATTGGAATAAAATCAAATACAACCACTGGGATCAACTAATTTTGACAAATTACACACTGTCAGATGATTTTAGCACAAGTTGTACCCCCTGCACAACATTTTTTGTCAACCATACTTACTCCAGGGTGTTTGTTACAACTCCCTGGTTACTCAAATCATACACTTGCTTACTGTATATGAATAAAATTCATTATTTTGCATTGAAAAACTTCAAACTCAGTCAATTGACGAATCTAATGTTTGTTTTATTTATATAAAGATCCGATTATGGTGCACATTAATCTTGTATTATAGGCTTAGGATAGCAGACCAAAAGTCTTGATTTAGTGATTAACAGTGAAGAAGAAACAATTGTGATTCTGTTTTTCTCAAAGTTTCTCTCAAAATTGTAAGAAAACTGTAGCTTAAAGAGCGAGTCACTTAATTCTCACAAGCAGCATTTGCATTTGCAGTGTTCTTCCTCACTTAACAAATCCATTATTTCTATAAAATGTGAAAAAATGTGTTTCCAAACACACAAACATGTATACTCGGAGACTTGTTTCAAAAGTTCACATTCATGTGCAGTGAATCATTTCATGTTCAAAGCCTTAAATAAGAAGACAAGTTTTGCAGCCTTGTGTGTGCCGAGTCTATTTCTCAGTTTAGACTGCACCAGTCCATATGAGCTGAAGACCCTCTCTACACCTGAAGATGCAGCCACAGCTGAGAGCAACTTCTTAACAATGCACAAGTTTTCTTCTTTGATTCCTTCATGAGACCGCCACCATGCAGCAAAACAGCAAAACACCATGCAAACAGGCCCCACAGTGCTTAACAATAGAACTGACACAGCCTTGCATCTTAATACACCACAACAGTCAAATAGTTTGCGGTCCATTTATGGGACAAGGGACAAGGGGAAATATTGGGCTTATGATGACATAAGTCAGTGTAACTGCCAGAACAGAGATTTCAAAAACATTTGCAAACAAATTGTATTGAGGATTTACGGAATTTAAAAAAATCAAAAAAATCTGATTTTAATCAAAAAAATCTGATTTTAATCAAAAAAATCCGATTTTTTTTATTTTTTTAAAAAAATCAAAAAAATCAACAACCCTGGATACAAGGCTATAAAATGTAATAGAAGCACTCTCTCTGCCTTGTGTGGAATGTGAGCTACTCTGCATCTTTCAAATTTTCAAACTTTGATGTCAATCAAAGAGCAGTCACCAACTGAGAATTTTGATACCCCCACACTAAAAATATACTTTGGGGTGATGACTGTCTGTCTTTAAGTTACAAGTAAAGATATAAGTGGAACTTATTTTTATTTTTTCTGGTTAATGGTGAAAGTTAGTCCTCAGATAATTTAGCAATCAAAAGTGGGTCTCCAATTACAAAAGGTTGAGAAAGTTGTGTCTATGCAATGACAAGAGTGTGAATGATTCCAGACATGAGGACAGGCCCAGTGTGCCTCAATGCCTTCACCCAGAAGGCTAAGCAATTTGAAGGCTATGAAGCCCCTGAGAGGCTTTATTTTGCATTAATTAAATAGGCAAAAAAGTCAGATTCTAAGAATTTGTGAATTGTTCTGTATTCTACCAAAATACATCATAGTTCGATGGCAAGGGGTTAGTGGAGGCATCTTCTTCACAAAAGTTTGTGGATGCACCCGCATATCACACATATGAGAACTGTTTGGACTGTAAAAAACTTCCCCCACCCCCAGTCCCAATATGGACATCACACTAAAAACCTTAAAGGCAGAGCACACCATAGCTCATGCAAAGACTTTAGGGATCATCAAGAGACTTCTTCAATCAATTAAAAAAATTTACAGTATAAAGCACCATTACATTATCAACACCAGTTTTTCAAATTAAGGCACTAAAAAATCAGTTAGTACATGTATGTGGTTAAATAGCTACAGCCTATTATACGAAATAAAATTTTAGCATTTTCTTCAAAGTATCAGCAGTCTGAGCACTTTTGATGTGATTAGGAAGAGCAGTCCACTCCTTAAGGCATGTCTCAATTCACCACAGCTGCATACATTTGCAAACTGGGGACCTGAGGGACACTGTTAACCCCCTCCCTCTCTTTCCCCAGTCCCAATCAGGAAAGGCTGGGGAAACTTGGGAACTGAAAAATTTTTGGAGATGAACAGGAATCCATCAGGAGGAATGGGAACCTGCCCCCCATCCTACCCTTGTCCTGCAAATTAATGGAATTCCTTTTCACACCTCACGTTCACTGTGTAAGAAGATACTACTTTTCTTACATTAACCTCACATTCCCCATAAATGGAAGGGGCTGTCACCCCTCAAATTTCTTGCTTAAAAAGTTTATACCAACATTTGCATTTTCCTATTTTACCAACTGTAGATTTGAAAGGGTGAAGAAAAACAGTTCAGTTGAAATACAAACCTAAGCCTACTTTAAACTTACCACAAGTCTTCTGTATTTGTCTTTCAAGTCCACAGCAGTTCTTCCTTTCTTATAGTTACCAGACCACAAGATTGAATTCCAATGTTTACCCTGCCTTTTAACCTCTTTGATTAAGTGGTGAACCTCATCAGGGCTGAAATTTTGTCTTTTTCTTCTTTTGGTCCCATAACTGCTATTAAGTGGTAGGTCCTAAAGGCAAGAAAAAAGGGAAAATCTTTAAAAGTGTTGAAGAGGAAATCTGGTGACACTCATCCTTTTCTGGCCCAGGGGACCTCTTCCTACCTCATGGAAAATTTTTGCAAACCACTCCACATAGCACCTTAGCTGAACCACAGCATTTGACAGTCTCCATCATTTTTAGTGGCCCACTAAATGGTCCACTGACCACAGGTTGCATAGTTCTGAGTTACAAAATAACTACCTTGGTCATTGGCAAAATCTGCACTTAAAGGAGACATGCAGTCACCCCAAACTTATTTTAAAGCGGCACATTGAGTTGGTTCATGAAATTCACCAAAATTTGCCAAACCTGCTACGTTTTCTTCACATACTAATGGCAAATGGTCAAACTTAAACAATCCCCACATCTTGCATACAAATAAATGTTTCAAAAGTGAGTAATAAACAATTCAATTCCGCTTTCAAAAATTCCAGACCAGACACTTTTTTAAATTATGCACACGACCGTTACAAGCTGGGATACGAAAAAAATTCAAAAGTTTAACTGTATGCGTAACTGGATGTGATATTTGACTAATTATGCTAATAATAATCATTGTCATGTGGTAGTAGCCTTCAACACCCTCGTTAAGTTATCGATATCAACTCAATATGCCCCTTTAAAACATCAGCTAATTGTACCAAATATCCCCTTATTTCCCTCCAGAGTGGCTTTTCAGGACTTCAGAAAATAAACATTGCACCCTGAAGGTAAATCAAGAAATTTTTTCTCTGTGAATCAAATGATTTATAAAGCCACATGATTAAAAAGAGCCATTCATGAATTAGGACATGGAGTATATTAATTCAGACTGGGATGACTGCAGTTTCCGCTTATGGCAATTACAAAACACATGCTTTTTACACAAAAGGCTGGTCAAATGGAGCAAACATGTCTACAGATGTGACGGTGACTTACAGCACGTACATGTGACTACATTCATACAGTAATTTACTCATTTAATTGTAGCCTGCTTAAAAGCCCCCATAGTCATTTACTCATTTATTTGTAGCCTGCATAGCAGTCCCCACACTGTGCTATCAACCAGTCTCTCCTGAGTACTAAAGCTTAAGGTGTGGACTGCTAGGAGGGCAAAGATTCAAATTCTACCTCTCTGCTCCCATGGGCTATTCCAAACATATGTTGAACTTGCAATGACCTGCCACCTTAACAATGTCCTTGCAGCCTAAGAGCAGCAATTTCCTCTCTTGAGACTGCTTTAATGATTTAATTTTAAAAGAGCAAACCATTGGAGAACATTTGCAATTGCAAATCAATCACTCAAAGTATGTGTGGGTGAGTGATCTAAGGTGAAATGCAGAACCATCTCACAGGTGACAGACCTTTTTAGTTGCGGTGCCTGCCACGCAGGCACACGCAACTTATGTCGTCGACACAAAATTGCGACTTTGGACTTTGGACCGTAACTCCTCCTAGTCGGCTGGTTGTATCGAAATACGACGTAGTCCAAGTTGTAGGGGTGGTTGGATTCTTTTAGGTAAGGTACTTTCGGGGACCTTGTGACCTTTTTAAGGCGGTGTAATTGGGATTTTTCTTTCTGTAAATGCGTGGGCGGTGTCTATTTTTAGACAATTTTCTACACACACTAGTCACCTTATTTGAGCATGGTCGGTTAGGTTATTTTTGTGAACAGCGCCATCGAATTGAGTTGACACAGTGTAGATAAACAGATAAAGTGTTATGATTGTTTTTGCACTTCTGAGTGTTGTACAAAGGGAATTATTCGGTTGTTTGTGGTTATTTTATTAATTCATTTGGCATTGTTAGAGGTTTTTGTTATTGCTAGTAGTTTTGAAATTAGTTGGAAGTTGGTAAAAAACTGACCCTCACCTATTTCAATCATATGACAATGTTTGTTACTGAACTATGAAACTCGGAAAAAAATTTCTCCTTGCTTTACATACTGCTTGTAAACAGTTATATTCAAAACATCTTCGTAAAGCCAGTCAAATCACCTTCTACGGACTTAAACTTTCCCCATAGCCGACGAAATCAGTTGAGCGCCACACTAAAGCGCCTTTGGGTGGGCAGTAGGGTTAGGGAGCTAAATTTAGATACAATTTAATACTTTTCAAGGCAAATTTTCCATAATTCACCCCCTCTTTTGACAATTTTACTCATAATTCACATGTTCATTCATCCCACCACCCATAACTCTCAGGACATGTTAAGTGAAATATCAACCTAATTCTAAAAATTTCCAGTGTCTCAGAATGGGTGAAGCAACAATTTTAAATCGTAACAAACTTCCGACTCAAATTTAAATAAAATGCGGAGAAACCGTCTCTACGATGCAGAGTTCTATGCAGTTATAATTTTTTCAAAGTCGTAACCCAATTAGGGGTGAAAATACACCCCGCCTATCATTTATGTCATAATTCATTTGTGACTAAGCAGTCATACACTAGTCTAAAATAATTAACATGAAACACTAGGCCTAATAGTTGCTACTGTCAAGGCACCGCAACTAGTCTAGACATATGTCTTGTTGGGGTTACCATGTGTGTTTCAGGCTTTAAAGTGGGCCCAGGAGAACAGGTTGGATAAAAGTATAGATTAAAGTTCTCAATAAGATAAAGAAGAAGTACAATTTTGACGACTTTAGGTAGGACAACACTTAGAATTTTGTGGGCTTTCATTCATCAATACTTGGCTGCATGTAACTCTTTCAGACATTATTTCAGTAATTTCAACATGCCATTTTATATGCAATTCTTTTGATTCAAAAATATAGAATAAACTAAGGAAAAAGTAAAATAAAGTAGGATTTAAAAGAAAAGACTAGTAGAATCAGCAGAAAGCTTAAAAATGAAGGGCAAAGTAGGACAAGTATATGTTGGAAACATATGAAAGTCTGCTGTTTTCTCTGTTTTCTTTTTTTAATACAGGTCCTTTAATAATTGTTTTTGGTTCTATCACTAAGCTTTCACTTCATTCATTTCATATACTTTCATGGAGAGTTTATGAATGGAAGCTAATATTTTCTATGACACCTTGCATTGCAGCAATACCTGACAGAATCCTAAATTTAGCAAGCTCAAGTTATTTAGTCACATATGTACCTACAAGGAAAATGGAAAACCTAAAACAGCTGCCAAATTTAAGAAGTACAGCACCAATAATTTTGAAGGGGCTGATGCAGTTCCCCCTCCTAAATTCATAATTTTCAAGTTTCAAGAAAGCTACAGGAGAGACTTTCCATATTCAGACATTCCTGTCATCTGAACAAAGACAGTGGTGTAAATTTGCAAGGATGGAATTTGGGGAGGGGGATACAATTTGCCAAACCCAGGCAGAGAAAGATCAGTGAAGGAAGGGTGGGGGATACCAGGATCAATCACCCAGCCTTTGCAAGCATGCATCCCTCACCTCCCCACAATACAAATGAAGCAGAACTACTGTACTCTTTAATGCCTTTCAGCCTTTGCCCCTACCTTCCCCCTTTTTCATTCTTCACATAAGCCTTCCTCCATCCTGCCCCTTCCTTACATAGTGCTGCTAGGGACACTGACAATGTATTACCATAGAAAACCATTAGCCAACCTTATGTGCACATATCATTTGATGTAAACCTAACTTACAAAGATTACCAGGTCAGAGGTTACAAAACTACAGATGTCTAATAATACAAACACTCAACAATTTCCTGCCTGCAGCTTTGATAAGATGACAGTTAATTCATGATACCTTCATCTTCAGTCTTTGTTATTCTCTTTTCTACCCACATGCAGGCCTACCTGACTGTCATGCCTAGCAGATTCCTAATGTGTCATGCTTGACTTGAGAATTGATGAGGAATGTCTTGCTGTTGCACTCCTCTTTCAAACTAAAATTACACAAATAAAGGGACAGTTTTTGACATCTAGGAAAGAAAAGTGGCTCTTGAGAATATCAACAGCACTAAATTGCTATGACAGCAGTACCACTATTTTGATGGTGACTGGTTTGATTGGTTGATTCTTCTCACACTGCCAAAATAAGCTCAAGTTAACAAGTTTTCAAAGTATGCTGGTTTGAATGATTGCAATTAAACTACATAGTGAGATACTCCAGCCTTAAAGGTATATGTAATGTGGGCCAAGACTCCCCGAACGGATTACATCCTTGGTGAGGACGTGGTCGTGGGTCTATCGAAAATAATTTAAGAATACAAGAGAAAAGTAAGTTCTCTGATGAATATATTACATGTTGTAACAGAACTACTTTTTAAAATGAACAGAACTGATGGTTGTCTGGCCATGGCACCCTTGAGAAACAGAATGATGAAGAAAAAGGGGATTGCAACAATAACTGAGAGAGTATACAAAACTGCTCATTTACATAACAAAAAGAACTATTTACAGCTGCAGATTCCTCTTACATTTACAATATGTCAGACCTGCCAGTTTGATGTAAAAGCATTAAAAATGTTACACTAGTCGCAATTCTCAACAAAATCCATAAAATACTCACTATTTTCCAACAAAATTAAGTAATGTTTTTGCTCTTCGATCATATGAATAAACATGAGCTACATATGCAAATTAGTTATGTGGAAAGAGGGTCTCATGAGATATGTGTTATTTTACCCTTTGTTTGTTTAACCTTCATTCCAAGCATACTGCTGTGATGTTGGCAAGGCCTAAGGAGCTTATTTTGGAAGAACCTGTTGACTGCATTCAAAATGTCTACATTCACAACCAAACAAGAAATTAGCAGGTGAGTTTAATAGTGTCTGATCAATCATCTGTTAGATAACTGGGTGCCAATTATTATTGTGGCAATGGTAAAATGCAATCATTCAACTGATTAATGTACTACCACCTATTATCTGAACATTGGAAACTGAGCTTATTTAGTATTTACACTTTAAATTTTGAACTTGAAGTGATAACCTTACATTTGTCAAAGATGTTTTTTTTTTTAAGCTCTCACCCAATTTTCTTCTCCATATCCTTGAATTAAAAAGGGACAGTCTCATTGATTCAGCTTCATGAGGCAACTGCATCCACTCCTTTGACAGATGAGCATTTACATCTGTCACCAGCTACCACTTCTCAAACAACCACAGGACTACATATTCCATAAGCACAAAAGAACAGTATTCTACGTACAGTAAGACTTAATCAATGCCAGCTAAATACAGAAAATTAAAAATGGAAGGCCACAAATTGTCAAAACCCACTCTTCAATTACCAAGTAATCATGCATTCATAAAATATCACTGAACAATCTCTCATCTAATGGACGTGTTTCTTTTCTTTGCTCCAAATGATTCCTTCTGATCATAAAATTTTCCACATCTTAAGTCATTAATTCTCTCCTGGCCTGCATTCAGACTGCAAGCAATCTCGAATAGATAATTTCTTTGAATTACAGATCAACCACAATTTTCTTTCGTCTATTCCGTTTATGTGTCACAGGTCTTTTTATAGCCATAGTCGCTGCCTTTCTATCGTTCTCATAACCTGCATCCCACTTTTCAATTATTGGCAGATCCTCTTTCACTGCCCAGGAGATTAAGACCTGAGTAAAGGCAAGATCAAATTCAAATAATAAAGTTTGACAAGAAGACATCAGACTACGATATGAACTGACACTTTTCAGGATTTGGAGAGGATCATAATTATTGATCAGCAGCAGGCCTGAAATATGCAACCATGATTTGATCACGAATCTTTAATGATCATGCATCACTAATACAGGCTCATTCCACAGGAAGTGGTCCCACAGAGATTTATGGTGTTATATTTTAAATTAAACAACACTTCAGAAGTTATGTTGCAACTGTTTTTTCTCATTTTCATGTAAAAACATGTATTTGTGGAGTTTTGTACAACATGATCATTTAAAGAACCCAAACAATGCGAAAACTCAAAATTAGTCAATTCCTAAAAAAAGATGACTGTTTTTGGTTCATATGAGATAGCTTTATTCGGACCAATGTAAATTTTATCTTGTCTTGACTTATCTTTTGTCAATTCAGTCAACTGATCCCATTTCCTTAAAAAAATCCATGAATTCCATTTTGCGGGAAGCAAGAAGCTCAACTCAAAAGTGTTGTGACAACAACTGGGGGCATGTGACACACATAACAAAAAAATCGTACAAAGTTCTCTGGTAGCTTTCCATTAAGAAAAGAATTGAATTTAATATCCCCTTTTTTAGTAACCTCATCATCCTAATTACTTCAATGCTTAGAAATAGATACATTCTGTCATGTTAAAATAAATTAATGTTACAATCAATGTTGTAACATATGTAACCATATGTGTGTTAAATACCGAATGTTACGTGTGTTACTTAATCTAAAATTAATGAAATTTCATAAAACATACCAATGTGCTGAACTTGAAACGTTCCTATAAAGCTATGAAATACTTTGAAAGTGAAAGCAATGGTATCACAACCGTCAAAGTGACCTGACTTTGGACACTGAATTGCCCTCCAAAAACTTTTGATGTTGGAGGAGACATTTCTCTTGAGAACATCACTTGATTTGTGAAATATTTTGTCTGCAGCATGAAAAGTATTTTCAGCAGTTGCCCTTTTAACAATACTGCTTTAATTCGAAGTCAAAATTCCATTCAGAAAACTTTGGATGACAAAAAAGCAGACAGTAGGTTTTTAAGGATGTCTTGTGTACATTATACAGGTAATGCTTCCTTTTGCAAATATTAGCAAAGTCCCGACAACAGGGTAGGGTCATTTTTAATTTCTTAAATTTTCTCTAAAAACATACCTTCCGAGTAAATATTTCCATGTTAAAAAAATTCAAATACAGTTAGTAATTACTGTTTGTCCATGTTTTCTGATGAAAAGGCCAACAAAATGTCTGTCAAATACTATACATGTATTAAACACTCATAACATGGGGGGGGGCAGGAAGTGGTGGTTCATGTAGTGCACTAAAACAGTATTAGTACTACAAAACTGTACTTCGTTACGTTTTAGTGCACATTACAAGTTTTCTGTTAAATGTTTAGTCCCTGAAATCTTTGTGACTGTGAAAGATCAGCTAAATCTTAAAAATTTCCTCTCGCTTTACCTAAAAGTCGCGTATGAGTTCTTTCAGAACATAAATGTTATACATTTAAGGTGATTTAAGGATTTTTCATAAGTATAACAATTCAGTGTCAAAACAGTACCAGTTAGTACATGATTAAAAGGAGAGCCATCCGCAATTTAGAATACCAACGTATACTTTAATTCAAATTGGGATGAATGCAACATGCCCTTTAAATTATAGAAGGAGACTGACAATATCTGTATCATATTACTACACTGTCTCTCTTAAATGATTACATATGAAATCATGCAGCTTGATTAAAACAGGAGAAGCACACTCTGCCTATAAAATATTAAATCCACCACATAAGCCTACAATCAGCGCATTTGTCTTCATGATTCCACAATGACAGCAAAATTTCTCCCAACCTCATTAAAATTTGAAAAACGATTTTATGTAAGCTTGTCTTACTCAAAGAACAGACAGCAACATCCTATTCCTATGCAAATTAGCTAACTTTTGAAGATGGAGGGAAGTAGAATGGGAATGTATCCTGGTTGAATGAATTTTTAGCATCTACTACAGTAGCAATGACCAATGAGAGCCTTCATAGGGCATTTACATTCTACAAGACTGGGTTTCCTCTCTTTCGAGACACAGTGGGATGACAGAAGCACAGAAAGGGGAGGGTAGGAGGAAGAGAAGGCAGGCCCAAAGCCAGACAAGGTGCTAAAGGGGGCGAAAAAGCTTCTAGGGGGGGCGAAAAATTTTCCAGAGGGTGCAAAACATACTAAAATGCATTACAGCAATGGTAAGTTTTGATCTTCTAGGGGAGGACGAAAAATTTTCCAAGGTGGCTTCGCCCCCAGCTCCCCCCCCCCTCTCCTTGACTACGGACCTGAGAGAAGGGTGGAGAACTAAACCTTGACCAATACATAAAAATTTAATGGTAGGTTTTTGGCAAGACGATTTTTTAAGAATATGAAAGTAAATCAAATCTTGCAAAAAAATTTATAACTGCTTTGCGATTGACTTTTCTTCTCATATATCTATTTGTAGTGAGGAACAAAAAAAAAAAACCAACTGAAGTTAACAGACTGTTTTGAGCTCTTGTCTGAATGTCCTTTTTTTTAAGGTCACTAATGCAGAAAATTAAAAAATCTGTAGGTGGAAATATTTACAGCTGTAATCAAAATATTAGGAATATTTTTGGTTATTTACTATAATGGCCAAAAATTCAACTTCAAAGTAAACTACCACTGAATACAAATAAAGGAAAATATGGGATAGCTTAAAGTATTTTCCAATTGCATGGTTATCATCTTTGTTGAAACTGTAAACAATAAAGTATTTACAAGAAAGAGTCACAGTGGAATATACTGTAACCAGCGAGTTGTTATCTAAATCCGGGGTCGGCAAACTAGGGGTCGCGACCCTTTGAGGGTAGCGAAAAGGATTCTGGAGCGAAAAGTAATTGCCAAATTTCTCATTAAAAATAAGCTACAGGAGTGATTCTAATCTAAGAACCAGTGATCTACTTTATTACATTATGAGTACAGTTTGGTTACACTTTTTCAGAGAATTTGTAGCCAGTCAGACAGATAATATGCATATTTGCCCACTCTGTCATATGCTGATAGGCCCACTCGAGTGTAAATATTTTGATTACAAATCCCTCACACAACAATGAATACTGTCTTTGATGACAATTAAGTTACACATTCACCATGGCATGGTGTTAATCTAGCCGTCCACAGGTAAGAGGAGGAATCCGGTCTTTCTTTCTTATTGCTTTGAAAGAGGACTCAAAAGATACAAAACGGTTAAATCTGCTCTTTATCAGTGTTGTAAACTTGCAAAAATTGTCGAAGTATTTATTTTGAATGTTTGGGAGGAACACATTTTCATTTATTGGAGTGCCACAGTGCCCACAGAAGAATTTGATTGTGAAAGGTTCCATCACAAGCTTGTTAATTACCGATACGAGAATCGGTAACTTAAGTCATGTATGAACGATGTGGCTTCTGCAGAGCAAGCCGTTAGCCAACTCAACTGTGTAGACAAGAGATAACGTTGCCAAAATTTGGTCACGTGACACCCGGGCAGACTTCAGTAAATCGGGTGACATCTGTGAAACACTATAACCATTCCGAACGCGTAATGACACTACATAACCAAGTCACATCAAACTCCTCTCACCAACCTGTCAATTTGAGGGCCACCAAAATTCTGGAGTAGAAAGTTGGGGCCACCAAGAAAAAAAGTTTGGAGACCACTGATCTAAATGAAGATAGCTCACCAAAACTTTCTTTGAAGTGAGGTTTGCACATTCAAGGTTACCTAGTAATCTTTCAATTATCTTGCTCTTGATATTTCTATAAGAACTAAGCTTGATTAGAAAGTTAACACAAAGAGGTTTGTCATCTGCTACATTGTCGGTAGAACTAAAGCAATTTTATCCATTGCTATGGTATTGCCAGTGACCTAAAAACTAAATATTTTTCTCTGGACTGTCACTTGATGTCAGGAATGAGACCACACCGGCTTGATTTTATGTGACATGGTGAACATAAATTTATGACCAGCTATGCAGGAAACTTGAAGAAACTTTTCAGAATGCAGAAGAATTAGGCTTCTGTTTCTTTAGCTCATTTGCATATAGTCTCTTTAGATGAGGCAGGGCATTTGTATTGATCTATTTCTATTACACAGTAATTCTTAGTTTAAAACCCTGTCGTTACAATGGTGGTCGCACCAATCTACACATCAAATCACTGTTCAATTTAAGATCCTTGTTAAAGTATTACCGGAAGTGAATGATGCTGCAAAGGAGAGAGAAATCAAAGTGAAAGCATGAAATAAAGGGCCTAAGTCCTTGTAACTTGTAAGCCTTATCACCAGCTAACAGATGGTAATCTTGTCACATTTAAACAGATCTTTAAGTATTAGAATAAATAAACTTTTTATGCTATCTCCATTCAGATAACAACTCCCTGCTGTAACAGGGGGCACATTAGTTCTTTTATCTGGATTTAATGGTCAGTGATTTCTTTTGAAATGTTGAAAACATAAATCTGTTAACCAAGGATTCTTAAAGGTTGATACTTTTGTGCATTTGTATATATATTTTTTAAGTTTTGAAATGCTGAAGAAAACATCCTGGCTTTTATATTTTAATCACTATGCTTTGATGAGGGAAGGAACTAAACATACTCTCCACATTTTGGCAGGGGTGAACAAAAACTATCATACCCCTGAAAATAAGAACGAGTAACTCCATCACCTCTTCTCCAAACTGTTAAAAGAACTTCAAAATGCTTGCATTTAGCTATAATAAGCAGTGCATAAAGTATCCTGTCTCTTCTGAACTGTTTGTTTGTACAACTCCGTATCAAATGAAAGTTTTACCTTTTGTGCTGGTTACCAACCTTTACACAGAGTTGATCTAATTACTGAACTAATTAAGGTCATACATTATGTTCAGCTAAAATTAGACATTTGCAGAACCAAAGAGCGGGGATACTTGAGACACCTGGGAGACTATGGTACCTGACAAGTAATGGACCCTTTTCACTTATGTATCAGTGGAAAGGGCAATGAAAGTTTGTACATAGGTCATGAAAGGTGAGATGATACATTTTGTCTTCAATGCTAAACAGGCTCCAACTATATTAAGATGATGAAATCCAATACTTTTTCATGACTTTTTCAGGACAAACATGACCATTTACAATGATCATTCTCAAGCCTCAAAAAGAAGGAATTCAGGTGGAGAGGAATCAATTTTGCACTTAGAATTTACAGAACTTATAATGATCTTTTGATATTAAACTAGGCATCTCTCTCTACTCACAGTATTTTCACCTGATCAAACTCTGCAGGCTAAAGTCAGTCAATTTCCCCACCGGGAAGTACATAACATACAAAGCACTTACCATTCCCTGTATTCAGTTCTTCCACATACACTTCATGGGAAATTTTTACAATCCACATTTACTATTTTAAAAGAACATTATAGCATGCAGCAGAATTATGAAGCAGCATAATCAGCAAGTGTTAGGTTTTCAATTTTTCAGACCATATGGCAAGGCAATTTTCCCAGACCATACAATCACCTTAACTTCAAGGACTACAAAATTTGCAGACTCTTTCCCAGATTTTCCACAATTCTCTTTCAGAAAAGGAACCATGCCTAAGTTTCAATGGACATCTGCAGTTTTAAAGTCCAGCATAAGATGACCACCTGCTTTACTAAAATCTACAATCTTTGCAAAATGCAGATAAACTGTAACAAAATACCTTCAAATACAATAGCAGGTAGACAGTTTACATGTTGTAGATCTTATTCACAATTTAAAAGGACATTACTCTCAGTTTTCAATTTCTTGAAAACAGTTTTAATATACGCAGATCAATTCTCCTTTTTGAGACAAACTTTAATTTCCATTTTCAAATTATGCAGGCACCATTCAAATCATTTTGAAATGTAATATTTTAATGAAAGCTACAATTTATCTCAAAGATTGTGCACTGAAATTAGCTTGTCCAATTCCTTTAACTACTTTCTCGTTAATTCTTTTTGTACCATGCTTTTCCCCGGTACCGTATATACTGTTTATTCAAATTTTTAAAGTTTGAAGGGAGTAAAAGTTCTAGACAAGTAGGGATAGAAAAATGTTAATTTCCTGGTAACTAAGTAAAATTTTCCACAATTTTACATGTTTTAATGTATAAAACTAGCCAAATTTCCTTCATCTGCCCATATTTCCTTCCAAAGATCAAAATTTTCCACCAAGGAGCTTCCCATTCCTCATTTTTCCACCCATGTTGACAAGCACCAAGTGGTTTTTAGCTTACGTCTCTTTACTTCATTGCTGGGCACATCATATTAAAAGTTATTTGTTCACTAATCACACTATGTAATGCTGTAGAAAATTATAAATGAAACTTATAAAATATGCAAACTAAAACTAGAACTAGCTTGTATGTAGAAATACAAACATTTGAATGAAGACCTCTTGTCAACTCAAATTTGAATAGGCTTTTCGCAACCTCGATTGCACAAGGATTTGTGGGATGCAGTGGAAGAAAAATAAATTGCAATCATCACACACAGTATGGAATATGCACAAACTTTGTGACAGGTATGTTTTTTATGCTACAGAGATGGTGCATGGAATGAATACACAGGTAAGAACCTATCTGTGTTCTTCCGTTTGGTCTAAACAGTGATGACTAGAATATCTTTTAGAATCAATTTTATTTTTTCACGTAAGTTTTAGGTATAACAGTGTCAGTATTGCTTATCCCCAACTTTTCAGGATGTGTTCATGTGTAGGCAAGATTGGAAAAAACTAAACAGATTCATAAAACCTCAACATCCTAACTGATGAATGGCTGTTTTTAATCATATGATACAATGGAGGGGGGGGGGGAGGGGGGTGTTACTGAGTTATTTGGTTTCGTGGAGAATAACTCCTTGGTTTTCCTTTAGTCTACAATATTTTATGTTTAGGAGAACATGAAAGTTGTACCAGTCAGGGCAATAACTGGGGATACATATGTTCATGTTTCAAAATAAAATTCAGGGAAACTGCTACTGAAAATTTGTAACTGAGTTGTCCTACCCTGTTAATCTTTTGGGAGGATATATGTGTCAACTAATCAATCACTAAAGGGTAATCAGCATTCCTTGCATCAGTTTTGTAGATCTGTTCAGCAATTTTCCTTTTACTCCATGAAAATGCTATGAAAATTTCTACAGAGATAGACACTCATTTCATTACCCCAAAACTACACTTTTACTTGGGGGGGGGGGGAGCAGAATTCTCAACTGGTGACTGCTCTTTGATTGACATCAACTTCAAAAGATGCAGAGTAGCTTACTGTCATTATACAGCATGCACAAAGAGTGTTCTGATTACACATTATGGGCTTGAATGCTCACCAGGATAATGCCCGCAAGCAATAAACTAGTTATGTGTCTAAACAAAGAGGAGATAAAGACAGTCATGGGAGGGGCTAGAAGTGACTTAGTTGGGAGAATTGGAACTGTCAGGTATGAGAAGATTTGCCCTTTAAAGAAACATGTATGTGTTCAATTGTGTGAGATACACTGCAAGAGTGCTCAAATGGGTGAGACCAGGAAAATGGGCCCTGGGGGCAAACACCCTTTTTTATTTCACAAAATAAAGGAAAAACCTGCAAAATATTTCCACAAGCATGAAAAATCTTCTTGATTCATAATGTGATATCCTTCTTAATAGAATAGGAAAGTTACAGTAGTGTAGAGGTCAAAGGGGTGAGGATTATACAAAAGGAGTGAGTAGTAACTAAACATGCTATTAACTAGATTGCACTGTTGTATGTTACTGAGAATCATTAAGGTTATCTACAGTACAGAATTATCACTCCAGTATAGTACATAATTTTTGTTACCTGTTATATCACCAAATCTTTAAGTTTTGTTTTGTGTGGTGTCACATTCATGTTTTGAGACGTGCATATTATTCCTGATATTATGTCTCCAGGTTAGGTAAGGGTTAGAGACATGAAATAAGGTTAGAGTTACAAGTCTCGAAACTTATTATCATGCATGGTATCATGTTGAGAACTGGTTACTTATATATGTATAGATACGAATATTCAATAGCGACATGCTGACTTGAATGAACTCAGCATATTTTTGAGCAACAGGATAACAAATCATTTGAGCCTGTCATCTGACACCCACAGCATCCAACTAGGTACCAGTATAACTTGGCAAATATTTTACCAAGAAAATTCAGTATATATAGCAACAGACTAAATACAGGCGGATAAGAGGGTCAAATTCTACTCCAACATTTCTGATGTTCTACAGTAATTTTTTTTATGACAAAATTTGAAATGTAATACATTTTTTGGACCCTTGCCACACAGAACAAATATCATATTTCATTCATGAAACAAGCTGTGCAGTTTTGAGGGTTTAATTTAAGATAGCTTATTCTTGCCGGAGTGCTTAAGAGCATGTGCAATGGTAAGCTCTGTTCTCAGTAGTATTGTGTTCCAACATTAACAGCAGTGACGTACATCTGATAATTCAATTCTATATATCAGCTACAAGATTATAGCTGCAGTGGATGGCACTGGGCGGTACGTGACCTGTAACGCAAGGCTGCCTGTAGGCATCACTCCTTCCCCTCATAGCCAGACAAGGTACTGGAGAGAGTGAAATAAGTTTCAGAGGGTGAGGGTGGGGGAGACACCAAAATAACTAAAGTGCATTAAGGCAATAATATTTAATTTCCTTTGAGGATGAAAATTTCTGCCACCTCCTGGGCTTCCCTCGTCTACAGGCCTGCACTCATGGTGAATAAACTTGCCGATGCTACTGTAAGTTCACCATCAAATGCACGTATGATGACTCTATCTGGTTTTCAGAAGGAACTTGAAAGTCACATCCATTTATTTTGTGGTGTTTTTAAGCTTTAGCCACAAATACACTGATATATGGACATTAATAACTCTAAAGTATATCCTACTCTTTGCATTACCCTAAGATATTTCTCTTGCTGTGCTCTGTTTGGACTCTTTACTTGGAACTCGCCACTATTAAAAACTGTCTACCAACAACCCTGATCAGTTGTTGCCAGCTGGTTCTAGCTTCACTGCTTGGCACTGACTAGGAGCAACTGGAACTCTCAAGGCCCAACTAGTGCTCGGTGGGAATATGCCATCTGCAGACATCTCTCAAGTTTAATTTTGATAGCGCCATCATGTGGTTATCAAAATTCAGATCAAGAATATAACTAATATGAAACAGAACCCTGGACTTTTAAATATGCCCTTTTGTCACATTTTCTGAAAATTTCAAAATTTCACCAGCTTTGTATGAACTTACCACATTACAGTAAAATGTACAAATTAAACTTCTACTGTGTGAGGCACAGTTTGAGTATGCTACCTTTGACCAAAGTTTCCGTCCATAAGTATTGTGATAACTGAAACAACACAATAATAGAAAATGAAACGAAGGCTGAATGCCAAAATGATGACCTTCCATCTATAAAATCTCACCAAACTGCAATTTTGCAACATTGTTTGTTTTTGTAGATTTTAACGTTGCAGAATTTCGCTTTTTACTTCCTTCCTGCTCTGTCTACCAAAACAAATTTATTTTTAATTTTGGGCCAGAGGGAAGTGTTCATGACCACAATTGCTATATTCTGTCCACACTGACACACTTTTCAAAGTTTTTCTTGGCAAATTTAATCGCCCCTCTTTGTTTTTGCCTTTAATCACAATTTTTGAATCTGTGGCCATCCTGAGGTTCACATCTGCCAGACAGGAAGGGAAGTTCTATTGAGTAGCATGTAAAGATCTTATAACAGAAGGAGTAAAATTCTCTGAACAGATTACCTTCATAGCAGGTTGTAATACTGTTTGGTTGATGACGAATAACTAGTGAGAGTAAAACACAGGATAGACATAGGCGTAGGAGAGGGGGGCTGGGGGGGCTTCAGCCCCCCAACCAAGTGTTTTTGTAAAAGTTTGGGCACTATGCTGAGAATTTTTCGGGCACCTACTGTAAGAAAAATAATGCAATGATGTAGCTAAAGTTAATCAATAGTTAAAAAACTTCCTCGGTAATTAAACAAAGGTAATGATTTCAATTACATCAGCACCTATATATTCGGCATTTATTGAAAAGTGTGTTTTTCAATGATTAAACTTATATTATGATTATCAGTGGTGTATTTAGGGGGCCACTGGGCCATGCCTCCCTCAGTGATGCAGATTTTTTTTCTTTGTAGTACCTAAATATATAATTTGTTAACCCAAATTTTACTTCAAAAGTAGCATATGTGGCACCAGATTGCATTTAAGGACACCTAATTTTTCAACTTATGTTGGGGACACTGGGCCATGCCTCGATCCCTCATTGATGCCAATTTTCTTTTTCTTTTTAGTACCTAAATATGCATTTGTTTAACCCAAATTTTACTTCAAAGATAGCATATGTGGCACTAGACTGCATGTAAGGACACCTAATTTTTCAAAAATTTTCAAAGGGGAGGGGGACCCCAACCCTTACACCCCTCCCCCAGGCCGGCGATCACACAACACAATGCATGCTTCCCACCCCCATGAGAAAAATCCAAAAAATTATTATCAATATGGAAAGGGAGAGAAACATGGCAAATTATTGTATGTAACTGGCAAGCGGTGTGATAAAAAACGATGCATGCCTGTATGATATATTCATTAACATACTGAACGCGCGTGGAGCACGCGGACTTTTGGGGTCAAATTTTTCAGGCAAGTCTTTACAGCCCCCCCAAATCAACTTGGGCTCCTATGCCTATGAGGATAGAGTTAGGGGTCAACCGATGATCGGATCGGATATCGGATCGGGCCGATATTAGGACTATCGGTAACACATCGGATCGGCGAAATATAGCAAATTGCACTTGCCGATGTTTGCCGATGTTCCGTGGGTCGAAAATTTCATTTCGTACATCGGGGACGTATAGTGATAGTGATTTCTTACAACAAAGAAATGAAGAGATAAATAGGATTAATCATTTTATTACGACCGACAATAGCCCTTGTGATCAACTAGGGCTGTCAATTTCAGTTTAATCTCCTAAATTCCGTATCAACAGCGTAAACTGGCTCTATTGACAGGCACTGTGATATTCGCAATATGGACAAGCTTTTAAAATCTGTACGTAGAGTCTAGCTATCATGTCCACCCACTTTTAGTTTCAATTCACCAAAATTTATCAATGAACGAAACGAAGTGTGGAATTCACAGTCATTAATTGTATGTTTGATATAGGGCCGAAATGTACGCAAACACGGATACCTTAGGCATGTACGGTACGCGCAATTTTTTTGCGGTACGTGTTCTGTACAGAGAAATTCAAGTGAAATGCACCATGAAAGCACAGTAAAGCCAGTGCATGTGTAGGTCCGTAACTGTATGCAAACACCCATACATTAGGCTACGCACCTGCTCTGTAATGACGTTGACGTACATAGCAAGAACATAGGGCGTGGTCCGGGAAATAACAGTGTTTTTCGATTGCTGCTTGTACGACTAAATTTCCAGTTGTTACATCATAGTTTGCAGTAGTTACGGCGGATGCTTTTTATGTAAGACATGCATGTTCATTTGTATGAAATTAAGAGTGCCATGTGGTTTTATGGCTTTCGTAATAAACGATGTCTGCAACATCACCCCGATACCCAAAACTCCTACTAGCTGCAGAACTTTGCACTAAAATAAGCTAGCATGGAACAAATATTTACATATGGCTATACAGTACATGCATGCATGCATTACGTACTGCTATATGAAATACTCAAAACAAATTTATATATGTAAGCCTACACAATCTGTTTATGTGTAGGTAAAGCATGGTAGGATGGCGCAAAATGGCCAAATACATGCACTGAAATATCGCGGGATTATTTCATTAGTGCGAGCGACTTGGGCTACGAACTGAGACCGAAAGGTATTGTATTTTGTTAGGGGAATTAGTAGGCTTACTGTGAGTAGGTGAAAGTCAGTTCAATCACGGAATTATGTGCTATGAATGAAGAGTCACCGATAGTCCGCCGACTGCTTATTTTCGAAGCTTTATTTGGCCATTGAATTGTCATATTAACATCGTTTTGTGGATGAACGGTATCAAAGCAAAACATGGAGGGGAAAATACTAAACTTCTGTTTTTTTTTTTTTTTAAGGAAATTCGTCTAAGCCGATGTGCATGCATAGACATGGCTCACCAGGAATAAGGAATGTATGATCGCGCCGTGAAACGATGTAAAAGCATTGATAGCGAAAATATCGGATCGGATCGGATATCGGCCGATGTTGTGATAAAAACATCGGACATCGGATCGGCAGCGAAAAACCACATCGGTTGAGCCCTAGATAGAGTCACATAATCATGTTGGAGGCAGTCTCATATGCTCTGCTCTCGAGCGTGGTATAAAAAAGGATGATGACTGACATAACAGTCTATTATATAGGAGAGAGGTATGATGTCATTAGGAACTTAAAGGGAAAGTATGACTCATCATATTACACAGGTGTCAAATATACTCCTCTTTTGATGTACATATAACTCTACATCCTGAGAACAATGACAGAGATCATACAATTTCACTATACTCACGAGCCCACTTTGATGTTTCCTCTTGACCGTTGATTGGTTTCGATATATGAATATTCATATTGCAGGATGAAGCTTCAACTGTAACGTTGTTCTGCGACCCACTCACTTTTACACAGTATAAAGTCAATGGGACTTCTTCATTGTGTGAGCATTAAATGGGAGAATTCACACACTAACACGCCACTGACATTGGTGGTCTGAACAGCATGGTAATCAGACTTGCTTTAGTAAATTCTTCGCGGAATATTTATAAATTGTGTTTGCTGTGATCGTATATATGAATAGTTAACAGCACAGGGCTCTAATGCAGTTTGATGAAGAATTCTTGCTAAGTTCATGGACATTGGTATTACAAGTGATGCCAACATAGGTGCATGTCCCACATGCAGACGACTGAATAGACTGCAGAGTACAGTAACTGATGAGTTTTGTGGAAAAGTATTATTACATATAGCCAAGACTTTCCGTAGGTTGCAGAGTCATTAAATTACATCACTGAACTGTAACCCGCATTGCAACCGACATTAATTATAAGCAAAAAGCTGCTGAATTGGAAAGCAAAATGTATCACAGTTTTATGCATAAGTTACTTGAATGTATGGCACAATGTATTGTAATGCTCCATTTACAATTCTGAGTATAAGGTGACTATTTTAATGTGGTCATGTAATATGGGGTGACACAGTACTAGAACATCACAACTACAATATGATACAAACTATAATTCAAAACCAAACAGTATAAACAACATTAATCATTATTGAAGTTTTTACATAAATAGGGAACTGGCTGAATCTTAATTAAACTTGCAGACATACTACCTTCCATACTCAAATGAAAAATTCACAGCCAAATATTACAAACTGTCTCTCCACAGGTCCCCATTTAACACTTGGGTAGACAGATGTAACTGCGAAATTGAGATATGAATTCATCTTTCACAGGAACACATTATAAAGTTTCATCCAGGATAGGGATCAGTAGTTCTACTTGGTCATGTGTAACACGTTTAATATTGTAACCACTTTCCACTTATAATGACTGCATTGTTTTATTTACTTTATTTATTTTTTTTCTTAGTATTTCTTGAAAGGCTAGGGGAACTGAGTTTTTGTTTTTCTTGAAAAAACGAGGAAGAAGAGATGCATGCCTGTAATGTAGCCCCTGGAGGAGGAAAATGGGTAGGGGCAGGAAGCACCCCCTTGGAAAAATTTTAGCCCCAGAGAAAATTAAAAATTAGTACTGCTTTAATGCATATTAGCATACCTTGCCATGCCCCCCTCCTATAAATATTTTTGTTTCATTTAAGTCTCCAGTGGAACAGTATCACTCACAGCCCAGTGATAAATGAAGAGTGAATGGGCCAGTATGAGCAACTGCACATGCATGCAGACAATTAACACGATGCAGCAAAAATTTCCTGCCAGGAAGCCTGCAGATGCTCTCACTGATTATATTTGGTTTTCACAAAAACCACCCAATTTCAATTTGAGAAAGACTCACATATTCCTCCAAAAAAAAAAGTGGAATTTTAAGCTTTTGCATATATATCATGTTATAATATGATTGGGTACTATTCCCTCAAAAATAAAACAGTTCACCCACCTGGTACTGTAGTGTAGCAAGTTCTATTTGTGTTTTGTTTTTGTTTAGTAGTGGTTCAGGCCAACTGAAGTCTTGACATAGTTGTTACATAATAGTCTTTTGTTAGTTATTTGATATATAAGAGTAGGGCGAGGCAGTTAGTGCTGTCTTGCCTGCCTTGCCTTCCTAGCCTGTCTGCCTTTGTACTCAGTGTTTAGTGTTTCGTTTTTTTCGTTTAATAAACCGTGTTGCATCAAGATAAACCTGCTGTCCTGCCATTTTTTTTACAAACTCGTTTGCTCTCATCTATGCCCACACCAACCACGCTACAGTAGACTCAGATAGTGAACCTCCCCCACTTCACTTTCACAGAGTAAGATTTGCTTCAAAGGCTCTTTATCACATCCCCCATTTTTACTAATGACATAATTAACTCTGTCACAGTTACAGAGCTGTTTGAATCCTATTTCTCCATCAACATTTTGATGAGGCAGAAGCTGTCTCTCCAAGGGATTCATTTTTACTATAGTACTGTTTGTCATAGTTGACATGAAGTGCAACTAAAAGTGACAGAATGCAGTGAAGTTTGATGACTCTCAATGAGTGCAATGAGTTTAAATTTCCTTTAAACCACACACAACATGACCTCATATGAGTTTCTCCATGAGTTTCATGTGATTGACAAGCACTAGCACATGCCCATGACGTCTGCTGTGAACAATGAAATTGATTGGTTGTGTTGTTGATATGTGAGGCCAGATGAGTAAGTCCCCTTCTGGATGGAAATTGAATTCCCTCTCTGCATAAGTGGGAACAGGATTCCTAGAAATGCACTGCACCTAATCTTTTTAGATGATACTATGCAATGATAAATTGCATACATGTATGTAGAGGTACCTTCATATTCAAAATGAAATTAAAAAAAAAAAAAAAAACAATCAAAAGATCAGATTGAAGCACAAGTATGGTATACATGATGCATCATGGTAGATCACTGGGTACTGTTGGCATGAAAGCAAACGAGCTAAAATCAATTTCAGAAGTTTCTTAATATATCGATTCATTCCAGTTTGGTACATTGAACCTAACCTTGAATATGTATACAACAGAAAGTTGTGTAACAATGACACTGGTTGTTACTACATAAATTCCCCTTCCTTTAAGCAAATACTGCCTGCAGACCATTCACTCCTGGATAACTCCCTTCAGGACAATTTCATCCAAGCAATTTCTACCCACACCCATTCATACCCTGGGCAGTTCCCACCCATGGCAATTACCCCTCAATTTTTTTCTTTCCATAGTACAACTGTCTGGGTGGAAATTGTCCATCGGTGTGGGGGGTAGTAACAGCCAGGTGGGAAATATGTGGGACAGGGAGTCATCCAGGAACTGATTTTGGTATGAAAAGAAAGTTCTGAATGTGCTTTTTTAATACATAACACACAGGTGACTTAACTGCACTCAGTAAACTGGCCAAAAGAAGACGGATCTGATGTGTACAGTGTAATGTTTCACAAATTTGCTACCCTTCATGCGTTCTGTGATACAGGCTGGCTGTGGTTTAGTGCATACAGTATACAGTACCTGCATTTGATAGCACACGAAACAATCGCTTTGGTCACATTTAACCAACAAAGCCTACATCAACAAGTAGGATCCACCTGACTGAAGGTTCACTAAAGAGAAGGCCCACTAAACTAAAGGTTAATTACTGGACTTGAGGACTGCACCAATGCTGACACTAATGCTTAAGTCCTTAACCAAATACAATTACTGCTACTGCTTATATTCCCTCCTAGACAAAATTACAATTAAAATTTTTCTTTGAGTTTATAAGTCAAAATATCAAGTTTTTATGACCAACCTTATTAAATTTTCTTTTCTTCCCACACCCTGTACTGACCTAAACTACTGAGAGGAATCTCCTTTTGATATCATACTGTATAGAGGGATTTCAGTCACATGACTTTACCCAACTAGATGCAATTTTGAAGGGCAAGATCGCGCGTCTTTTTTTTTTGTTATGACGAGCACGCGTCCATTGTGTCACAGCAGTGTCTATGGTTATGCCGTGCGCGTGTGCTGTAAATACGCTTACTGCGTGCGTGTTTTGCCCTTCAGTGCCTCGGAATCCATTGCGCGCGACGTCACATGAAATCCCTCTATACCTATGTCTCTTCCTAAAGGTCTTGTGAACATTGAAGAATGCTGTTCATGTAATTTTTGTTATCTGATACTGGTACAAAGAAGTTTTCTGATTTTTATATTAATCCTTTTCACTTTATCACCGAATTAATACCTTACGGTAAACCAAAAGAGTTCTTTGCTTTCTTCCACCACAGAAAACAAGCTTTCAAATTACTGCAAAACCACCCATTCACTTTTTCTGAAAATGCAACTTGTGACATTCAAAGTGCATTCAACTACAACACTATATTACGAGCATCGAAATATGACTACAGTTTGCTTTGTTAGTTGATTGCTTGTACACTATGGCTATTGAGCTTTTTCAAATACTTGAGGCGCTCCATCAGCACAGAAAAAATATTCATACGTTAAAAATCATCCCGCACATTGTGAATAGACCACCGTTGTGAAATAACAATATTACTTCAATTTAAGAAATTACACAATCATGCAAAATTCTGGGATCATACTTTTAACAGTCTTTCATTTACAGACCTGCCCTTTCTTCAAAATGGAGTTTTAGAGCCTCTATTTTAACCTTTTCAATGTTATATGTTTTAATATTTCCTGAACTTTCCCTCACTGAAAAGAGGAAAACCCATCTTCCAGGTTTCCCTGCTTTCCTTCCCAGATTTCCAGGTTGGCTGGCAACCTCACCTAACTCTAACTCTACAGTAGGGCTGCGACGGTTAAACGGTTAACCGGTTAACCAACCGATCTATCGGTTAAACGACCGCCAAATGTTGTTTCGTTTAACCGTTTTTGCATCCTAATAAATCTGTCGCCGCAGTTCACCATTATACCTAAACTCGTTTATGCAGTAAACCGCAGAAGTTGCTTGCCCAAAACCACGTAACAATGGGTTAAATTTGGATGAAAACTTACAAAAGGTTTAAAAAAAGACCTTTATAATGTCAGTTGCACAGTCTGTGTTGCGTTGCTTTGACTGGTATATCGATCCGTTCGCCCCATGATCTGGGAGTGGTTTGCCGAAATAATGTGACGATAAACTCTTGCACCCAACTTTTTAAAAGGATTAAAATTATCAAAGGTGCAGGGATTAAACTATGCAGTACACGCTACAACAATCCACCATACCTTTTAAAGTGTGGAGCACCGTAAACTTGATAGATAAGACTAAAAAAGTTACCTCTAGACGGCAGAAAAATATATGCTTAATATCGTTCAAGATAAATGCACTTCAGGAATTTTCCCGGGCGTAACTTCCAAGGTTACGTGTTTACAGTTCGTCAGTCTCAAAACATGTGCAATCTGCACCAAAAAGTGACCAAGCTATGTAGCTCTGGGCTTAATTATGCAGCCCTGGCTTGCAAGCCTTGTAGGTGCAACTAAAATATTTGTAACTACGTTAGCCTCCCCATTTAAGCTGACTTAATAATTTTAACAAAAGACGATTAAACAGTTTTTATAATTTTTTCAACGTTAGTATAATTCCTAGAAAAGTTTCAACCCCCAAAATTCGCAAAGATGAGTGAAATTCTTTCGGCCATTTCATTTATTAACCCCAAATTATTAAATATGGAGCATTCCAATGGTGTACTTCATGAATAATCATATTAATTTCGGACATAATTAGCACAGTTCGTTGGACTTGCTGAATGAACCGGCGCACTGTACGTACGTGCATTGTACAGTACAATACAGTATTTGCAATTAGCAGAGCTGATTGAGCTTGCTGAACGAACCGGGCCGGCCGGCCAGCCATGTGCTTCGCTGCTTTGCACGTTGTATGAACGATCGTTCATGACATACCGTACGTACATTGTACAGTACAGTATTGCGTACGAGACAACTATGCCCGAGTCCCATCATAACATAAAGTATGAGGGTAGCTGCCGTTATCGAAAAGTTTCGCCGTTCATAATTACGAAGAAACTGGTATTTTCAGTAGGTATTAGGTAAAAAGGCATGCGATGTAAGGCAAGTTCAAATTCAACGTTACAATTTTTTACGGAGCATGCAGTAATACATATGGGTTAAAATTTTCACACCATTGCGACATAACGGTGCTGGAATTCTTAGCAGACACACGTATATTACGTATGAATTGCAGCAAGGTCACAAGGCACACTATAGTACACTGTATGTGGTACGTTTGTACTCGACACTGCTCTAGGCGTGTGTGATACTGTATCGCTGTAGCCGGAGAAGTGTGTCTTGAACTGCGGTAATGCCAGTGATATCCATAGGCTTTTCATCTTACGGTGCTATGTTAGACCGCAAAAATCTCGAAAACGGTAATCAGTGGCATAACAAAAAGTATGCATGTTTGTGAAAAGTTTGAATAAATGCGTGATTCGCCCATGCGTGCGGACTGCTTGCCAAAACATCGCAAAGAATGCAAACGTTTTAACTTGCATGCTACTTCGACGATCATCACTACCGGCGCCATTTTAAGTGTAGAAACTTTGGTATTTAAAGTGGTGGCGCTCTTCCGAAATGTTTATTTTGTTTATATACCTTGACTTGTTTTATTTTCGGTTAACGATTAACCGTTCGGTTAATAAAAACGGTTAAACGGATAGTGAATTAACCGGAAATGCACAGCCCTACTCTACAGCCAAATTCAACATCTGCTATACCTACATCATTACAGGAAACAATTTTTGCATCCAAATGACCACTTTCTCATACCAAAATGACAATTTTTCATTGTGAAAACACAACCAACTTGACAATATTTGGCCAAAAAAAAAGTCAAATGACAGCCCTGTTTGACAGCATCTTTGTATCGTACATTCAATGGCCATTACCATTGGACACGGATGATTGTTGAAAGGAGAGGTTCAAGAGCAAGTCAAGTCTTGATCATACACTTGAAATAGTTAAAAAGTCAATTAAATGTGAATGACTCTGTTACCTGCCACCAAAGGCACCAATCAAAACCCACTTGACAGTCACAATCAATATCTGAATGAGATGAACCTAACTCATTGGAACTTTAAAAAAAAAATAGCCAAAGGTGATGACGGTGGGGTTGATGAAATTGTAAGTGGCCCTACCAGAAACCAGGAAAGACAATTTAAATATCATTCCAGCTGATGGTTTAAAGTTACTGAACTTTCTTATTTTCACTAGATGACAACTAAAGAATTGCCCTGCCAATATTCCACTGAAGTGACACAATTTTCATAGTATTAAAATGTTGCCACCTTATTCCTTTCACTGTCACAGTACATGAAAGAGTTACAGCAAAATGATTTGATGTTTGGCATCACATTAAACAATGGCTGTTGATTTTTGCCAGGCATCCTAATTCACTGGCAAGACACTGGTAATGCTGGTACATTTCTAAGAAGACCAGGGCACCATAAAAGGAAAAACAAGAAAACAAAAAATAAAAAAAATAATAAACTTTAAATAACATACCATCCATTTCTTGGAACACAGATAACCCGCTAGGTGGAACTAGACAGAATAAGATTGACATACTGTTTTTTTTCTCACAAGACTTTTGAGAAAATGCCAACTTGCTTTTGAAAATTAAATTAAGAATGCATTCACTTTAAAGGTCAAGGCTTTCTTAATCACTTTCAAAGCATGACAAAAAATTGGCACTTACTGATAGTAGATCTCTGATGTTATCACTCTCTGAGAAGGTGGAAATGCTTTTTCGACATTGACAAACGGATGTGCTCCTCCGTGGCGCTGTAATAAGGGAAAGGAAATAATCAGCACTGCAATCTGCAGTGATCCCTCGTATAGGAAGTAATTTGTATGTTTTCCCAATTTGCAATGATTCCTATGAGTCAAAAAGAGCACATGGCATGCTCCAGTGAGTATCCAACAAATTAAACCGAATGCATAGGTGTTATGTATGTCATCCTCTATGTAATTAAAACTGGTGAAGCATGTACAGAGGTAGTCTAGGGAGTGGGGTCAGAGGTCAAACTTCAAATGTAGGGATGCACTGGATATCTGGTCCAGCTGGACTGTCTGTCCAGATAGTGAAAAATTATCCCATTCTGGCTGGCTATTTTAAGAAATCCCGCTGCATTTTTTGCAAATTCTAGCCAGAATTACCTCTACCATTCACAGATATGGGCACTGTAGCTTCACAGATGAATTTAAAACCTTTGCAAAATGCTTTTCTTTTTCATGTCCATCTTACATACAGTAGATTAGTAAGAAATTGCCCAATTATGGTGCTATGCAGGTTAGGTAGTCCCTGTTTATAGTGGCACTGAAAGTGACACAATGTCCATTTCATACTAGTGAGCCTTTACATGCATGCATCAAATTAGAAAAGCTAACCACGAAGATAGATTCAAAGTTAGCACCCAACTTTCCTGAAATGAATCTGGATGTGCTTTCTAGTGACTCATGAGAAGGTCACCAGCACTTACCCAACTTATGAATAGCCAGGTTATTCCCTTCTTTGACTGCAATGACCAGACCTCTATCATTATGCCCAGAACATATATGTCTAGTTGCCTCCACAGCAGCTTTTACAAAAGTTTTGTTGCTAAGAAGTTGATCTTTTGTACATCCTATGAAAAAGAAGCAAAGAGGAAAAGAAAATTTAGCCAGACTATGTTCCTTGATGCATAGTCTCTGTTTTGCATGGAAACATTCCTTCTAGTACAAAGGTTTATATCATAACAGGCATGAAATTTAAATTTAAATTTAAATTTAAAAAAAAAAATGAGGCTCTTGTAAAGTTACTGAATCTTTAAATTTAGCTACCAAAACTTAAAAATCCATGGACAAAGATCACATACCTGTAAACTGATATCATGTTAACATGGTTACAAATAAGCTTCTTGCCTTTAATTTTAGGCAGTACGAGTACATGCAAGATACATAACATCAAAACATGTGTAATATGGTACTGGTCAAATCTTGTTCACAAGGTTTCACTTTTTGACCTTTGACCTTAATAAAAGACTGCACATTATGTACTTAACATTGTACACATACATGCCAAGTATGATATTCATGTTCTTTTCCTTGAGATATGTTTACAAGGTGACCTTTAGTGACCTCAAATGACCTTTGACTTCCACCGATGAACAGGCTGGGTGCCAGACATTCCAACCCTCAGACTCCTTAAAACTGGGACAGTTCCAAAACTGGGACACATGGTTATCAAGCAATTTATATCATTTTGATTGCACATTGGTTGACTTAGACATGTAGGCAAGGAAGGATCATCACAAACAAACAAGCAAATGATATGAAGTACTCAGTATGTGGTCTTTGCACAAATTACACTTATCCAGAAAATGACTCATCTATCACTACATTAGATCATATTATACTATATCTCCATATTAAGACAGTCCTGCATTCTTGCTTTGCATGCAACTGCAAGAGATTACTTGAAAGAGATGGGTTTAATTTGTAATTAAAAGCAATTATTTCTTGGAATGTTTTCCATGGTGACACCATGCATATACATGAGTTTAGCATACTGAATGTGATATAGCATGTGTCATTCTAATGCCACCTAATTATCAGGATTGTTCACACAATACACAACATACAAACAAAACATTAACTAAAACCAGTCTGTAGAAATGGCGGTATTCTGTTTCTGCTTCTTTTTTGACCTATGTTTCTTGTTGTATGCAAGCGTCTCAGATTAACATTTCTTCAAGTTTACTGGGGTGCCCATTTGTGGCAGGGAAGCTTTTATTGATCCCCATGAGAGAAATTAGCGAGCCATCAAGTTGTATTTGTGAAGTTCATTCTGTTAATTTCTGATAATAGATGGACCCTCTCTCTCCATTGCCAAGTGGTATAATGGAATAACAGCAAGCACCGATGAGCAATCTCTGAGAGTTAGGGCCCGAGTTAAGTTTAAAGATAACCCTCCAATATATCTAAGTTTTGCCTCCCACTTATATGGAGGTAGTATTTTAAAAACTGGGACAACTACCATAGTAGGTGGACCAGGACACTGTGGCAACATAGCTTAAAGTGGGACAGTCCCAGTCAAACCAGGATGGTTGGAATCTTTGGGGTGCCCACCTGCAAAGTATGAGATTTATGCATGTTTCCCTCATTTAGATATATCACAAAATTTACAAAATTTTTGCAGTTTGACCTCAATGACCCTCAATGACCTCAAATGACCTTTGACCTCCACAAAAAGTAATGGGAATCATCTACTCTCAATATGGGGTATTCACATGCCAAAAACAAGGTCCCTCACTGTTACCCCACCATGAAATGTCACTGATGTTTAAAGAGTGCTTTCACCATTTCTACTTTTAGACCCCACATGACCTTTGACCCTCACCAATATCATTAGAATTCTACTTAACATGGGATTTTGACACACTAAATATGAGGTTCAACTAAAGTTTCACTCCCTATGATAAAAGTTTTCACAGGTTGACCCCTAGTGACTCAAATGACCTTTTATACATCCACTAAAAATAGAGGAGTCATCCACTTTATGCAGTATCAACATGCTAAGTCCCTAATTACACTTCTTGAGTTATTGTGTAAACAAGCAATTTTCATGGTTTTTACAGTTTGACCTCTAGTAATCCCATGACTTTTGACCTTCACCAAAAACAATAGGGATCATCTACTCATGCATGCAGTGTTCACATGCTAAATATGACATTCAAGCTTACCTATATTAAGAGACTGTGTTTACCAGTTTTCAAGGAATTTACACTATTTGACCTCTGGTGACCCCAAATGATCTTTCACCTCCACCACAAAACAACAGGAATCCTCTAATCAATATGGGTATCCCATGGTAAAATAAAAGATCCCTCACTGTTACCCTTCTTGAGCTACCATATTTAATACAAGCAAAGCATCACATACACACACAACCTACACACAAACATAGGACACCATCATCACATAGATTCCTTTGCCAATGGCAATTAGAACTCAAAAAGGGTTTATTTTCATTGGTATGAATGGCCACTAGCCAGGTTATTTCCTCTTTGACCACAATGACTGGACCTCTTGTCATTACGTCAACAATTCCTGTGCCTACAATTGTGTCCACTGTGGAGTTATAAAATCTTGTTGCTACGAAGTTGACTTCCTGCACATTCCGTGAAAAGTGACTTTTGCATGGCAACATTCCAACCTTTAGGTTTAAAAGTCTAGCATTCTAAAGGCATTTACAACTAATGAAAAAAATTTCATTTTCATTTAGTTACAAACAACCAGCTTATTTTCTTTCTGACCACAATGACCAGACCTCAATGTCTAGGCCATATGTCTACTTGCCTCCACGTTTTCATGAAAGTTTTGTTATTAAGAACATGGAGCTATTACTGAATAGCTGCATGCTTAAGAAGATGACCTTTGGGCATTCTAAGAAAAGAAAGTAATCAGGGAAAAGTTAAACAATCTCCATGCTGCACTGTGGCATGTTCGCAGTAATGCATGGAAACAATTCTTCACCTGTAGACAATCATGAAAGGTGTGTACGTCAATTGAAAAAAGTAATTTCAACTTAATGAACAGCTATATGTTATTTCCTCTTTTAACTGCAATGAGCACCACTGTACTTAAAGGGACTATGGCGTCAACCCAAACATATTAAGGAATATGATAACACCTCTTAATACAATTGGTGACTACACTTTGACTGACACTTCTTCAAACAGTAGCTTCACTCTCGTTGGTCAATGATCATGCAGTTAGTTGCATTCCCTGAGTTATGCTCACACACATTATTTTGTGGATATGGCCTTGAGCAACTTAAACTCAATGCAAGTTACTGCAGTTCTGTCAGGAGGCGTATTAGATGGTTTTGTGTGAATTGGAGGAGGGGCTAGAAGTAAACTGAGTATAGAGAATTTTAGTGCCTGACTGATGCATGACTTGTTGTCCTACAAAGAAGTTTTGTTCTTAAAATGTTGACTTTTGGCACTTTTTATGACAGGACTAATCACAGGGAAAACACATCTTGCCCATAATCTGCACCTAGGCTCACTGCATGTTCTCAGTTTTGCATGACAACATTCCTTCAGCTATTCAAAAAAATGTACATCAACTGAGAAAAAAAAAAAAAGAAAAATTGTTTTTTATTTTCAGGAACAGTCAGGTTATCTCCTTTTAGACCACAAAGACCAAGCCTCTGTGATAATGGCCATACCTCTGTCATAGTGGCCTGAACATGTGTGTACTTAACTCCACTGCTCTTACCAATGTTTTATTGCTTATGATGTTTTGACTTTTGCACATACTATAGGAGGAGCAATCAATAATAAGAAAAACAATACCTAGTCAAACTCTGTGCCTTCTTGCACGTTCTCACTTTTGCATCAAGGAAATCTGACATAGGAGGTAAGAACACATTCTCAAGGAATGTGTGTTGATTAAAAATTTTGAAAAACACATACTTTCAATTATTTGTAAGGTACTTAAAGGTAATAGGCAGTCGCCCCAAAATATTCTTTGAAAAATCAGCAAACTCTTGCAAATCTCCTCTTATTGCATTAAAAGCACTTCTGAAGACGTTTTGAACATAACTATTACAAACAATAGGTAAAGAAAGGCAAAATTCTCCTTGAATTCCACAATTCACTCACAAAAATATTGTCACATGATCAAAATAGGCCAATCATGAACTAGAGTGACAGGATACACTCACCAAACATCAAATAATAAGAAAAACAATACCTAGTCAAACTCTGTGCTTCTTTGCACGTTCTCACTTTTGCATCAAGGAAATCTGACATAGGAGGTAAGAACACATTCTCAAAGGAATGTGGGGTTGATTAAAAATTTTGAAAAACACATACTTTCAATTATTTGTAAGGTACTTAAAGGTAATAGGCAGTCGCCCCAAAATATTCTTTGAAAAATCAGCAAACTCTTGCAAATCTCCTCTTATTGCATTAAAAGCACTTCTGAAGACGTTTTGAACATAACTATTACAAACAATAGGTAAAGAAAGGCAAAATTCTCCTTGAATTCCACAATTCACTCACAAAAATATTGTCACATGATCAAAATAGGCCATTCATGAACTAGAGTGACAGGATACACTCACTCTGTTTGGGGTGACTGCCTACTGCCTTTAACTCCACTGCTCTTACCAATGTTTTATTGTTTATGAAGTTTTGACTTTTGCACATACTATAGGAGGAGCAATCAATAATAAGAAAAACAATACCTAGTCAAACTCTGTGCCTTCTTGCACGTTCTCACTTTTGCATCAAGAAAATCTGACATAGGAGGTAAGAACACATTCTCAAGGAATGTGTGTTGATTAAAAATTTTGAAAAACACATACTTTCAACTATTTGTAAGATACTTAAGCATGTGAGCTAGGACTTGGTTTTACTTTCCGTATGCAGCATCTTAAAAGCACATTTAACAGTAACCTTCATTGGCAGGTGTTGAATATGTGCTCCTCCTTTGATGTACATTCATGGGCCAAATTTGATTTTACCTCTGGACTGTTGACTGGTTTCAATTTATGGACATTTATATTGCACGATGAAGCTTCAGCTGTAACATTCACTTTTACACAGTAAGTCAATGGGACTTTATTGCGTGAGCCTTAAGCGAGCGAAATCACACACTAAAACCCCATCGATGTTGTTCGTCTGAAACAGTATGGTGATAAGACTTGCTTAAGTCGATATTTCGTTGAATATTTATAATTTTTGTTTGTTGTGATCGTATATATGAATAGTTAATAGCATACAGTTTTTACACACTTTCACAGAGAATTCTTGCAAAAGTTTGCAGACATTAGTATTGCGAGTGCAGTCAGTGTAGGTGCAGGAGCAATAAACGTCTGCCGGGCAGGCAAATTCGACAGCAGCCTATAAAGGATTTCTCCAACTGAGGGGCACAACTTGGAGAATTAAGAGCGAGATTTTGATACATAAGTGGAACGCAGGCACCAGTTAGTGTCATGGCCAACATAAAATTTTTGCCAAACATGTTGCAAGGTTGCCAGGCATGGCATTTCCAAAAGAGGGCCGTGCATTTAAAACTGGATCCCCTTTGAGAAATTTTTTTGTCATTTAAGGTGGCTTAAATGCAAAATGGTGCCATCTTTAAGTTTTGACTGGGTCATACGCTTTATTTTGATATTTTAGCCCATATTGGTGTATAAAACAAATTTAAGTTGAATGTGGCATATTTTTACCTGATATGGCCAGTAAACAATGTGTCACAGGATAATCAGCAAAGTCCCATTTTCAACCATATACTGCAATAAATTCTGTAAACTGATAGGACATATGCCCACCATTAAAGGGGAAATTGCAGCCCCCAATTTGAATTAGTGTTCCCTGCCATCCTAGTTCAGGAATGACTTCTAACAATCATGTGACAACATTGTTACTTATTTAATTCATGCAGGATAACTCCTTGCAGTTTACCTTCAATATTCATCATTTAATGCTTTATACAGAATCATAATGAAAGACACTTGAGAGCAAAATAAGAGAGAGTTGTAAGGTTTAGCAGATTTTTGAAAATAAACTTGGGTGATGGCTCTCTTCCTTTAAGGAGGCCTTTTACAGCTTTATTATAGCCCTTTAATATACTAACTTTTGGTCTTCAGCTCACTTGAATGCACAAAGAGATTCAGATTTCCTTGTTTCTTTATCCTGCAACCCTTTTCAAGCTATAACACAAGGTGACCAAGGTGAATATAACAACAAATGCCTCTACACAGGTTTCACATTCCACACTTAAAATAATCTGCTGGTATCATCTTGTAGTTGTTGTGTATTGAATAACAGGAGACACAGGCTTTTAACCTTATCCAATCATATACTTCTTTGGATTGATTTCCTGAAACTATACAAGATAGTCAAGATTATGTAACCTTTGTTTTCTATTGTAATCTGTTCTATAGTAAAGTTACAACTACAAAAATAAGCTGCCAACTTTTTGCATATTAAGTCATATTGCAGGGCAGTGTTCGATTTTAAGGAATTAGCAATGGTTGCCCGAAGGACTACCACATGGTAAAATTTGGTTGTCCTGCTCAAAATAAGGTAGTCCTAAGTGTAAACATTTTCACAACCATTGAATTGATAATGCCCTGTTATCACCAGTCTTCCAAAGTGGCTTTCACTTGTAGACACCCCCCCCCCCCAACAAAAAAAAAAAACAAAAACAGGTATCTACTGTATAAGAGTAGTGATGTCTCGTGGCGTGCATTTAGTGTACATTGTGGACATAGTTAATGTTATGATGTTCGCATTGCGGGTTAATACATTAAACATTTCTAGATTGAAAGCAGTGGTGTTGCAACACCAACACTACGAATTTGTAGCTTGCACGAAGGAATTCAGCTTCTCAGTGTACAGTGCACGCCTAGTGGCCTACTAGTGGAGTTTGTACGGGGCACATATTTTGGCTTGATAGTGCTATACACATTTCGATAAAGTGACCATGTGGGAAGTTGTGGTGAACGTGCGTGATCACAGCACTTTGCTGCAAATCTTTTGATGCAATTTTTAAAGTTCCTTGCTTGCGCAATTCATCGAGCTGCTAAATGTAAACATCACTTTCCTCAAAAGATTTGGTTGTCCCGATAGACAACCTTACACACCTGTTTTTGCAAAATCTGGTAGTCCTCCAGAATTTCTGGTTGTCTCGGGTGACAGGACTACCCTTTAAATCGAACACTGCAGGGTATCCCACTAGGTGGAAAGGACTAAAGGCCCTTTTGCACTAGGTACCACACACCACAATGTGACACAACGTCATAAGACAATATGACAAAAAAAAGGTGAAAAAAGTGGGCTCAGTATTTTATGAGCCCTAAAATAGGTGGGCAACACTTCTTTAGTTAAGCTATGTGGCATTACTACTTGTCTTGGGTGGCTCCAACACTTTTGAAGTTGGGTACCCATGGCCTCTCAGTTGCAACACTGAAGGGGTCACGACTCCTACAATGACGCACCCCCTTTAGGTTGGGGGTTGAAGAATAGTGCCCAAGGTATTCCCCGCCTGTCGTAAGAGGCGACTAAAGGGGAGGACTTGAACCGTATTTAAACTGTATTTAAAACAGAACTTGAACTATAAACACTAATGCTAACACTATGTAACACATTTGTGTTGGTGTGCCGTTAAATCCAATCTAACCTACAATGACGCCATGACCAACACAGGAGCATATGCCTTGGCAGCTACAAATTATCCACTACTAGCCTCCCAATGTGTTTTAATCAGGGGCAGGAATTGACATTTGTCATACAAGGGCTTTTGGGGCTAGCTGACTGAAATGTGCAGTTAAAACGGTCTTCCCTACACAAAATATACGGCCAAATTCGCTCTCGTAACCCCAGTTTTGGGGGATATTTTGCAAGTTACGGTGCTAATCGCCCTGACTGAGCCCTCCCTTAATTGCTGCCCTGGTTTTAATACACCAGTAAGCTTACACTACAGGCTTCTCAATGGATGAGTGCCTAACTGGCCATGTTGGAGAATCAAAGCTGCCAACTAAAAGGAAACTTTGCAATTGAAAAGAGAAAATTATACTATATAAAACTTCACTTTAAAACCTACTTAATAACACAACTTTGAAATCTGCAAAATTTGATTTTTGTGCATATTTTTGACAGCATTGTAAATTATCCACATATTGTGACTCCAAGGGATGTAGAACCTTTACTAGACTGCAGGCCAGGAGTGAGGTAACCCATCAAAGCATACAGTAATAAGGCATAACTAATACCCCTCTATATCCATTCTAGCAGCAGCTGACAGTCACAGTTTACTGTATGATTTCCTTCCTCACTGACATATTTCCACTTATTGTGTGGAATTAATGAAGTGCATATAATTTGTGCCACATGTGCTAACATACAAATAATGAATGTTTATGAGTGCGATACTATGAATTATTTCATGAGTTGAAAGATTGAACGTTCTATTCAACGAGGCAAAGCCGAGTTGAATAGAACGTTAAATCTTTCAACGAATGAAATTATTCATACTATCGCACGAATGAAAAACATTCATTATTTGTTTTATATAACACCTTATAACTATCTAACGTTACCTTTATCTAGTCATTGGTTAAAGTTGTGTTTTGGCGGTCACTATGGTTTGCGTTTGTCCGTTTGGTAGCTCCATGGTATGTCGTTTGCTAGCTACGCGTCTATTACGTACGATGTGAAATGTGCAATCCCCAAAGCTGCGTTGATTTATTGAGTTGCGGCATAGTTTGTACGTACGCGCAGTGATAGTGACGTCACAGCCGTGTGTTATACTAGACTATTGCACGACCGTGTGTTATACTAGACTATTGCACGATGGATAACACACGACCGTGATGATAGTGCCAAATCACCCATAGCATGTGACCACCAATCCTCCAATCAAATGTAGAGAAATAAATAAATAAGGTGTTATATAATATAATATAACTTACCTCTAAATTTGCTGCAGATTTAGAGGCTAATACCATAGTGAGATGTACAGTGCCAAAACACATGTGCTACAAGAACACTTATGGGTAATTCTCTAAATTAGGGTACCAGTGGTGAATTCACTACAACTACCAGTTTACAAGGCTGTATAGAAAATTTCAAAGGCATGGAAAACAACAAACCAGCATAACTGGTATTTTATTTTACCTTATCAACAGGGCTACTAAATGATATATAAACTGAATTTTCAGTGTTAAGTATTTTTTTAGAAAACAGTCTTCTTGGTTTGGTGTCCCCCCATGGTTTTGGGTAACAGGTGGGACATACAAGCATACAAATTGAATTTATCTGAAAAACATATCTATCATGAATTGATTTGCTCATTTACTATGGTAAGGATATGACCAAGCATCCACATTTCCAAAATATGATCAGTATCATTGCTTCACCCAATTTTCCATCCAAACAGAACCTGACCAATATAACTCTTTGGTGTCCCCCTAGTTATGTTGGTTTTCTAATATTTTTTTTACCATTTTTATAAATAGTGGTTTATACTGCATTTGAAAATTTTCAGGTCAATTCAACATTTAAAAATTAAACTGCTATCATTTGAAAATTTACATGTTAGGTGTAATGGGGACACCAATTCTTGGTGTCCCTGTTACACGCAACTGTCTTAGAGTAAAAGATCTTGCAAATACCATATATGTCCATAAAGTGATAGAAAATAAGATACCAAATGGCAAGTCTAATAATCTGTGGGTGTCAAACAGGAAAACTGAAATAGTTAAATACCATTTACTAGCTAAAAACAGTCAATATTGTATAAAATATTTAAAAGTGTAGACCTTTTGACATGTGGAATTGTTGACAAAAATGAAACTGGCTTTTTTCAAGTTTTGGAGAAATCTTTCAAGCTTTTTCTATGTTGTTGTTACAGAGGGTCCTAAATCACTCTCAACTATGAATTTTCAACCATTAAGGATTTTTCTTTATTCTTCTAAAAGAAACTTAACCCCCACTTTGGTGTCCCTGTTATGTTGGTCAATTTACTGGCACGTACATGTTTGAATGAGTGTCCTCACGTGTACACAAGGCTGTATGTAAAAATATTTTTAATTTTAGTAAATGCTGATAATTCTCTATCATGAGTGGGAATTTCAATCAATAAAGATGATTTTTGAATTTGGACCTTATGTCCCACCACTGGTACCCTAATTTAGAGAAAGACCCTCAGCCCAACCAATCATGAAATTGCAAAGATAAACGGTGCATCAAGTTCAGCTAGGCCAGGAAGGGCAGCAAATTTTTTAGAATGAGCATCTGCTATTTATCTACTATCTCTGACACCCACCATTTAGGCATTTATGGTCAGGATGGATAAAAGCCACTTTACCCTAGGGCAGAAAAAACACCATGACTTAGACCCTTTCATACCAGGCATGATATTTGGTGCAAAATAATGCGACGCAGCGCGATGAGATAATATCGAGTTGAAAAATTCAACTTAAACACGACAACAGTCAAGGGGTACTGAAAAATGGCTGAGAGATGAACAAAAGGCCTTCTGCACTACTAATGACATTTCTGTACAGTACCATCATACTGCATCACATGGTATTGTATTGCATAGTGTGAAATTGCTCCAAAGAGTTACAGAACGACCCCAAAGGAACATAAAACTAGATGGATTGATTTCAACATAAACTAACACCTTTAAAGTGTACCTAAAGTCTAGAACTACATGAACACATATTTTAGAAGTCGGAAAATGAATTTTATCCATGCATCCAACTCCCATTGTCATAGCCTGCTCTGTTGCTGAAACATAAAATGTTGAAATATCAACAGTATTATCCATGCATCCAACTCCCCTTGTCATAGCTTGCTCCGTTGCTGAGACATAAAGTGTTGAAATTTATCCACTAAATTTGAAATAGTCCATTATGCAATAGTTTCTTGTTTTTTTTTTTTTTGCAAAACATGTAGTACAGAGAAGGCTTGTATAGTTAAGTCATCCTATAACAGTAAGACAGTGATGACATTTTGGCACAAGGAGCACTGGCTTTCGGAAAAGCAGAGAAATAAAAAGACTAATTTGAGCTAGTACAAAAATGACATCACAAAGTATTGCACAATCTACGGTCTACCATTTTAAATTGAGTGAATAAACTTCAACATTTTCTATCAGCTCAGAAATATCCTGTGATAATGGAGATGGATCATTTGGATGCATTTTTCAAGCTTTGTAACATACATTTATAGGGGAATTTTCATCATCCCAGACAGTTCCAATTCTCCCAACTATGCAACTTCTAGCTCCTCCCATAACTGTATGAAGCTCTTCCTTGTGCAGGAATAAACCTGTTTTATTGCTTAAGGCCATGTCCTGGTGAGCATACAAGGCTATAAACTGTAATAAAAGCACTCTCTCTGCCTTGTGTGGAATGTGAGCTACTCTGCATCTTTCAAATTTTCAAACTTGGATGTCAACTTGATCAAAGAGCAGTCACCAACTGAGAATTTTGATACCCCCACACTACAAATATACTTTGGGGGATGACTGTCTGTCTTTAAGTCAAGGGTAATATGAAATATGGTTTGTCAACAGTTTAAAAAGCCAAATAATTTCAACACTACTGTAAGCTATAAAACTTTAAGTGTATGTCTCATGCAACCACGGTCAATTTTACAAGAACTTATCACTTTTTATGCTTTAACATACTCAGTTAATACCAGGATAATTTTTTTTTTTTTATTTTCAGCTGAATCTGGATGATGTTAAGTGTAGTAGGTAGATAAGTGTTTCCACAGACCTTTTTCCAAATAGCAATTGCAAAGGATTGTGGGATAGAGTTTTTGGTACGCATTGTTAATATTAATGGCATTTTACTGTGGCCAAAAAGGATGTGTACAAAATTCTATCCCACAATCCTTTGTAATTGCTATTTGGAAAAGGGTCTATGGTAGGCAGAAGACCTTCAAAGAAGCTTCATAATAGCAACAAAGATGAGATACTCAGTAGTTTTTACTGAGATGTAGGCATACTAGCTATGTAGTCTATAAAGAAGTTCTAACATCAGGATCACATTACTGTGTATTTAGGATCTTACATAAAGACATGTCATGACCCTAGAATGACAGGGCATACAAGGAAATAATATCTACAGTAAACCTTTCTACCTCAATTACAGGGCAACGGCAGGGCATGACTTGCAAACAGTATCAGATTTAAATGTTGATGACAGGATTTTGTTTGTATGTTCCAGATTTTGAGCTCAAAACAACTCTGCCTTCAATTTCACTTTCCAACTAATTTGAAAATGTGAACTGAACGTCCATTTTCTAACCTAAACGAGTGCCAACTCTTATTACATGAACTGTCAAGACGAAACTTTTCATCCTTAGACTCAGTTGTTTCTTGCCTGCCAGGCAGACATTTATTGCTCCTGCACCCACCTTGATTGCACTCACAATACCATGTATTCGACACCTGCTGTGAAGGTAACATAGTTTCAGGTCTTTGTCTCATGGTTTGACCTTTAACCTGCATGTATCTCTCAATTTACTAAGATTTTCTTGGTAAACAAATTACAAATGACTGAGAAATAAAAGCAAAATAGTATTTTTTTCTAATTATTTATAGGCCAGTCAGGGAAGGTACTCCCAAGACAGATTTCTTAACCCCTCTTTTGTAAAATTTTCATAAAAAATAGGGTTTGGGATTGTGTACCTTTTGATTTGTTTTTTAGAGTTCTAAGCTTTGCCAAAGATAACACCATTCTGCATGCAACCCACTTTAAAATAATCAAAATGCTGAAATGTGGAGGTGCACCTTTAATGTTACACCCCTCACTAGGGTAGTCTAGCCCCCCCCCCCCCTCAAAAAAAAGAACTTTCACAAAATAAAGCACTGAATAAAAATTACTACTTGCAATATTATAACTATGGTTTTATTGAATTTAGGCAGTATATTTAATCTTCTGGTTCAAACCACTAATATCCGTACCTCACACTTTCTTGCTCATTTTATGGTTTTCATGAAAATACTCCCATCTATCCAACGTCACACATTTTTCAGGTTGAAAGGACTTAATTGGAAGCCCATCCTTAAGCTACTTCTTTGACGTAGCACTCATGATGAATGATCATACACAAGGATCTAGGGCATGTCCACCTCTGAAAATAATGCAGAACATTTTCCAGGTAATATCCAACTGACATGGTACGGTGGCAGTGTTCTTTTAAACCACAAAAATCAACAGGGTTGGGAAGTAATGAATTACAAGCCATTACTGTAGCAACTTACATTTTTTCTAACAGAGCTGTGTAACAAGTCACATTTGCATTCCACTAACACAGCAAGTAACTAATTACAACTATGCCTAAAAGTAACTCTAAAGGCATTAATTGCATTTGGTCCCATTACCTTTCCCATTACAAGTAGCCAAAAGACCACACATTATATTTTCCTTGAGCTAGTAACAGATGTTTTCAAATTGATGGCACTTTCATAGTAACATCATTTTCAATATAGTTATCATTAATATCACTTTCATCGTCTTCCTCCTCACCAACATCAAATTTTACTTACAATTTGATTCAAAAGTTGATATTAGGTGCATGTGCCCAGGCTCGCACATCCACTTGGTTGTCGACTGGACTGGCATTTGACTGGTGTGTTCGTTCATGCTCCATAATTAGTCTCATACATAACTAAGTATAAAACTTGATTTGTGTGTCAAGTCATTTATTAAACAGATCATTGCTTATTGTATGTCTACTATGTCTACCAGACTGAGTCTTTGTGAGATTCATTGATAAATACTGAACGGTCCCCCGGCAAACTTTTCCCTGAGTCAGTGAATTAAGTAAGGTTAATTAGAAGAATTAGGTTAACTCGTATAGTATCTGTTGTCTTCTAGAGACACAGTAGTGCCTACAGACAGCTGGCAGTCAAAAAATAGGTTTACTTTTCTTTGCAGGTTTTAATCATTGCCTTTGGAGACTTTAGGGCCTGACTCCACCCTGTTCAAGTCGGAAACAACTCCGATTCCAGATTCCCGATTCTGGGTCAATTTCCAGCTGGTACCCCTTAAGTTCCAACCACTACAGTTCTGATTCCAGCAGCACCAATTCCCAGACCAGTCTATTTGCCAGTGTATAGCATATTAGCCTATACATTGGGATTTTATAATACTATTGTACACTGTCCACCATTAATAAGGTAACCATTTGGACTCACTTCTACAGTCTGGTCTCCTCAGCAATTAAGTTGATTGTGTGTAACCATGCTTTGCCTTTGTTCATTGTGCACAAATAACAATGGAACTTTAGAAATTCAAATATAATTTTTACATTTGAGAAATCGGTTGGAATGGACTCCGAGTCTGAGTCCGGTTAAATACAGCACTCCTTTAATACTAATTTCCATTCCATACCTTCTAATCCAGGCCACTTCCTAAGTCTAGTAAAATGCAATTAGGCCAGACATTTGCGTACGAATCTCAGGACACGAGTGTTGGAGCCCAGTTTACTATACTGTGCCAAGCTTCAGTGTTTACTGTACGTTCGTTCATTGATATTTCTCATTAAACATGTATGTTATCCCTTGTTTGATTAAGGCTAAGTTCCTATTTTTTGCAATCTTGGTAGTAACTCTATACACTGAAATATTATCAAGTCTATTCTAACAAAACAGCAGAACATTAAAATGGTCAAATGAACTTTGAAGTACCCTAACAGAACTAACTGAGAGAGGAGAGATGTTTCCGACTTAAAGTTCACCTATTGTGAAGGGAACAGGGCTGTTATGGGCGCCTGGTCATTATGTGTAAATAGTACAGTCTCAATATTTTTATGCATTGTTTTATATTGATTAAGACAAAGTGAAACTTGAATCTTGTGCTTTGGGAAATATAACTTACGTAGCCCTGCTTTAGACCGTGACATTTTTAAACTTTAATCGCTCACAATTATAGGGCATCATATTAATACCACATTTCTTTTATGCCTGCTCTAACACCACTTTTCCTCTTTAATATAGCCGCTAACCTCTTTAACTCAAGTAATGTTTTTTGAAGATTTCCATTTCCAAAGTATTGTCATTAGTTTCCTAACAAATGGTTTGCGTAAGCTCCGACAGAGTATGCTGATCCGCTGTCGCATGTTGAGCCTTAAGAGCCCCTGTCTGGATCCTCAGTGAAATTGATCAGCTGGGATCATCATCTCTCTTACCTGGAAAACCCTCAGACGAACCGACACAAATGAGGATGTGTAGGTCCTCTCATGTGCCCCCTTCTTACAATCTGATTTTTTTAGTGAAAAGTAACTGTAGCTAGGTATTCTTTTAACATTGTAACTAGTAACTGTAATGAGTTACAATTTTATGGAAATAACTGTAACTATAACAATTACTTTCAATTGGTATTAAACGGGAACAACCCTGAAAATCAATAGCAGCAGACATATTGTTACCACTGAGCTGGTCTGTGAAGTCAGGTGCTCATTACCATTACCATATCATGATACCAATACTGAAACATTTTCACTAATAAGAACCAGCATAGATATGCACAATAACTATTTCCCTCAAACTGTACCTCAGTATACTGCATAGTAGATAGACCTGCAACTTTGCTCAAACTAGCATATTATGCAAACACAGCACATGATTAACCAAGATGTAATTGGAACAGCACAGCCTGTTGGGAAGGCAATTATCTCACTTGATTACATAAGTTATTAGCACATATCCTTTACAAAGACACCACTGATGTTTCGGTAAGAATCAGAAAAAACTGATGGTGCATAGAATGATGTTGGAATATAGACAAATATGGGTGGGTTGATACTGATTTGCACAAGCACGAATGTGTTTTCAAGGGTTTCCACCATTTCATGATAGCAAATTGGATTTCTAGAGTTTTTCCAGACATCTCCATGGGAAACTTCTTAACTTAAAAGAAATATTTCCAATTTCAAATGTGAAAAAGCTGAGATAACTCAATGGACACAATTAAGACACTTGATGAAAGACTGACTAATGTTTTTACTACAGGTGGCCAAAATGATCTTAAAATGGCAGTTTGCCCAGATTGGAAGAATGAAACAATCATTTTTCTTCATTTGCTCAAGTGTGTGGAAACCCTGCCATTAAATCTAGTATGAGAGCAACACGGAAAGTGTTAATGAACATAACTGATCACTTGCTAAGTGCTTCATGTTTTCAAGGTCTGGACTGCTCATTTCTTTCCCTTTTCTATGTATAAATGCAGAGACGAAATTTAATCGAACCATGAAAAAATATAAGCAAGTATTCAACAAAATCAATCTCCTACAGTACTGTACTTCACAACAACCACTCAGAGCAAATCAGAAAACATGTTTGAAAGTAAATTTACAAAGATGAGAAAAAAATTAAAGCAAATCTGACAATCGAGCAACCAATAAATCTGAAACATGCCAAAGGAACAAGTCTCTCAATTATTATCCTTTTCTGTATTTTAAGCATCACCATTACAGCTATGATACAGCACTTGTCTACAAATTATCACGCTGAATGAATCCATCAGCAAATACCTCTTAAGGTGCTAAAAATATACATTTGCAATAGGAGGGACAATTTATTTATTTATTTACTTTTCTTTTCCGGGGTTGCTAGTTTGGCTGTTGCACAGTCTAAAACTTAAAAATAGTCATTCTTTTCCCAGCAGAAACTGAAATACAGCCATTCTAGCCAGTTTTTGGTAAAATGTATCTACCTGTCAGGGCTCTGAAACAAAATTATAAATACAGGATAGCAGACATACTATCTAGAGAACACTGATCAATTGAATGGTACTGTACATTGTCCACTCTTCACTAAACAAAGATGTGAGTTACAATACAACAGTAAGTAGTCTCTTTCAAATGCAAATCAGTGTTATACATTTTCTCATCCAGCTTTTTTGAAACTTGTTTTGATGCTCATTGAAAAACTGGAAATATCAACCAGGGCTCCATTAGGTTTTCTCTCCCAGGGGTCCTAAAACCTTGGGGTTCAAGGCTAAAACTGGGGGTCCCTAGCTGGGTCTTCCTGTCTTAAATTCAGTCATTTTAGTGGCAACAGCATTGATGATTACCTGTATTACTTCCGTATATCAACAAAATGGGGCTTCCCTGTCTATTTTGCAACTGGAGCAAAACAATTTGAACAAAGCACAGCTGATTTAACTGTCTACTGCAGTCAGTCCTTTGAGGATTCAGGAAGGTTGTGATTAATACATTCACTGTCACTGACCTCCCAATGAGAATATTCTCTGTGACCCATGATAGGCAGGAGTACTGTATTAGGAAAGTTGTGACCATATACTGTATTCGCTATACATGATGTCTCAAAGATTATGCTTTCCAAGTTGCAAGATTTCTGTTGATTCCAGAGAAAAGTTGTGGTCACCGCCAATCAAGCCTTTAATGAAGTGTTACATGAATGAATGAATCATACTTTACTTTCTTATTGATTGCAAAAACCATAAACAATGTTCTATGGGTAGAAGCAACTACCTTCAGGTATGTAAACAGTTTGTCAAAGAGCATGGCTTGCAGGGCCATTGGGATGGTTTGTCAATATACAAGAAATAAGTTAATGAATAAATGAACATTCACAAAAACTATAAACATTAATCAATTGATAATTCTTTTACTTTTGCACATACATGTGAAAATTTTTCACTTCTAAATACAACAAAGGGCTTTAAGTTTTGAAATTCAAGAAACAATCGCACATCGGAAAGCTGCACTTCTTTGCACACATATTGTATGGCAAAAGCATCCCTCACTCCAAGATGAAGCATCCATCGTTAACAAACCCCACAATAATTAAATGAGTCAAGAACTTAAAATATTACTTTGTGACATTTGCAAAAGAACCTCGTTACACTAATTGCAACATTCACTGGCTTTATTTCAAAGTGTTTTCCTGTAGACGCTTTTTTGCACTTTGGAGTTTCTAGACACAGGGCCGAATTTACGAATGTGAAGGCCGTGGGCACAAACCTATGTGAGGGCCCCTCGGACAGTGACAAAAGAACTGATATGATAGATTAGGCTTTACAAGTAAAACAACCTCTTCAGTGGCTGAGCGCTATAAATACAGACCAAAAATGTGCAACAAATTTTAGGCTAAAAGTCAGACGTATCATTGCAGTGGCAAATCCAGGATTTGCCTGAGAAGAGGAGGGGGAATTTAAGATTGTCAAGAGCTACTGTTATAGGGTAGAAGCCTGAGGGTGAAGTCTTTATTTTGTTTCAGACAAAAATAACAAAGTGCAATTTGGTTCATTTTAGCTGTTGGAATTAATTACTTTGTATTACACAACCCTAATAAAGTAACAAAAATAACTGAAACTAATCTGGACCTTTATTTCAGAAAAAATGCCTGAATTTTCAGACCTTGCTCAGATGTCATGTTGAATAAAGTGATGCAGAACAAAGTGTGATGGCAGAGGGACTAAGATTTGTTGAAAAAGAATAGGGTGGGGGAAACCTCTCAGACCCATTGGCATAAGAATTCAGGCGTGGATCTACGGTTTGGGCAAAGAGGGACACCGTTGGGCTTTGGTAAGCAATGGAGAACAGTATGTAAGCGGAGCACCACTGATAGTTGGTACAAAGCGCTTAAGAAAATTTTGGATGAAAACACCTCCTACCTAGATCACCAGAATTGGCACTTTCCAAATACTGTTTGCCTGTGTATGGAATGACATCACAGGCTTGTATATTACTGATTTTTTTTTATCCTTTTTTATTTTCTCGGTAGGCCAATAAGGGGTTCATGTGTCCCATGGTTGTGTGCCTAGTACTATTACCTAGCCTAGCACGATTAGCATAACTCATAAAGAATACCAGGCCTGAGGATTTCAGATTCCATGGTAACCATTTTTTAGGTTACGTGGTTTTTGATCCACGTAACCTAACGTAACCCATTTTGTTGAGTCTCAAAAACCCATTTTTGCGTATTCCCAATATAAAACAAATACGTACTACTTTTCTTCCAAATTTGACAAAGAGATAACAAATTGTTTTCTAGAATACAAATATTGAATTTTTTCTTCATTATACAAATAACACATCTCAAAACTGAAACCATGGCATTCTGAATATAGCCAAGGTTTGTCAACCATGTCCAGTAGCGACAGTCATTTGCGACCAATTGAACCTCATGGTTGGAACTGCATGTGTTTTGTGAACACAAAACTGGTGATGGCATGTGTACTGCGATGCACTGAAATTCCATCAGGACAGTGGACAGGCTGATAGAAATTATGTAAACTTTTTCATCCAGAGAGCTGAGGCTGATGGCGATCATGATGGCGTCATTGCAACATTTGTAATGCATTCATGTCATGCGCCAGATATGTATTCTACTGGCTCCGTTTGAAACAGGACAATAATAACGTATTGGAAATTGTACATAGCCTTTCCCCACTCCCCCACTGGCAGTTCTCTCTCAGACTATCTCTTTCATTTTTCCCCATGATTTTATATTTTCACTCCTCCAATTTGGGGGCCCCCTGAATTTGGGGGCTCTAGGCCCGGGCCCATCAGGCCCAATGGGAAATCCGGGCCTGTCTAGACACTAAGCCATATCCTAACAACTACAAAAAATTTACACACAGCAACTACATTACGAACATTCCAGTTTCTTAATGGAAGCAAGCTACCACAAGTGTGTGCATTCAGCATGCAGCTGTGATCGAGCCATTTTGCCAAACGTAACACAAAATGCACAAACCACTTATTGCTTTGCTATATCATTTAGCTTGTGTCCTTTGACAACTATGTACGCATGGTGAACACATGGCCTGTGGAAACTGAGTGTTGTACATCCCTTGCCAGTGCCGTTATGAAAAATATGTGCAAGGAGAATTTTGCCTAATTAAGCGACTGTTTGAAACACCCATCTAGTGCTATTTTTAGCACCAAAAATTCCACTTGGTCATTTTTCTGGTGCAGTTTTTGGCACTTTTGTGCCAGAGGCCCAGTCTTATTTTGATCACAGCCCATCTTGAGATTTCAAAAAGCCATGCATCCCCAAAACCCACTGGGCTCCTACTGTTACTGTGTGTCCTGCAACATTTTTGCACATCTCACCCGAGGTCTTGAGTTATCACGAGCCTTGATCAACCCTGTATTTGATTGAAATTCACGCTATACAGTGCATACATTTTCAGTGATCTCATTACAAAATGCATTAAATCATCTCTGAAAGTCAAATTGTGGGGATCAGGAGACACACCAGTTTGCTAAAGTACTCATACTTCCATACCCTAATAGATCAAAGGGCCCAGTGGGGTGGTATTACCCACAGCCTAGTTGTGATTGAAGAATGAGCCAGAATGTGCAATTAAAGATTGATTGTACTGAATAGTACAAGCTTCCTTACAGGTAGTATAAAAAGTTCCCTAACTGGAAGTAGGCCTAGTTCTAATCAGTGGACCAGTAGATCATAGGGGACAATGGGATGGAAACATCAATACAGTCCAGTCATGACTGATAAACGGGCCACTATGCTCAACTAAATATGGTTTGTATTGAATAGCACAAGCTTCCTTGCACACTGTACAGAAATTCCCTAACTGAAAGTAGGCTTAATTCTAATTTGTCAATTACTGGTCATGCTGTTTTTTTTTTTTTTTGTTTTTTTGTTTTTTTGTTCTTTTTTTTAGAAAAATATCAGGTACTAGGGACAGGATGGCTTACTGGGTATGATAAAGAAGACAGTAGAGGGCACGTCCATTTTACAAATTTCAAAATTGATTACTAAAATGATCCATATGGACAAATTTTTCAACAAATGCCAAATGTTTATTTAGTTGTAACAAGGCTCTTTCAAGTGGAGTTTCATACCTGGTTTTCTGAATCCATCACTGCTCACATCAAGTGATAGATGTTGATTCCATTCTGCAGACTGGCGTCTTCTCCTCCTTTTGCCCACATCATCAATCTTATCTCTTGAATATAAAGTAGTGTGGTTGTAATTTTCTCCTCGATCCTTTCTACCACCAGATTTCCTGGTATTCCCATTGGAACGCAGCCCGCTGCTCTCCTTTAAATTACCAGTGGTTTGTTTTATAGCCCTAGTATCTCTGTTGATATCAAGAGGTGTCACATCTGATTGGCACCCATCTGTTTGCTTACATCCCAATGATAAATCACCCCTAATCTTATCTTCGGATTTTGTAAACTGTTCTGCATCAGTTACTGTGATACTTTTCCTGCCATTTTGTTCAATGCACTTGAAGTTGCTGTGTCTTGCATAGGCCTGGCTATAATCACCTCTTGATTGCTTACCACCTGAAGAAAACTCTAAATCTGAGTTTTCCTTTGGGTCACAACCTGTCACAGGCCCATTTCTTGATACCATCCTGTTCCTCCCACAATTGTACCCGTGTCCACCACCTTCACCTTTATAACAACGCCTTTCAATACCAGGGTGCTCATCCTGACTGACCTGCTTATATGGCAGTGGAACCCTCCAACCACTGCTCAAATCTTTCAAACCCTTCTGAGAAATGACTCCATCAGTATTTTTACAGTAAAGGAAGTCTTCACAATCATTGCCACAATTCATAGATGATGAAACCATGACCTTACCAATGTTTCTCTTGTTCTCTTTCTTCTCTTCCTCTCTAGCCTTATCAAAAAGTTCTCCAGGTTTCTTATCTACACCCTTTACAGTGTCACCATCTCTACTTCTCTTTTGATAAATTTCACATTTTCTGTCACTCTTCTCTCTAATCACATTCATCATCTCCTCCAAATTTTTTTGCTTCTCAAATTTTCTTTTCGTTTCTCCATCTAAGCCAATGCTTTGCTGGTGTTGTGGTGTATCAAGATACCTCAAAACCAAATTAAACTTTTCCTCCAAATGTCCAACTTGTGTTTGTAACTTTCCCAAATCATCACTGGTAACTGAATGAACCTACAAGTAAAATTAAAGCAAAGGTATAAAGCACAAAGTTCACAAAGAACCCACTAATCTCCCTAGTTTGGGAATCTACAATACATGCAAGCCCTGACACTTAATACCTCCTATCACTGCATGTGACCCTAACCTACCTGAAGTTATACCTGGCTAATGGAAAGATGGCTCAGTAGGAGGGAGGCCATCATCTGATGGGGAGTGCCTCTCAGTTCTTCATTTGCCAAGTAAAAAGCTCATGCATTTGTAAACACGAGCTACGGAGGCACTATGTAGATACCACTTTGACAGGGTTAGCAGTACAGTAGGTATTTGGTACACGATATTTATGTGCAAAAGCCCTGTTTTGTCCATCTTCTGACTTTTGCCTGTATTTCAACACACTACAAAAAAGAAAGTGAACCTTTCCACATTTGGGCCAAATATATATAAAAAAGAAAGAAATCACTTGTTAAATACTTCCCCCACCCCCCCCCACCCACATCCCCACCCCACCCTGAAAATAGCCCTGATCTGATTTTTTTTTTTGTGGCATTTCTTACAAAGCTGAATCTGGTCCAAGTTTAAGTAAAAATGTGAATACTTTGTCCAACCAGAAAGCCCAAAGGCTTAGTGATTCCTTGCCGAATGGGGATGCTTTGTTGCACTGAGGTTTATCCCTCAAATTTATCTTTCTTGACTACATCATTTTATGTTTTAATAATTTGACCTCTGATGACCTCACATGACCTTTGAACCCCACCAAATATAACAAAAAAGAAAATCTGAAGTGTCTTGAAAGGGATTCAACTCCAATGGGATCTTGGATCTGGAAAATTCTTGGAAAATTTTGCTTTTTGACCTCTGGTGACCCTAGATGACGATCTTAGGAATACTTGGGATATTTTGCTGTTTGACCTCTGGTGACTCCTGATGACTATCTTGGGAATTCTTGGGAAATTTCACTTTTTGACCTCTGGTGACCCCACACAACAATCTTGGGAATTCTTGGGAAATTTTGCTTTTGTTTTTTGGCCTCTGATAACTCCAGATGATGATCTTGGGAATTCTTGGGAAATGTTGATTTTTGACCCCAGTGACGCCAGATTACAATCTTGGAAATTCTTGGGATATTTTGCTTTTTGACCCATGTAACAATCTTGGGAATTTTTGGGAAATTTTGTTTTTTGACCTCTGGTGACCCCATATAACAATCTTGGGAATTCTTGGGAAATGTTGCTTTTTGACCCCAGTGATGCCAGATTATAATCTTGGGAATTCTTGCTTTTTCACCTTTGGTAACCCAAGATGACCTTTGACCGCCACCAAAAACAATAGGGTTCTTCCTTACATCATGACAAATCTCTATACCAAATATGAAAAGTGTCGGTCATTCCTATCTTGAGATATCGTGTTTACAAGCCGTTTACGAGGTTTTCGCAGTTTAACCTCTGGTGACCTCAGATGACCTTTGACCTCTACCGAAAACAATAGGATTCTTCCTCTCAACATGACAAATCTATATAGGCCATTCCCATCTTGACATATGGTGATTTCAAGGTTTTCAGTCTTTGACCTCTAGTGACCTCAAATGACCTTTGACCTCCACCAAAAACAACAGGATTCTTTCTCTCAACATGACAAGTCTATATACCAAACATGAAAAGTGTCTGTCATTCCTATCTTGAGATATCGTCATTAACAAGCTTTTCTGCTTTTTAAATCCGGTGACCCCAAGTGACCTTTGACCTTCATCAAAAACAATAGAGCTCTTCCTCTCAACATGACAAATCTACATACCAAATATTAAAAGGGTCGTTCATCCCTATCTCGAGATATCGCGATTACAAGGTTTTTTGGTTTTTGACCTATAGTCACCTAAGATGACCTTTGACCTCTACCAAAACAACAGGGTCCTTCCTCTCAACACGACAAATCCATACAGGCCACTCCTATCTTGAGATATCGTGATTTCAAGGTTTTCTGTCTTTGACCTCTGGTGACCTCAAATGACCTTTGAACTCCACCAAAAACAATAGGATTCTTTCTCTCAAGATGACAAACCTATATATCAAATATGAAAAGTGTCCGTCATTCCTATCTTGAGATATCGCCATTACGAGCTTTTCTGCTTTTTACCTCCGGTGACCTCAAATGACCTTTGACCTTCACAAAAAACAACAAGGTTCTTCCTCTCAACATGACAAATCTATATACCAAATATGAAAAGTGTCAGTCATCGCTATCTCGAGATAGCGCGATTACAAGCCATTTATGAGGTTTTCGCAATTTAACCTATGGTGACCTCAGATGACCTTTGACCTCCTCCAAAAACAATAGGGTTCTTTCTCTCAACATGACAAATCTATATACCACATATGAAAAGTGTCCGTCAATCCTATCTTGAGATATCGCGATTACAAGCAGCGTCACAAACAAACACACACACACACACACCCGTTTACGGCGCCGATCGGGGACATACACAAATAATGTGCAAAGTGGGGACATCCTCTTCCTCCTAGTGAATCGGGGACAATTACAGGTTTACACACCAGGAAACTGGGGATACCGCAAAAACTACACTCACATTTACACATGAATGAAGACTTAAAACATGCAATTGGGGTATTACCTCAGATCAATCTGTAAAGTTGCAGGCACATATGTGACACCCCACTTTGCATTATTTTAGGCTTTCTAGAAACGGGGATATCCCTATTTCGCGGAGTATCCCCATTTCACTAGTAGTTTTTCCTGTGTGTATCCCGGATTCACGCCCTAAACAGACCCACATACACACACACACACACGACATCACCATCGCATAGATTCCTTGCCTGCCTACGGCAAGGAATCAAAAACCATGCATTTACCTCATTATACCACAGTTGGGAAACATTTCCACATTCAAAACAATATTCAGAACAATTTGTTTCAACTACATTTAAATGCATGACTCTATTAACTCATTGTTAGAAAGAGGAGCATATCAGGGCTGGGCTCATTTTTATTTCCAGTTCTATACATGTTACTTCTGTCAAACAAAAAAGCAACCTCCCACACTGGCAAATTTTATGACCATACACTGCGCAAGTATTTTATTCTTGACAAGGCCTTACACATGTCATTATAAACCACAACCCACACAGTTGCAATCTTACTATGTCATAATCCACGTAATTACACTGATAACAAGGCGTCAGTCCATGTATTTGCAAATCTCGCCTCCCTCATAAATCACCTTCCCTCCATCATATCTTGTAGAGTAGTTAATGAAATTTGTTCACAAGCTGACAGGCAAAAATGGCTAAAAATCACTTTTCTTCAACACCATGACCTTTGACCTATGATGTCATCAATACAAATGCATAAGCTTTATCGTCAGGCATACCTAACTATCCTTTTAGTTTCCATCTGATTGGCCTAAGGGTTTAACAGTCCTGTTTGTGACGCACTTTCTTTCACACGATTTATGGCCGCTCTAAAAGAATGTTTTCGGTTCTCAGACCTTCAACATGTGACCTTTGACCTGTGACTTCATCAATAATGCATACATAAGTTTTTGTGATCAGACAACCTACTGACCAAGTTTGAACTTGATAGAACCTATTGTTTAAGAGCAGAGTTTGCGACACACTGTTTTGAAGGATCTAGGCACAATTAACCTTTGCGAACAGGGCATGTTTCCCAATTACCTGTAATTCAACTGTCATCAGATTTTGTAGCATCAACAACAAACAATACATACAATGCATTACACTTTCGAGCTAAAGAAAACAAGTGAGTTGTTATAATTTCCTTTTCAGCTGACACACTATTTGGCAGCTGCACAATATGGCCTTCCATACACTCACCTAAAAGAGAAAGTTTATTTGATCACTAGCCAAGGACAAGGTATGAAACTCTGTGAATTACTACAATGTCTTTTAAAGTAAAAGTAAACCTTAATTCTTGAATCAATAGCATATTACTATTTCCTGGTATTTCATTTCCAATGTCTGTTTCAAATCCTGTTTATATCACATTTCACGATTACACTTTCACATGGATCTACTTCATGAATAAGGTTTGAAGTTTAACATCAATACATTGGGTTTACAAATCTTATTTTTTCATTATGTTTTGGCCCTTTCTTTTTCATATCCAGAGTTTCATATTTCACTACTTCATTACAATTCAAAGACAAGAAGGTTATTAACAAGGAAGGTCACTCAGGGAATAACTTAGTGTTCAAAATTTACTACATAGCAGTTTTTAGGTGTCTGGGGTTCTTTATCATCAAATCATTGAATACCCTATTGTTGTATGCACAAAATCTGCAACACAGTTTTGCATTTTGTGTAGCAATTTGTCCATTTTGTGTAGCTAAATGTGATGCGATACCAGATAAATTATTCTCTAACACTGACATCAAAAAACATGCAAATCATTAACTGGTATGCCACAGGATGCTTCAGATCAGAGGTGCAACCAATTTCATCAGAAGTGTAGCTGCTGTTGACGGCCATACCCTGACAGTTAGTGGGTGAGGGGTGGGGGATAAACAAGACTATAAGATCCATCAAGGTTACCCTCTATGAGATACCATACTTACAAGGTTTCACCATCTGACCTCTGGTGACCACAAATGACCTTTGACCTCTACCAAAAAATAGGATTTTTTTTACAAAGTATGGGAGCATATGTCCATATGCTAAGTATGTGCTCCATCACTGTTACCCCTCTTGACATGTCATGCTTGTAAGCTGTCTAGATCACTACAAGCACACTGTACATTCAGCATTCAACCCTGTTAGCCTTCCTTTCAGTTTCCTCCTAGGTAATTGTGGTTATGGGGGGTGGGGGTGGGGGTAATGAGCCCAGAGTGTGTCATAAATACTTCTTTGATCACACCAGAGTTTGCTCAGCCTGAGGGCTAGCACTGCAGAATTACCACAAATCTTACAAACTTAGCTGAACTTGCCAATTAAGTAATCACTCTTTGTGTGCAAAGTATGAGTGTGTGTGTGTCAAAACCTCTTATCTCAGGCAGAGTTTTGGAAAAAATCTGGCAAGTTTTTCAGATAAAACAGATTTTTCTTAACAAAATGCCTCAATGCCATTCCCAATCCCCACCCCCCCCCCCAAATTTCCAGCTATGCCTTGTGCACCTACTTAAATTCTATCATAAATGTGTGAAGGTGTGGGGTATAATTTTTGAAACGCAACTGCAGTTATGATAAGGGTGGAGTCTATCTTATGCAAAACTGAAAAGGTTTCTGAGGTAAGCATTTCTAAAAAAAGGTACACTGTAAACTTAAATCAGAATGCAACCATTTAAGTAAGCCCTGTTCAGTCCATCAGTTTTACAGAGGACAAGAAAACTTTGAAGTGAAACTTATGTTCAGCTAGTATTAATCTGATGTCAAATTTACCATCAGTGAGGCTAAAAAGTATAGTCATGAATGATTTTGGCTCTTCATACAAAATGCAAAGTCACATTACAGGGCCTAATTATACACAAAGCAATGCTTTACTGTATTGTCTGATTTACACAGGCCAACTGCATTTTAAACAAAACTTGAGATCAAGCATAAACCTTCCTGCAATATGAGCCCAGCTCATCGAGAATTAATTGCGTGAAGCTTTTGTCAATCTCATTAATACTCAGAGCCCATATATAATTAATTATTACAACATAAGCATTTTGTTAAGTACGTATTCATAGTGACTTCAATGGAGTTAAACAATATAAAACTTGTTGAATGAAAGTAAAAGTACCTTGACCTTTTCAAAACAGTAGGAGCATGTGATACAATGGGGAGTACTCAATTACAGAGTTTTACAAAGGAACAACACAAAATAAAAACACATGGCAAAAGACAATGAATAGAGATGTATATGTCATACAGTAAGTGAAGCAAAAACAATTATAATAATGTAAAGTAGCAAAAACTTTCACAGATGTAATATGAAAAAGCTTTGTTGTATTTTCATTTTCAGGATAAACACACTGTAATTTGAGATACTCTGAACTTAGTGTCATAGTGAGTAAGTAGTGCATTCACCATGGTAAACTGTGAAAGAATAAAGTGGGTCAATGAAAATGACATTCTTGGGGGAGGGGAGGGAGGCGGCAAAAAGAGCAGTTTACATTAAGTCGTATAGGAGTGATGGATCAGGTTTACTTCAAAACTGTGCCAAAAAACTAGTGAATTACTCAGTTCAAACCCCTAGCTGGGACTTAATGACTTTATTTGGGGCAAACTGATGAGCACACAATTTTTATACCCTGGACGCCCACACCACCCGCTTTAAACTCAGCAGAATTATTCCCAGGTCTATCACCACCTAATCCGGATCTACATGTTGAGTCTACAGTAAGCTGTATACATGAGTCACCACTGAATACAAAAGATAAAACTTACTAAAGATCCAGTATAGGACTCTATTTCCTTGTGACATGTGATACATCTAGAGTCATTCTAAGGAAGAAAAAAGTTAGACACATGAGAAATCATGCTGGTTGAAAAACAGCCTACTATGCTAAGGGGTGAACCCAAGATTAGACTGAAACATGACATACAAAAAGTGTTAACATATTGGTTTTGCACGTGTAGCACATGTCATGTACAGTAGTAGGAACAATACAAATGGCACATGGGTACAGTCATTAAGGTCTTTCCCCACCCTTATTTTTTGCTTCAATCAACCTAACAGCACTTAATGATTTGCACTCCTCGTACCCACCTAAGTACAGTAGGCTCCACACATTCCTACTAAGCAAAGGTTCGTACTGTGCATAGGATATTTCTTTCTAGGTCAGATGAGCCATTTTGCCTCAGAAAAACTTATTTTAACCAAAAATGTTGCATAACTTTTGCATTAAATCTACCAAAGAGATTGCTTTTGCCCCAAATCTAGGGACTCCACCCCCTTCCAAGTACCCCTGACTCATATGTCTATGCATACTACTCTTTGAACACCAGTACTTCCAAACACATTTCATGTGAGGGGGTAGTTTTCAAATACAAACTTATAATATATTTAAACTGTTCTTAAATGTTTGATAATTACAGGGATAAGCAGTCATCCCATATTGATTTTGAAATGTTAGCTAATTTGTAACAAATCTGCTCACAATTCTCTTGCGAACATATTTCATGACGTTTCAGGACATAATTATTAAATATAACTTCCATCATGTTAGGCAGTAATAGCAGGCAAACAATCAAATAACATTATACAAATCTTCATATCCATTACAACATTTCTGTTTCTCCCTTGTCTCCACTCTCCTGACCCACTAATTCCTGAGTATCAAAGAACTTTAAACTGATATAATCAATCCTTGCCACAACCTCGTTCTAAAATGCGAGCAAAATCTTTCTAATCTCCTCTTTACTTCCCTTTCAAATGTTGAGCTTTCAGATTTTACAAAATGAACCATTTTATATTTTAGGTAAAAGGAAGGACTTATTTTGCATGATATTAAATTTTATAATAACAATATGATAGCATGATTAAAATGAAACATACATTACATAGACTTGAGGGTATGCTAATTCAAATTGGGACAACAGCATTTGTCTTTTGGCCAATGAATAAGCGACAAATGTATTCAAATAAGGAAAAAACTATCTTTTCTCTTGCTAGTAAAGTTTGCTCCTCTGCATACTGAATTGTATATAGTGCCTGCTTAATATGATCTTTGTGCTTTCCCTTGATCCTGACAATTTTTTATAAACTTTGACAAAAACCGATCTATACTATTATGTATCACACAGAGTTATTAAAAGCACGCTTGGGTGTAAGAAGTCCTAACTTGGCAGCACAGCTAAAAACATTTCAAGGAAACCTATTTCCCCCTGGTGTATCCTGTAACATATGGGATCAAACTCTATGGAAGACCTGTGGGCCCAAACATTGGAAAAATACCTTTTAACAAAACCAACTAAAGCTAGATCTATCAAACATTCATCTAGAACTGACTTTCTCAAACTGAACAGGTGTGAAGGGGTACTGAGGTATTTCCAACTTCCCCATGTGTACTTGCATAGCCAGATTTTGTACCCTCCCTCTCCCTCCCTCCCTCCCCCTCCCTCCCCCTCCCGCCCCCTCCTCCTCAAAAATCTTTAACAAACATGGTACAAACACATGATCAAGCTAGGGATGAATAACTTTTCCTCTCACAGGTAAAGTTCACTTCCCTACATGTCCTGCATTTAATACCCGCTTAATTAAATCTTCGTGCTTCCCCTTCAGTCTTGCACAGACTCTCCAAACAAAGCCATTTTATTGCTCACATGTCTCACATCAAGCTATTAAAAGGAAGCTTTCCCAACATTAGTACACCTTTGGAACTCTATTAGAAACACTTAAGTGAACCTGTTGCAGTTAAGAAGTAAGCCCATTACACAGGAGATCAAAATTCATAGAAAACTGGTAAAAGTTGATATTACATCTGTCAACAAACCCTATTAGAGGTAGATCAAACACTTACAGGGATGGTTTTCTCCAATTGAACAGGTGTCAAGGGATGCTGTAATATTTCTGACTTTTCCTCACACACTTGGCCAGTGTTCAGCTTATCTGTCTCTTGTGGATGGGAGACATGTACAGCTGAAAGTGTCTTGGCATACAGCATGTTTTCAATTCCCAGGGTAGAAACTGAAGAAGACAAAACAACAGAATTTTATTTTGTATGAACTTGGTACAACACATTCTCTGGCCTGATCTTATGAGATGAAAGGGTAAGTTCCAGGTGAAAGCAAGGTATAAATAAAAATCTACCATGTATGAAAGACAATATGCATGCAAAACAGAAACTGTACAGTGTATGAATACAAGGTTTATTTTCAGCAGTACTAGTGGAATCATAGGAAAATACAAATGACAATGATAAAATAAGAACACACCGATATGAAATTAATTTCATTGTTTCTTTGAATATTTCATAAGATTTAAAACCACAGACAAAACCTATCCATAATTTTCTCCAGTATTTCATTTAATATTGCATATTGAGCTTTAAAATTTCCTTTCATGTCCAAATCTAAAGTTGAATTAAATTAACTGACCAAAACTGTCTCCTATTCCCCTTCTCCTGCAAATTTAATTTGATGCATTGTAATTGATATTTACAAGTTTAAAGGTCTGCTATCTTCACCCCTTCCATCACAGGATCAATCATTTCCTTCATCTCCCCCTCTCATAGCCTCTTCCCTCCTCCCCCCTCCCCCTCCCCCTCCCGATGTGAGAGACTAGCTGTACAGAAAGAAGACACTACTTTGAAAGATTCTGAAAATATTAAAATAAAAACAGTAACTTACCCCATCCCACACATGACTGTAGCACAGAAGTGATTGCCTTGGTCATTTCTTCATTATTCTGATTTTCCATTAGCATGTGGACCAGCAGCACCATACCATCACAATCCACAAGCTGTTTCTGACTTATTTCTGAACATGTAAATTAACATTCCAATGACAAAAGGATTAAAAAATTTTAAATCATTTTAATACTTAAAAGATTGTTAATCATATGTTTAGTCTAGCATAATATATACAAGTTATTTTAATATAAAGCAATGGTTAATGCCTATATGATTACTGTAAATTAATATGTAAGGACTTTAACATACTATCAACCTTTCAAGTGGACCTAGGTGAAAAGTAGATAAAACTAGGATAAAGATTCTAAAAAACAAATGAAGAAAAGTAGAATTTTGTACACTAAAACTAGGCCAATAAGCAAGTTCAATAAATCAACTGCACATGGGCACATCCTCCAAATTGTCAGGATAAATATAACACACCGATACCAACAACACATCTTTCAAAATTTGAGTTTACTTGAGAAATTTGCAGGTTGCATCATCCTTTTTTAAATCCATCAAAAATATAAGGAGGGTTCTTACGTAGGGTTTTGTGTCCTGGACTGCATATAAATTGCCTCATTTGGTATAAAAACTTGTATTTTTAATCTGTAGGATGAAGACCTGCATTTTCGTGCTGTTAGGCTGGCCACTAGGCTCAATGATATAGGCATGTACTGCACGAAAATTGCAGATGCACAAAGATTGGGGACAGAAGTATACTATGTGCTGAGATCAGTTTGTTTTAGCCCACGTAAATCCCACAATTCCATTTGGCATCCAATAACTGAACTCACTTATTTTAGGACTTTTGCAAGTTTTCATTTGTCAATACTCAGCAATGTTGAGATCATCATAATGACTCTTAAGATATTCCTGTGCATTTCTTGTAATTAAGTCAAAACAGTAGGATAAAGAAGGCAATAAGTAGGATGAAGTAGTCCTGAGATGTAGGAGGAAGGTTCAAAAAGTAGGAGAAAGTAGGATAAGCAGGAGTCACTTTAATACCTGTACTGTACAAAAAGAATTAATTTAAAAATTACAGGTAATGATTAACGTTTTCACATAAGCATTTGTCCCCGCCTAAAGAGTATCACCGTTGAGTTTGAAAGTGCCTTTGCTGCATTAATCAGTTTTACACTAAACAGCAATGTAGCACAACATGTTGACACGCCTGTAGCCAGACAAAGTACTGAAGGGGAGGGGGCTAACTAATTTTTAGGGGTGGTGAGATACAATGAAATGCACTGAGGCAATGGTAATGTTTTCTGTCTAGGGACAGGGAGAATTTTTCTGGAAAGTGCCACTCCCAACCCCCCCCCCCCCCCCCAGCTTTAGGCTTGGATGTCAGCTGACCACACTTGTGGAAATCTGTATTTCAACGATGTCAAAATATGATTATGCTATGATACTTCAATACAAGTTGTCTACTAAGGCCCTAGCAGGGAGGCCAATTCTAACAGGAAGCTTAAGTTATCAGATATCACAGACAGTTGAGTGTAACAAAGAAAAGAGAAAAGAGAGGGCAGGATACTGTTAGACAAAAAAGGATTACAATGAAACAAAACAATGAATATTATGAATTACTGTATCTTTTATGTCACATTAGAGGTAAATGAAAAGGGTAATAAAGGGGCGTAAGAGAGTAGAGGGAAAATCTAAGGCCTTGAAGGTAGTTATTTTACCAAGCTAAATGACCACAAACATGGAGAAAGTTTACGGCTTATAAACTACTATTCACATCAAGTGGCTAACCAACTCAACAATTTAGATTAAGTCTGGTTTAATAGAACTTTCAACAGGCCAGCTCAGATGCTTGAAAAGAGTATAGATAACTCTTGGATGAAAAAGCCACCTAACTGTGATCCGGATCGAACCCTGAACCTCCAAGTTGCTAAGCTTCATCCTTTGAAATGTCACTGTCTTTATCCACTAGGCCACAGCACCAGTAATTTATATCCTGGGCAATTATAGGGCATGTGTCTCTGAGCCCCCCCCCCCCCTCCACCACCATCCTTCCCCTCTTCTTAGCGAAACCATTGTGGTAAATTGCCACTAGCTAGCTATAAATCCTTGATTCCTCAGCCACTTTGGCTATTTGAAACAGACATGTTTTCTGAAGTCAACATACATTACTGGTTACATCATATGTTTTGTTTACACAGAAACACTCAGAAGTCTCCTTTGAAACTACAATAACTTCCAATTTATTTATTTGGCATACCAAGAATATTCACTTTAATAATGCACTCATATTGACTCATATTCCTATTAACTCTAAACAAAAATAGAAGCTAAAATACAACTAAATTAACCCCTAAAGTAAGATCACCGTGTTTTATTTTGTGCACAGACGTGTTCTACATTACAAAAAGCACTCTGTGTTGCTTTCAAATAATTGTTGTGTTGTTTTCAAATTAAGGTAGTAAGACCTCAATCACCTAGTGATTAGGAAGTCCCTTCAACAGTAATACCGCAAAGATCTTAAGAGCAAATCTCCTTACAGCTGTTGATAGCATGAATAGCTTCAAGCAAAACACAAAAACCAATTTTCCTTTCCGACTCTTAAGTGCATAATGGTAGTTTATAGAGATCTGAAGTGACAAATGCATGGGAAAATTAAAGTTTCTTTTTTTTTTTTTCTTTTTTTTTGGTGTGAATCAGTTCAGTTTAAAAGTCTAACGGCAAAAAGTGAGTCAAGATATTACCATTTGTAGGACACGACAAATAAAAGACATTGTTGAATTATTTTTTCTTTTTTTTTTTTCTTTTTCTGAAAAAGCTCCAGGTCATTGCCATAAAAAGTTACAAGACAAATCTATCATGCAATTTTGTGGCATGTAGGTACATGCAAAATATAATTTCCAAGGACTTCAAAATTTCTGACTCATCTAGGCTGTAGTAACACCATTGTAGTATGTCTTATTTCATAATCTGTTACAACTTTAACAGCAAGCCATTCTTAACTTTAGGCATATATTTTCAAAAACATTAGACTAAAACTAATTATGAGCAAACATGTACAATCATAAAGTTTACAACTGATTGACATTTATTAAATAAAGTTAGGGCAAGTTCCTAGGAAACACATTCATTAAATTTCATGTTTCCTTTCAGTACCCCATTCTTGTTAAAGAAGCTGTTTGTCATACATATTACATGTTACAATAACCACTTCAAATGTGCCCTTGTAAATCCTTTTCTAAGAAACCTGTCCTCAGTATGACTGTTTTGGACAAATAAGTTGTTGTAAAATCAGGGTGCACAGACTAGATAAACACCTTGTCTTCTGTTTAAAAAATGTATACCAAATTGTAATGGAACTTGATCATACTTAATTACTGTTTACTACATTCCACGCCTACAACAGTGAAGAAACTTATTTAAGTGATTTTAAAGTGCAACCAATGTCCAAAAAAAGGTCTGTCTGAATCATTTCCAGACAATTGAACCATCTCACTTAACTTTTGCAAACATTTTACCAGGTCAATCACCAACACAAACCTTGTCCAATCATTTACTAATTTAAAAGTAGCAACTTCAACCAGATAACCAAAAAATGTTAACCTAATGAAGATTGTCAGAAATCATGCACAAAGGAAATTGCTTCAAAATCTGATGATCTATGTCAATTTCAATTTTCAATTTCCTTAACACTCATTTGGAAAACTATAATTATATCATACATAACAACATGTAGAGTTTGATATTAGCATTAAAAATATGATTTTCATAGCAACAATGAATACTACGATATGCAATATCAACGTGATAAAATTAAGAACAATGGTTGAGGGGAAGCACAAGAAAGCTACTGAAAGCTTGTGGCAGTGATTCCCCTGGAACTAAAGCACATGAAAGCAACAGAAACCTTCTGAGAGCTTGTGCTGGTGATTCCCATGGAACAAGAGCACACATACATGTATATACATAACTTAACTTGGTCAGAAAATGTTCTTTCCAAATTAGTGACAGTAAGGCAGACCAGGACATTGCCCAGCAAACTGGGAGTCCAAAAAGACATGTTACCTCTAAAATTAGTAATACATGTCCTATAAACAAGTACTACTGATGTAAAGCTCACTTCCTTTGGTTTTTAGTTGTTACATGTTCGAACCTCTGGGGTATAACTTCCGTCAAGAGGTTTTTGTTATCTCTAAAATTAGTAATACATGTCCTATAAACAAGTAATATTGATGTAAAGCTCACTTCCTTTGGTTTTTAGTTGTTACATGTTCGAACCTCTAGGGTTTGACTTCCGTCAAAAGTGTCCTCTCCAATAAAAAGGGCATTTCACTGTTATACTATTTTTACTAACATCAACATTTAAATTCACTGTCATGGTTTTAATAGTGCTAACATTATTCCCTACATGCATCCTTATGTCTCATTCACTTGAACGCTCTCACAGTACTGATACTGTCAAAAAGGATGTCATCTCTGAAAATGTACATCTCATCTGTCCCTACATTTGTGGTTAAAAATTTGCTGTTGCTTACCAAAAAATTACCAATTTCAGGATTGTGGGTTCTTTATTTAGAAAGAATGTATGCAGTATAGTACACCAGCATCTGGTAAATTATGCGGGCTGATGAGAATTTGTCCATGAGAGAATTCGCTCCCTTGAAAGTTGGACAAACTTAATCTTTCCTTGAAGTCCTTCCTTGTTAAACAACTGACAAAAAAGCCACATTCTTGCAGATTACATGGTTCAGTGATCGTCTGTATTTCTACAGGAATGTGCATTCCCAATCTTTTGTCGGGCTGTGAAGACCTGGTAGGAATTCCAAGGACATTTTGTTGTTTGTGGTTCTCTATTGTTAAACCAGAATGCAAAAATGCATTGAGGTTTCGATGATATATGTTCTATTCCAAATAATGCCATGATGTCCCATATCTTTCAGTCAATGGTCAAATGCTATCTTAACATGTTGGAAAAACACAGTTTTGTATTCCTATTTAGTCTTGGGAATTCTTGGGAAGTCTGCATTTTGACCTCTGGTGACCCGAGATGACGATCACGGGAATTCTTGGGAAATTTTGCTCTTTGACCTCTGGTGAACCCATGTAACATTCTTGGGAAATTTTGCTTTTTGACCTCTGGTGACCCCTGATGACCTTTGACCTCCACCAAAAACAATAGGGTCCATCTTTTCACCATAACATATCCACATACTACGTATAAAATCTATCCAAGCTTTCTCCCTTGAGATGTTGTGTTAACAAGGTTTTCAGTGTTTGACCCACCCCTGGTGACCCTAGATGACCTTTGAACTCCACCAAAAAAAGTGGCGTACATCTGCTCACTATTACACATCAATTTACCATGTATGAAATCTATTCAAGCTTCCTACCTGGAGATATCGTCTTGACAAGGTTTTCAGACATTGACCTCTGGTGACCCCAGATGACCTTTGACCTCCACCAAAAACAATAGCATTCATCTTCTCACTATAACACATCTACACACTAAGTATGAAATCTATCCAAGCTTCCTACCTGGAGATATCGAGTTAACAAGATTTTCGGAGTTTAACCACCAGTGACCCCAAATGAACTCTGACCTCCACCAAAAGTGATAGGATTCTTCCTCTTACTATAATGCATCTACATACAAAGTATGAAACTTATTCAAGCTTCCTACCTTGAGATATCATGTTAACCAGGTTTTCAGTGTTTCACCCCCAGTGACCCCAGATGACCTTTGATCCCCACCAAAAATAATACGTTTCTTTCTCTAACTATAAGGCATCTACATACAAAGTATGAAATTTATCCAAGCTTCCTAACTGGAGATATCAGGTTAACAAGGTTTTCAGGGTTTGACCCCTGGTGACCCCAAATGACCTTTCACCTCCACCAGAAATGATAGGGTTCTTCCTCTTACCATAACGCATCTACATACAAAGTATGAACTTCATCCAGGCTTCCTACCTCGAGATATTGTGTTAACAAGGTTTTCAAAGTTTGACCCCCAAGACCCCTGGTGACCTTTGACCCCCACCAAAAACAATAGGGTTTTTTCTCTTAATATAGGGCATCTATGTACCAAGTTTGAGAACTGTCAGAGCTTCCCGTCTTGAGATATCGTGTTAACGAAGTTTTCAGGGTTTGACCCCCGGTGACCCCAAATGACCTTTCACCTCCACCAAAAATGATAGGGTTCTTCCTCATACCATAATGCATCTACATGCAAATTATGAAATTCATCCAAGCTTCCTTCCTCAAGATATTGTGTTAACAAGGTTTTCAGAGTTTGACCCCCAAGACCCCTGGTGACCTTTGACCCCCACCAAAAACGATAGGGTTCTTCCTCTCAATATGGGGCATCTATGTACCAAGTTTGAGAACTGTCAGAGCTTCCCGTCTTGAGATATCGTGTTAACGAAGTTTTCAGGGTTTGACCCTCGGTGACCCCAAATGACCTTTCACCTCCACCAAAAATGATAGGGTTCTTCCTCATACCATAACGCATCTACATGCAAAGTATGAAATTCATCCAAGCTTCCTTCCTCAAGATATTGTGTTAACAAGGTTTTCAGAGTTTGACCCCCAAGACCCCTGGTGACCTTTGACCCCCACCAAAAACGATAGGGTTCTTCCTCTCAATATGGGGCATCTATGTACCAAGTTTGAGAACTGTCAGAGTTTCCCTTCTTGAGATATCGTGTTAACGAAGTTTTCAGGGTTTGACCCCCGGTGACCCCAGATGATCTTTCATCTCCACCAAAAATGATAGGGTTCTCCTTCATACCATAATGCATCTACATGCAAAGTATGAAATTCATCCAAGCTTCCTACCTCAAGATATTGTGTTAAGAAGGTTTTCAGAGTTTGACCACCGGTGACCCCAGGTGACCTTTGACACCCACCAAAAACAATAGGGTCCTTCCTCTCAATATGGGGCATCTATGTACCAAGTTTGAGAACTGTCAGAGTTTCCCTTCTTGAGATATCGTGTTAATGAGCAGTGTCACAAACACACACACATACACACCCACCCATACACATACACACACACGCCATCATGAATGATATAGGTTTCTCTTATCATCGAAACCAAAAATCGGCCAAGTCATGACGTCCACTTTCAAGGGGCAGATTTTTCTAACGCCATGAAACACTCTTGTCCTGGATATTTCTAAATCACTTTGAAAGTTATTAAAAATTGTATGAAGAGACTTCAATTAACCGTTCTGTTTTTACTTACGTATCTATACTCTCTGTGCAGTCTATATAGTCACTTGGTTGCTGCAAAAACATTCACTATTACATCTCCAATGAGGACATCACCCTTTCACTTCGGAGCGGACAATAAATTTGACATTAATTACCGTGAAATGGTTAGTCATAGGCATTTCATACTCTCTTATCTCTATCAGTCCTGACATAAATCACTTGTAGTCGTGATTACTCTTTTAGAGTATGATTATTCGCACTCAATACCTAAGTTGCAACTACTTGACTGCAAGTGCTACCTGTAATGCACTGTTTAAATATAGCCTGACCTATCTGAAAAATCACCAAAGCGGTTTGTCACCATTTGTTTATTGCATAAGAACAGTGATACCCCAATACAGTGATATTCCCAATACTGTGATATAATACAGTGATATTCCCAATACTGCACTGCAAAAGGAATGCTATTTATCAAAGTCTGATGTTGTATTAAGAGTTGGAAAGATTCACTATTGCTGTATTTTGACAAAATAAGGAATAACTGTAAACAATTAATTGCTGTAATTGTGAGAAGAGCTACTCGATTAATTGACTACAAAAGAAAGGGCTGACAATCGGCACTAATCTCCATGTCAAAAAAAAATGTTCCCTCCAAAAAAAAAAGCGTCCTCTCGGACTGATACCTGGCATCGTGTATCTGGCTGATCGGTGGTCATAGTGTTATGAGCACAAATGTGGGAGTGGACAGACATGTTTATCAACACAATTGAAAAGAACTGCTCTGATCTTTATATCTCGGGATCCAATACTCCATGTACATTGTACTAATGTCACCTGTAGTAGCACAGGCAAATGGCAACTTCAACTTAATAAAATACATACTTCAAAATTCTGAGACGTTTCATTATTTTGGCATTGTCCATGCATCAAACCAAGGCACTAACTACTGTGAAATAATTAGCAACAGGAATTTCACACCCTATCTCTATGTCAAACAACATCATGTCAAAACATCCACTCCGAAAATAAAGTGCCCTCTCCGAACGATAATTCTGATATCGTGCTGCTGGCTGATCAGTAAGCATAAGTTTAAATATCGGCATGCATTAGCAGACTGACTATGTTTATCAATATATTGGAGTAGAACTGCCCTAAGTGATCTTTATATCTCAGAATCCGAAACTTCATACACCCATATATCACCTGTATAAGTCACAGACAAGTGTTAACTTCCTCTTCAGCCCAATAAAATATACAATTCAGACTTATGCCATGTATTTCTATTTCATATTCTTTGCACATCAAACCATGTCATTCAGATTCACCCCAATCAGTAAAATGACATTATATTGGTAGTAGGCTGATTTCATGTCCTCAGAACTACATTTTAACATCACACACCTTAAAAACAATGTAAAAAAAATTGTGGATACTTGAGCTGTCAATGCATTTGTCAAATCTTATGTTTGACTTGAGTCCAAAATAAAATGCAGTAATAGAAATTGAAGAAAAATAAACACCTTTCTTCTCACTCCCAATTGAGACTAACTGATGTACCCTTTTTGCAAAATATGTCATAACACTTTTAATTCCAAGCTAGTGTTAATATTGTGCAATTATCCATGAAAACACTTTAATGATCAAGAGCTGTGAGGAAAAGTCAATTTAAGATTTCTCATATTTCACACTACATACACACATAAACTCCAATATAACAACATGGACATGGCATGCCAGTACTACCCACTTTGGCCACTTCTCATATGAAGTTACCAGATAGGCATATCTCTGAGAACGCTCGTTTTAGAAACAAACTAAACAGATGTTTAAAACACAGCTTCCTAAAAAAGAACACAAACAAAACAAAACAAACTTATGGTTGACTTAAAAAGTATCACTTAAAGAAATGAATCAGCAATATATGCAGGGTTGATCCCCAGCAAGATCATAGCACAGGCACTTTTCTACCAATAGCACTTTAATTTTTCCGTTAAAATTGAGAAGATCCCGATGTGAGATGAAACTCAAATTGGAGGCCACCACAAATAAATTGTAATTAAATTTCCCCCATAGGATCTTTCCCATCTACGTCCACTTAGCACCAGAAAAAATATACCAGAAAATATAATACCTTGAGGGTCTGAATTATGCATACCTGATGATCTTGTTATCACTGATATTGTCAATATTACTTTCAGCTTGACTTCAACAGATACAACTTGCAGTGACAAGACTTGAACAAGTAGAGGTATAACCTTTAATTCTGTCAGGGTTTGAATATTCATTTCTGTAGAAAAATAAAACAAGTGAACATGATACAAAGAAACAAAAGCCTCACATTTTGCTTTTGCAGATTGGTTCTTAGAAGAATGAAAAGTGTAGGTGGGGAGGGGGATATGTGGAAAGGGAAAAGGTGGGGGAGGGGACATGGGGATGATATGCAAGGAAGGGAATGTAATGAAAAATGAGATAAGATTTGACATGTTCCTATCGATGTTATGATGGCCCCCTTTTAATTATTAGATGCACAGGGAGGAACATATCTCATAATAGATTGGAGTAAATAAACACACAAATGCTATAGTCCCCCTTTCGTATGGGGGTGGGGGAACATTTAGGCATGGAAAACATGTAATGTACAGTTACAGTTAAACATTAGGTGGCATTAACCACACTGACATCAACTGATATCACGGCGCCCTTTCAATAAGCTTGTTCAGAGTTGTGATGTAGAAGTGCAATCACCTAAAGGTCTGGTGACATGACAATTAAATAACGGGATATTTGACGTAAAAAGCATTAAAAATCCAGAAAATACAGTAGCTGCAATTGCCATCAAATCCATCAAATATACTTACCAACTTTTACAGGGTAATTTCTATTTGCATCATGAATAAACATGAGGTCAATATGCAATTTGTGATGTCAAAAGATGGACACACTAAATACGACTAATGTTAGTCTGTTTTTTTTTTCAACATTTATTTCAAGGCCACTTGGCACTTGCTTGCAGCATTGTTATCCCTGGGATTTGTTATGCACGTTAAAATTGCTCCCTTGAAACATATTGATACCACTTACCAAACTGTCTGATCAGTACAGGTAACAGACAATTTATACAGGGTTAGCAACAGAAATTGCAACACTGTGCAACACTCCACAGTTGGAGGTTGGTCATTGTTTTGTACTTTGCACACTACACATCAATTAACTTTCACACATGCAAATATCAGAATTTACTCATGACCCAAGCATGACCTGTTCTAGCCTATATGGTGTATAGGGAATGGACTTTGGCTTTGAGAGAATAAGTAAAAAACAAGGTAACTATGTTTTAAACAATGTCATATTAAACACATTGCCAGCAATGCTATAGTGCCTCTTTATTATGGATGAGGGGAAATGGGCATGGAGAGCAGATTTTCATGAGATGTATCATTTAACATACTGGCATGTATCTCATAATGCCCCTCTACTATGGGGTCAAGGTGGGGAGAGGGGGGAGAAAAGGTTTGGAGAGCATACATAATTCAAAATGAGATGGGTATAAAACACAAGATATCAATCCTTTAGTGGGTATCACAAAGAAGGAGACACAAAATTATTTTGGTTCACCCTCCACGTTAATCTTGCACTGGTCTTGTAAGGATGATCAGTATATTCATTGTATCCAAAGAAGCATTGGCCATGCTTGGCTGTGAGACAAAGATACTTCGCCTATCAAAGAAACTAAGCTGGTCAATTATGTTTGGGCATAGGAAAGGGAATTACTTCTGCATACCTACCGCTGGGGGTTAAAAAGAAACGTGTTAGAATAAGCAGGTGAAAAAAGTGCTTGCGATAAAAAGTGTTCCTTTTTCTGACATAGGGTGTATACAGGTAGAATGCTTTTTCTATTAGAGAGAGGAGCAGGATACTACAGACTCTGTTAAAGAGAGCAGAACAGTTTCTCCTCTACTAAAGACAGCAGTTGGTTTTTCCTATTTTGCTAAAGCAAGAAGTTTTCCTCTGGCTAAAGAAAGTCATGGTTATAAAAGTTACAAACAATTGCTGTTACATCTGGACTCAGGAAAAAGAACACTTCAAGGAAGTCCTAAAGTTGTATTTTATTTCATTTTATCAGACTTTATCTGGGTTTGATATATGCAGCCAAGAACTTAGACAGTGTGGGCTGATGGTTTTATATCGTATAGTTTGAAAAGTTTGAAAAGGTTGATTTAGGTAGCCATTACTATGTTTCAAACTCCTGAGAATACGAGCTAGCAGAGGACATTGTGTATTAAAATGCCTATAATTCATTTAATGCTGGGTTTATTTAAAATGTATAGGGCTACTACTAAAGAGAAAGATATTGCAGCAACTAAGAGTAATTTTATGGAAGTCCAGATATTGTATATGAATTTAGGCATCAAATTTTGTAGTAAAGACAGCGAAAATGTGGGTGAGAAAAAATTTTAAACGGGAAAGGGTCGATCTGTAAAACATGGTAAGGTTAACAAGAAAACGTGGAAGTACAAAGAGTTCTTTAAATGAAGTCAACCATCGATTTTATGTATATTGTGTGTGTAGGTATGCAGGGTTGTCACCAGGCCAAACTTAGTGCCAGGAAATTTTTGACTGTGACCCTTTAAGTGATCACCATCCTGGGATTTAGAGAAGGTGTGGATATTTTTCTTCACTCTAAATTAATGCTCCAATGGGACGTCTCATTTCTGAGATTAATGTTTCATCCAAATTTTTTTCAAAAATCATGAAGTTATAGTACCATTATTGGGAAAAGTGCTGGGCATAATGTTTTCATTTTAACATGAGTGGTTGGTGCAATTCACCAGTCCCAGGTGAGGCCGCCCAGTGCTTCCCGGCGTAGTGACATCCCTGTAAGTATGTATGAGGAGGGTACTGGGACATTTTTCTTTGTTTGTTTCATAGGGCTTTTTGTGGGATTTATGGTACCAAAATAAACCATTAGAAGTAGCAACCACAGAAGTGTCGTTAGTTTTTGGCCTCCGTTGTGAGTCTCCATATACCCCACTCCTGACAGTGGGGTATGAGAAATATTGGTGTATAGAGCTTATGCACCTACGTCACGTTTCTCTATTTTTCCATCCAAGCGTACATTGTGCAACAATTGTTACTAAGGTGCTATCGTGAGCGCGTATCTTTAACACACCTACTACGTATGGCAGTTCCATCCAGTAAGCCAAATTGAAATGCGCTGACGTCACGTGCATAAGCTCTATAGATAGCTTTTAATGTATCTCAAACTTTTAAGATCTAAATAATGATATGTGAATTTTATGGTACTCTACTACTCTCAATGTTGGGTTAAAATGGGTTTTCAAAACAACAAACAATAAATTATCAATAGCTTGAATCCATATACAACAACTGGCTTCCTAGAATCTAAGTTTTAGACCACTCTTGTGTGCCTCAAATTGTCTCGACGTTCTACACACTAAACGTCAAAATGATTAAGCATCAATTTAATCATTTTAAATAAGAAACAGCAAAATAACTGCCACCACTGCAGTAAATCATTGTACTGACTCTCAAATTATTGCTTGCCCTGAAAAATTACTCAATCCAAGTCACAAAATTGAGGCCTGAGTCAAAACTTGAACATGTATGCTGTCCAACATATCTTTTCAAATATATAATTTGGTTTCTTGGGACTGGAAAGGCAAAGAGTGAAGGGTCGCTGTAAGGACAGCCTCTTTGTTTCATATTAATAAAATTTTTCTTTCCACTGTCACCAATAAAGTTTCCTTGAGTACACTCTAGTGCCATAATGCTCATCACTTCTCTTGTAATTATAAAGCATCTGAAAAACAATGACAAAATTCACAAACAATCCAGATACGGTTCCAAACATGCAAAAGGCAAACAGTTGGAACACTTGCGTCTACACTGGCAATAGAGGAATGAGCTAGGAGAAGAGTTGAAAGGGCGATATATAATGCCACCTGTGCTAAGAGTCTGCCAAACAGGTATTGTTAGGCAATTAGGGGAAATACATATGTAAATAGGAGGTAAGGAGGAGCGTAACAGACCTTTTTTGAGTACGCTCTAGTGCCATAATACACTTACCAACTCAAAGACTCATCTCACTATAAACCTTGTGCATGGTCAGTCAAAGGAGGGTCATTGACCATGATGTGACTCAAGTGTACGTCACTGTACCCATATATATTGTCAGTCACCAAAGTTACTAAACAGTGAGTCACTTGTACTAGATTCAGTCACTTAATTGCTAACCATGGTTGAGTCACTCTGAGTCAGTTGTTACACACATTATGGTAGTTTATGGAAGTTGTCAGAAATTTTATTGACTTTCATGTCAGTCAAAAATAGCAACGAAAAAAAAAGTTCATCACTTCTGTGACTCAGAGATGTGTCACTTTATGTTAGATGTTATGGTCACAGACTTGACTGAGGTTGCCTCTACATACACATTTAAAATGTGCAATGACTGACTGTTACTAGGCTTTGGGGGGCACCATTCAAGTAATAAACTGATACTCTGCAACCAATGAGATACATTAATTTCAAGCACTCCACATGATTGACTGCGCAGAAAATGTAATTTTCCTGATCTAACATGCACGATAACCAGGATAACAAATTTCTCACCATGCTAAAGGGGTAGAGGAAAATGTTACTACATTTACTTTATTTCCTCGATAGGCATGAGAAAAAATTTTCTCAAAGTGGTACCAGTGTGTCTTTTTAAAAAGCAGCAGCTCTGGAACTTTGTGATATCTTACATGAGTTTGAGACTACATCACCAGATGCCCTCTTTGTCATTCATGGAGATTTCAATTTCTGCAGCCTTAGAAAGAGCAATGTACATTTCTACCAATATGTTACTTGTGTAACTCGAGGTACAGCTACCCTAGATTTGCTCCATTCAAATGTTAAGGACGCATACCGGTCCATTCAATTACCGCCGCTTGGAAAGGCCAATCATAATCTGGTTTACCTAATACCTAAGTATAGGCCAATTGTTCAGCGACAGAAGCCGAAAATCATGACCGTTCAGCAGTGGAATAAAGATAGCTTAGAACATCTCAGAGCTGAATTGGATGCTACTGATTGGAATGTGTTTGTAGATGCTGATGGAGATTTAGATGACTACCAGAAACAGTAAGCGAGTATTTTAACTTCTGCGACGATCTTACAATCCCAACAAAGAAGACTAAAGTATTCCCAAACAACAAGCCATGGATTACAAAACGGGTTAAAAGCATTATCAACAACAAGAAGGGGATTTCTGGCAACAGGGATCGTGAAGACTTAAAGCAAGTCCAGTATGAAGTTAAAAGGGTTATAAGGGAGGAAAAGACAACTTACAAGGACAAAGTTGATGGATATTTTACTGGGAATAACATGAAGCGAGTCTGGGAAGGTTATGCGCTTGATGAGTGGCTACAGTATTACGTCTGAATCTTATCAACTGCCAAATGGAAGTGTAAGCTATGCCAGCGATTTGAATAAATTTTTATAACCATTTCGACCATCATAATTTTTTAGCTGAACGTAACAGTTTAATCGATCTATCAGATTCCAATTCTGATATAAGGACTACGGAAAGTGAGGTCCGTCGTCTTTTTACTAAGCTCCATTCTTCAAAAGCTTTTGGACCAGATAAGCTGTCACCACGAGTTTTAAAACACTGTGTAATACAATTAGCAAATATATTTACGTTCATTTTTAGTAGGTCTTTTATAACTTCTATTCCCAGTTTAGGGAAGCAGTCTTGTATTATACCTGTACCAAAGACTAGTGCAATATCACGTTTAAACCACCTGTTGCCCTGACTGCAGTGCCTATGAAAGTATGCGAACGTATATTTTTAGAACAATTTAAACCACTTGTTACACCTTTTTTAGATAGTCTACAGTCTGCTTATCAATCGAGTCGCAGTTGTGCAGATGCCATTCTTGTAATCCTGAAACAGTTGTATTCTTAATTAGAACATCCAAACCGAGGAAATCATGCTCGTGTCATGTTCTTCGATTTTTCTTCTGCTTTTAATACCATACAACAGCATGTTTTAGTAAGAAAACTTCTCAGTATGATGGTACCAATCGGCCTTATTCACTGGATAATGAACTACCTCACAAACAGATCTCAATTTGTTAGACTAAGCCCTTCTTGCCTTTCTGATGTAATTAGTTCAAATACGGGAGCTCCACAAGGTACAGTTTTAGCACCTTTTCTATTTACGTTATATACTTTTGCACGATCCTCTGAAGAGGGGTGCTCTCTCATCAAATTTGCAGATGACACAGCCTTGGTGGGATTAATTAGTAATGGGAATGAAAATGAATATTTTAGCCAGATACAATCTTTTGTTAATTATTGCGATTCAAATTTTCTAGAACTGAATGTTTCTAAGACGAAAGAAATGCTAACTGACTATCGTCGTAACAAAAGTCCCTCACCTGTTATTATCAAGGAGGCTGCAGTTGAACGTGTTGATTAGTATAAATATCTTGGTGCTGTACTGAACAACAAATTGACATGGGGAGATCATGTAGACGTGTTGGTTAAAAAGTTTAACTCCAGATTATATTGTCTTCGTAAATTGTCAAATTTTAATGTTAGTTTGAGATTTTAGGTATATTTTATAACTGTACATTTAGCGGAGTGTGGACGTACTGTTTGATCTGTTGGGGTGGTAATATCAGTAAAGCAGAATTGAGTCACATTGAAAGCATTGTAAAAAGAAAGCAGGAAAAGTAATTGGGGAGCCTCAGCCAAATCCACCTACCAGTGCCTCTTACAGTCCAAACAAGACTCTGTTTGGGATGATTCTACCCACCCTCTGTATGATGTGTTTCATGAGAAACGAATAAAGCGAGGCATTGGTAGGCTGAGACTTTTGTGTTTCAAAACTAATAGGTACCTCAATTCATTCGTCCCACTTGCAATAATGCTTTTTAATGATAATTTACTTTGTTCATTTCAATACTTTTACAGTTTACTGTATTATTTGTATATAAAAACATTTTTATTATTATTCCTTTTTAAGTTGATTTTGTTTGTTACTCTGTTTACTGCTGTTGAGGCGAGTACCTGAATTTCCTTTTTATGGAGTAATAAAGTTGTACTTCACTTCACTTCACTTCACTTCACTTCACTTACTTTAGTTTATACTTACTTTACTTCTTTACTTACTTTACTTAACTAACTGAACTTAACGAACTGAACTGAACTTAACGAACTGAACTTAACTTAAAACTTAACTGAAAACTTAAACTTAAACTTAAACTTAAACTAACTTAACAAATTTTACTTTAAACCTAAAATTAAATTTTACTTTAACTTAAACTTAAAACTTATACTTAACCTAACTTAACTTACTTACTTACTTGCAACACCCTCCACCTCATTCAAAGTAAAGCCTAGATGTGTTACGCTATAATTTTCAAATTTTCGCTGACAACAAAAAATAAATGTATCGAGGTTCAGACCGCATGTCCATTGACCTGGGACCAACTCCTTCAAACAACAGTTCCGCAAACAGTGAGTGATTTAGTAATCATGGCTAATTGGAAATCATTGCTAATTAAGCAATGGCAATGAATCAGTCATGGCTAATTGAAGTGAAAGAAATAAGTTTACAGTTTTTTTGCATCTACAGTTAATAGTCCCCTAATCACCCATGCGGGTCAATGAATTTATACTGCAATCTAAATGAATCAAGCATGGCTTTACACCAAACAGTGCTTGTCTACTAGATACTAATTTCTCTTTATACAAAGATGTCATCACCACAAACTAATTGAACAATCCTGTCATAAAGTACCCCAGCACAATGCCATGATCATCACACAATTAAAGAGAGAGCGTGATAAAGACACGCTTCTCAAGGAAACTGGTGATTAAAGAATTCATTTACAACCATCCCCTAAGTTCCTACAATTTAAATATTCATAAATAGAGACATTTATATTTTACACACTAAGCTTTGAAATAATCAATATTGGCAACAACCCTGGTGACAAAAAGACACAAATAGCAGCTTGGCAGACTAAAAGCATTTTGTACTATCAATCAGGACTTTAACCATCTTTAAAAACTGAATTGTAGTAAAATTCTACGTGCTCATCAATTATTTCAGAAATGCTCTCAAAAAGCATGCTTTTATCTTGTATTATATATAATATAAATTAGCCAGGGAAGATTAAAATGGCACAAACTGTGGCTTCTAAATGTTGCAAAGGGTAAATAAAAATAAATGGGTTAGTGATATATTAAAAGTTGGGCATGCATGCTTCACCTCAGTAACTGTCAGTTGTAAATATCACAAAAAAGTTTATGAAATATTTTGCTATGAATAATTTAAAAGTACTTGAAGCCAACCTCAACTGTAGGCCAAGGAACTGGATAGTATTTCTGTGGCACAATATTTAATTATTAGGCTATTATTTTTTGTATCCTTTAAATGACAAAATCTTAAGATTTTCAGGGAGATTGGAGACTGAAAGAAAAATATTATTTTGGATGCATATAGTGCACATCATGTTTTTCATTTGTTTCACAGTTCAAAGAGGTACAGTGATGTTTAATACAATACATGACTGCATCAGTAATGACCACCAATATATTGTAAAAGCAACCACTCTGAAAAAAAAAATACTAAAAACAAAACTAGAATCTGAAACTGTCATTAAAACTCTTGAATTGCTGGCAAATGTTTTATTTTTGAAGCAAAAAGTTGGGTTTGCACTGTGTGGTACAGAAACTTTTTGTACCTTGTAACTGAAAACATCATAGTTACAGACAGTATAGCAGAGATGTGTACGAAAAAGTGCAGCGGGGTAAAGGGCCCTTGAGGCATACTTTACAGACCTGCCAACATTTGAAAACTGGAAATAGGAACACAGCGGCGTAATTTTGGAGAATCCGCCGGCCTGGGGGTGGGGTCTAAGGGGAGGGGGTGTCCCCCTCCCCTTTGGAAATTTTTTGAAGTTCAAATACTCTTAGATTCAAAACGGTGGCATATTTAAGGAATATGTATCAAATTTTTAAACAGGCAAAATTACAAATTTTTTAGGCTGTATTTTAAAAATTTGGATGATTGGTAGGCCTAGGCCTATGTCTGCTGGAATTGCAGCCTAAACAAAAATGCAAAAATCAACACACCCCATCACAGTGATAAGTCTAAGGTTTTGTTAGTCTATAATGCAAGCAAATTGAACTTTGAACCAGTTCCCGGCAGTGCTGATTACATCCCTTTTTGCATTATAAGTGCACAAAATAACTCTTTCAGATCATGTTACTTGTTACTGTTAGGCTGGGCAGGCTAGGCTGCATGGTAATGTTAGTCATGTTACACACTTAGCCTAACACAAACTTCGTTTAGGCCTTGGCCTATGTGAACGATTCTTGGCGGGGTTTATGCAATGTATTCCGAAAAAAAAATCATATAAAAAATTCCCAACTATTTCATAATCTCCGCGACTTTCGTAGTTCAAAAGTTAGACCTCAACAGTCAACGTAACCGTTAAGTTCAGGTCTAGCCTAGGCCTAGGCTAGGCTGCACACATGTGCTATTTGGCTATGCCGCACTTTCGCTACGTTACCGTTAGGCCTAGTATGATACGGCGAACTACGGTACCGAAAAACGCCAGTAGGCTCGCAGCTCACTGTCCCAAAGTTTAATACTCAAAAACTTCGTTGCTGATCTTCCGTTCAAAATTGAACACTGTTATAAGTACTTTGTTCAATCTTCAAATATTCTTTTTCATCCTTCTTAATATCAAATAACAGCATTGCGATTAGTCCCACTGGTTATCAAACAAACATGCACTATGTATTGCGTATATACCGTATACGTACGTACCACCGCAGGTGCCACACGGACTTCGCGGTCGGTCCGTAGGCGCAGCTGTGGTGCTGTGTAAAACATTAACTACAACGATCGTTACGGATATGTACTGTCAGTGTGCACATATCCTGAGACATTTTAGCGCGCACGCCGGATGTCGCATACATATAATGCTGAAGTCTTGGTCATAGTGTTTACATATATGTACACGTAAAGCCCATACAAGTTCGATCCACGAATCATTAATGAGTTGCGTGACATGCTTTTTTAAATAATTATGTTGCAAGGATATTTCTTGTACTATTTTGGGGTGGGCGCTAGAAATCGGAACGTTCCGATTTTTTGCTATGTACGAACTCAAAAATCGGAACGGTTCCGATTAAATCGGAACGGTTGGCAGGTCTGACTTTACTGAGTGAAAAGGTGGAAGTCTCTGGAAGCATCTCCACAAAGTAAGGGCGATATAGCCCCCTATCCTTCCCGGGATCCCCCCCCCCCCCCAAGGTTATATACAGAGTGACAGGCAGTTCTATATGAGATGGCATTGGGTGACAGTAGCTTAAAAAGCAACAAATCTCCCCCCAGACAGTAAAATTCCCCTTACTCAGTTTACTTCTAGCTCCTCAACATTACAAAAAGAAAACCTATTTATTGTACCTCTCAGATAAAGCTCCAGTAGCTGATTGAAAAAGTTGCCCAAACAAGATCTTATTCACCCAATTAGAACACCTAACTAATGGGTATTACTGGAAAATTTTTTTTGACATGGAAGAAAAAAGTCTACAGTTATTAAAGTCAGGAGTTCAACTTGAAATGAAAAATGTTAGGCCCGTCTAGTGTAAAACAAAACACAAACAAGAAGGCGATCTAATGAGTTGCTGATCTCATCCCAAAACATCCTTTTGCTTCTCAGTTCCTTGTGCAGCAGGTATCTGTAATTTCATTGTAAACAATGGGTTGGTGCCATTAGGTCACAAAATCTGACAAAGAGAATTAATTCATGGTCCAAATTCTGCCTTACTGACAGTATGAAAAGGGTGGGGGAAACTCACTGTGTGTGTTCACTTTCAACTCTACATCTTTGAAAGACAAAAGACTCTTTGAAGGACAAAAGCAGTGGCACACTTTTAATTTACATGGCCAAGCAGTAGAAAGCTCCATCAAGGCATTTGTTGGTTTTGCTCACATAGCAAAAGTTTGGTGGATTTTCAAAATCCGAGACAACTCCTTACTTTACCTGACAATATGCAATATATGTCTACCATTAAACTTCGTAAAATATATACAATTACTGTGAGGGAAATAAAATGACATTTGACAGGCAGGCACGGAACGGTCAACTTCATTGTACACATTCCAAATGTTACGGCAACTGTATACAGAATGACCTCTCATCATACCTGAAAAGTATTGAAATGATGGTTTGTCTAATAGCTCTAACCCTGCCCACAGAGTGATGTGCACAACAGGAAAACATTAGTTTATAAGGAAAACTAATGTGTAGGAAGTTGGAGATGTAGGTACTAGAGCTACAGTTTTTGGTGTTTGAAAGTCCCTAAGTAAGCTTAACTGTCATGCACGTGTCCATGCATACTATGCAACAAGGGCAGACAAAATGGACATACAGTATACTGAAACACTTGTACATAATCCATCACACCAAGTTTGAGCTAATATGCAGCAAGCATTTCATTACATTTGGGATGAAACCACTAGTTTTTTTAAAGGTGTGCATCAAGATTCATCTACTCCTGAGCTGATTTTCCAAGCAAAAAACTTCCACAAATTTTGCAAACTAAGGAGTTTCTTATTTGAAAATCCGACTGCTGTGACTTTGGTGCCTATGGTGTTGAGAAGACTCTGAATGTTACAAGTTTAGGCTTCAGCTTATATATTACATAACTAAAACTCCAACAGTAGCAAAGGAAAGTAGCATGGATAATTTACTTCTCAGGGTCAGACTTCCTGCAGTCTACTTCAAGGGCCCATCAAATTGCCTCAGGCAGTAAAAGTTCAGATGGCAATCTGACTAAGGAACAGATTTTCAGATAATTTTCAGCTGCTTTCTTGTATGCAAGATTTAAAAGAAAAATTTCAAAGATAAACTGAAATGCAGAGATCAGAGAAGGATTCTAGCCTGCACAAACTAACCTAAAAAAAAAAAAAAAAACACAGCCTCCTCTTATACAAACTTGGACACATAGGATTTCTGACAAAATGCTTTCAACACCATTTGTCAATCTAAATCATATCAAGACAAAAATAGCAGTTGAAAAGAAAGACTCAACAAACCTTAAACATAACAATAACTTTAAAATACCTGATCTTCTGCTAAAAGGATATATGCCCCTAAGGTCCTAAAAGAAATACTTTGCAAAATGTTACAGGTTTATGAAAAACGGAACTTTGTTCTGAACTGCAGAGTGTTCACAAAAAGCTCCTTTATTTACTGCCATGTAAGAGACCTACAAATAGTCACATTATTAAGAAACTTCTTATACTTTTCCCAAAGTCTCCTCAAGTCTCTGGCAAAGAGCCAAAGGATGAAACCAAATGTTACTCTTAAAAGTAGTTAAATGCTCCCCAAAGGAGCTATGTACCCTGAAGGGACATGGCCTCTCTGACATATCTGAATCATGTCCTATGCAGTACTTTCTAATTAACCACATTTTCGTAATGGCATCAATGTAAGTCCAAGCAAAGGTGTAAAACTAAAAAGTTAAATGTTACAAGGGAAAGGGGTTCTCCCATCTCCCATAACTTGCACAGAATGGTATCTTCACACCCAAAAGCATAAAAATATTTCACCAATTAATTATTACAATCTGAATACATTATCATACCAATCGTTTAGCTTGAAAATAAGTCCCTTTCAAAACTTCCCTTCAAGTTCCCAAGCCCCCCCCCCCCCTCCCTTCTAGTAATATATGAAGCATAGCCAAAGTAGATGTCAAATGAATGCACAGTTGTGACAAGATGGTAAAGCCCACAATAAAGAATATACATACAGACAAGAAAACAACCCTTGTGCTCTTCAACCATGCTTGTGTTTACTTCACAGGGTCTCATTTCGCCAAATCTTCCTATGCCAAAACTAGTAAACACTTGTGATCAATACCAATCAGGTGCTAATGCAAGCACATGTCAATAGCGCCCTAAAGGTGTATCAGAATTGACATTTAATGGCACTTCATCTCAGATTAATCTGAAAGGCAATCTAACTCTTCAGATGACCATGAATAATTTAATCCTATTTTGCCAGTACTAATTTCAGGACAGAATTTGTTGTTAACTGTAACCTAATTCCCCTATGTTGTTGAGCTACTGTTGTACCAAGTACGGTCATCAGACCTATTAACGGAGCTGCTGTAAATTGAAGCAATGAACCAGTGATTGCGTACTTTAACTGGGAACCACAGTTTCCCCTAAAGACTGTGGTAGCCATGAATGATTTTAGGAAATGAAAATTATATGTTATGTAAAGCATTTCCAAAGACAAAAAAATCCTCTATGCATTGCATTTGTGACCTCAAATAACCTAATTATAAATCAATGTTATTTAAGCTCTCTGATAGTAACAAAACAATATTTCCAGGGAATAATTTATCGAGTATTGCATCGTAATTTGCTACACAAGCTGGCCAACCTGCTACACAAATGCAAAAATGTGTAGCACCTTTTTGTGTGTATAACCTATAGGGTTATCAGTGATTTTACATTACAGAGGGAAAAAATTCTCAAAACTGCTATGCAAAATTTGAATACTTAATTATTCCCTGATTTTCTCAAGCTTTAACTACAGATGCACCTTTTCACTATTGCACTTCTTCATTTCAATATCTGCAAATCAAGAGCTGCTTGTAAACTCTAACATTAATTAGACATTATTGTTCATCAACTCACTCCCACTATTTTATCCCTTATACCATAACACAGTAAAATAAATATTTTGGCAAAAAATTAATGTAGCTGAGAAAATATGATGAATTAAATTTATTTCTCCTGGTGAAACATAGTTCTACCAAGATGCACATACCCTTGTAAAGCTTGCATTATGAAACAAAAAGGACAACGCCAAATGTCTTTTGGCTTGCAGATAACAGTAACAGGGAACCAAGGCAAAGATAGGGCAATTAAAACCACAACTTGGAAACCTAATGGTACCAATTAGGTAGGAGTAATACAAGCTAGGCCATGATGCATAGCGTGTACATCATCCTTACCACTTTGCAGCACATCACAAACCATGCTTGTCACAGGAGAAGTCAGGTTAGGACTTTCATGAACTCTTGAATGGCAAAACAGAAAGGACAAGGTCAAATTGCTTTTGGCTTGCAGATACTAACCAAGGAACCCAGGGCAAAGATAGGGGAATAAAAGTCACAACTTGGAAAAAAAAAGAAAAAAAATTCATGCTATGATCTTTGGTGTAGGTATGAAAATTTTAGGAAATGCATCAAAGCTAAGTGAAGTGGTACTGGCAATTACTACAGACCTGCAGTGCTTTACCTATTCATTTCAGCTCTGGGGTGCCAAAATAAGATGACCAATTCTATAACTGTTTTGTACTGACATTATACCAATCAACTGGTTTGTGACAAAAACAGGAACCTGGTTTCAATCAATAATTCCCCTTTAAAGGATGAATTTACCCTTCAATGTTTCTTTTCTTACATACTTCCTAATTGTTGAATCACTACTATGAATTACAACTGAAGAAAGCAACCATACCATTACTCTCCATGCATTCAACCTACATTTCTCTCATCACTACACATAAAACGTGATTTTTTTCTCTTTTTCAGTCCTACAGGCCCACGCCTGGAAAACGCAAAAGTTAGGAGCACCATTAAATGTGGAACTGCAGTAAAACTAGATGTACAACTGTAATATGAACCGGACAATATCACATCTACTTTTAATACTTCCTAGAAAAAGTTTAATGAGGTTCTAAAAAAGCTTTCCAACCTTTCAAAGCACAATTAAACTAACAAAATTGCATTTTTTATTGTCACAACAGGTAAGAAATAATTTAAACATTTCCTGTTCATCCAGACACAATTCGTATCCTTCACCTCCAAAATACCACTTCTATTTCACACATTTGACAAGCAAAGCAGGTGGGTCGTCTGAAGAAATGAGGATCGGGTTTGTTAAATTAAGATTTTTTTTTCTTTTTTGGAAACCAGACTTAACAGTCTTAAGAAAAAAGATGTGACGAGTGTGCCAGCTACACTCTTAATGTCTTAATAGAGAATATTGTAGCAGCACTTAGTCATGCACGCAGAGGTTCTTGTATCATTTACACAATATTCTTGTAAACAATGTAATTCATCTTTGCCAATGATGAAGAACTGATAACTTCAGGACAAGGAGAACTTCTTCACCTTAAAAGCTTCAACCGTAGTCTTTATACAAAGAAGGATTCTTAGAAATGATGATCCAAACACCATAAGTTTCCCTTAAGGCTCCTTAAAATAAATGGCATTGCAACATAGCTCGTTTTACGTCTTTGTGAATTTAACAACAATTTGTATCAAATCTAAAGCCATATTCCTTTCAAAATTTAATCTAGAATGAAGATATCAAAGATGCAACAATTATGAAGAGACAAACAAGTCAATTTCCTGCAAAATGACTCACCATGGTCACAAGATGATATGCCTAGAGCTGTTACGAGTCCACTGATAGCATTAACAAGCTGGTGGTTTGGCTGTTTAACCAAAGTCTGCAGCAAATTCTGTAAACAGGATGTCATCAAGTTTATGCCTCCAAGGAGACCCAATCTTTCCTGGTTCATCTCTATAATTATGAGCAGTAAACAATTATGGTTATACGCAAAAACTGATTATCTGAGGAATGAAAAAAAAAGAAAAGAGTTGGAACTATGTTTACAGTATCACTGTTTAATTTAATCGCTTCCATGGTAAAGCAGTTGTGTATATTAATAGAGAGACAATAAATAAAGCCTTTGTGGAGGTCAGCTTTTAAATTTAAAACAAATGAGGAACAAAATTTGCAAAACAGCAACAGCCATGGTGACCTAAAGCTTCTCAATTTTTGCTCTTGGTTTTTTAAAACTAATGGATATATTATGTAGAGGTGTTATTGTGTTTCTCTCATTCTGTAGCATGGATGGCTTGGGGAATTGCAGTGATGTTAAAAATGTAGTAGAAAGTTGTTGAAGGACCTTAAAACAAACAAAAAAATATGTCAAGTATAGTCATGATCAGGTTGCATCTGAATAAAGTCCCTCTGAATGAAAAAAAGATTGACTTCCCATCATGGGTGTATTTTTTAGTATTTGCACTGGGTACCTGGCTACCCGGGTACCCGACCGACAAAGTTACTACCCGGGTAGAATACTTACTACCCGGGTAGCATTTTTCTATGGTTTTCTTTTTGATCTTCTCGAAATGTCATGGTTTTTGCAACTTACAAAATGTGTTTCCCTTCATCTCATTCATGATAATGTTGAAATGAAGTTGTTTTTGTCTCTTCCCGTACCTTGCTTTTGTTAAATTGCACTTAACACCGGGAACAAGTCCCGTGATGCGTGTTTCTAACAGTACATCAAGACGCACCCATACCAGATAAAACAATACACTGTACTATACTGTACATCTGCCTAGCCTATCTCCTTGATAAATGAACGTCAGAAGACAGCTCATATACAATTTGCACGCAGTGCGTGTGGATTGGTAACTTTGGAAACTAAGACCAAGAAGTAGCGTGAAAGAAAGTGCTGGAAAGTTTAGACAGTACATTTCTTTGCCGTATAATTCATAGACAGGTAGATATATTGGCTTTTATGTCACCAGATTTCATACTTGTCACTTAACTTAAGATGACGTGGTTCCATTATCTAAAGAAGTAAATTTTGGTAACATAGTTATGTATACATAAGCTAGGCAAATATTTTAACCAAAATAACATTCTTTTGTATCATGTCAATTGGTAACACTTCGTATTCTTAGTGGAGATACTTTTTTGGAAACAAAATTCACTTTACCAGCTGTAGCATGGTACACATTCTTTCAAGGGACACCTTGCTCCGTGTGTGCAGGAAAAAAATCTATCCTGAACGTTACTCCCTTAAATACTGAAATGATACCTATCTCTATGTTGCTCATAATTTTTCATTACTATTCAAACTATTTGCAAAATTTTTTGGGTTCAAAGTTTCCACACATATGGCAAAAAAGAGCAAAATACTGTCCTTTTTTTTGGTATACCCCACATGCTAAAGTGGAGCATGCCAAAGACACGTGCACTTCTTCGGTACAACATATCGTCAGGGGCACCCAGGCTACGAACGAACGTGCATATGTGATAACAACATACACAGTGTGTGCCGTATCATACCGTACATAGTTACTGGTACTGTACGGGTGAAATCTCGGCCCCAGGAGATGCAGCAGAAAGATTTTTACTGTCATTATCACGAAGAAACTGTGCGCAGTAGATAGTGGATTTTTGATAAGAGAAGTGAGAAAGCAGTTAACGAGAAATTTGAACACATGGTTGAGGTACTTCACAGTACAGAAGCTGAAGTGGCAAACTTAACGATATTTGTTTGTTACGATGCACATGTTACAGCACACTGGAAACAAAGCCACAGTAAGTAATGGTAAGACTTGTTTAAAATGTGGCTAATTGCACATTACAATAATAGCGCTTAAGTACATGGTCAAAGTAAATATCCTCGTCTGATTTTCAAACTCATGATATTAAGAACCAATGGCACAAATGAAGTAACTTTAGTAAAGCATTGTGATGTTATAGGTTTTATCAGATGATCGATCTGATCGGAGAAGAGGAGCCGATCGTTCGAGTCACGAATTGTACAATGCATACAATAAACTGAAGTCAGACCTTGCAAGGTTACAGTCACGTACCCAATGGGTAATGCTTTCCAGGTACCCGGGTACGAATTTCCTACCTGGTGCAAACATTAGTATTTCCAATGCACTTGCTGAGTCATTCCATTTACAAACAAATCAATTAATCCTTGTAACTCTAGCCAGTAAACATTCAAATTAAGCAGATGTCAATGAAATGAAAACTGTTCTATGTTACCTTCTTTTAGTCTTGAAGAATAATAATTTTCCCCCTTTCAATCCCTCCCAGAAGTGTGCTCTTGTAAAATTCCAATTTTTTACGTCTTCTTCTCCCTTTTTTTTCTAGCTTACTTCCCAGTTCTCACAAAGCCACAGTAAGTAATGGTAAGACTTGTTTAAAATGTGGCTAATTGCACATTACAATAATAGCGCTTAAGTACATGGTCAAAGTAAATATTCTTGTCTGATTTTCAAACTCATGATATTAAGAACCAATGGCACAAAGGAAGTAACTTTAGTAAAGCACTGTGATGTTATAGGTTTTATCAGATGATGATCGATCTGATCGGAGAAGAGGAGCCGATCGTTCGAGTCACGAATTGTACAATGCATACAATAAACTGAAGTCAGACCTTGCAAGGTTACAGTCAGGTAACTGAAGGGTAATGCATTCAGGGTACCTGGGTACCAATTTCCTACCCGGTGCAAACACTAGTATTTCCAATGCACTTGCTGAGTCACTCCATCTACAAACAAATCAATAAATCCTTGTAACTCTAGCCAGTAAACATTCAAATTGAGCAGATGTCAATGAAATGAAAACTGCTCTATGTCACCTTCTTTTAGTCTTTAAAAATAATAATTTTCCTCCTTTTAATCCCTCCTAGAAGTGTGCTCTTGTAAAATTCCAATTTTTTACATCTTCTTCTCCCTTTTTTTCTAGCATACTTCCCAGTTCTCATAAAGAAGTTTCAAATTTTAGCAATATGAAAGGAAGAAGAGCATAATTCTAAACCTGCTGCGACCAAGCACATCTTCCTATCTTCAATGGTCATCTCTATCAGACATTTCACAAGAAGGTCGACATTTTAATAAAAAGTGTTATCCTAAAACTGAAACTGTTTCTTTTCCTTCAACTTTCTGTTTGAATATAATGAAAAAGCATGAAATGAAAATATTTAACAGACTGATAGACATCTTATTCGAGCAGTGGGATGCTGTGGATGGTTGGCACCCACAACAGATCCTTTCTCCGTCACCCTGTGCACAGAGTGCCATCCTGGGGAGGGTGTCCCCTTCCCTCTGAGATTTTTTTTTTGAATGCTGAATAGTGCAACCTTTGAACTGATTGTATGTAAAACCAGAATGCAAAAATGCATTGAGGTTTCGATGATATATATTCTATTCCAGATAAAGCCATGACGTCCCATCTCTTTCAGTCAATGGTCAAATGCTATCTTAACATGTTGGATAAAGACAGTTTTGTATTCCTATTTAGTCTTGGGAATTCTTGGGAAATTTGCATTTTGACCTCTGGTGACCCCAGATGACCTTTGACGTCCACCAAAAACAATACGCTCTATCTTTTCACCATAACACATCCACATACTAAGCATAAAATCTATCCAAGCTTTCTCCCTTGAGAAATTGTGTTAACAAGGTTTTCAGTGTTTGACCCCTGGTGACCCTAGATGACCTTTCAACTCCACCAAAAACAATGGGGTACATCTTCTCACTATAACACATCAATTTACCAAGTATGAAATCTATTCAAGCTTCCTACCTGGAGATATCCTCTCGACAAGGTTTTCAGACATTGACCTCTGGTGACCCCAGATGACCTTTGACCTCCACCAAAATAATAGGATTCATCTTCTCACTATAACGCATCTACATATGAAGTATGAAACTTATTCAAGCTTCCTACCTTGAGATATCGCTTTAACCAGGTTTTCAGGATTTCACCCCCGGTGACCCCAGATGGCCTTTGAACCCCACCAAAAATAATAGGGTTCTTTCTCTACCTATAAGGCATCTACATACAAAGTATGAAATTTATCCAAGCTTCCTACCTGAAGATATCAGGTTAACAAGGTTTTTAGGGTCTGACCCCTGGTGACCCCAAATGACCTTTCACCTCCACCAAAAAAGATAGGGTTCTTCCTCTTACCATAACGCATTTACATACAAAGTACAAAATTCATCCAAGCTTTGTAACTGAAGTTATTGTGTTAACAAGATTTTCAGGGTTTGACCCCCGGTGACCCCTGATAACCTTTCACCTCCACCAGAAATGATAGGATTCTTCCTCTTACCATAATGCATCTACATACAAAGTATGAAATTCAGCCAGGCTTCCTACCTCAAGATATTGTGTTAACAAGATTTTAAAAGTTTGACCCCCGGTGACCCCAGGTGACCTTTGACCCTCACCAAAAACAACAGGGTTCTTCCTCTCAATATGGGGCATCTATGTACCAAGTTTGAGAACTGTCAGTTTCCCTTCTTGAGATATCATGTTAACAAAGTTTTCCGGGTTTGACCCCCGGTGACCCCAGATGACCTTTCACCTCCACCAAAAATGATAGGGTTCTTCCTCATACCATAACGCATCTACATACAAAGTATGAAATTCATCCAAGCTTCCTACCTCAGGATATTGTGTTAACACCGTTTTCAGAGTTTGACCCCCGGTGACCTCAGGTGACCTTTGACCCCCACCAAAAACAACAGGGTTCTTCCTGTCAATATGGGGCATCTATGTACCAAGTTTGAGAACTGTCAGAGTTTCCCTTCTTGAGATATCGTGTTAACAACGTTTTCAGGGTTTGACCCCTGGTGACCCCAGATGACCTTTCACCTCCACCAAAAATGATAGGGTTCTTCCTCATACCATAACGCATCTACATACAAAGTATGAAATTCATCCAAGCTTCCTACCTCAAGATATTGTGTTAACAAGGTTTTCAGGGTTTGACCCCTGGTGACCCCAGGTGACCTTTGACCCCCACCAAAAACAATAGGGTTCTTCCTCTCAATATGGGGCATCTATGTACCAAGTTTGAGAACTGTCAGAGTTTCCGTTCTTGAGATATCGTGTTAACAAGCAAAGTGTCACAAACACACACACATACACACACACGCACACACACACACACACGCACATACACGCATACATACACACACACGCCATCATGACTGCATAGGTTTCTCTTTTCATCGAAACCAAAAATTACCATTAATGAGTGAATGCTTCTAATTTTTTGACTGGAAACAAGGGTGGTTTAGATGAAAATGGTGCTATTTTTGGTAAAACTTTGCACCGATTATATGTTAGAAATTTGGAATGTGATTTTTTGAGCTGTGGCATGGTACCTTTCCAAGGGCTGGTATTCAGGCCAAGCTAAGCTGTCTGTCTTTCTTCACTTATACCATAATATTGTCTCCACACAATGTTCCTAAAGTAACAAAAATCAAACTTTGACAGACTCACCACTATTAGCAACTGTCAGTGATATGAATGAAGCCAGTAGTTTTGTAATCTCTGCATCACTCTGTTCTTGTAAAAGTTTCAAGACAACAGGGAAAACAGCAGCACAGAGTATCTGGTTTTCTTCTGTAATGTAATCAAAGTAGAACTAAGCAAAAATACCACATTGGTAATCATAGATGTATAAGCCCTTAAAGTTCGTGCAGAATCTGTAGAAATTTGGGCAAAATTCTTCTAACAGGCTAGGAGATTCAAGCCAAAAATTGTACCCCCCCCCCCTGCCAAAGCTAAATGACCACATACACCTATGATGATAATTAATGACTACCAGAAATTACCCACTTAAAGCAGAAATACAGACTCTGAGTTACCATAGACATCTTTGATGGAAACGCTTAGCAAGTAACTGTTCTTTGGATAACATATGTAGCAACGTTCCTGTAAGTGTACATGATTTCCTCTACAGTAGATGTTAGATCTCCGTGCAAGTCTTCATGTGTGTTACTATTGTTAGTTAGTTAGTTAGATAAGGTTTAACATCCCAGTTTCCAACCAATTGGTTCAAGTCGAGACGACCACGGCCTTTTTTCCAGTTGTGGCTCACTGGCTTGTTTTCCCTACTCCATTGCTTATTATTACTATTGTAAATGAAAGTCTCAGAACCAATACTTGTACTGATTTTTGTGACATTGCCAACTCAGCTGCCTTGAATGTAATACAATAATTGATAAAAACAACAAGTGTGGCAGTGACACCACAACCCCCATCCCCCTCCTCCCACCCCCAACTACTCACCATTTCCACAAGGATGGTTGAAAAAATAATAAAATTTCATTCACCAACACCTTAAACAGACATGTATACGACCACTGACCCTACCACTTCTTGCCATTGTAAGTCCCAATCCTTTTTCTATCTTCAAATACATTCAATACATCGCAATGCTTGCAGATATCACATGACATACCATGCAGGGTTAACACCAGTGTTAGCACTAGGTCTCAGAATTCTGGGAAGACTTTGGTTCAAAAGGAGGGATCTCATTAAGTTGCATCATAAGAAGTCACCTTTTTCCCAACAGGTTTTCCCAACAGATGTGGAACATCCCTGCACACAATTTTTAATACTTGCAGGATTCTTACGAAAAGTTCAGGAATGATAATACACCTCTACCTAATGTAAACACTGGGTTTACACAATATTGAGACGCCAAAGACTTTATCAAGATCAAGATGGCCTTTTCAAAGAACTAAGAATAAAAATTTATGTTGGAAAGACAAATTTGCACTAGTTTTTATACCATTCATGCACTGTAAACACATGCAGCAACATGACCTTAAAGGGAATATGACTTCCACCCAAAACCAGGGAGTTGCTAGCAACTCACCCAAACATATTAAGAATAGCCCTAGAGTTCTAAATACAGTTGATGACTGCACTTTGATTGATATTCATTCAAACAATATAGCTCCACTCTGGTTGGTCAACAATGAGTTATACAGACAGTCAGTTGTGTTCCCAATTAAGCTCACACACAGTGTGTGTCAATGTAAATGGCCTTGAGCAAGTTAAACTGAGTGCAGGCTAGCTATGTACTGTGGCTCTGTCTTGGAGGTGTCTCATGGTTTACTACATACTTGGTAGTATTTTCATGTGAATATTATAGACAGGTGCTTTCTGTTCAAAGTGGCGGAGGGGCTACAAGAAAACTTGTAATGTGTGTAGGTGGGAGAATTTTACTGTGTGGGGTGAGATTATAGAGCCTTTAAAGGAGTTTTAGCAGCACTTCATACAGATTTTGGAATATGATCATATCTCTTAATACAGCTGGTGACTGAGCTTTGATTGCTATTAATTCAAACAGTAGCTTTGCTCTTGTTGGTCAATGATGACTTCTGCACTCAGTTGTGTGTGCAATTTAGATCACACACAGTATTATGTTGATACATGGCCTTGAGCCTTGAGCAGTAAACTCAGTGCAGGCTACAGTACCTTTGACAGTGAAGCCCACGAGAAAGGTGTTTTTTTTTTTTTTCATTTGAATTTGTTCAGGGACTAGGAGGAAACTGAGTAGGGATAGTTTTCACTCTATGGGTGAGAACTGTTGCCCTTAAAGCACAGTTAGTCATTTGTTCTCTATTCTAGTTTTCTAAACACCAAAATCTGAACTGTCACGACCCCCTCACTACCCCACCACCATCCCAACTCCCATTCCCAACTCCACTTTTTCCATGTGTCTCCCATTTTCAAAGTGTGTGAACTCTCAATATGGAAAACATGCAAATACTCCTTTCAGCAGAGTGCTGAATAAAATAATTACTAACAGTACATATGTGGTGACAACTTACTCTGCTCTCTGCATGCAAACCCTGGGAATATAAACCAGGCAAATATCCCTCCAGCAGAGTGCTGAATACCATAATTCAGAACAATAAATGGAGGGATAATTTACTCTGCTACCTGGCAATTAAAATCACCATCCAAACCCCATTTATCGTTTCCTCTAAGAGTAACTTTGATACCAATAAAAATTCACTTCCTGCCAGATCCTGATACACAATAAATTATAACAGCAACAACACTCCATCAAGGTAAGCTGTATTTATTGAGAAAAAAGCTCTCTTTTTTATAAAACTAAGACATCTTTATATCCATCACTCTAAGATAAAAAGTCTTACACCACATGAACTGTCATGAATAAATACAATACTAACCATGTCGTGGATTATTCACACAGCTACACAGAGTCTTGATAATGTCAAAACACAGAGCCTTTTGCAAATCTTCTGATGCGGAGCTGCTTAAACTGCTGCCAACATTAAACCAGAAAGCCAAAAGGCTTAGTGATTCCTTGCCATATTGATATATTGTAACAAACATGAATCACCCACATGACAAGCATGAGATCCCTCACAGTTATCCTACTTGAGATATCATGTTAATACGGTCAAACGCTTTTGAAATCTTGCGACCCAAAATGACCTACATGCTAAATAATAACAATCCACAGGCCTAGTATGTGATCCCTCATAGTTATCCTCCTTGAAATATGTTAACTAGCTCTTGACCTTTTGTGACCTTAAATAACCTTCGACCTGCACGAAAAATAGTAGGGATCATCCACATGTCAAGTGTGAGATCCCTCACAGTTATCCTTCTTGAGTTATCGTGTTGACAAGGTTTTGACATTTTGGCCTCTGGTGACCCGAAATTTGACCTGCACCAAAAATTATAGAGATGATCTAATCAATATGGGCAATACACAAGCTAAGTATGAGATCCCTAACAGTTACCCTTCTTGAGATATCATGTTAACAATGTTTTGACCTTTTGACCTGTGGTGACCCTACATGACCTTTGACCTCCACCAAAAATAATAGGGATCATCTACTCAATATGGGCAATCCACATGCTAACTATGAGATCCCTTACAGTTACCCTTCTTGACATATAGTATTTACAAGGTTTTGACCTTTTGACCACTAGTGACCCCAAATGACCTTTGACCGCCACCAAAAACAATGGGATCATCTACTCAATATGAACAATCCACATGGTGAGTATGAGATCCCTCGCACTTATCCTTCTGGAGATATCATGTTTGCAAGGTTTTGATGTTTTAACCTCTGATGACCCCAAATGACCTTTGACCTCCACCAAAAATAATAGAAATCATTTACTTAATATGGGTAATCCACATGTTAAGTATGAGATCCCTCAAAGTTACCCTTCTTGAGGGTAAAAAAAAAAAACAACAGAGATTATCTACTCAATATGGGCAATCCACATGCTAAATATGAGATCCATCACAGCTACCCTTCTTGAGATATCATGTTTACAAAGTTTTGATCTTTTGACCACTAGGGATCCCAAATGACCTTTGACCTCCACCAAAAACAATAGGGATCATGTACTCAATACAGACAGTACACATGGTAAGTATGAGATCCCTCACACTTATCCTTCTGGAGATATCGTGTTTACAAGGTTTTGATGTTTTGACCTCTGATGACCCCAAATGACCTTTGACCTCCACCAAAAATAATAGGAATTATCTTCTAAATATGGGCAATCCAAATGCTAAGTATGAGATCCCTCACAGTTATCCTCCTTGAGAAATAGTGTTTACAATGTTTTGACCTTTTGACCACTGGTGACCCCAAATGACCTTTGATCTCCACCAAAAATAATAGGGAACATCTACTCAATATGGACAATCCACATGCTAAGTATGAGATCCCTCACAGTTACCCTTCTTGAGATATCATGTTTACAAGGTTTTAATGTTTTGACCTCTGATGACCCCAAATGACCTTTGACCTCCACCAAAAACAATAGGGATCATCTACACAATATGGACAATCCACATGCTACGTATGAGATCCCTCACAGTTACCCTTCTTAAGATATCATGTTTACAAGGTTTTGACCTTTTGACCTCTGATGACCCCAGATGACCTTTGACCTCCACCAAAAATAATAGAAATCATTTACTTAATATGGGTAATCCACATGTTAAGTATGAGATCCCTCAAAGTTACCCTTCTTGAGATATAGTGTTTACAAGGTTCTGACCTTTCGACCACTGGTGACCCCAAATGACCTTTGACCTCCACCAAAAACAATAGGGATCATCTACTCAATATGGGCAATAAACATGGTAAGTATGAGATCCCTCACATTTATCCTTCTGGAGATACCGTGTTTACAAGCAATTTCCAGGGTATTTACTATTTGACCTCTGGTAACCCCAAATGACCTTTGACCTCCACCAAAAAGAATAGGGATCATCTACTTAATATGGGCAACCTACCTGCCAAGTATGAGATCCCTCGAAGTTACCCATCTTGAGATATCGCGTTTACAAGGTTTTGACCTTTTGACCTCCTGTGACCCCAAATGACCTTTGACCTCCATCAAAAACAATAGGGATCATCTTCTCAATATGACCAACCCACACACCAAGTATGAGCTCAGTCATAGTTACCCTTCTTGAGATATCGTGTTTACAAGCAAAGCATCACACACACACACATACATACATACATACACACACACATACACACACACACACGACATCACCATCGCATAGATTCCTTCTGCCTTTGGCAAGGAATCAAAAATCAAAATGTTGCAAACGCTTTTGCATTATTTTGTGAAACTAAACCGTACATCTAAAATGTTGACCACTAAAACACAGGCAGGCGCAGCACTTCAGTATATGACATTACTGCGATAATAGTGACTTTTAAATTTTCATTGTGTTTTCCTATAAACTAAAAGAAAAACAAGAAATGATTTATTAAAGGCAATACCTCAAATTGCTTTGAAAAATCAACAAACTCTTCCAAATCACCTCATATCTGCCGTATAAGTTTCTCTGAAGATGCTTTTGAACATTACTCATTCCAACAAAAGGTAAGGCAAGGAGATATTCTCCATGAGTTTAACAATTCAGAAACAAAAAATTGTGACATGATCAATTCAAGCCATTCATGAATTAGATGACATGGTATACCAATTCTAACTGGGGTGACTGCATTTTCCCTTTAAATTTGAAAAAGAGGAAGGGTGCTCACAAACTGAAATATAACTAAAACATATTTATAAAACCTCATCAAATTTCTGAAATATTGTTTTTCTACAGAATTAAATTCAAGTTCAATTCATTTCTCAACTGTACATTTCTCATGCAATAAAAAAATGATCTTAAACAAGGACTTATTTTCTAATGCATTAATGGACACTAAAACAAGAGCCCAATGGGCACTGTGGTTCCTTGCTGAATGTAATGAAACTGAGCCAACTACTGAATGAACCAGTATTTCTGTAGATGCACAAAATCTGCTCTGTAGACAATGCACATCTTGTGTTAACACATTCAAGCATAAATAAATTGCTCTGATGGAATACAGGCACTTCAAGGGCTATCAACACAGACAGTATACAGTTACAATTTGTTTTATTCAATTGAGCAATCACAATTCATGCACGCTCAATGGTATCTGATCCAAATGATCAGTAACTTAGTTCTCTTTATAAAACTAACAACCCATAGTAGCATTTAATTAATCAATTCCAATTTCCAATTTCTGCAAGCTCACATGTCCTAATCTAAGGACAAATGTCTGTCTAGTGAACTTTCACAAGTCCTCTGCTTTGTGGGCAGAGAATCTTCTGCAAAATTAAAAAGGGTATTTGATGCATTTTCATAATGGCAGAATTATGGATTAAAATCGTAATACTATAATTTCAACTAAAATTGAGATACTTGGCATCTCTGAAAGATGTCCCACATCTTTCAGTCATTGGGTGAATGTGATCTTAACGTGCTGGAATGATACAGTTTCGTGCTTATATTTGACTTAAGGAATTGTTGGGAATTTGCTTTTTGGCATCTGGTGATTTCACCTCTGACACCCAACAAAACTCATGGGTTTTCTGCTGGATTTAATGCAACACCTCAAAGCATAAATCTCTTCAAGCTTCCTACACTGAGATATAGAGTTGAAAAGGTTTGCAGAATTTGACCTCCAAGTGACCCCAGATGACATTTGGTCTCCACCAAACAAAATATTTTCCCCACCATAAGGCATCCACACATTAAGTATAAAATTAATCCAAGCTTCCTACCTTGAGATATTGTGCTAACAACAAGGTTATCAGTTTTTGACCCTTGGTGACCCCAGATGACCTTTGACCTCCACCAAAAACTGTATGGCACAGCTTCTCACTATGGTGGATCTATATACCACGTATGAAATCTATCCAAGATTCTTTCTTTGAGATACTGTGTTAACAAGGTTTTCAGTATTTGACTCTCAGTGACCCCAAATGACCTTTGACCTCCACCAAAAATGGCAAAATTTATCTTCTCACCATAAGTCATCCACAAACCAAGTATGAAATCTATCCAAGCTTCCTACCTTGAGATACTTTGCTAACAACAAGTTTTCAGTGTTTGACCCCCGGTGACCCCAGATGACCTTTGACCTCCACCAAAAGCTACAGCATTCATCTTCTCACCATAATGCATCCACATACCAAGTATGAAATTTATCCAAGCTTCCTACCTTGAGATATCATGCAAACAAGGTTTTCGGTCTTTGACCCCTGGTGACCCCACATGACCTTTCACCTCCACCAAAAACAATAGGGCACACCTTCTCACTATGACAGATCCATATACCAAGTTTCAGTTTAGGCCAACTTTCCCTTGTTGAGATACAGCGTACCAAAGCAAGTGTCACACACACACACACGCACACATACACACACACACACGCCAAGCTGACTACATAGGTTCCTTTTGCTAATGCAAGGAACCAAAAATACTGATCATCAATGCTAGTGATATGAACCAAAAAAAAAAATTAAACAAAAAAGATTAAGTAAGAAAGACAGCAGTAACATGTAAGGATAGTTAGCAGTTAGGTTTAACGACACGAACACAGAAATAATAACTGCTCATAAGTAAAAGGAATGAAGTTGTTTTAAGCAGAATGAAGTGAAGTACTACATCCGGTAGAAATATAAAGTTGTTAGTAGAAGGACAATGTACCTCTTCTGTGGCTAACATTTATTTACAGTCACCGATCTCTAAGATCCCCTCATACATTAAAACCAAAAATCAAGAAAAAAAAAAGAAGAAGAAATTCAAGCATTACATGACTACTGAACTATGCATGCAAACATTTCATTGTACTTTCCTGCCTCAAGTTGACTTGAGTTCCCCCCTAAAATGTAATCAATGTCACGGATTCAAATAACTGTTTTTTGCACTTTCAATCTTTGGAATATAAACTTCATCGACCACTGAACATTGCTGACAGACAGTGGGCAGACATCCTTATCGCTGATTAAATTTACGGAAGTTTGCATGTAATGCCTCCTTCGGCGATGTGTTTCATCCCAAAGGGGATAAGTTACCTATCCTTTTCATAAATACTGTTTACACATCAATGATGAATGATTTTAAGAAAACCTCAATATTATCTTTCTTTTTTAGTGACTCCTCCACAAAACACGTTCACAGACCTCCTTCCAACTTTGCTGAGATAAAGCATCACTGTATAAACTATTATCTAGCAATATCACGTCAAAAAGAGCCAACTTCATCAATCGCAAAATTCCCTTGAGGCCACAATCTAATTTAAAGATGCTGAACACTTCCAAAAGAGGCGCTGTTATCGTATATACATCCAGGAATGAATCAATATAATGTGGGTTGTTGAATGAGTCAATCTTACTCTTGGAAAATTAAATGAAATTTCTGGTAAAAATTTTATTACACTAATACTTACAGAACTGATGATATAGGAGACCCTAACTGTATCTTTCTCTTCAACTTGTGTCAAAATTTCAATTAATTTCATTTATTTGTTCTCCACTATAATATACAATATGACAGAGTTACAGTTATATAGTCACAGAGACAATTCGTTGTAGTAGGGGAAGGAAGTGAACTACAAAACCTTGTAAGGCTTAACATCAAAGGCAGGACACTCCCTTGAAAAAAAGAAAGTACCATAGGAAAAGTCAGCATTTAATTTAAAATGAGAATTTCTTTAAAATAAAGGGGATTTAAATTTATACATAAAATTCTGATTTTGAATTTATACCTAAAAAGTGTGTTTTGCTTACAATGCTTTGATTTTTCTTTATATTGGCTAAATAAAACAATGGTAAATACTTACTTTAATGACTTCAGGAGACCATCAACACAACCAGAGCTTCGAAATAAATTTTGTCCTGCACCTAATGGAAAAATTATGGAAGGAAAAGAAATCATTAGAGAATTCATCACTAGTAAGAATTTGTATTTATGAATGTACATAGCAAGTTCAACAATTTCAGACTTGTCATTCATTCTGGATTTTGGTGCATGTGGGACTGAGACCTTCTATGGTAATATTGTTTTACTATAGTAAACACACTTTTCATGTGAACACTTGTCCTTTTCAACATCGATCAAGGAGAAGTGTGAAAGGTTTTGATGCAAATGGTATGTTTAATATCTTAAATAGGGGCTGCAAAGTTTGAATATGAGAAAAAGTGTTCTTGTAGTTGGAGAGGAAATCAGTCCTAGATGCTTTTAGAGTAATTATATGACATAACGCGAATTGCCCAGCATGCATTGTAAGTCTGAAATGTCAAACCAGCTTTTTTGTTTGAACAATTTATTTTGGATATGTAACCAATGCCAGACTTCACTCCACATTTGTTACTCTTAAAAGTGTTTTCATCGACGGACAATTTTATTATTCAGAGTAAATGAAACATGAATGTCCATACAGTATTTAACTAACATTAGGTGTTCTGTAATATCCAAAGATACCACAAAAATCTTGGTTAAAAAATTTAATTACTTCAGGCTAAAAAATTACTTCAGGCTGGTGTCCTGGTTTCAGAAAATCACCACAATAATTATTTCCTGAAATGCTTCACCTGTTACTGTGGTCTGAGAAACCAATGTAGTGGCCATTTAGTTTAATAAGTACATAATTTGAATACAAAGTCATACAATACATCAAATCACATGACCATATTGAGCAAATGATGGGTTCTGCAGAGGAACTTGTTCTATAACAGTAATCTTAACTTCTAACCAACACATTACACTGCACTTTATGTCACATTTGAACTGGCAAATAGTGGCAGAAAGTCTAGTAACAGTAATATTAATGAGCTACCAAAGAATTTCAAAAGTAATAGCTTAGCAAAGAGTTTTAGAAATAGTAATTGTAAAAGTACTAGGTTACCAAAGACTTTCAAGAAACTAGTACCAGTATTGCAAATATTCTTCTGAAATAGGAATAGTAATGGTAACAGGCTACCACAGAATTTCAAGCAGTAGCAAAGAAAAAGTAGCTTAGCAAAGAGTTTGAGGAATAGTAATGGTAAAAGTAGTAGCCTACCAAAGAATTTCAAGAAATAGAAAAAGCAAGGCTGTATGTTTGTTTCCCAGGACGCCATTTAAAGTTACCATAATGTTTTGCATATTTTCATGAACAAGAAAGCAAAACTTTATCTCCAGTTGCCAAAACTTCCCTGGAATAACACAAATTTCCAGGGAAATAACTTTCCAGCTTCCCCATTTTTTCCACACATGGTGTAAGGCTAACAAAGAGTTTAATGTACAAATAGTAGTGGCAAAGTACTGGCCTACTAGATAATTTCAAGTAATGTTTAAAAAATAGTATACTGTATAATATCAAATATTAATAACAATAGTTGCAAGTACAGACCTTCCGAAGAATTCCAAGGAACTGTGTGCTAAAGTTATAACTGGCTACCAAATAAAAGTAGCAGCATACGTTTAAGTAAAAGGCTACCAAAGATATCAAGTATGAATAGCAACAGGGAAAATATTGAGCTTTGGTACCACAGAACTGGCTACTAAATAATTAAGTAGCAGCATACGTTTAAGTAAAAGGCTACCAAAGATATCAAGTATGAATAGCAACGGGAAATACTGAGCTTCCGTACCAACAGAATTGGCTACCAAATAACTAAGTAGCAGCGTATGTTTACGTAAAAGGCTACCAAAGATATTAAGTATGAATAGCAACAGGGAAAATATTGAGCGTCAGTACCACAGAATTCCAAGTAACAGTATCTTCAAATACTACAGGCTATCAAAGAATTCCAAGTAGTACATCACTAAAAGTGATGAGCTATCAAGGAACTTCAAAAAATAAAATAGTTGTCAGAGAGTTTATGGCAGGACACTTTTAAAGTCAACAGTTTTCATATCTGCTATCCTCTAGTTTATTTAAATCTGATACCATACATGGATGATTGCTTCAATTCAAATACTGGCACAAACAGATACAAATATCATGCACTCACACAACCAGCTCTCAACGATGACATCTGTCAGTAAACCTACAACTAGTCTAATTACTACAAATGAAAAGTAGTTATATCTAGATGATATTTATGCCTTTTCATCTTAAAGCATATATAATGGTGTCTTATTTCACCAACGGATGAAGTAAGTGATGCATACAGTCTCAAATTCAAGGATGCAATCGTATAATGTTAAAGCATCAAGCTTAGAACCCACTATGTGCTTACAGAAAAGTATTGGTGTACTGAAAATTCAAATCATGCTTCCAAATACTTTTGAGCACTTCAACAAAATATGACTATATGATTTCCACATAGTGTGATCTACAGATGAAAGCATGGTTACACATTAATTTCAATCCAGGACCTGCATTTACACTTTGACATCTGTCAAATCAGACCATTAGAAATTTTCTGATATTTTAGCGTTCTTACTGTTGTTTGTAACAAGGCATGTCAGGAGGAAAGCTGCGGATCTTTTCAACTTGATGCTAGCTCTGACAGAAGTGATCTGACACAACAGGAACTTGAACAGAGCATCACTGCATAGTCTTCTTTGGGAGTAAACTATATAAATTGAAGACAAAAATTGAAAAAAAAGCTCAGTATTGTTCAAGGGAAAGTGTCTTCACACAATAATATTTCAGGTGTGACAAGGAATACTCTTACAAGGTTTGGAGGACTTGTGAAGAAATTTTATTCAACGTAAAGAAGCTCTATAAATGCCACCAGAACATGTTAAACAAACAATTAACTGCATGTGACAGATATATCCCTCATGTCTTACCTTCATGCTAAATTTGCGTATGACGGATATATGGTATCCGTCCATAATATACTGCGTTCAAAATTAATTCTGCAGTGGGATGAAAGTTACAGTATTTTAATTCCACAGTTAACTGGTAAAAAGCATGTAACCTTTAATGAAACACTTAAATACTGAATTCAAGACTTTTTATAACCAAAATTGTCAGCTTAAAGACTAGAAAATAAATGTCATGCTGGAAAAAAATCATACTTGTTTTTTATATGTAATTTGAGCACTGTGAACACATGAAACAACATTATGTCAGACAGTAAGTGTAAGTGCTTTTTAGAGTTATGATGATCCTTTGGAACTCACACCCAAAATTCATGCATATTTCTGACCACATGTAAAATTCCAAACATTTTCCAGACTTTTCCATTGGCAGCATAGCATACCTGTCTACATTAAATGCTATGAAATCACAAACTGTGGATATATCTTGAATGTGTACTTGGTTAAATTAACATAAAGCCTTCATGCATTCAGTCAGATAATCAAGTTCCTGAAGTTTGTCCCAACAGCAACTTTGTATCTCAATTTTCATACTACGCTAAAATTTCATTATACAGGACAGGATTACTTTAGCTTACTTACAATTGTACCTTTTCACAGTCAAATATATCACAATTTAATCTAAATAAGTTTAGGGTGTCAACTGAAACTAAGTAGAACAAACTCGCCACAATACAAGGACCTCTATAATTCCACAACAGCCTAAAACAATATGGAGATACAGTATCCTTTGAAATTCATCATCTCATAATTTGCCCCCCCCCACCCCACCCACACACACACACATATACACCCTTCTTCAGAGTACTAATCAAGGTTCCCTGCATTTCATGCAAAGAATATTCCCGGATGATTCTTCCCAATTTGTTTTCAAAATCCTTTTAGAATTACTCTGTACTTTGATCTATTCATTTTAAATTTGACTTCATACACTGGATATGTTTGAACCTGAGGCAATATATAACCATACTGACCACTTTCTCTTTCAGGCAAATCAAATTTCGGGACTTTTCCCACATGTAAAGCATCTTCCTTCAATTTCTGGACCTTCCTTTTTCATTGACAAGGTTTTCACTAATTTCCATCATGGCTGACAACCCTTTAAATGCCACTTCTAAATCTGACATTTTGATTCAGTATGGGAAAAGTATGTAACTATCAACCTTCCACACTAAATATCCAGTAATTGTTGTTTTCCTAAAGAATATTCAAACTGATCTTTCGCTATACTACTTATGATGGTTTTCACTGAACTGTCACTCTGTGAGGAAGTATTGTAACTTGATTCCTGTCAAAATATTTCAAAGTCAAAATAATTGTATTTCTCACCAGTGTTTAAAAAATGACCTCACTGCACAAAATTAGAACCTTCTTCAGACTTCACTGAAATGGATTCAAGTAAGAAACCTGGGAGCTCTTCTTCATAGTGACCTTTTCTAGGATTATTTCAAAGATGAGTTTTGATTGACATCAATTATCCCTTTTGTCTTACCACAAGCACATGAGGTAGGGGGAGGGCACTATATCCCCCCCCCCATTTTCTGACAATCTCAAAATTCAGGCAAACTCTGTAGAAATTTGGGCAATATTGTCTTACTAAAAGGCTCAAAGATTCGGGCAATAAATGTTTGCCCCCTCTCAAATGCAAATGGCCCTACTGTGTCTAACCCCAAAACTCCAGTCAATAATTAATAAGACCAAATACTTCATAGGGAGAACACATACTGCACTGAAAAATTTCATGAATGCATTGATGCAAAGTTTTAGTCTCTCAAAGTTTGAGTAACATTTGACAATTTTTTCATTCCCATGGACAATTACAGTTCTGTTTTAGCTTTAATGTGTCCATCTCATTTTCACAGTATTTACAATCACAGCCTTTCCTCCATCCTCTGGTTGCAATGACTCACCGTTTCTCTCCGTGGCACACCCTAAAGTATAGAGTACTGTTCCTCTGACATCATCATCGGTAACTGTTGTCAGCATGTTTAGCACATACCCCAAACCACCACTTTCACGAAATATGTTCTTTGCTTCATCTTTGAAATAAATGAGAAATAAAACACACAATTTTCAACAACAATACTGTAAAATGAAGTTACTGGACCAACAGACTATGTAAGAACATTACAGCATGTGAGGTCATTAAATTCATTATTAAATACTTGCCTGAAATAAGTACTTTCAATATATCATACTGTTTACTATGGATCAATACATTTTGTTTTTTGATCCAATACTGCAATTACAACAATCATGAAATATGTGACCGGATCATTCATCAAGTTCAGTTTATACAGTTTACTACCTGAACAAACAAGTGTAAATTAGAACTTGTAATGCCATTTTCCACTTCACTATTCCCCAACATATTAAATAATTTTCTTATATATATTCCACATTTCATATATCCTACAACAATTAATTCCATTAGGTTACCCCTGAAACAGAGCACAAAGTAATATCATCATGACCATCAATTAACAAATAGAAGGCATTATCACGGACTGCTACACAAACAGTGAGGAAGGTTGTGCTATTCAATACTATCCAAGTTTAACAACATAGTTGACCAACCCATTTATCACTGATCACTTGACTGTGAGCAGCACAGTACCACTCCACCATGGTTTTAAAGAAAACAAGATTTTAGCAGGAGTGTCAAAGCATGTGGTTGTCAATTGTTCACTAAATGCTTTCAGAACAAAATGCTTTCTCATATGTCACTAGTACATAACTATAGTATGTACCTTGGAAATGCATTATAATTGTGGTCCTATAAGTGAATCAGTCAAAGAAGGATTTTGTGTTATATATGCTTTATAATAGGTAGACACTGTCAGGATTTTCAGGGGACTCACGAAAAAATAGGATAAAACTAGGATAAAAAATTCTCATTGAAACAAAAAAGTAGGATTTTGTACACCAGCAGTAGGACAAAATTAGGACTTTTGCAAGTTTTCATAGCAGTGTTGACAGCATCAAAATGACTCTTTCAGACATATTTCTTTTATTTTAATGTAATATTTTTTGCATTTTCTTGCAAGTCAAAAAATAGAAGAGGGCAAAAGTTGGATAAAGAAGAATTTTCAAGGGAAAAACAGAGAAGTACAGTAGGATTTTTTTCAAGGAAAAATATAGAAGAAGAGAGGTTCAAAAAGTAGGAGAAAATAGAACAAGTAGGAGTCACTGGAAAGCTTGTACTATTTGATGTAGCAATCCATTAAAGCTCACTTTGCATTGCTCCAAATTTAATAGTGAAAAATTCTCCCTTCAAACCAGCATTTTCCTTCTCTGATTCGCATGTCATACTCAAACAAACGTTTCATTTCCCTTCATTAAAGTCAATGCTTATTTGATAGCAAACTAATTCTGCCAACATTAATGAAGTCCGAGTAAAAACAAACATGCAAGCCATCACATCTAGTAACAAAGGCATGCTTAATACTTCTAAAATGGCTTAATTTACAATTAAGGCTACATGCAAGTCAATCTACAGTATGACTGTGATTTTAAAGGAATACCCTTCATGCTACGTGCTTTACCTCCATATGGGAAATGCATTTAATAAATGCCTTAAGTACCGTAGGACTGTGCAGCACAGTCATTCCAAGCTACAGCAGAATACACAAGCTGATATAATTTTAGTTCTTTAACTTATGAATTACTCAGCACAAAATGTCATATATGTCTATTAGCTGACCTAAATAAACTGTTAATGCTCAAAAAGCCAAGTACTTATGATATATTCATTGATGGCTGATTACAATTCATGAGACCCCCAGCTATAAAACCTCATTACACAGGAATAACTGAGCTGTGGTCACTGCGGTTACACCATGATGCCTTAAGCAGAGCTATATGGGAGGTGAAAGGAAGCAACCATTTCTTTTGCACTTTCTGGGCGAGTGCTTCCCAATTACTAGCTTTAATTAGAGGCAGGTGTGCAAGTTTGCACTACAAACAAAACAGCTTAAAAATGTAATTATTCCAACTGGCCCAGTTGAGCAAAATGGCCTGGGTTCAACATACTCAATTGGTTTAAGCTGGGGGTGTGCTCAATTTCTGTATTAAAGGGGCTGTCACATCACCCCAAACATGTTTCGGAATTTCTGTGTATCTCTTTAATAAGTGACTGCAGTTTGATTCATGACGTAAATTCAAAATAGCAGTACTCTGATTGGTCAATGTTTAACTGTGAATGGTAAAAGTGTACCATTCAGCCCGCACAAAATAGTATGTGGAAATGGCCTCGGGCAATTCAAACTTAATTGTTATATGTACTTTTTTCTTTTTTTTTTTACTGAATGAAGGACTCTTCTTTGTTTTTCTTGAAGGGGCAACTGAAGTACACTGAGAGGGAAGAATTTGTTAATAATGTCAAGGGCAAGATTGTTTGCCCTTAAAATGAATAAGCAAGTTGAAAGGGGTTTCACTGTTCTCAACTGGGGTGAACTATATGCTCAACTAGGTTGTACGACTAGATTTTGCTCAAATTCCACATTGAAGCAACTGGATTTAAGAACATTTCAACCACAACTTCACTAGGTCTAATCAGGATAAACTAGAATTTGCAACACAAGTATCATTAACTGTTCATACCATTTTCAGAGCAAAGTGAAGCGATGGTCAGCAAACTGTCTTTTTGTGCAGCTGAGTTCCCTGGTTCATGGTGTCTGAGGCATTCAAATACCAATGACAAGTTCACTTCCATGTCTATACCTTTAATGAGAGAAAAAGGAAATGTTAAGATTTAGAAAGCAGAGCAGTGACTTAAGGCTACCTATGCAGCATCTGATCCACACTTGGATGGTGGGTGTACTGATTCTTCCCCTCCTCAGACTCAAAATTCTAAACCAGATGTCAGCAACATACTAACTTCCTGCTAGCCAGATCCGGCCTGTCCATGAGATGAGTTCAGTCTGTGAGGTCATGCTTAAATCCCAAGACAACAAACTTTCCCTTCCCTTATCTGGCCCAAATTTCCCAGTAGTTAGAGATCAACAATCTGGCTCAGGCTACAAACCTGATTTTAGTGGTCATGATAAAGATGATAAATTGTTAATGTCATTAAAGGCCACCTGTATTGTTTTAATGTGATGAGTAGTATTCACTGGAGTAGCAAGCAGGTGGACTGGGTGGACAATGTTCAGGGTTCGGGGGCCCCCAACCAGATGTACAAAAAACCTCAAACATCATAACTCTGTTTACCATCTAACCACCCAGTACAGACCCGAAAGGAACCACAAAGTTATCAGCAACTGCAGAACTGCTTTTGAAGAACCACGCAAATATGGGATACGAGATTGAACCCGGATCTGGTGCATGCAAGGTCTCTCTCTTACCCTGGACCTTCCCATGAAGATTGGAGGAAAATGCATTTATGCAAGCAAAATGCATTTAAATGCATTTATGATACCATTGGTTTGGGGGCCCTTGCTTTCTCTTGTCCATGGGTCCAAGGGTTTTGCTATGCCGCTGGTAGTATATCATGACTATTAAGTAGCTTGAACAATTTTCAGCAGACTTTAGAATGGGGCAAATTTAGTTAATTTAGTTAATTTTCCAATGGTAGACCACACACAGGTCATGCCCTTATAAAGGCTAAAGATGAAATTTAAGTTTCCATCAACTATGACAATTGCAGAGGGCAGTTTTAGAGATAACAGATAGATAGACAGATAGATGAGATTTAACGACACACCAACACGAATGTGTTATATAGTGTCAACAAGTTTAAATACGGTTCAAGTCCTTCCCTTTAGTCGCCTCTTACGACAGGCGGGAAATACCGTGGGCAAATTCCACAACCCCTAGCCCACAGGGGGCTTTAGAGATAACAGGGACTATGTAGTGAGGCTATGTACGGTAGGTCACAGTGTTGATGTCATTTACCTTGATTTTCAAAAGCATTTGATAAAGTTCTGTTAGGCTGACTTGTGGTGAAACTGCATCTGTTAGGTATCCAGGGCTGATGTGCTGACTGGATCAATTCATGGCTTTATGGAAGATCTCAGAGAGTTGTTGTCAATGGTAGTTTCTCATCATGGAAAGAAGTCACAAGCAGAGTACCACAGGGCTCTGTTCTTGGCCCAATTCTTTTCTTATAATAATTTTCATAAACAATATTGACAGCTCTCTCACATTTAGTATTAGTAAGTTTGGTGATGACACTAAGCTCTATAGGGAAGTAAATGATGAGAACTTGCTTAACTCTTGCAAAAGGATGGGTATTTTCATGGTCTCAGACTTGGCAAATGTCTTTTAATGCTGATAAATGCAAAGTTCTTCACTTTGGATCTAAAAATTTGCATTATGATTATACCATGGCTGGTAGTATTTTGAGTAATGTGACTTTGGAAAAAGATCTAGGTGTTGTCATTCTAAGTGATCTCAAGCCTTCTTGACAGTGTGCAGCTACTGCTGCAAGGGCAAATAGGGTGCTTGGATTGATCAAGAGGAATTTCAGTTCTTTTAGTAAAGATATTATGTTGAATTTGTACAAGCAGTTAGTTAGGCCACATCTGGATTATGCTGTGCAGGCTTGGAGTCCCTTTTATGAAAGGACAAGTTTCTCTTAGAGCAAGTTCAAAGGTGGGCCACTTCTGCAGTGTTCGCGCTAAGGCGCAGGATTGCGTGAATCCCGCTTTTGTCTTTCGAATCCCGAACAAAAATAAATGTTATGCGGGAAAATCCCGCACACTTTTCTGCAGCTGAGGTCGTAACTACAGTTATAATACACACATTAAATTGCAACAGTATCTTTACCAAGTGATAACCCCCTCCTTGATTTTGAAGATCCCTCCCAAAGAAATTTCTAGAGAGGGAATTCCCTCCCAGGTTCAATTCCTTAGCGCGAACACTGCCACTCGGCTTATTCCTGAAGTGCATAATCTCCCTTATCATGATATGCTCAAATGTCTCCGACTTACTACCCTTGAGTTAAGGACGACTGGGGGGATATGCTGCAGGTTTTCAAATTCCTTTCTGGTAGGAATTCTCTGTCTAATGGTGACTAATTTAAGGTTTGTGCTAATTCCTGTTTTCTTGGCCATCACAAGAAGTGTTTCTCTAGGCTTGACATTAGAAAGTTCAGCTTTTTTCATAGAGTAGTCAATAAGTGGAATAGTCTACCTGAGTGAATTGTTCATTTCACTTCAGTCAATTGCTCCAAGATAAATATTGACAAATTCTATTTTGACTGTGGTAGAATCTAACTGTGCTGGGCTTTGTTTGGGATTGGGTTTGGTTTGAGTTACAGTATGTTTTGGGTCTGGACTGCAGAGGATTTTAGCCCTCCTTTGCCCTTTAACTTGTTATGTTATGTTTCACTTCACTTCACTTCACAGCCCTTGCCCCGCTAACACTTATTTCTGGCTCATTAAGATTTCACACAACAGTATGCTATAAATTTGTGAATTCATACAATTTACTCAGGTAATTTTCACCACTGAAAGCTGTCTTGGTGCTTCTAATCAGTAAATTTACTTGTTAATCTGCCTTTGGTGATCATTTACCTTGCACACTCTACAAAGTACTGTAGGTCTTGATCCTTCCTGCTGATGATATCCCTCAAAGTCACTGTCCTACAATGCATGATGGGAAGTGCCTTCCATTGTTGCAGAAAAAAAAGACAACCAGAATGCAAAAATGCATTGAGGTTTCAATGATATACTGTATGTTCTATTCCAAATAAAGCCATGATGTCCCATATCTTTCAGTCAATGGTCAAATGCTTTCTTAACATGTTGGAAAAATACAGTTTTGTATTCCTATTTAGTCTTGGGAATTCTTGGGAAATTTGCGTTTTGACCTCTGGTGAACCCAGATGACGATCTTGGGAATTCTTGGGAAATTTTGCTCTTTGACCTCTGGTGAACCCATGTAATATTCTTGGGAATTCTTGGGAAATTTTGCTTTTTTTACCTCTGGTGACCCCAAATGACCTTTGACCTCACCAAAAACAATAGTGTCCATCTTTTCACCATAACACATCCACATACTAAGTATAAAATCTATCCAAGCTTTCTCCCTTGAGATATTGTGTTAACAAGGTTTTAAGTGTTTGACCCCTGGTGACCCTAGATGACCTTTGAACTCCACCAAAAAACAATGGGGTACATCTTCTCACTATAACACATCAATTTACCATATATGAAATCTATTCAAGTTTCCTACCTGGAGATATCATCTTGAAAAGCTTTTCAGACATTGATCTCTGGTGACCCCAGATGATCTCTGACCTCCACCAAAAGCAATAGGATTCATCTTCTCACTAGAATGCATCTACATACTAAGTATGGAATCTATCCAAGCTTCCTACCTGGAGATTTTGTGTTAACAAGATTTTCAGAGTTTAATCACCAGTGACCCCAAATGAACTTTGACCGCCACCAAAAATGATAGGATTCTTCCTCTGACTATAACGCATCTACGTACAAAGTATGAAACTTATTCAAGCTTCCTAGTTTGAGATACCATGTAAACCACATTTTCAGGGTTTCACCCCCGGTGACCCCAGATGACCTTTGAACCCCACCAAAAATAATAGGGTTCTTTCTCTAACTATAAGTCATCTACATGCAAAATATGAAATTTATCCAAGCTTCCTACCTGGAGATATCAGGTTAACAAGGTTTTCAGGGTTTAACCCCTGATGACTTCAAATGACCTTTGACCTCCACCAAAAATGATAGGCTTCTTCCTCTTACCATAATGCATCTACATACAAAGTATGAAATTCATCCAAGCTTTGTAACTCAAGTTATTGTGTTAACAAGATTTCCAGGGTTTGACCCCCGGTGACCCCAGATGACCTTTCACCTCCACCAAAAATGATACGGTTCTTCCTCTTACCATAACACATCTACATACAAAGTATGAAATTCTTCCAGGCTTCCTACCTCTAGATATTGTGTTAACAAGGTTTTCAAAGTTTGACCCCCGGTGACCTTCGACCCCCACCAAAAACAATAGGGTTCTTCCTTTTAGTATGGGGCATCTATGTACCTAGCCTTTGTCAAGGCTTTTCTGCCGTTTGTTATCCCTCACTTTATTTAGGCCTACTTCGATTTGAAAGTAGCCTGAGCAAACTTATCTCGCGTCGGCATCAAAGCCTTTGGACAAAGTGTTAATATATGCATCTATGATATTCACGTTGCTACTACTTACTATTAACTGTTATTATGCTGCTATGTCGTCGAAAGGAAATTGACCAATGAAATTGCTCGATCCTGTATTATTGTTGCTTGAACGCTCGCAGAACCAGTCCCTGTTGTTGACCTTGCGTTATTACGTCGACCCAACGTTATCGCTCGAAGAACGGCGGACACTGGTAAATCAAACTCTTACCAAATCCATACGGCAGGTTCACAAATGTGTCCTTCCCTTTTGAAACAGAGCTTCGAGCTGCCGATTTATTAATGAATTCGCGTCTAGACTAAGTAGAGCTGCTGAATGTTGTGCGCTTGAATCATCCCATTGATCCCAGTTGTTGTTCGCCATGGAACGAACAGGCAAGGTACAGTCGTGCATATTCATGAATCCTTGAAACCGAAGACTCTCTGATTGGTTCCCACTAATTACTACCGATTTGGTAGCAGATTTTAAAGGTTATAGTTAAGCAGTTTGTGCATGAAATTAACTTTGTCCAGAGGCTTTCCTGCGTAGCGATTTCCAGGGGGAGTACAACACCCAGAAGGTAACAGCCAATGTTTCCTGCTAATGTTTCCAGAGGGAGGAGGAAAACTGTCGCAGGAAAGACTCGACAGAGGCTACTATGTACCAAGTTTGAGAACTGTCAGAGCTTCCCTTCTTGAGATATCGTGTTAATGAAGTTTTCAGGGTTTGACCCCGGTGACCCCAGATGACCTTTCACCACCAAAAATGATAGGATTCTTCCTCATACCATAACACATCTACATGCAAAGTATGAAGTTCATCCAAGCTTCCTACCTCAAGATATTGTGTTAACAAGGTTTTCAGAGTTTGACCCCCAGTGACCCCAGGTGACCTTTGACCCCCACCAAAAACAATAGGGTTCTTCCTCTCAATATGTGGCATCTATGTACTAAGTTTGAGAACTGTCAGAGTTTCCCTTCTTGAGAAATCGTGTTAACGAAGTTTTCAGTGTTTGACCCGGGTGACCCCAGATGACCTTTCACCTCCACCAAAAATGATAGGGTTTTTCCTCATACCATAATGCATCTACATACAAAGTATGAAGTTCATCCAAGCTTCCTACCTCAAGATATTGTGTTAACAAGGTTTTCAGAGTTCGACCCCTGGTGACCCCAGGTGACCTTTGACCCCCACCAAAAACAATAGGGTTCTTCCTCTTAATATGGGGCATCTATGTACCAAGTTTGAGAACTGTCAGAGTTTCCCTTCTTGAGATATCGTGTTAACGAAGTTTTCAGAGTTTGACCCCCGGTGACCCCAGCTGACCTTTAACCTCCACCAAAAAGTGATAGGGTTTTTCCTCATACCATAATGCATCTACATACAAAATATGAAATCATCCAAGCTTCCTATCTCAAGATATTGTGTTAACAAGGTTTTCAGAGTTTGACCCCTGGTGACCTTTGACCCCCACCAAAAACAATAGGGTTCTTCCTCTCAATATGGGGCATCTATGTACTAAGTTTGAGAACTGTCAGAGTTTCCCTTCTTGAGATATCGTGTTAACGAGCAAAGTGTCACAAACACACACACACACATACACACCCGCACACACACGCACACACACACATACATACACACACACGCCATAATGAATGCATAGGTTTCTCTTATCATCGAAACCAAAAAGTACAGTAGACTGTGCAAGTTCACTGCAAAATTATACTTACACAAACTGTTGGAACAGTGATACGTACAATAGGCCGTTTACGCAGGCTCAAACCTCTTACCTGCGTAGACAATGATCATTTACCACTAGGCTATATAACTATGTAAGGAGCAGCCACACAAGATTCTGAGCACTCAGTACTGTAGCTCAGTCAGTTTTGACAGAATTTTTGCGACCTTTGACCCTCAAGAGGTTTCACACAATATATTGTTCACTGTAAGTCATGCCAATAAAAGTTGACTTAGTGTTACTGCCAAAATGCCACTAAAAATTCATCTATTCATGCATATTTTGGAAATGCTTTTGCAGAAATTGGTGAATGGGGATGCCAGAGGTTGTGCATGTGAAGTTTGGTGAGGAAATATTGATATCTGGGGACGTGAGACATGACGCTGTCGCTCTGTGGAAGGGTCAGCTAATGAGCCAGAAATTAGTGTTAGTGGGGCAAGTAGGGCTGTGAAGTGAAGTGTAATGTGCCTTGGCCATGTAACTTAATGCACTGCAGCCCTGGTCGAGGGCTAGTGTATCGTATGCACAGGCCCACATACTACTTACCATTCACAGAAAATGGTTTACAATCTATGTAGGGTGCATTCTATGTAAAGCCAATTGATACTGAATTACGCCAAGGTGTCAGCTTTCACATGCCAACAGAACATAGGTGAGATTAGCAGTACAGTATACAATAACATTGCCTACTGTGCAATGAATGTGAATTTATTGTACTGGAAGCAAAAAGTTACGCTAACACACATTCCATCCTTTTGAAAGAAAATAATCATATAGGCCTTGGCCTAATTAGTTGTGTGAGATTTAGTTTCAAGTTGATTTAGCCTAGGGTGCATGGAAACACATTGCAGCAGAAGGTTTAGAAGCTTAGGGCCTAGCTGCAAATTTTACTTACTCCTACTTTGCAGTACAAAATGTGTCCTAATTAGGTTAGTTGTACACCAAGTACCACAATTACACGGCATATACAACCGTACGATCGATTGAGTTGGCTATAAGGCTACATTTTGATGAAAATCTACCAATCTCCCTAATTTTCCACTAATCTTGCTATTTTTTGCCCTGAAAAATTTAGATTTTCCTATTTTGGGGTCAGACAGGTTGACAGGTCTGTTGACAATTGTGGAGGTTTTATCAGTAAAGCTGGCAATGTAGTATAGGCTACTAACTACAGTGGTAACTCTAGCAGGAAATACGTATTTGCAGCGGGTACCCGTTCGGTGTTTGGAGGTTTTAAGACTCAAAAGTAACAAAACCAAACTTTTACAAAAAATTTTCATAATTACCGTTTGATAAAGGTTCACAAGTAGTGCTACAGGAGTACTACTTTGGAGGTAGATAGGTACAGTACAGTAGTACAAGTGGTGTATGTCACGCCTTGTGCTACGAGTAGCCTACGCACGTGTAGTAGAGCTAATCAACTAGCCTTGTGCATGGTGAGCGTCACATGACTATTGAAAATCAGGATCTCAACACAGCCAGTTCAGTTCGCTGAGTTTCCCAACCAGGGATGTGTATATTAACTATGGTGCAACCTGCATGTACTTACCACAACGTTCGATAGCACGTAGCTATAAGCTGCAGAGTGAGTGGTCGTCACGTACAACACTACAGAGCACGAGTACAATACTGACTCTTGTTTACTTTGTGTGAGTTGACCGGGCAGGCAACACTGACAGGTTTAATCCAGTTCGTGCTCCAACGACCTCGTGCGTTCACACTGTGTGTATGTACGTATGCATGGCGCAGTGCATATTGGCCCCTATGTAGTATGTGTAGGAGGTCATCACGTTGTGGTTATTTGTCTTGACTGTGTACGAGTAAATGTGTGATGATCACTGGATTCAATTGCTATGACATGTTCTGAAAATATTTGAACCTTGTGGACTTCAAAGTTGCAGAATATTTAAATTTTATCACACAAGTTATGCGATCAGTTCTTATTACAATTGCAAAACGGGACGCAAAACTAACACTGTGTGGGATTGCATACCTCGTTTTGAAAAAATTACAAATGGTACACATAGCACTGCAAAACGTCAAATGCCTTTACAGAAACCGCGCTTGGGGTTCACAGGTACTTATTGCGTAAATCAGCACACACCGAGTCTTTCTGATGTGATAAGGTAATTGCTATTAATCGCTACACGATCACAAATATTTGAGATTAAACGTTTATTTTGCTACGCTTTCACAGCCTACTCCCTTTTGGACCGACTGCAGTTGTCAAGTGGTTAGAGCATCCGACTTGCAGCCAGAAGGTCTAGGGTTCAAATCCTGGCCGTGTCATACCAAAGACTTTAAAAATGGAACCTACTGCCTTTGTGCTTGGTGCTCAGCATAAACAATGGAGTAAGGAAAACAAGCCAGTGAGTCACAACTGGAAAAAAGGCCGTGGTTGTCTTGACTTGAACCATGCAATTGGGTGGAAACTGGGACGTTAAACTTCATCTAACCTAACCTAACCCTATGGAGCAAAAAGTATCACACTTACGTTCATTTGTGGAGACTTTCTACCAAGCACAGCCTTTTCAACCAAAGGTGTCAATTTCTAAAACATGAGGTCAGATAGTAAGAAATGTTCAGATTGAACTTAAGGCCTAGGAAATGCCACTTCCTGCAATCTACCAGGTGCTTTGGTGAAAACTTTTCCTTATACTACGATGCACCAAACAATATATTTGCTCCGCTACCTAGTGTCATGGTGGCAAGCACGCTGGGGAAAGAATGTGGAATTCGGGAAGCTCATTCCCGGGAAATTTGCCGTGAATGCCGTCACTCGCAGGAAATTTCCACTGACCAAAATGTAAATTATCATTAGAAAAATGCCTTAGTCATAGCGCTAGAAGCCATACCAGCAACAAGGTCTGGTCTAAGAGCAATGACTTTGTTTCAATACATAAAAAAAAAAAGAAAAGTGTCGGATATTATCGCCCTTACACGGTAATGTGTTTCATAACTGATAGCACTAATACAGCAGTATGTAGAATCGGCATCTTGGAGCGACGCGACACCGATCTGCAACTGTCTGTGGTAGTCAATAGTGTAGGGAGTGCAGTGAAAAAAATTGATCGGGATAGATATCCACCATTTTTTTAAATTGTGATAAAAAATCTTCCACAACCTATAGGGCACAGAAAATAACAATTTCATAAGAGAGAACACTTCAGGCTTAATAATCATGCTATTTGTGTTGTTATACGCGATACTGATAGCGAGTACTCATGAACTGCAAATTTACGAAAGAACAGTTTCATCATACGCTCGAAAGATTCACTCAATAGCAAAATGCATGCTGTGCGCTGAGAACAGGCATTGGACTTGTAATTAAACACGTGTCAAACGTTTGGCTTTCGCATTCATTTGTAGTGCTTGAAACCATTTATTTCTGTCACAAAAATGATAATTTGTAGTGCATGCATGTAAATAATGAAAACGACAGCACCATTTTATATCTAAGTCCCCTCCTGAGAGCAATTTTTTCAAACGGGGAGAGGAGACGCCCACCCCGTGTCCCCCTTCCCTCATATACCCACCCCTCAGGACAGTGATCACTAACCGTTCTTGCAGGAAATCTGAGTTGCATTCCAGGAAAATCTGCATTTATTCTGGCCCTGGTGGCAAGGAATAATTTATACGGTATGGCACTGGGATTTGCTACACAAGCTGGCCAAATTGCTACATAAATGCAAAAATTTGTAGCACTTTTTGTGTGCATTATGGTTGTAGAGTTTTCAGCAGTTTTACACTACAAAAGGAAAAGGTTCTCAAAACTGCCATGCAAAATTATTCCCTGGGTGGTGCTTTTTGGCAAATTCCGGCCTCTTTCAATTGAAATTTATTTTCTTTTAACGGGCCCTGCCTCCCATGCCTCTGTGTTGAACAACGGAATTTGCCACTAGGGAGACCAAGAAATTTCTGTTCGCTTAGCACACATGTGCACACTTGACTAGTCATGTACCTGTCACCCACTTCCTAGTGGCGCCCCTGTGCAATGGATCATGACGTTTTGTTTCATCAACATTGTGGGAGCCCTGTACATGCTAATGCAGTGCTACTGTACTACATGTGGTCCAGTTTGCATGTAGACACCCTTCAAATCATACTTTCTTCCAAGCAGATGAGGGTTTCATCCCCTTGTAGACCCCACCTAGGCGGGCATTTGGTGATGTCCTCCTTTTACACAAACAAAATATGGTAACCTATGCACAATCAGTGTTCTCCACTAGCTGTTTTGTTAGGGTGCTGCACCCGGACAAAATTTGCAGAGCACCCAGACAAAAGATGCACCACCTGGACAAAAAGATGGGCCACCCAGACAGAAATTATCAATTCAAAACCTTCAAGCAGAGGAAACAGCTATAATATTATTTCAGAGTGAACACTGAGCTATGATAATCAGAAATGTAAATAGTCATAATTAAATTTATTATCTATCTTAGCAAATCTTTTTCATAGAGAGCACCCAATCTCTTTATAGACGGTGATCACTATTAACCTTTAACTTTCAGAGCAGCCAGACAAAAATTAAATCAACTGAGAACACTGACAATGAACTTGAATATCCTTTCCTTAGGTCGCTGGTTAAATAGAGCTGAACCTATTGAGCATGCAGTTGCAAGTGGCATTCCTCTGGGTAGTGTTTTAGGTCCTATCTTGTTTGTTAAATACAGTATATAAATGACTTTCCTAAGTGTGTGAATGGAATGGCTTTTCTATTTGCAGATGATACAACAATAGGAAGTATGGACAATATTGAGAATTTGCAGAAGGATCTTGATCAACTCCAGAACTCGTAAGTCAAGTGGTTTTTGAAGTTTCATCCTGGTAAGTGTAAATTTTTAACTGTCTCTCTAAATAGGCACCATGCTTGTCTCCCTCAGAGTTATAGGATAGTGGTCTAGGCTTTTCAGAGCACATTCAGCACCAAGTAAGTAAGGTCAAAAGTATTATGGGCCTCATTAGACATACAGTACTTATGTTTTTGGACAAGCAAAGCTAAAAGCGTTTACTTCAGGCCCTTGTATGGCCGCATTTGTAATATGCTGCTGCTGTTTGGTGGCTTCATTATCAACAGGACATTGGATTTGGAATGTTCAGAGGAGGGCAACTAGCCTAGGCCTAGGTTGATTCCATCCTTAAAGGGCTTAACTTACACAGAAAGGTTAATGAAACTTAAGCTGCCAACTTGATCTAAAGTAGTACCATACATTATGTGAGGAGATAGGACTGAGGTTTTTTAAAATTGTTTCAGGTTATATGGCAGCCTAAAGAGATGTTTCTGAAGGTTTTCTCAAGTTTAGTAGGCCTACAATTACTAACATAACATAACATACTGTAACAGGTTAAAGGGCAAAGGAGGGCTAAGACCCCATAAGATGCCCTAAGTCCATATAACCTTAACTGAAAACAAACAACCGACACCAAACGAGCCCAGCACAATTCGATTCTACTTCAGTTATGGAAGAACTTGTCAATGTTAACCTCAAAGCAGTTCACAGATGTGGAGTTACCTCCCCCATCATGCAGACTATTCCACTCGTTGACAACTCTATGAGAGAAGCTGAACTTCCTAATGTCAAGTCTTGTAAAACACTTTACTAGCTTCTTACAATGGCCTTGAACCCGAGAATTACTTTGAACCTTTAAATAGCTAAAAGATGACAAAGCATTCCTTTCAGGGAAAAATTTGTACACCTGAAGCATGTCCCCCCTAATCCTTCTCAATTCCAGGGTGGTAAGCCCAAGATGCTTAAGTCTAACATGATAAGGTAGATGTCTCACCTCCGGTAAAAGGCGAGTGGCTCTCTTCTGAACTTGCTCTAAAAGAAACTTGTCCTTTTCAGAGAAGGGACTCCAAGCCTGGGCTGCATAGTCGAGGTGGGGTCTTACCAACTGCTTATACAGATTTAATACAATTTCTTTACTAAAACTATTGAAATTCCCCTTGATCAATCCAAACAGATATTTAAGCAAACAATCCTTGATTACAGATTCCATAACTTTGCACACAACACTGGTTAAACTGACCATCCTGTAATTGCAAGGCAAGCTCCGATCCCCCTTTTTGAAAATTGCAGTAACATTAGCTATCCTCCAGTCAGCAGGTACAAAGTTTGAATCCAGAAACTACTGAAAAATAATGCAAAGAGGAACTGACAAAATTTCGGAGCATTCATGAAGTATGCAGGCCTCAAATTCTAAATTTTTAAGGGCACAGCCATTTTGGCCTCAAGGATCAGGGCAAATCTGGGGTCACCACAGCCAAAGGGTAGGGCAGCAAGGCCAAACTTTACTTTGTTGATAGGGCACCAAGGCCATACACTATCGGCTCTTATGTTACACTTCCACCAATTACTTGGGCTTTCTGAAGGAAAGTGGCCTCTACAGAAATTTTTGACATGACTCCCCACATTTACACTTACCTAGACTTTTTCTTAAATTCTACCCATCTTTCCTTTTTTCTCAGTTGAATTTTAACTCCCTGTTCTGGCTGATACGATATAACACATTCATGCTGGTGTGTTGTTAAACCCCATCTAACTAGCTCCACCAATTACAGTACTTTTGCTTAAAATGTTTTCAGCCTACAGTCAGATTTTGTAGTTGTTTTATATCTGATAATAATTTCTCGTAACTGAGCCTTTCTTTGTAGCCTACAGGCCTAAAAATGATGCTGATCGCTGTACAGTTGTTATTTGATTTCACAGCACATACCAGTAATCAACAGCTAGGCCCACTAGTAGTAAAAAGCTTTCATTTTTTTATATCCTCACCTGAACATTGAATCTATCTTTCTGCTTTTTGCCGCCTCAGCGGTACACCTGTTGACTGTTTATATGTTGTGAAAGTTTTATATCAACATACGGTTTTACGCTCCCCCATGTGTTACATGAACAGTAGACTAGATTTCTGCGTTATATGTTTTGCCGTTCAGTGCCAATTCTCGTCATTTTTACGTTCTTTGAATAAAAAAGACCTACAAATTTTTTAGTTTAGTGAGCACTCGTTATACGGCAGGACTACAGTACTACTGTATAGCTGTCACTTTTAAATGGCTAAACGAACGATCGGCTGTTTATTCTAGCAAACGTTTTTCTCCCTATGTTTTGCTTTGATACTTTTTCATTCAAAAGGATGTTTATCAACTGTTTAATGACCAAATAAAGCTTCGAAAATAAATTGTTAGCTTCATAGCAAATAATTCTTTGAATTGATCCTCAGTGAAACCAGGGAGTTAACTAATCCCCAAACACTAACCATAGTGGCTTTGTGCTTGTTATCCTGTTTGAAGTAGTAGTCAAAATTAGTACACAAAAGGACTTTACAAATTGATTCAGGTTTCCCAGCTTAGACCGTATTAAAATCTTAGTCCAAGTCACACCCCAGAACTTATGTTAAACGAGGAATACAGTTTAGAAAGCACCATAATATTTCAAAAGTACCCTGGCTATTGTTTTGTGCATGGCTCACACGTTTGTTTTGAGTGATTTAGTTTCCACTGCAATACGTAATGCATGCACGCACGGCCACCATATCTCTACATATTAAATTATCGGTTTGACGCATGTCATGCCAAAGCATTCGAAATTGAGTGGGTCTAACTTTTGTGCACAGCTCTTCGTGCTACGATTGAGACATCGTTTTTGCGTGAATAATACAATACAAGGCACGCTTTCACTTCGTACAAATTTTGCTTTCAATAAAAAGACCCGTTGTTACTACCGAAAACTTATGAGGTAACAACTGGAATGATTAGCAGTGTAAGCAGCCATTGAAAAATTACTGTACTTCCTGGTACGTGCCCCATGCTCTTCCGATATCTGGCGACTACACAGTATGTTTGTAGACTAATGTATGGGTGTTTGCATACAATGACAGACCTACACATACACTGATTTTAGCGTTGCGTTCATCGTGCTTGTTTACTTGAACTTCTGTACAGTACAGAACACAGACATAACTTACAGATACATCCGTTTTTGTGTACATTTCGGTTATGTACAACAAACGTACGAGAGTAGTGACTGCAAATTCGATAGTAAGCTTCGTTTATCGATAATTTTTAGCGCGGTGAAAGAATTGTGTTAAAATGGTGGCTAACGTTTTGATCACGGATGTACATTCTTGAAAGTTTGTAAAGGGTGGGAAGACATGACTTTGACGATCAGCTGAGGTTGAGAGGGGCACAGAAGCCAAAGTAAGACGGCTCTAATGGCCATACTTGGCCGCAAGTTCTTTTGAAAATTGCAGTGCACTGAGGCCAATTAAAGGGGCAACCACGGCCATGCATGGGCGCGGTGGCCGCAGTTAAATTCGTGGCCTGAGAATGGCAGGATGGATCCTAGTCGGAAGTTACTCAAACTTAAGAGTTTTGTAGACTCAACATAAGGAAATTAAGTTTTGTCAGTAGTTGTCCATATTTGGAATGGCCTAGGCTGCCTAAAGTGTTCTCTTTAGCCTAGGTGTATCGAACCAGATCCTCCAGTGGGTTGACGATTTCCTCTCTGATCATAAACAGGCTGTTGTAGTGAATGGTACTCGGTCTTCTTTTGAGGATGTCGTGTCTGGAGTCCCTCAGGGGTCCATTTTAGGACCTATTCTCTTTTTGGCGCACATTAATGATATTGTTAATGTTGCCAGCTCTAATGTCAGGCTTTTCGCCGATGATTGTGTTTGTTATCGAATCATTGATGATGATAGTGACTGCCTAGGCTCCAGGATGACATTGATAATCTAGGTCTCTGAGCTAAGACGTGGGGTATGAGATTCCAGCTTTCAAAGTGTAATATCATCACTTTTGCCAGGAAAAAGAAGCCTGTTTGTTCCGATTATGTCTTGAATGGTGAAAAGTTACTTAAGGTTGACTCTATTAAGTACTTAGGGGTTTCTATCACTAGCGACCTTAGTTGGGATAAGCATATCCAATTATTTGTAATAAAGGTAACAAAATCTTAGGGGTACTTCAAAGGAACTTATCTTTTTACTCTAGTGATGTAAAGCTAGCTGCTTATAAGGGTCTTCTCAGACCAGTTTGGGAACTGGCAAGTTCTGTGTGAGATCCACACCAGACTTATTTACAGGATAAGCGTGAGAGTATTCAAAGGAGATTGGCTCGCTTTATAGTCAGCTCAAACTTCTCAGGAGAGCCAGGGTCTATGACTTTTGTGCTGAATGACCTTCATCTCCCTACGTTAGCGGAACGTCATAGACAAAATAGATTAATTCTGTTCTCTAAGGGTGTTTTTGGTAAGGCACAAATTCCTGTGGATAGACTTTGGAATCCCACTCGCAGAACACGCTGGATGCATAATCTGCACTTCTACCACCTCTTTACTAGGACAAACTGCTACGAGTATAGTTTTTTCCCTAATACAGTTAAGGATTGGAATAGTCTCCCTGCTTCTTTAGTTGAAAATTCCCTTCATCATAAGGACCCTGCCCAGTTTATAGCTAACAACATTAGGGCTTGATACCTCTCGACGCATGCGTGGTGAAGTAATGTCCCTGTGGATGTGTCACCACATTTCGGAAGAAGAAGTTTCAGCCACTACTTTCATTCAGTTTGCGGCGGCTTTGGATAGGTTTTGGGCTGGTCATGAGATGTTGTACGACTAACGTTACAAAGCAGATTCTGCGTAAGTTTCAATGGCAGTCACCCACACTCCACAGCTCTCAACTGTTGCTACTGTACAGCCAGTCTGCATTTCATGCACTCACAACCGAAGATCTTTGGCGTAGAGGACAGAAATCACTTGGCGTAGTGGCGTGTGGATTCACTGAGTTTGAGTACAACGTATTAATTGACTATTGTGCTAGGCCTAGACACCACACTTGTGTTACGTTGGCATATGAACGCTTACACCTCGGCATTTACTTCAGCATCGGCTTCACATGGATTGCACCCTGGCTGTACAGTAACAGTTGCCATGGGTGAAGGTTGTCAGGGCATCTTATGGGGTCTTAGCTCTCCTTTGTCCTTTAACCTGTTATGTTATGTTATGATTGTGAAGATGTGGGAATAAAGGTCAACGTTCATGCATTCACTGAGGTTCCTAAGGTATCCTAAGGTAAATGTTGCTCGCACACGCCGATCCTAAGCCCTACAGCTGCCTGAACCACATAACATAACATAACAGGTTAAAGGGCAAAGGAGGGCTAAGGCCCCATAAGATGCCCTGAAGTCCATACAACCTTAACTGAAAACAAAGAACCAACCAACACCAAACGAGCCAAGCACAATTAGATTCTACCACACTTATGGAAGAACTTGTAGCCTAGGCCTACAGTATGTGTACCAATAGCATGAAACACATTTATTGATTGTATTTTTCAGAACGTATCAAATTGTACATCCAGTATCACCCATATTCAGCACAAAGGCAAAGTCTTTCATATAGCATTAAAATAATCTCGCAAATTTTATTCAGATATCGGTAAACACAGTTTTATGGGTTTCAGGCTATTGGTACACATACTGTAGGCCTAGGGCATACCGCCTAATGTACTTACAATACTCAAGGCCCTCACTAACGTTAAGGATAGCCTAGTTAGGCTAGGCAGTTTGGCTGCCTAACGTTAGGCCTAAGTTACAGTACGTCATTATACAGTATGCTGGGTCTCTGGGTTTGTTTCGATAATAAGAAAACTCAAAGCAAGGCCTAGGCCTAACTTGTAAAGTTAAGCAACGGCAGCCTTAGGAAATGTGTTCGCATTTTGTGCATTACCTAAGAACGGAATAACAATATCACGAGCATTTCCGGATCCATGGTCTCGTTAAAGTTGCTCGCCGTCTCACTCTCAGACCGAGAGTTTCGTTTGATGCATGGTCGAAACGTAGACGTGATATAGGCCTACTTCATGCTTCGTCGATCGATCTGCCTACATACCGCAAAGTCAAAGCTCCCAGCGCGGCACGCATACGTATACGCGTGGCCAGCGGTATTTTCCAGCACGTTCCCAGCACGATTAAGGGCGATTTTCAGAAATAGCGATGATTATAAGATGGTGGGAGGGGGAAGGGGGTAGAACAGGGGGAGACAGTAGTCCGCACGGAGGGGCGGGGGAAGGCAGGGACGGCGATCTGTTAAAGTTTTTCTTATGGGGGGGTGCACTTGCTTGGGTGAACACTTTGGGCCTTCGGCCAGGGGTACAGGGTAGTGACGTAGCCAGGATTTCTCTCACGGGGGGGGGGAGGGGATGCAGTATGTTGTGCGATCGCCGTTCTGGGGAGGGGTGAAAAATTTTGAAAAATTAGGTGTCCTTACATGCAATCTGGTGCCACATATGCTAGGCTACCTTTGAAGCAGATTTCGTGTTAAAAAATTTATGTATTTTTAGGACCTAAAACAAAAAATCGGCATCAGTGATGGGACCATGGCCCAATGGGGTGTCCCCCTCCACTGTGAAAATTTTTTAAAAAATTAGGGTTCCTTATATGCAATCTGGTGCTACATATGCTACCTTTAATTTGTGTTAAAAAAATTACGTATTTTTAGGAACTACAAAAAAGTAGGCATCAGTGAGGTCATGACCTAATGGGGTGTCCCCCTCCCCTTTGAACATTTTTGAAAAATTAGGAGTCCCTACATGCAATCTGGTGCCAGATCGACATGCCACCTTTTGGTAAAATTTGTTTTAAAAAATTTACGTATTTTTAGGAACTAAAAAAATCGGCATCAGTGAGGGGGACCTTACCCAAAGGCCCCCTAAATACGCCACTGGTACATGGGATCACCACAGGTCCCCTGCTGGGGTCCAGGGGCGAAGCCCCTCGGAGCTAAGCGATTTGGTGCATTCTAGAGGACACAGATCACATATTTCTGATCTGAATTTCTCCCCAGCTGTCATGAATAGGCTAATATCAAAAATTCACATCGAAAATGTGTGTTACAACATTTTTGTTTTGTCTACCTCCAAATATTGGGGGCCATTTCATATTATGTCCCCCACTAAAAATATTGAGGGGTATGTCCTCCTGTCCTCCGTGATCGCCGTCCATGGGGGAAGGCACGGAGGCACGGCCCAGTGCCCCGCCTGGCTGCGGGCCAGGGAGTAGTTTCAAGTTTTCTCTTGCAGTGGGGGATATGACATACAGAATAGCCTGCACGGGTTTTCTCAGAGAGCTCTTTAAATTACCAAAAATTTCCGTATGAAGAGCTTACTCACGATCGAGAACTTAGCAATTTTTTTCAGAGGCTATAACCTCAAAAATGATCATGAAAGTATATGTTCTGATAACGTAACCCGTTGAATACCCTACTGCGAAGTCTATTCAACCATGGAGCTACAACGACCGGAATAAAAACGTCTTTGTCGCTTGGTGTTATTCAACCCCAACTGTTACCCTTTAATTGCCTTATCACCACCTTCAAAAACCTTTGATCTTACAATTTATTTGTCCTTTTATCCAGGGCCACGGTAGCTTGCATAGGCGAAATCCCTACGGGGGCCGGGGAGGGTAGTTCAAGACACTGTCTAAGCGGAGCCGCCCCCGGCTGAAGTGGCGTGTCTGCAATTGACACCAGGGCGGACCCTTCCTTTTCACCTGTGCATGAGTGCCGCATATCCTGGGGAAGCCTGGTGTGGGGAGGAGTACACTGTAAGTAGGAGTGGCTTAGGTGCAAAATTGTGCCATCGCTGGCAACTGAAAGCTTTGAACGGATTATATCTTTACAAATTGTCATTATTTAGTGAAGTTCCTATTTTGTGGCTGGACGTAAGTCAATTGAGGTGCTGTCTAAGAGGACACACCCAAACCGAAATCTGCTGCGTTTTGCGGGCGGGAGCCGCAAAGCAAGTGACTTGTACGTATATCTATGGAACCGTTCACACAGAAATCGCGTTTGAAAAAGTTCTGCCAGAACGGTTCCATAGAAATATGTAGGCCTACACGCTATTTGCTTTGCGTCTCCCGCCCGCAAAACCCAGTAGATTTCGGTTTTGGTGTGAAAGCTCTTTTATACTTTTTGAGAAATTTTGTCTTTGTGAGGTGGCTTGGATGCAAAATGGTGCCATCTTTGGTAAAGTCTTGGTCACGGCGTTATTACATTTTTCTCTGCTAGGAAGTAAGTTCTTGGGGGACTTATCATTTGCAGAGAGATTGCTTCAGAAATAACAGTACAGAGTTCAGGGTTTCTGAAGAATAGGTAGAGGCAGGCGTATGCACGATTGTCGCATACGTTGTACGAACTAAGTACTAGGGTCTTGACCAAGACTACGTATAGCGGTGAATTGATTACACTGTATGTTTAGGAATCATTATTTAGTGATGTTTTCTACTTTGGTAGGTGGTAGGGATGTTGCCTCAGGGGATGGATGACACCTTTACTCTTTGAGAAATTTTCTTGTTCTAAGTTTTCCTACATCCAAAATGGTGTTATCTTTGGTAAAACTTTGGACTGATAAAATGATCTGAAATTTTAATTATTCACTGAATTTTCCGGCTGTGGGATGGCACCGCTTCAAAACTGGTACCTGGTGCGGGCTTCTCCCTAGTGCTCTTAGTACGTCACTGGGGGAGTCACCATCGGTTGGGGCGTAGCCGTAGCGTAGGCCTTGCAACGGAAAATTTTCGGTGGAAATGTCTTCCAGGTGGGGGTTGACACATTAAGTTAGACCTTTAAGTTGCATCTAAACATTCTTTACTTTTAATCATTTAGATTTCATACTTTAGAAACAAATTAAGATTTCAAGACAAAGTTGATTTAAATTAGTGTACCCGGGTATCCTCTTTCATGAATGGCTTTTGAGAACCATGTTACAATATGTTTCTCACTGAGTTGTGAAGTTCACGTAAAGAGTACCTCGTTGGTTTACCTTGAATAAGTTATGTTCTAACATATCATGAAAACTACTTGAAGTGAAGTAAGAGGATATTTGTGAGATTTAGCTGTTGTTTCAAAATAAGTATATGCGACCACTGCTTATGCCATTTAAATTAATAGTTTCTTTACCAGCTCATTGAGATTATCTAATAATTAAAGGTAGTCATAGGCTACTTTATCTTAAGCCAGCGTCTGTGCTGGTTTATTCAAACGGTGTATCTTGTTGGAGGAAGATGGTATTAGTCAAGAAGAAAAACCCGCATAAGAACGCTCCCACGGCGGGGTCTGGGGACCTTCCCGGGAACTTTTTCGGAAAAAAGGAACCCCTAGATTTCCCAGTTTTTTTTTTGAGGGGGCTTGAAATCATAATTTGGCAGTGAAATTTTCAGCATTTCAGTATTTTTTCTCATTTAGGCCAGCTTTCCGCATTTATGATAAATTCAGGGGGTAGCAACTGCCCACGCAGGCTACAGCCCTGTTATCCCAGGTAATGCGTTTGAATTTCTACCATGTTCCTACAAACAAGAGTCCAAAACTTTGCTTCTGTGAAATGAACGACTGTTATCCTATTTTACTCATTACAAATTATAGATTTTACAAAAACAATACTCAATTGATTAACAGCACATTAGGTAGAAATGGATGCGCAGCCTATAATTACCCCAACAGCTGCAGGTCGTCGGTCCTCACAATAAAGGAAAATTGACATTCTTTTCCATCGGCAAATCCACTTCCTCACTGAAAGTACAGTATTATTGGTGCTGTGCATGCTTAATTTTTTTTGTAAGTGGTTCCCACCTTTCCGAATCCTTCCTGACCGACTGCATGGTCAAGTGAGAGCATCTTGAATTCTTGCCTATTCGAATACTGATTTACATGACTTACTACAGAGAAAATTCACATTCAGTGTAATATAAGCCAATCATATCATTCGATACACTTTGCCAGTGATCCGTTCAATCTTGAATTATTTCGACCAAACTGATGTGGGACATTTTTAATACACACGAACGATCTTCTGTGACTTGGTCTTTACAACTACTTTGTATATACACTGAGGGATGCTTCCGTAAAACTTTAATAAATTATTGACATCAAACTTGTATAGGCTTAAAAATAATGTCCTTTTCTATTTTCGAATTCTCTTTGGCATCGAAAATGTATGAGGGGTGAAAAATTTCTAAATTCTACTCTATTGTACAGAACCTTTTGCTCCCTTCAAAATATTTCCGTGTGGAGGGCTTATTGATAGGTATTTTATCTTTCACGTCATGTCCGTGTAGCCCAAACACGAGAAAGTGACAGTCCTGGCCATACTATCTTGCCGACCAGAGGCGACCTCCTAAAATAGGGATGATGGGATGCCCTTCTTGAGAATAACCTTCCACTGCGAGCATTTCACACACAGGGTATAGGGTCGCATCTAAGGGGGCGTAAGGGGCGTACGCCTCCCTATTTTCGGCAAAGCAATGAGTTTTGTAACCAGAATTTTACATCTCCAAGCCCATGAAAAAGGTATGATCACTTTCTGCAGACGGTTACGCCCCCTCCCCCTTTCTCATTTTCCTGGATCCGGTCCTACAGGGGTATTGCTTGTATCAAGCAAGGCGAATAGCAATATGTCAAGTCGTTCTTTTTAGTCAGTTAAGAATGGAGTCACTCATGACATACCCATAATGTAGAGGTCTGAAGGTACAGGCGTACGAGGGTTAATATTTCTGGATGTCAGGGAAAATTTTTGCCCGAATTTAGAATTTTGGACCAAGTTGCCCGAATTTTGATACCGCTGTGCGGAGTGCAAAAGGAAAGGGCATAATTTATTTTCTTGGCTGTCTCATTTGCCCTAGTGGATTCACTATTTTTGCCCGAATTGGGAGGGCATATGCCCCCTTCCCCCTTCCCCCCGCCCTTGTAGACTGTATCGGAGACAACATACATTGCCACCTGGACTACCCGATGAATTAGTCAAACTTTGCTCCGTGAGTCGCGCTCACCAACTGACCGTACCGCATGACACGCACTAGAGAACCTCGTACGCTTATGTCTGAAGATCGAGTGGTTGGTCAGTTCAGTCTTAATGATCATTTGTCTCTGCATCTGCCAACCACAAATTTCACTATATGTCGCCCAGATCCGGAGGAACATGTAGAACAATCATCATTTTTGCCGGTCCAGGAAACCTAGTTGTTGTAACCTTTTTGGCGAAACTAAACATGCGGCCTTAAACTTTACGTCACACATCTGGAGGTTTAATTTTTCATTTGGTATAAATCTGAGTTGGTCTGGTTTTATAGACATTTGTACTGTTGGAAACTATAATGCAGTGAGAGCTCAAAGGGGAGCATTATGGGAGATCCACAAGGTTTGTACCCGCCCTGTACACTAAAATAAACTAGATCCTACATACAGGGGCGTATATACATGGATTTGCAGGGGGTGTGGATTATTTTGGGACCAACTACAACTTTCCCTATTTTTCCAGCGGAACAGACGAAAATCAGGGCAGGTAAAAGATCAATTAACTTTTTAACTAACTGGATTTGAGACCGACTTTTTGGCGCTCAGAGACCGACTTTTGATTTTCAACGGGGTGTCTCACCCCACATACACACCCCGTATTCACGCCCCTGCCTACATATCACCGGGGGAAACTTTAAACCTTATGAGAAAACATAAACCTTCAAATAGATTCTGGTGAAAATCATTCTATCATGGCCGCATTTTTCATCGGTACGTGGACACAGCATATAACACAGAGCTTTTATATTACTTACATTTAATTTTTAGAACATTTTCCATTGTTTGTCTTTTCAAGTGTCAACTTTACGTTTATTTGACTTTATTATGTATTTTTGGTGAATTGCCTTAAAAATGAAAAGCACTCTTCCATTCTTTGACTTTACCACGGCTTCCGGCAGTGGTGATTAGATCGTGAAGTTAAAAACTTACCCCCTATAGCAAAACATCCAAGTCTTAGGCGTCTATGTTCTTGCACGATACCAATCTTTCCATCAGTCAATCGAACTGATATAACTTTTACAGGCAGCCCTAAATTACTTCCTTTGATGAACTTCTCGAAATTTTTTCTTAGTTTGGAAACGAATATTTTTAACATCCATTAAGGAGCAAAGAGCTAATGAGTGATTAGGTATTTTTTGTCTTTTTTTATTTTTCAGACCTAGAGGAGAAAAGCTAAAACTAATCATCTGTTTTCACCAGTACTCTCTTAATGTAAATGAGTGAAATTCACTCTTCGACGATTGCCTACAGTGACCACTCTTTTTTTCGAGTGGAAATCGACTGAAATTCCACTTTGCTCGGAATGGTAAGTGAACTCTAAATGAGTGAAAATGCCACTCGATGGAGAGTGGAATGTCACTCGAAAAAGAGAGTGGTCACTGTAATCAATCTTTTTGGTAGATTTTCACTCTTTTACATTTAGAGAGTAGGTGCAGACTCTCCATAATAGACTCTTTTCCCAATAGGAATTACAAAGGATTGTGGGATAGAATTTTGGTGGGCATCATTTTTTGCCACAGCAAAATTCCATTGACAATAACATCGCCTTCCAGAACTCTATCCCACAATCCATTGGAATTGCTATTTGGAAAAGGGTCTATAGTAGAGTAGTGTCTTCTCTGCTGAGAAGATGCCTTCTTTTCTTTCGGTGGCTTAGAGGAGGAAAGAAGATTACGTCAGAACCATTGTAACATGACTTCCATGCTCAGTGTCACGGGACAGGCTCTATTATAGGCCACATAAAAAAAATTACTTGAATTTTTTAAGGTGGGTAAATGTTATTGATAAAATCAAACGCATAAGTACATTATGCAATGAAGCAGTAAATCATTGCAAAGACAAAATATTGACCAAAATTAGCTTGGTCTAGTTAATCAATTATAATGTTCTATTACGTCATAAAGCTGCAAATTAAGATACAGTTTGATCGTGTTTTGTGCTTTTCGAGGGCTCCAATCAAGTGCTAAAGCAATTTTAGTGCTGATTGGACGTCTTCACTCTTTAAGTGCTTTCAAATAAGCGCCTTATGTTTTTTGAATGTGGGGAGAACTATCAGCTTCATTATTTTAATTACCAAAACATTTTTTCATTATAAATTTAAATGAACATACTTTTATGTGTATACAAATTTGCAGACAATTTTTTAAAAGAACTAAGATTGAAAATGATTGGTTCTCAAAAGACCGTACATTCATGCTCATTTACAGCTTTTTGTTCTAAGATATATTGGTTAAATAGCAGTATATTTATGTAACACAAGAAAAGAATCATTGGTGCAAAAAGTTTCTGTATGTTGTGTAGATTCTCACATTGATTGGTTTTCAATATTTTTCATCAGGCGCGTAACCAGGATTTTCCAAAGGGGATTGGAATAGGCTGAATCTTCAATCTTCAGGAGCAATTCCATCTTAAGCTCTACAAAGAAAGTTCTGTATGTATGTATGTATGTATGTATGTATGTATGTATGTATGTATGTATGTATGTATGTATGCATGTATGTACGTATGTATGTGTATGTATGTATGTGTGCACGTATGTATATATGAACGTATGTATGTATGTACGTATGTATGTATGTATGTATGTATGTATGTATGTATGTATGTATGTATGTATGTATGTATGCATGAATGTATGTATGTATGTATGTATATATGTATGTATGTGTGTGTGCATGTATGTATGTATGTATGTATGTATGTATGTATGTATGTATACATGCAGTGGTAAAGGATTGAACAATTCGTCTGCTCCATTGCTAAATGATAATCGATGAACACACCTCCCTACAAAGAAAGCGTTCAATTCTAACACAGTTGGGTGCTACAGTCCTATGCAAGGGGAGGTTCGCTCGAACCCTTCCCCTCTCACAGTATACTTTCCAAGTGAAAAATCATTTAGTACGTTGAACTTTGATCCCACCCCCCAAATTACGTTTGTTTGAGAAGCGTATAGGCAATCGCTCTTCGGGCAATCACCCCCTTTCGACAGACGTATCACTGGGCTGACAATACAATCAGGCTTATTTGAATCAGCATGCACTATTCAGTAGTTCAAGGAGTGTTCGTTTTAGTTATGTGACTATATCTTTGCATAGTTGCATTCACAACGTGCGGCTAACAAGTGATCAAGATAACGAGAATGTTACCAAATTGTGCGTGAATTTCCGTTGGCTTTTGTTGTCAAAAGTCAGCCCTCTTGAGAATCGTACATATAAACTGAGTGAAACCTAAATGTTACCTTGATGACGCAACCATTCATATGCAGAAATTGCCTTGGTCTGATATCGAGCTCGTGATCTTCATGGTTATGTAGCGGACTAAAGGACCATGAAGCGCATTTTGATGACAAGTGCATGGAGTTTTGATTCGGTGTAAAAGGAAATCATGTCTCCTCTAAAAAATGTGTCCGGCCGGAAAAATTTTTCCTGGAAATAATGTCCTACGGACAATATTTTTGAGGAAACATTGTCCCACCCCCACAGGAAGAACTGTCCCGGGGGAGACTAGATTTTACATCCGCTTAGAATCATATAACAGTAATTTGTGTCCTGGGGACAAATATTCTTAACTTGCTAAGAATCACCGTCTCCCCAGACCTATTATCCAGGGTAGACGCTGGAAGTGTGGTCCGGTGAGACAAGGACCGACTTTTCAGGGGTCATTTTGAGAGCTTCGGGTTCAGTATACAGTGTTTCCATTTTTTCAGTCTTTTTTCATGGAATGACGCTAAACATAGGTTTGGGAGTTATTATTCACCTCATAAAATTTGGAAAACTAAAAAAAAATCATAATAATCTTGAGTAAAACTTTTGACAAACGAATAAAAGGCGTTTACGTTCACCATCATGATTCATTTTGCCATTTGTTCATCGCAATGGATCCACGGAATCAAAGACAGTGTAGGCCATGGAAGTTTTACACAGCCAGACGTTCATTGCATTAAAATAGTATAAAGGGTCATGTTGCAGAGTTGTGATGGCCAGCATAGACCGAAACGGCGCTGACCATTGATCGAGATTCCATAGAGCATGTAGCATGCAAAACTAGTAGAGGGAGAATGTCCTCCCCCCCCCCCCCCATTTTAGTGTATAACACAGGCCCACTTGTAGTGTCCAGTCGAACAAGAACACGGAAACAATAAGTACTTTCTACTACGTATATTCTCTAGTAATTTACATGTTATACAGTTGAAGGTAAAATTCAGACTGATAATTAAAGAAGGAGTTTCACTACAAACAGCACATAAACAATGGCATTGTACTATACCACCCAGTGAGTGATACCGAACAAGAGATGCGATGCTGGGGGAAGGTGACACACGATCCTCTGTGTGCTAACATAACTAGCCAGTGTAATTGATTTGTTATTGAAGACCACCACGCCACTGATTACCTGAACTTCATGCATCTGGTCTTTGGTAGGAATTGTAATTTGTCAGAAAGTATAATGACGTTCAAAAGTGGAAGTACTGTAGAGAAGACAGTATTTCCAAAAGAAGACACTCTTTCTCGCTACACCGGCGGTCTACTAACAAGATCTTCACCTAACAACCTAATGACGCTCATGATTTCACATGTGAAAGTAGTGGTATTGTTCCTAAGTAATGTTTAGCGGAGCTGAGTTTCGTCTTGAAATTGATCTATTCTAGTTGAAAGTAAATTTTTCCCCTGGGCTGTTGTTGTACTTTCTAATCCAGTCTCTATTCGTGCAACCTTTGCACCCACCGAGCCACGAGGAATCGTAAAGGTCCCATCCTTCACCGGCCGAATTTTCTTTAGAATTTCTCTGTTTCTTCACAAATTCCAAAAGATGACACATGGAATCTCTGTAAACTATCCTTCGGTCGGTAAAGTCACTCTCACGAATGCGGCCTATACTTTTCCACTTGAAAAATGAATTGTATAACTTTGGATCTTCGGCTACTTTTTTGAGGTAATCTGCTAGTGATTGCATTTATACGAAATCTCCAGCATAGCTAAAAGAATTGGGTGGTCCTAGCCTCTCATAATCTTCTTTACCACCCCCGATAACAACAGGGACATTCTCGGTCCGGCTAAAGGCATGCCAAAACTTTTCCGTTATAGTAATCTGGGCAACAACTATTTCCAAAGCAAGAATGATCTTGTATTGCTTGAATATCTCCTCGCATGATTTTTTATCTCTTCTGCATTCCAAATTACCACATTTTCCGAACTGATCGATTGGCATGTAAGATGACAGATCCTGTACGAATCGTGTTCGGTCCCACGAGATGGTACTGCAGTGACTGGATATCCATACCGCGAACTTAGGACGAAGACTATGGTAGTCGATTCCAGGGACATGGCTTTCAGTCTGAGTATGCGGATTTTCGAAAAGCGTAAATTGTTCATATGGAATGGATATATCAGATCGACTGTGATATGTAAAAGTAAGGTTGAAGTTGATTTTGCTCCCTTGGTGGAATGTACTCCATTGTAGTGAGTGGGCACTCGTCTGTGTTAAACACCCAAAGTTGACTCGGATCTCGCTTCCTCTTCAGTGGGCCACAACGGGAGTATCCTGTGATATTACCACGTCACTTTCCATCTAGTCGAACAGATTAACCTCCTGGGATTCGTCAGTAACAAGAATTCCTGGTCAGAGACCTCCGACATGCCATCACAGCCCTCCGGCACTCCCCCTCCCCTCCTTCCTTCGAATGGGAAGCTTCAAGGTCACCCTGGCTCCCGGATTCATCAAACAAACTCACATTCTGTGTTTCAGTGATCACCTTTTCCTGGCCCTAGCCAACAGAGATTTCGTCACTAACTTCACACTTCTCCCCCAAATCCTTCGAGTGGGTCACCTCAATGTCATCCTCGCCCATGGATTCAGCTTGTGCTGGCCTTACCACTGCGCCGCCCTTAGTCCACTCAGAGGATAGTCTGGCCTTGTTAGCAAAAGAGATCTTATACAGTCTGTGAAGTTACGTCCTCTTTGTCACAAATAGTGCAGACAACAACATCTTTACAATCCTTTGATGTGTGTCCCAATTTTAAGCAATTGAAACATCGTCGATTGTCGCCATCTTTGGCCGCATGGCCATCAAGTCCACACTTGAGACACGTACGAGGCTGTCCAAAATACCTGACCCAGCAGGAGCGACCTCCAAGTAACAAAGATGATGGAATTTTTTTTTTTCAAGTTGACCTTGTACTGGCGGATTCCATTTGAAACACTTAGGGATTTCAACAAAGAAAGCGACTAGATACAACATCTCCGTACCTGCCAATAACGAACTTCACCACATTGTTATCTAATTCCAAGGGCACATGAAGCACAGTTACTAAAGGAGTTGATCCAGCATACCACGATGCAGTAAATTTTTTCCCAGAACTAAACACAGGCCAAAATCGACGACGAACCTCTGCAGACTTGAAAGTAATGTCATACCAGTTTCCAGGCAACCGATAATACCAACATCCTTTAAAGGAAGGGTTCAAGCAAAAAAATAATTTTCATATGTGAAAGAGGAACTAAATCTACGCAATTTGGTGAAATTTCCATTCAAAAAAGACATGTAGTACTCGAGATATCAGCAAATGAAATTACTACATTTGTGATGCAAAGTGAGCTTGAGGCAAGCAGGGGTTATATCGCTTCCTCACATTGATGATAAATGGTTTGTATTGTTTTTTCAGTCTGTTGTGTTGACCTTGAAGTTAACAGGGATAGGACCTCCCCACGAGGAATGTGAAGTTTGCAAAATTCCCATGCCTCTCATTCAATCACATTCCGATAACATGTGATTGTGGAAAAGAAAATTGGTTGTAATTTTTAAAGAAAAACAAAAGACTGCTCATTAATGTATGGTATGATGTCATATGTTCTTGCTTCAAGTTCGCTTTGTGTTATAAATGTGACAACGTTACTGCTAATATCTTGAGAACCACACATCAGATTTCAATGCAATTTCAAAAGAATGTGTTGAATAAGCTCACAACTCTAACACATCAAAACTTGATTTGAGCTTAGACCATTCTTTCAAGATGTCAAAAACATTATCTTTCCCAGACAGGGACAAAAGAACTGAACTAGTGTCTCTCCGATAAGGGTCCATAATGGATGCCCCAAATATGTTGAGGACTGAATTCAGAGCCCAGGCTCCTCAAGTAGTAGACCGCAAAATTTCTCCACATGGGAATCTTTAGTAAAAGGCCAAAGAATTATACGCTTTGTGGAAAATTCTGGGCAATAACATCAAATTGAAAAACTTGGCTTTATATATAAGTAATAAGCCAAAACAAGTATGACGCAAACGATACAGCTGACCTTTAGCACAAGCATTCGATATCAGATTATTGAAAGTACGCAAAAAACCTCCGGTCACAATTGTTGCCCATTTAAGTGCAACTTATCGATATTGTTGGAAATACGATAATATTCATCGATTCAGTCACAAATCATTACATCGCATAATATAGCCTAATTGACTATGGAATTCAAAATATGAATATTTGTTACAAAACACTTATTGCATTCAAATCAATATTTCAAAGTGCCAAAATTCAAGTTTTCTCCACATCTGAATTAAGATAGAATCCAGTAAGACAGGTTTGATATGGTGTGCTTTGAAGAGGTCAAATGAATGTAGTTATTCTGTGACGAAAAAAGGAAAACTACTGGACGGAATCTCATTTGAATATAAGGTTCTCAATTTCAAGTGCGCCACCAGTTTCACAGAACGAATCAATATGGAGAGTTCGTTAAGGAAACAAACTTAAACAAAGGGTACTTAACTATTAAGTCACCTCTCCAGATATAACCTTTCAGTACATGTTAAGTAATAGCCTCTCATTGTAAAAGGCTAGAAAAATTGCAAAGTTCTAATGTATAAACTCTCCACACGGAAATCTTTAGTAAAAGCGCCTTTTTTCCAAAAGTCCCCTGACTCTCTGGCGAAGAGCCAGGGGCGAAAACCAAACAATACTCCCGAAAGGAGTTCTGCTCCCCGAAGGAGTAGCAACGTCCCCAAGGGACAAACTTTGACTTAACTGACACCACCCGACAGTGGTCCCGTTCTAGACTGGCTGAATAGAACAGGTCCCACCTGGAAGCTCCGCTGATCAAAGACCAGCCCCGTCGCCAAAAACAAGGTAAAAAATCATATTCGCTATGAATGGATTGAGTGCCACGTCAAGCTTTAGTAAAAGGCGAAAGATTTATACGTTTTGTGGAAAGTTCTGAGTGATAACATCAAATTGAAAAACTTGGCTTTATATATTTCTCAAGTTAAAGAAATCGACAGTGAAAAATCTACAAGTAGTATAACCCAAAACAAGTATGACGCAAAGGAAACATCTGAGTTTTGGCAAAAGCATTCGATGTTTGATTATGAAAAGTACTTGTTCAGATCTCAGGTCACAAAAGATTGCCCATTAAAGTGGAACTTATCATTTCCTTCGAAATACAATAACATTCAAAATATCAGTCACAAATTACATTGGGTAATATGATTGGCTTAATATTTCATTGAATATGAATATTCATTACAATTCACTTAATATATTCAAATCAAAATATAAAAACACCAATATTCAATTTTTCTCCACATCTGAATTAAGATAGAATCCAGTTCGACAGGTTTGATATGATGTGCCCCGCGGAGGGCAAATGAATGAAGTTATTCTGTGACGTAAACAGGAAAACTACTGGACGTAATCTCATTTGAATATAAGATTCCCAAGTTCAAATGCGCCTCCAGTTTCACAGAACGAATCAATATGGAGTGTTCGTTAAGGAAACAAACTTAAACAAAGGGTTCTTAACTATTAAGTAACCTCTCCAGATATTACCCTTCGTAAAATGTTAAGTAATAGCCTCTCAGTGTAGAGAGGCTAGAAAAATTGCAAAGTTCTCATGAGTAAACTCTCCACACGGAAATCTTTAGTAAAAGGCGAAAGATTTATACGTTTTGTGGAAAGTTCTGAGCGATAAAATCAAATTGAAAAACTTGGCTTTATATATTTCTTAACTTAAAGAAATCGACAGTGAAAAATCTACAAGTAGTATAACCCAAAACAAGTATGACGCAAAGGACGGATACATCTGAGTTTTGGCAAAAGCATTCGATGTTTGATTATGAAAAGTACTTGTTCGGACCTCGTGTCACAAAAGATTGCCCATTAAAGTGGAACTTATCATTTCCTTCGAAATACAATAACATTCAAAATATCAGTCACAAATTACATTGGGTAATATGATTGGCTTAATATTTCATTGAAATATGAATATTCATTACAATTCACTTAATATATTCAAATCAATATATAAAAATACCAATATTCAATTTTTCTCCACATCTGAATTAAGATAGAATCCAGTTCGACAGGTTTGATATGGTGTGCTTTGAGGAGGTCAAATGAATGTAGTTATTCTGTGACGAAAAAAGGAAAACTACTGGACGGAATCTCATTTGAATATAAGGTTCTCAAGTTCAAGTGCGCCACCAGTTTCACAGAACGAATCAATATGGAGAGTTCGTTAAGGAAACAAACTTAAACAAAGGGTACTTAACTATTAAGTCACCTCTCCAGATATAACCTTTCAGTACATGTTAAGTAATAGCCTCTCAGTGTAGAGAGGCTAGAAAAATTGCAAAGTTCTCATGAGTAAACTCTCCACACGGAAATCTTTAGTAAAAGGCCGTAAAAGGCGAAAGATTTATACGTTTTGTGGAAAGTTCTGAGCGATAAAATCAAATTGAAAAACTTGGCTTTATATATTTCTTAACTTAAAGAAATCGACAGTGAAAAATCTACAAGTAGTATAACCCAAAACAAGTATGACGCAAAGGACGGATACATCTGAGTTTTGGCAAAAGCATTCGATGTTTGATTATGAAAAGTACTTGTTCAGACCTCGGGTCACAAAAGATTGCCCATTAAAGTGGAACTTATCATTTCCTTCGAAATACAATAACATTCAAAATATCAGTCACAAATTACATTGGGTAATATGATTGGCTTAATATTTCATTGAAATATGAATATTCATTACAATTCACTTAATATATTCAAATCAATACATATAAATACCAATATTCAATTTTTCTCCACATCTGAATTAAGATAGAATCCAGTTCGACAGGTTTGATATTGTGTGCTTTGAGGAGGTCAAATGAATGTAGTTATTCTGTGACGAAAAAAGGAAAACTACTGGACGGAATCTCATTTGAATATAAGGTTCTCAAGTTCAAGTGCGCCACCAGTTTCACAGAACGAATCAATATGGAGAGTTCGTTAAGGAAACAAACTTAAACAAAGGGTACTTAACTATTTAGTCACCTCTCCAGATATTACCCTTCATAAAATGTTAAGTAATAGCCTATCAGTGTAGAGAGGCTAGAAAAATTACAAAGTTCTCATGAGTAAACTCTCCACACGGAAATCTTTAGTAAAAGGCGAAAGATTTATACGTTTTGTGGAAAGTTCTGAGCGATAACATCGAATTGAAAAACTTGACTTTATATATTTCTTAACTTAAAGAAATCGACAGTGAAAATCTACAAGTAGTATAACCCAAAACAAGTATGACGCAAAGGACGGATACATCTGAGTATTGGAAAAAGCATTCGATGATTTGATTATGAAAAGTACTTGTTCAGGCCTCGGTTCAAAAAAGATTGCCCATTAAAGTAAAACTTATCATTTCCTTCGAAATACAATAACATTCAAAATATCAATCACAAATTACATTGGGTAATATGATTGGCTTAATATCCCATTGAAATATGAATATTCATTACAATTCACTTAATATATTCAAATCAACATATAAAAATACCAATATTCAATTTTTCTCCACATCTGAATAAAGATAGAATCCAGTTCGACAGGTTTGATATTGCGTGCTTTGAGGAGGTCAAACCAATGTAGTTATTCTGTGGCATGAAAAGGCAAACAACTTGACGGAAGCGCACTGTGTCAATTTATGGTTCTCAATTTCAAGTGCGCCACCAGTTTCACAGAACGAATCAATATGGAGAGTTCGTTAAGGAAACAAACTTAAACAAAGGGTACTTAACTATTAAGTCACCTCTCCAGATATAACCTTTCAGTACATGTTAAGTAATAGCCTCTCAGCGTAGAAAGGCTAGAAAAATTGCAAAGTTCTCATGAGTAAACTCTCCACACGGAAATCTTTAGTAAAAGGCGAAAGATTTATACGTTTTGTGGAAAGTTCTGAGCGATAACATCAAATTGAAAAACTTGGCTTTATATATTTCTTAACTTAAAGAAATCGACAGTGAAAAATCTACAAGTAGTATAACCCAAAACAAGTATGACGCAAAGGACGGATACATCTGAGTTTTGGCAAAAGCATTCGATGTTTGATTATGAAAAGTACTTGTTCAGACCTCGGGTCACAAAAGATTGCCCATTAAAGTGGAACTTATCATTTCCTTCGAAATACAATAACATTCAAAATATCAGTCACAAATTACATTGGGTAATATGATTGGCTTAATATTTCATTGAAATATGAATATTCATTACAATTCACTTAATATATTCAAATCAATACATATAAATACCAATATTCAATTTTTCTCCACATCTGAATTAAGATAGAATCCAGTAAGACAGGTTTGATATGGTGTGCTTTGAAGAGGTCAAATGAATGTAGTTATTCTGTGACGAAAAAAGGAAAACTACTGGACGGAATCTCATTTGAATATAAGGTTCTCAATTTCAAGTGCGCCACCAGTTTCACAGAACGAATCAATATGGAGAGTTCGTTAAGGAAACAAACTTAAACAAAGGGTACTTAACTATTAAGTCACCTCTCCAGATATAACCTTTCAGTACATGTTAAGTAATAGCCTCTCAATGTAGAGAGGCTAGAAAAATTGCAAAGTTCTCATGAGTAAACTCTCCACACGGAAATCTTTAGTAAAAGGCGAAAGATTTATACGTTTTGTGGAAAGTTCTGAGCGATAACATCAAATTGAAAAACTTGGCTTTATATATTTCTTAACTTAAAGAAATCGACAGTGAAAAATCTACAAGTAGTATAACCCAAAACAAGTATGACGCAAAGGACGGATACATCTGAGTTTTGGCAAAAGCATTCGATGTTTGATTATGAAAAGTACTTGTTCAGACCTCGGGTCACAAAAGATTGCCCATTAAAGTGGAACTTATCATTTCCTTCGAAATACAATAACATTCAAAATATCAGTCACAAATTACATTGGGTAATATGATTGGCTTAATATTTCATTGAAATATGAATATTCATTACAATTCACTTAATATATTCAAATCAATATATAAAAATACCAATATTCAATTTTTCTCCACATCTGAATTAAGATAGAATCCAGCTCGACAGGTTTGATATGGCGTGCTTTGAGGAGGTCAAACCAATGAAGTTATTCTGTGGCATGAAAAGGCAAACAACTTGACGGAAGCGCACTGTGTCAATTTATGGTTGTGCGTTTCAAGTGCGCCGCCATTTTCACACAACGAATCAATATGGAAATGTTCGTTTAGAAAACAAAATTCACAAAGGGTATTTAACTATTAAGTCACCTCTCCAGATATAACTTTCATTACATCTTAAGTTATAGCCTCTCACTAAGAAAGGCTAGAAAAATTGCAAAGTTCTCATGAGTGAGTGAACTATCCACACGGAAATCTTTAGTAAAAGGCGAAAGATTAATACGCTTTGTGGAAAGTTCTGACAATGTCATCAAATTGAAAAAAGTTGGCTTCATCTATTTCTTAAGTAAAAGACATCGACAGTGAAAAATCTACAAGTAGTATACCAAAACAAGTATGACGCAAAGGACGGATACAGCTGAGTTTTAGCACAAGCATTCGATATCAGATTATGAAAAGTACTTGTTCCGACCTCCGGTCACAAAAGATTGCCCATTAAAGTGGAACTTATCGATTTTGTTCGAAATACAATAACATTCAAAATATCAGTCACAAATTACATCGCATAATATGATTGGCTTAACATTTCATTGAAATATGAATATTTGTTACAAAACACTTATTGCATTCAAATCAATATTTCAAAGTGCCAAAATTCAAGTTTTCTCCACATCTGAATTAAGATAGAATCCAGTTCGACAGGTTTGATATGGTGTGCTTTGAGGAGGTCAAATGAATGTAGTTATTCTGTGACGAAAAAAGGAAAACTACTGGACGGAATCTCATTTAAATATAAGGTTCTCAAGTTCAAGTGCGCCACCAGTTTCACAGAACGAATCAATATGGAGAGTTCGTTAAGGAAACAAACTTAAACAAAGGGTACTTAACTATTAAGTCACCTCTCCAGATATAACCTTTCAGTACATGTTAAGTAATAGCCTCTCAGTGTAGAGAGGCTAGAAAAATTGCAAAGTTCTCATGAGTAAACTCTCCACACGGAAATCTTTAGTAAAAGGCGAAAGATTTATACGTTTTGTGGAAAGTTCTGAGCGATAAAATCAAATTGAAAAACTTGGCTTTATATATTTCTTAACTTAAAGAAATCGACAGTGAAAAATCTACAAGTAGTATAACCCAAAACAAGTATGACGCAAAGGACGGATACATCTGAGTTTTGGCAAAAGCATTCGATGTTTGATTATGAAAAGTACTTGTTCCGACCTCAGGTCACAAAAGATTGCCCATTAAAGTGGAACTTATCATTTCCTTCGACATACAATAACATTCAAAATATCAGTCACAAATTACATTGGGTAATATGATTGGCTTAATATTTCATTGAAATATGAATATTCATTACAATTCACTTAATATATTCAAATCAATACATATAAATACCAATATTCAATTTTTCTCCACATCTGAATTAAGATAGAATCCAGTTCGACAGGTTTGATATTGTGTGCTTTGAGGAGGTCAAATGAATGTAGTTATTCTGTGACGAAAAAAGGAAAACTACTGGACGGAATCTCATTTGAATATAAGGTTCTCAAGTTCAAGTGCGCCACCAGTTTCACAGAACGAATCAATATGGAGAGTTCGTTAAGGAAACAAACTTAAACAAAGGGTACTTAACTATTAAGTCACCTCTCCAGATATAACCTTTCAGTACATGTTAAGTAATAGCCTCTCAGTGTAGAGAGGCTAGAAAAATTGCAAAGTTCTCATGAGTAAACTCTCCACACGGAAATCTTTAGTAAAAGGCGAAAGATTTATACGTTTTGTGGAAAGTTCTGAGCGATAAAATCAAATTGAAAAACTTGGCTTTATATATTTCTTAACTTAAAGAAATCGACAGTGAAAAATCTACAAGTAGTATAACCCAAAACAAGTATGACGCAAAGGACGGATACATCTGAGTTTTGGCAAAAGCATTCGATGTTTGATTATGAAAAGTACTTGTTCAGACCTCGTGTCACAAAAGATTGCCCATTAAAGTGGAACTTATCATTTCCTTCGAAATACAATAACATTCAAAATATCAGTCACAAATTACATTGGGTAATATGATTGGCTTAATATTTCATTGAAATATGAATATTCATTACAATTCACTTAATATATTCAAATCAATATATAAAAATACCAATATTCAATTTTTCTCCACATCTGAATTAAGATAGAATCCAGTTCGACAGGTTTGATATGGTGTGCTTTGAGGAGGTCAAATGAATGTAGTTATTCTGTGACGAAAAAAGGAAAACTACTGGACGGAATCTCATTTGAATATAAGGTTCTCAATTTCAAGTGCGCCACCAGTTTCACAGAACGAATCAATATGGAGAGTTCGTTAAGGAAACATACTTCACAAAGGGTACTTTAAAGAATCAGTCGCCTAATCGGATATAAAGTTTCATTACATGTTAAGTAATAGCCTCTCACTAAGAAAGGCTAGAAAAATTGCAAAGTTCTCATGAGTAAACTATCCACACGGAAATCTTTAGTAAAAGGCGAAAGATTTATACGTTTTGTGGAAAGTTCTGAGCGATGTCATCAATGTCAAAAACTTGGCTTTATATATTTCTTAACTTAAAGAAATCGACAGTGAAAAATCTACAAGTAGTATAACCCAAAACAAGTATGACGCAAAGGACGGATACATCTGAGTTTTGGCAAAAGCATTCGATGTTTGATTATTGAAAGTACTTGTTCAGACCTCGTGTCACAATAGATTGCACATTAAAGTCGAACTTATCATTTTCTTCGAAATACAATAACATTCAAAATATCAGTCACAAATCATTACATTGGGTAATATCAATTGGCTTAATATTTCATTGAAATATGAATATTCATTACAATTCACTTAATATATTCAAATCAGTGTATAAAAATACCAATATTCAATTTTTCTCCACATCTGAATAAAGATAGAATCCAGTTCGACAGGTTTGATATGGCGTGCTTTGAGGAGGTCAAACCAATGAAGTTATTCTGTGGCATGAAAAGGCAAACAACTTGACGGAAGCGCACTGTGTCAATTTATGGTTGTGCGTTTCAAGTGCGCCGCCATTTTCACACAACGAATCAATATGGAAATGTTCGTTTAGAAAACAAAATTCACAAAGGGTATTTTAAAGAATCAGTCGTCTAATCGGAAGTTAACTTTCATTACATCTTAAGTTATAGCCTCTCACTAAGAAAGGCTAGAAAAATTGCAAAGTTCTCATGAGTGAGTGAACTATCCACACGGAAATCTTTAGTAAAAGGCGAAAGATTAATACGCTTTGTGGAAAGTTCTGACAATGTCATCAATGTCAAAAAGTTTGCTTCATCTATTTCTTAAGTAAAAGAAATCGACAGTGAAAAAAGCCAAAACAAGTATGACGCAAACGATACAGCTGACCTTTAGCACAAGCATTCGATATCAGATTATTGAAAGTACGCAAAAAACCTCCGGTCACAATTGTTGCCCATTTAAGTGCAACTTATCGATATTGTTGGAAATACGATAATATTCATCGATTCAGTCACAAATCATTACATCGCATAATATGATTGGCTTAATATGGAATTGAAAATATGAATATTTGTTACAAAACACTTATTGTATTCAAATCAATATTTCAAAGTGCCAAAATTCAAGTTTTCTCCATATCTGAATTAAGGTAGAATCCAGTAAGACAGGTTTGATATATGATGTGCCCCGCGGAGGTCAAATGAATGTAGATAGTTACTCTGTGACGTAAACAGGAAAAGGAAAACTATTGGACGAAATCTCATTTGAATATAAGGTTCTCAAGTTCAAGTGCGCCACCAGCTTCACAGAACGAATCAATATGGAGATGTAGGAAACAAACTTAAACAAAGGTAACTTAACGATTAAGTCATATTCTCAGAAATATCCTTTCATTACATGTTAAGTTATAGCCTCTTAGTGTAGAGAGGCTGGAAAAATTGCAAAGTTCTCATGAGTGAACTATCCACACGCTAATTTTTTTGAAAGGCGAAAGATTTATACGACTTGTGGAAAGTTCTGACAAGGTCATCAATGTCAAAAAGTTTGCTTCATCTTTTTCTTAAGTTAAAGAAATCGACAGTGAAAAAAGCCAAAACAACTGGAAGGCTGGAAGTAACTACTCTTCCCCTTTCCGCCTATAATAACCATACGATTTACTACGGAAAGCAACTTCTTACTAGTTCTGCGACAGTCCCAAAAGAAGTGACTATCGATTCTGTAACGAACCCACAAACCGCACATTTACCCTTCCTGATACTCCATTTCTTTATTACCCCTCCGGCGAAGACCACCCTATTGGACAACCGTTACTGGAAATCAACATAATGTACTTTCTGTGTCTTGCTTCAACACCCTCCCCTTTCAACGTGGTGGTTTCATTCAGCAGAAATTGTTTTACAATTATTTCTGTTCTTGTGAAGACGTGATCTTGGAGAAAAGCAACATAACATAGATGTGAAGGAGTTCCATCCTTTTCCCCTAACTCTAGGAAGATTCCGGCCACTTTACACTAGCCAGGCATCATAGGCGTAGGGATCATGCTGTTCTCCAATTTGGGGTGGAGCTGAACGTTGTTTTGGACGGCCGCCCTCAGCAAGAGGTCTGAGCAGGCCCGTAGCGGCGGGGGGGGGGGGGGGCCAGCGGGTTCGCGCAACCCCCCCCCCCCCGCCCAGACCAAAATTTTTGCATTTTTTTCATTTAGGCCTAAATGGAGTTTTGGCGTTTTTCAGGACAAAATGTCAATTCCGCTGGTTTAGCCGATGTAAGCCGTAGGCCTTTGAGTTAGGGTTGCCAGACGTCCGGGCGGGTTTGTAAAATTGCCCACAATGTCCAGATTTCATGTAATTTTCACATGATCTCACGGGTTTTTCCTAACTTTGCTTTGCGGGCTAAAGTAATTCACTTGTAGCGACCGCAAAATGCATCGCGATAACCTATCAAACACTGTTGTACTTTACAATGAGTACGGCGTTACTGGACAGCATGGTCTGACAGCCACATTCCGAGACAGGTGAGACAAACACCACACGAGGTATGGCAACAATGTGCATAATTTAAGTTAACGGTTGCATAGACCCGCCCCAAGTGACCCTAGTATGAGAAGTTCTTTTGTTTCAGTGCAACACAATTCCCTAGGGCCGGCCCCCGTCCCCATTGACTCGTACAGCAACTCTCAAACAGCCACACACTAACTCTCAAGGGAATACAGAAAACATTGATACAAGGTAATAAACCTTCCATTCAGCCCCCACCCCCCCCCCAATATTTGCCAAGTGCTCCAAAAAGAGGGGAGAATTTCAAAGAGGGGGCTGAACATATTCTTGCTAAGAAAACTCGGAAAGTGCCGTTTCCGACCATCTGGGGGCTTGTAAAGCCGAAAACTTTGTGGTACGCTCCGCGCCAACAGATGGTGGCGCTCCGCCTAGAGATATATATAAACTTTTTTCATAGATTGATTCTTTCCATTAATTGGGAAATTGCAGACATGAGATCCATATTTCAGGACTGGGTACATGCAGCTTAAAACACTCGGGAAGTGCCGTTTCCGGCCATCTGAGGGTTTATAAAGCCAAAACTTTCTTGGCAACTGACGGTGGTGCTCTGCTTAGAAATATATATTAACTTTTTCATAGATTGATTTTTTTTGCATCAATTGAGAAATCGCAGACATGATATCCATTTTTCAAGGCTGAGTACATGCAATACAGCTTAAAACACTCGGTAAGTGCCGTTTCCGGCCATTCTGAGGGGTTTGAAAAGCCAAAAATTTTCTTGTTCGCTCCGCGCCAACTGATGGTGGCGCTCCGCTTAGAAATATATATTTACTTTTTTCATAGATTGATTTTTTTTTTAATTGAGAAATTGCAGACATGTTATCCATATTTCAGGGCTGATCTAGTGGGTACATGCAGCTTAAAACTCGGTAAGTGCCGTTTCCGTCCATTTGAGGGGTTTGTAAAGCCAAAGATTTTCTGTACGCTCCGCGCCAACTAATGGTGGCGCTCCGCTTAGATAGTCCTGCCCACAGGCGCCCCTTAACATTGTATAGTATACCATATACTATGTAGTATATATGGACGGAAAGGTATGTCACAAATCTGTTCAAAAATCTTGCATATTAATGCTAATATATATCTGCAAGATTTGCAATAATAAAAAGTGAATCATAATTAAACAAATTTTGGAAGAAATTCAGAAAGTTAAGAAAACTTTAGAGAATATTTTAGGAGTATTTTATTATATAGTGTGGAAGTGCTGAATGCTCTCCTATCAGCAGCTACCATTCTCATACTGTTACTCCATCGAAATTTCATCCTTCAGACCAGGGCCTTTTTTAACGAATTTGGACTGGGGGGCTATTTCACAAAAGGGACCATCTGACACGAAGTTACTAACTAAGTGGAGCACCACCATCCGTTGGCGCGTAGCACATTGAATTTTCAGGTATCGACAGACACCCCAGATGGCAGGAAATGGCACTTCCCGAGAATTTTGAGGCTCTATCGAACCATCCTAAAATTGAGATATTATGCTCTGCATGTTTTCATTCTAAGAAACATCCTCAATGATTCCCAACACATTTTTTGACTGGGCGAAGTACCCAAATCCTTTTCAGTTTCCTAAGCCCGTGCATTATAGACCTACTTAAAATTGTTTGATTAAACTCGTGTACTGAACTTTCAGCAACTCGCATCGCGCAGCCGTTACACTGTGTCCAGGTCTGCAGTGCGCGCCGCAATATTGCTCATTGTTGATAATAACTAATCAGCACACTGGAAATGGAATATTTTCAAACTGCTGTCATTGCAGCATTGTATTGTATGGTCACAGTTCGTATAAGTTGTAGCCGCCGTAGTGACCTACAGAAAGAAGGGAAGAGGGTGGAAATAAGAGGGGGGAATAAAAGGTGGAAAAGTAGACAACGGCAGATTCTGCTGTAGGCGGCGATCAGCCGTCGCTGACCGGCTACTTTTTATTGCCCCTACATTAGTTGGCATGTAACGTACCCAGAATGATTGCTAGAAACAAAAAACTGCACACCACACCCAGAGAGCTAGCCCTCCTCCTGTGGGGTTCAGATGGGCAACCGGATGGGGCCCATGTGAGTTACACCTCGTTTTGCCCTGCGTGCCTGGCTCTCCCGGCCAGTCCACATTCAGACCATCTGATCCCAGCTGGGCTCAGAAGGCTGGAGCTGGCCCAGTGGGCTCCACCTGGGCACGCAGGACAAAACGAGGTGTAACCAATATGGGCCCCATCTGGTTGCCCATCTGAACCCCACATGGGGTCCAGGTGAGCTTGCTGGCTGGGAAAGGATAGCTAGTTACATCTAGACATACTTTATTTTGGGATTTTGATAACATCGCACGTAGATACTAGCTACCTCCTCCTGCGACGCCCCCCACCCCACACACACACACACATACCTTGCTAAGTAGTCTATCACTTGGCAATGTCACTGCTCTCCTTGTAGGCCTGGTGGCTTACCTACTTACAGGAAGAACTTCTTAACAAAATCCCTTCCTTTGTAGGACTCGATATTTGGGAGGTTCATTCGTCTCTCTTTAGCAGCCAGGAAGCTTTCCACTGATGGCCTCAGGTCGAACTTGCATTCATGTGGCTACCATTCTTTAATGTTAGATATTGATCATTTATTATCATCATTATGTGTTTTATATGTATGACAAAAAAGGACCTACTGGGGGGGCCAAATGGACTGAGTGGGTGGGCTGAGTAGGGGACTGGGTGGGCCACGGCCCACCCAGTATGTATGTTAAAAAAGGCCCTGCTTCAGACAATGCCAAGTGAAATTATTCGGGAAAAAGAGCTGCCTTGAGGTACCTTATGATCAAAAGTCTCGACACAGACAAATTTGGCGAGAAAAGTACAGTAATTGTGCCAGAAACGTAAGTTGTTTGTTCGAGCTAGGATTTTTGTGACATACCTTTCCGTCTATATAATACTACATAGTATATGATATACTATACAATGTTAAGGGGCGCCTGTGGTCCTGCCGTGCATACGCATGACGAACCCCCGGTAAAAGCTGGCTACGGGCCTGCTGGTAGATACCGTACTACAAAGTTCTCCTCAGACGGGATATACGGTTGTAGGTGTGACGGGGGGGGGCATGGTCTCCCACCTGGGAAGGTTCCTTCTCTACCCCCAACCCGTCGGTCAAATTCTGGCGGCATCACCGATGTCGTACAACCTGCAAGGCGTGCCTCGTGGTGGTATCTTTAATAAAGCCAAGCACAGGAAACGACTGGAGACGAAATCAAACGTACGTGACCTTTGCATTCTGTACTGATGTGCTTCTACGTGTACCCAGTGGTGGCAAGTGCATTTGACCTACTTGGCATGGCAGTGGCTGTAGTTTATATAGCCTAATACACGTACACCGCTTACACGACATACTGTTGTACGGCCGGTTGAACGGAAAGTACTACGGCTGTTGTACACAGAACGAAGGCCATATCCCGAAAGGTTTAGAATACAATTATTGAAGCCTAGCCTAAGGGAGATAATGAATCTACGTAGAGACAAGAAAGATGAAGAAGATGGTAATTGCCTTATTATTTCTCCTTAACTTAGTCGAAATAAGTTAACCCTAGAATTGTGTTTGATCGAATCAAAGGGTAACGTTAGGCTTACCACTGGCTGTAATGTTTGTTACTGTTAGGTCCTTTACGGTAACGTTCATAGCCTTAGCACTGATTCTGTAGCCTATGCTATATTTCATATAGGCTAGGCCTAGGCTAGTGTTTGCACGGGTACAAAAAACAGGAACAGGGTACCCGATCGCGTTCCCGTCGGGGAACCGGGTACCCGATATTAGAGTGACTTAAAATAGCAGCTAATTTTGATAGGCACAGACTGCCTGAAATGCACCCCTGTAATTGAAAAGGTAGCAACCATTTAAAGGAAACTAAAATTGTCACAACAGAATCGTGCCGTTTCATTTCAAATCGAAAGTTACCAATAAAAGAACGTTGTGACTATTCATACGAAAATTTTCATATGAATAAGTCTATCTGTACTCACAATTCATATGGAGAAAACATGAGCCGACTGGCGTATTATACAAAGCTATATAAATGGCACTGCGTATGTAGGCCTACAGTCTGCATAGGTACGTACTTGCACGTGAACATGATGGTATGATTACGGTACGGTACAAATGATCGGTGCATGTGCATGTGAAACACGCACTCGTACTCAGACCATAGGCATAGAACAAGGCATTCTTAAAAGTAAATTTGCATCAATCCCACCTGTTTCCCAACCATTTTTTGCCTATGAGAGGACATTAAATCTAAAAGATACTTGTGTTTACAATCAAGTTTTACAGCAGAGTCTGACGAAACAGTACGACACTTTACTATATATGCTTAAAGCTGCACTAAAAATCGTGTGACGAACCTAGCGTATGTTTGAAAAGCTACTTATGATGAAGTTCTGCCGTATACAGCGAGAGAACAGAAGCCGGTCTAGGCCTAGTCCTAGCTGGTTTTCAAAAACCACCCAAATGTCAATCTGAGATCATTGACTCATATTCCTGTAAAAAGAGTTGAATTTTAAGCTTTTGCATGAAAATTTTCATATGAATAACTAGTGCTTCCACTGCCCTCTATTCATACGAAAATTTGCGTATGAACAGTGCTTCCAATGCCCTTTATTCACACGAAAATTTTCATATGAGTAGGCCCCACCATAAAAGAAACCATATAAAAAATAACCAATTAAGAAGAATGAGTACTTTACATGGGCCCATAAGTTTCTCACTCAGATTGATTTTTGAGACATTTTCTGATGCTGATAGCAAGCTAAACTCGAAGCTGTTTAGACATTTAAGACACAAAAATTTTAACCAATCAGAGGCCTCAACACAGCTAGGTTATTCTCTTTCACGTCCCTATACCATGTTAACAAATGACGTAGTTATGTAAACAAACGATGCCCGTGTGTCCTCGTGTGCCACATGTTGTGGAACTTTTACTGACAAGCTTTGTACATTCTACTGGTGCTTGCACTGCACGTGTAAATGGCGAGAATGTGGCATGCCCACCCATATATACGTACAGTATACATGCCCTGACATCGGGCACCCATCAATCTATCAGAAACTTGCTTCCCGCGAGTGCCATTTTGGTGCCCACTAAATGTTATAGCGTGGTTCCATCCGCAACTTTTCATTAGGGATGTACCGGATCTGGAATTTTAAGATCCGGCCGGACCGGATTTTACCGGACAGTACGAACTGTCCAGCCGGATTTTATCCGGCCGGACCGGATTTTTTCATTAGGAATTTTGTAACTGAAATCAGGGTCCAAGTAAAATAGAAGTAGCAGGGTTTCCGCCAAAGGGGGGAAAGGGGGGATTTGTCCCCTCCTTTCCAGAAGAAGGTGGGTAAAACCCCCCCCTTTTCATTTCCATAAAATTAAAAAAATTGTCCATATCTTGGTTTCTTACTTAAGAAGAGGGCACCTTTGCAGCAATGTTTGGACTTTCATAAGTAAATGGCCTTTAAAACCCTTCAAAATGCACCTTATAGGGATCTTGAAGCAAGCTTTAGTCCCCCTGAACCCACTTGTAACTTTAGCCAGGGACAGCACCAATTTGGACTAGGGGTTTAGGAGCAATTAATCCCCCCCCCCTTTTTTGCATTTCTGGCGGAATCCCTGAGTAGGCCTACCAATGGTACATAATGGCAAAGGGGTCGGACTTAGCGATCACCCATTAGGCTTTACTTTATAAGCAATTGCAATATATGTATTAAGAGTAAATTCTAATGATCAATATACATACCTCCTCTACAAATAGTGGAATGGTACAGGACCTCTCCTTTATGGCTTCATGTGTTGGAGGGGGTGGGGGCACACATACGATGGGGGGCTGCAATAATTTTACAGGGTATTACTAGTCTAGCCTATAGCTACACCCTTTGGCTAATTGAACTAAACATTTTGGGTGAAATTTTCTTTAACTTATATTGTGAGACTGAGTTGTTGGTTATAAAGGAATTGTAATTGGCAGTTTACAAAACAGGAAATGGGCCAGACATTAACAATAGCATGCCCTGCTAAGGCTGCTGTTGTTTAAGTTACTCCTATTCACAACTCTAATGTCAATCCTTTTGTGTAACCAAGACCAGCTGTCATACAGCATGAGTGATATTGACCATACTGTATGTCCTACCTTGAACTAAGTTACAGTATTTGAGCAGGGGCGGCACCAAGGGGGGGGGGGGGGGCATGGGGGGGGCAAATGCCCCAGTCAGAACCTTTGCCCCCCCAGTTTCCCCCCACTCAGCTCCTGAAGTATAGTGTCCTTTCAGGAGTTTTCAAGGCAAAATAATTCACAAATAATTTTCCTCCCTGTTTGAATCATTCCCAAACTTTTCAAAGTAAAACCAGCCTGAGAGAGTCTGTAAAACTATGCAAGTCACATACTTATCACATACATACACCTATCTTGAGACTTAATTTTTTACCAAGAGATTTGCTAAAACCTCAGAGCTTCCGGGGGCTTCGCCCCCTGGACCCCCACCAGGGCTTTGCCCCTGGACCCCACCAGGGGCCCTAAGGCGGGCCCCTGGACCCTACCCGGTAAGTCTCGCGCTTCGCGCGAAAAATTTTTGCCCCCCAACATTTTCTTTTCCCCTCCATTTGCCCCCCACTTTTAAAATCCTGGTGCCGCCACTGTATTTGAGTGTCAAGTGTTGGCTATCATTTAGTAACTGGTTGTCATTAAATGTGTAGCTTAATGTGGCTTCTCTGGAGTCACAATAATTCAGACTTTCATGACACTTACTTTGGAAAATGGCTTCTTTCATTTGGAAATATTTTTTTGTCAAGGATCAGGCTAATGAAGTTGCTGAGTGTTTATTATGTAAAAAGGGGATAAGAAGAGGACCAGCAGGAAGTCAAGCCAAGAATTTTAGTACCACTCCATTACATACATAGGCATCTTCTGTACCAAACCCATTTTCATCATGCATGATATTATTGAAATGTGCTTGTAGAGCCTTTTACTAATGATTCACAAAAAATCTGGTTCCGGCCGGATTTTTAAAAATGTCCGGCCGGAACCGGATAATTTTCATTATCCAGCCGGATAGTCCTGCCGGACCGGATATCCGGTACACCACTACTTTTCATGAATATTTACAGTGTCAATAGTTATATCTTAGTTCTTCACACATGGTGAAGGGCGGATTTGGATTTAGTGGCTCATTTAACCGGAAACAACTGTTTTTGGTATACTCGAGACAGGGTTGGAAAAAATGTTTATTTCCTGGGAATAGAGTTCAGTTTTCACAACTAATTTCTGAGTTTCATATACAGAAAAGGTATATTTCCCCCGAATACTCGAGGTATTAACGAAGTGCGAGGTATAGCCTAGGCCTACTTTAGGCTATTGTGACTCTTGTTAGGTTCTCAACTGTTTTGGTTTCGATGATAAGAGAAACCTATGCAACTGTGCTGGCGTGTGTATGCGTGTGTTTATGTGTGTGTGTATGTGTGTATGTGTTTGTGACACTTGCTCGTTAACACGATATCTCAAGAAGGGAAACTCTGACACTTCTCAAACTTGGTACATGGGTGCCCCATATTGAGAGGAAGAACCCTATTGTTTTTGGTGGGGTCGAAGGTCATCTGGGGTCACCAGGGGTCAAACTCTGAAAACCTTGTTAACACAATATCTCAAGGTAGAAAACCTGGACAAATTTCATACTTAGTAGGTAGATGCGTTGTGGGAAGAGGAAGAACCCTGTAGATTTTGGTGGAGGTCAAAGGTCATTTGGGGTCACCAGGGGCCAAACTCTGAAAACCTTGTTAACACGATATCTCCATGTAGGAAGCTTGGATAAATTTCATACTTAGTATGTAGATGTGTTATAGAAAGAGGAAGAATCCTATCGATTTTAGTTTAGGTCAAAGGTCATTTGGGGTCATTGGGGGTCAAACACTGAAAACCTTGTTAATACGATATCTCATTGTTGGAAGCTTGGATATATTTCATACTTAGTATGTAGATGCCTTATGGTAAGGCAGAAAATCCTATTTTTTTTTGGTGGAGGTCAAAAGTCATCTGGGGTCACCAGGGGTCAAATGCTTTAACCTTGTTAACACTATATCTCGATGTAGGAAGCTTGGATAAAATTCATACTTAGTATGTAGATGTGTTATATAAAGGGGAAGAACTTTATCGATTTTAGTGGAGGTCAAAGGTCATTTGGGGTCATCGGGGGTCAAACTCTGAAAAACTTGTTAACACAATATCTCAAGGTAGAAAGCTTGGATGAATGTCATACTTACTATGTAGATCAGGGTTCGTACGGGGCCTGGAAAAGCTGGAAAAGCATGGAATTGGGGTATTTTAGTTTCCAGGCCTTGAAATCCTGGAATTTTGACCTCATAGCCTTGAAATTGGTAAAAATGGCCTGGAAAATTTGAATTATGCTTTCTTACAAATATGGACGATCATTTTTTAATGTTGGACAGAAATATTTCAAATAACAACATAAAATTTGTGACAACTCCGAGCTGTCTAAGCCACATGGTATAATTCACCGACAAAATGTAACACACAAACAAGGGAACCCTGCAGGAGCCAATTTTGGCAAAACACGGCTCCTAGTTCAGAATTTAAAGTTGCTCATAAAGTGTGTAACAAAAATTAATAGGCTTACTCCTTTTTGTCATGTATAAACCAAGTTACAGTTCTGTGAGTGGTAACTTTCAGTAGCACATCAGGTTTTAGCATTATTTAATGACATACCTTGAAGTAGTCTTTTGTAAAGAATAGCCTGGAAATCTCAACCACACAGACTTGAAAAGCCTTGAAATGGCATGGAATTTACTCAGTCAAGAAGTGTACGAACCCTGGTAGATGCATTATGGGAAGAGGAAGAACCCTATTGTTTTTGGTGGAGGTCAAAGGTCATCTGGGGTCACTGGGGTGGAACATTGAAAACCTTGTTAGCACAATATCTCAAAGTAGAAAGCTTGGATGAATTTCACACTTAGTATGTAGATGCATTATGGGAAGAGGAAGAACCCTGTTGTTTTTGGTGGAGGTCAAAGGTCATTTGGGTTCACTGGGGTCAAACTGAAGACCTTGTTAACACTCTATCTTTATGTAGGAAGCATGGATAAATTTTGTGCATAGTATGTAGATGAGTTATGGAAAGGCAAAGAATGCTATTGTTTTTGGTGGAGGTCAAAGGTCATCTGGAGTCACCGGGGGTCAAACCCTGAAAACCCTGGTAACATGATATCTTGACATAGGAAGTTGGATGAATTTCATACTTAGTATGTAGATGCCTACTGGTGAGAGGAAGAACCCTATCACTTTTGGTGGAGGTCAAAGGTCATTTGGGGTCATCAGGGGTCTGGCCTTAAAAAAGTTTGCAGTCACTTCATACTACTGTAATTCCATGATACTGTAGGTGTGTATGAATCATCGAAACCACAATGCATTTTTGCATTCTGGTTGAACAATGTAGCCCTATATCCTGAGTCGACCGTATTAATGTGACACACTCGCATGGACGGGAGAGGATATAAGGTTAATTTGAGCAGATATTTTCAGGGGGTGGGTGGGGTGGGGCTCAATGAAAAATTCCGACTTTTAAACATAAGTTTTGAACGCTAAATTAACCGATTCAAAATTTGGGAAGTTGCTGTTCCGGTCGTTTTTATATCACACATGAGGGCCGACTCTAGCCTATTTTGTTTTTCACAAGCCAGTGGCCAATCAGAATCTTATGAAAAAGCTACTACTTGTTAATGATGACCTTGTGATGCTTTTCACATACATCGACGTGTTTCGCACGTTTGGGGAATGGTCCGTATATAAGCCCAGTTTATATATACCGAGCATTATTCTTTACGTACATAGGCAGCGCTCTCAAACGTGGAAAATTTCGCACTTACACCTGACCTAGAAAAGTTTTGTGGAAATCACGGACTAGGATCGCAATTAAAGTGATATCGGGAGAATTAATGCCGCTGCATGACAAAGACTCTTTAATAAAAGTGTGACTAATTTATAGCTGTGATTTAAATCTCTTTTCATAGTGCTTTTTTCAACAAAAGAGTAAATGAATGGTTCAAACTTCTGAGAAAATGAAAAATAAAGGATGATTTTTTTCACATGCAACATTTGTTTTCGGAACCGGGTAGTAAATTTGGAACCGGGTAACAGAACCATCAAGCGGGTGCCCGGGTACATGGGTTACCTGGCCAAACTAGCCTAGGCTATAATAATGTTTGGCGGTTCAACTGCAGAATGCAAAGCCTCTTCAAGACATACCACTGAGACTCTGGAGGCACAGTAGCAGTCACTGCGACTGCGCCTCCAAATCTCAATTATGGATGTGGACAGTGAACACAAGACTAATACTGACAGGATTTTCATTAGGCTTCCAATCTCAAGAGTACCGAAACTCTCAGCTTTCTTTTTCAAGCGTCCCCCAAAATTTTCAAGGGTTTCCAAAATTTTCCAAGAGTGCTGTACTTGTACTGTAACCTATGCGATACGTACGAGTGTACAAGATATGGAGCTATACCCGAACCCTTCAGACAGGCATATGGATCGAGCTTCCCTGTAAACGGAGCATATCCCAGGTATAATAAAATATGCAGTTTATTTTTATTGTGCAATAAGTATGCATGTGTTTACACAAGAATCCATCATAACTACTGCAAAGTGTGAGGTGGAAATGACAGGTGTTTTAGTACGAACGTGAACTGTATCGCATGACCGGAATATGTCAAACTATAACCCTGCATGTCTGGATTGTCACAATTAGGGCTCGGAAAATATTTTTCAAAGAGGTAGCCCATCGGGCTTTTTCGTAATAGACTGGTAGCCTGGCAAGATTTTGTTTGAGCTCGACAAACATGAAATTAGCATCGAGCATGCAAATTATCTGTGCAAATTATGCCACAAGGTACTTCGATTTTTCAACGAAATAAAGATAAAACATTTCAGATTTTGTTGAGTTACAACTGTTTACTCTAGTTTTGTTCTAATTTGAAGCAATTTAGACCACTTTCGTGCCGTTCGCGTAGCGCGTAAGTTTGGGCGATAAATGGAAAATTATGGCAATAACTTTTTCGTGAGACCACACGATAATAAGAATTCAAAAAGGACTATGTCTTGTGACACAAAACGTGAAATAATGTCTTGTATTCTTTCCTTTCTTCTTTTTTGCTGTCCTGAACATATATTTTCTTCATTTATGGCATTCTTTTTCACATTGAACTGATGTAAAATCAATCAGTGCTCGTCCTTTTCTCCACATTTTTCCATTCGAAGAGAGCAAAAATATTCGTGGTCAAAAACCGTATTATGTTTGGTATAGGAATTGTGTACGCGAACACTGATACCTTAGGCCAGGTTCAAGTGAAACGCATGGCGAAGCACGGCAAAGTTTGTAGTGCATGTGCAGTTCCATAATTGAATTCAAACACCCATACCTTAGGCTAGGCATGAGCTCTGTAGAGAAGTTGACGTACGTACGTGCGTAAATACATATGTGGGTAAAGACCATGAAATTTAGAGCTACAATTTTTGTGCGTAAAAGGCTGAACATCATGCGTTCATGGGACGCACAAGATTTTCTTCCAAGCGTCTAGGCGGCTTGTCGTGCGTCTGAGACCCGGGAACCCGGGTTAGCGAAAACCCTGACTGAGTCTGCCTCGTTCTCAAAATAACAGTTACGCAGGCCTAAGGATTTCAGATTTCATGGTAACCATTTTTTAGGTTACATGGTTTTTGATCCATGTAACCTAATGTAATCCATTTTTGTTGAGTCCCAAAGACCCATTTTATCAGATTCTCAATAAAATGAAAACACGACTCTGGGACTGTTTACCACATAGAGCTTTGTATGGTGTGTAAGTGTACGAGCAATCACTTGCACTGTCAGTGCCACAGTGCACAACATGTAGTCAATTATGAAAAATAATATTTGAAAATGACATGATGCTGTAAAAGTGTGTGTTGACACCCTGTCATGAGGTAACAGCGTATGGTTTGGAGTACAGTAAAACCCCGTTTATTCGAACACATCGGGACTGAATATATTTCAGATATTGGTATAAGTCGGATGAAAGGGGTTTCAACTCTTTGCCTCAAGTACGGTGAACAGGGTCCATGAGAAAGAGTGAACACATTCCCCAAATAATTTGGAAAAGGCTGGCAAAATTGCAGACAAAATTCCCCAAAATGTTGGGTTACTACTCTTTGTGACCGATGATATGACAAATAAATTTGTAGACTTCTATAACAGAGACTTTATTCCTTAATTTCGAGCCTACCCTCTTCTGAATGACCGGCCAATGCTTTCTGCACAATAAATGAGTGTATGTGCTGAAGAGAAGCAACCTGTACAGTATAATGATCTGGAGAGGTATCTGTAAAGTATAAATTTGGCATAAATTTCCGAAGTATTAGAGATACAGTACATGTGTAGGAGACTCCCAAACAGCAATTCTCAGTGTTTTTGTAAGGTCTACTCTTGTTATTTTTAATAGGAATGAAGCTCACTACAAAACTAACTTTTCAGATTTAGTGAAACTAGAACTTACGCCAGCCTAACGTATTTTAGTATAAGGAGAAATTGAGCCTATCGCGACTCATGCATCCTAGCAAGAATTTCAAAACAAATAGGATTTTTCTTTCAAATTTGACAAAGAGATAGCAAATTGTTTTCTATGCCCACATGCTGGCTGTTTTAGCCCTCCTGACATACTACCATGACTTTTAAAGTCCTGAGGAAATTAGTGCATTTCTGCAGGAATTTATGTTAAATTTTGACTTGTACTGTAAAGCCCTGAAATCTTGGTGGATTCCACCATACTTGTGGTGAATATTATTGTTGTTAAATCTGATAGCTAGTTTGGAAAAGGGGGGGGGGGGGGGGTTTAGTGTACACTTAGAATCATAGTTATACTGCTGAAGGACATGCTAGTTTCTCTTTTATTTTATGATGGAACAGAGTATAGATAAAACCAATATCAGTCTGACATTTTATGATCTCCAGTATCAGTTAGCTGCATAAGCAAGAAGTTTCCTTGACATCGTCACTGCAGAATTGAAATGTTACGAAGAAATCTCCGCACACTCAGTGAGCCCCCACTGACATACTGTGTATTAACTGTGGCATTATTTTGGAAACAACTTTTATGATATCAGGCTGTGTGCAAAGTCAGTGCGGTGGGGCCGTAATCACAGCTTGTGTTGTGCATATGCATGGTGAACAACCGGGAATCGTGGCTGCACAGTTCGTCGGCGTGGCGATACCATTCGGCCAGTGTGGACTCAGCAGTTGTAATTTGTGATAGCACGTGCTGCGAGGTGCAAGCTGCATGCGATCTATTTTATGGTTTGTGATATGAGGCGTGAGCAATGTGAGAAAAATGTCGCAATCGGTAGTATTTTTTGAGAACATATCTTCTCATCGAATTTAAAATGCCTCCTAATGAATAGTCAGATGTTAGATAACAGAAGAGTTGAATTTGAGTGTCAAATGGGACATCATAACCAATTTTTTGGTCACGTGGTTTGGCAGTCACGTAACCAACACGCGACTGGGAACAATCGTTCACATGAAATCTGCAGGCCTGGTTACGACTTCTACTAACACAACCTTCATACTCCTCCACTGCGACTATGACTGTGCCTCCACTCCAGATTAAGGGCTGACTATTTTCCCCTAACAATAAACCACACAGCACTTATTGTACATAGCCTAGACAAGCTGTTGGGGGATTTGAAAAGTAGGAGGAACAGAGAGACTGTTTACAAGTGTGACTCCATGATTTTTAAATGTTGCTTTGTGGCGGTGCGTTGTATTCTGCAGTTACTCCGGTTAGGCTACATGCGCAAATTTTTCATCAGATACAGGCCTAAGCCATAGGGTATTCCTAACCATGATTGCACAGATGATGTCAACATCACTTTTGTCAGTCACTTTGGTAGCTGACTTTTCATTCAAAATTGCAAATTGTTCATCAGTTGGTGACTGAGAAGTGTGTCATATTTCACAAGTTGCCAGTCACAGACTTGACTGAGGGGGAAGTCAATGTACACACTTCGTCAATGAAGTAGTGGACAATCCAGGGTGCATTTCATGCACTTCGATCTGAAGGTCTTCGGCATAAAGTTGGCATTTTCCTTATGTTTTCTATTGTTTTTCTTGGCGTAACTTCGGCGTGGGGCTGACATGGAATACACTGTGGTGGACAATAAATGACTATGTCTGGTGGGAGTGGGGTAGGTCATTCAATTGATTAGTGCATTTATACTGTTGGTTAGTCCAAATTTCTGTAATAATTCAAACTTGGTATATATTTTAGCAGCCCTCATTCTAACTGGTATTTTCACTGATGAAAATCTTGAAACTTGCATAGGCTTAGCCCAGACTGGGAAGTATGCATGCTGCACCAAATATTTTCAGCTTACATTTATGACTTAAAACACTCTAATTTGATGGTGTGTCCATTGAGAGGGTAAAACATTCATGGGAACCTAATTGGAAATGGATTCCATTAACCCCCCAACTTGTCCTCCCTGTCCTACCTTTCAAGTTGAACCATTGCAGAGAACTTTGATTAAAATGATTGTACCATACTGTTAGTTCAGTATACAGTATGCTAGTAAAGTTAAGAAAATATTGGGAAGGTTCGTTGAGAGTCTTTTACGATGCAACCATAGAAATGTATTTGCCAAGTGCTTGGATGCCTTTGATATTTCTTTTACTTCTGTGAAGTCCCTTAATTCCATTAGATTTAAACCAAACTTTACTCTCAAAGGGATTCTGCTTCCTGAAGAAGGCTGCTAAATGTGACACAATGACTAAACTGTTTGACAATAGATTTAGATTTTTTTCACTACATTGAGTCGATGGATTGTATGCAGAGAGGCTGTAGCAGTTTAGTGATTGTAGGCTTTAATTTTGAGACTAAAATTATTTCTCCCGACGTCGCTTTAATTGCCATCCCAGTCCGTGATTTCTATAAAACTGATCTAGGTTAGGCATAAGTCCAAACTCCATGGTTGCGTGTGCTGCCTACATACATAATGAATAATGCTTGGTATATAAACAGCTTATCCAGGGCCCATTCCCTGAACGTGATGTGTGAAAAGCATCACAAGGTTATCATTAATTCGTAGTCCGTGATTTCTATAAAACTGATCTGGGTTAGGCATAAGTCCAAACTCCATGGTTGCGTGTGCTGCCTACATACATAATGAATAATGCTTGGTATATAAACAGCTTATCCAGGGCCCATTCCCTGAACGTGATGTGTGAAAAGCATCACAAGGTTATCATTAATTCGTAGTAGCTTGTTCATAAGATTCTGATCGGCCATTGGCCCATGATAAATGAAAAGGCTAAAGTCGACCCTCATGTTTGATACAAAAACCGGAACGGCAACTTCCCGAAATTTTGAATCAGTTAATTAAGCGTTCAAAACTTTTGTTTAAAAGTCAGAATTTTTCATTATTAGCCCCACCCCCACCCACCCCCGAATTGTCTGCTCAAATTAATCTTATAGGCCTATCCTCTCCTGTCCTTGTGAGTGTGTCACATTAATTACTGTACAGTCACCTCGGGATATAGGGCTACGTTGTTCAAAAAAGGTTGACAACCTAACAAGAGTCACAATAGCCTAAAGTAGGCCTAGACTATACCTCTATACTTCGTTAATACCTCAAGTACACCATAAAGAGTAAAACATGTCTCTGTTTACAATTAAATGTGCCACTAAATCCAAGTCAACCCTTCACCCTGTGTGAAGAACTAAGATATGACTATTGACACTGAATATTCATGAAAAGTTGCAGACGGAACCATGCTATTACATTTAGTGGGCACCAAAATGGCGCTCGCGGGAAGCAAATTCCTGATAGATTGATGGGTGCCCGGATGTCAGTTATCTAGCTAGCTACATATACCATGCGTATATATGGGTGAGCATGCCGCATTCTCACTGTTAACACGTGCAGTGCAAGCAGAGGAAGAATGTGCAAAGCTTTTCAGTGAAAGTTCCACAACATGTGGCACACTGTGGCACATGAGGACATGCAAACATGGTTTGTTTACATAATTATGTCATTTGTTTACATGATATACGGACGTGAAAGAGAATAACCTAGCTGCGTCGATGCCTCTGATTGGTTAAAATTTTTGTGTCTTAAATGTCTAAACAGCTTCGAGTTTAGCTAGCTATCAGCGTTAGAAAACATCTCAAAATTCAATCTGAGAAACTTATGGGCCCATGTAAAGTACTCATTCTTCTTAATTGGTTATTTTTTTGTGATTTCTTTTATTGGTAATTTTCGATTTGAAACAAAACAGCACAATATTGTCGTGACAATTTTAGTCTCCCTTAAATGGTCGCTACTGTACCTCTTCAATTACAGGGGTGCATTTCAGGCATGTGTTATGAAGTCTCTGTGCCTATCAAAAATAGCTGCTAAGTCACTGTAATATTGGGTACCCGGGTACCGGATGCCTGGTTCCTGTTTTTGATTCCTTGCCGAAGGCAGGCAAGGAATCTATGCGATGGTGATGTCGTGTGTGTGTGTGTGTGTGTGTGCGTATGTGTGTGTGTATGTGTGTGTGTATGTGACGCTTAGCTTGTAAACACGATATCTCCAGTTAGCAATGACCGACAGTTTTCATATTTGGTATATAGATTTGTCATGTTGAGAGGAAGAACCCTATTGTTTTTGGTGGAGGTCAATGGTCATTTGAGGTCACCAGAGGTCAAAAACTGAAAACATTGTAAACACGATATCTCAAGATAGCAATGACTGATACTTTTCATCTTTGGTATACAGATTTGTCATGTCAAGAGGAAGAACCCTATTGATTTTGGTAGAGGTCAAAGGTCATCTGAGGTCACTGGAGGTTAAGCTGGGAATACCTCGTAAATGGCTTGTAAACACGATATCTCAAGATAGCAATGGCCGACACTTTTCATATTTGGTATATAGATTTATCATGTTGAGAGGAAGAACCCTATTGTTTTTGGTACAGGTCAAAGGTCATTTGAGGTCACTGGAGGTTAAGCTGCGAAAACCTTATAAACAGCTTGTAAACACAATATCTCAAGAAAGCAATGACTGACACTTTTCATATTTGGTATACAGATTTGTCATGTCAAGAGGAAGAACCCTATTGATTTTGGTAGAGGTCAAAGGTCATCTGAGGTCACTGGAGGTTAAGCTGCGAAAACCTCGTAAATGGCTTGTAAACACGATATCTCAAGGTAGCAATGACCGACACTTTTCATATTTGGTATACAGATTTGTCATGTTGAGAGGAAGAACCCTATTGATTTTGGTAGAGGTCAAAGGTCATTTGAGGTCACTGGAGGTTAAGCTGCAAAAACCTTATAAACGGCTTGTAAACACAATATCTCAAGGTAGCAGTGGCCGACAGTTTTCATATTCGGTATATAGATTTGTCATGTTGAGAGGAAGAACCCTATTGTTTTTGGTAAAGGTCAAAGTTCATTTGAGGTCACCAGAAGTAAAAGACTGAAAACCTTGTAATCACGTTTTCTCAAAATAGGAGTGAAGGCCACTTTTCATATTTGGTATACAGATTTGTCATGTCAAGAGGAAGAATGCTACTGTTTTTGTAGAGGTCAGTGGTCATCTGAGGTCACCGGAGGTTAAACTGCAAAAGCCTCATAAATGGCTTGTAAACTCGATATCTCAAGATGGCAATGACCGACACTTTACATATTTGGTATATAGATTTGTCATGTTGAGAAGAACCCTATCGTTTGCGGTAGAGGTCAAAGGTCATCTGAGGTCACCGGAGGTAAAACTGGGAAAAGCTTGTTAATCGCTTGTAATAACGATATCTCAAGATAGCAATGATAGACACTTCATATTTAGTGTGCAGAATTGTAATGTGGAGAGGAAGAGCCCTATTGTTTTTGGTGAAGGTCAAAGGTCATTTGAGGTGTCTGGAGGTCAAAGACTGAAAACCTTGTAATCACGATATCTCAAGTTAGGAATGAAGGACACTTTTCATACATGGTATATTGATTTGTCATGATGAGAGAAAGAACCCAATTGTTTCTGGTAGAGGTCAAAGGTCATCTGAGGTCACTGGAGGTCAAAAAACAAAATTTCCTAAGAATTCCCAAGATCGTCATATGGCGTCACCAGAGGTCAAAAAGCAAAATTTCCCAAGAATTCCCAAGATTGTCATATGGGGTTACCACAAGTCAAAAGGCAAAATTTTCCAATTTCCAAGATTGTCATGGGGTCACCAGACGTAATAAAGCAAGAATTCCCAAGTGTCATTTGGGGTCACTAAAGGTCAAAAAGCAAAATTCCTCAAGAATTCCCAAGATCATCGTCTGGGGTCACTAAGGGTCAAAAAGCAAAATTTCCCAAGAATTCCCAAGATTGTCATCTGGGGTCACCAGAGGTCAAAAAGCAAATTTCCCAAGAATTTTCAAGATCCAAGATCCATTGGAGGTCAGAGGTCATTTGAAGTCATCAGAAGTTAATACCAAATGCATTGAAAAACACGATATTTCAACACATGGGTGTTAGATACTTGTAATACTTGTGAATTTGAGGGATAAACCTCAGTGCAACAAAGCATCCCCATTTGGCAAGGAATCACTAAGCCTTTGGGTTTTCTGGTTTGTGTCTGTGCAAGCACTAGTGTTCATGGAAGTTCAAAGTAGCTCTTGCATTACTCTCATACTGTAAATACACTGTACCTTTTAAACTATGGTACCAGAGTATTGGAAACCATTAGTGGTGTGGACACTGGTAAACATCTGCATTGTAATGCAATGTGTAGTGTAATGTAGACTCAGTTGCTCACAGTAAAGTGTTCAGCAGAATGTGGCCTTGGACAATTAAACTACTGTACATGCAGGTAAAGACTTACTGTGAGAGGCTTTTTAACCCAGAATATTCTAAAACTAAAACTTATCATCCTTTCAAGTTGGGCAAAATGATGCCTAGGGGCCAGGGTACAAGAGACAAGAGATCTGGGGCCCATGGGCTGCATTTGACTCTCAGAAGCTAATGGCTTTTTGTTTGTCCAAGATCTTTTCTGAGCACTCCATTAGGCTGAAACTACAGGTAAAATTAAATTTGGGTATTATGTGCTGTTTAGAAGATTATGGTAAAGTAAATTGACTTATTGTAATACTGCAGACTCAAATTTACTACTGCACTTTTTTATTTCCTCTGTGCAAGTAGATATGTCAACTGCATTTAAGAGTTAGAGTGAGATGAGGTTTTACGGCTCAGTTTCTAACCAATTGGTTTAAGTCTGGCCGGCCATGGCCTTTTTTATCTGCATTGTAATGCAATGTGTAGTGTAATGTAGACTCAGTTGCTCACAGTAAAGTGTTCAGCAGAATGTGGCCTTGGACAATTAAACTACTGTACATGCAGGTAAAGACTTACTGTGAGAGGCTTTTTAACCCAGAATATTCTAAAACTAAAACTTATCATCCTTTCAAGTTGGGCAAAATGATGCCTAGGGGCCAGGGTACAAGAGACAAGAGATCTGGGGCCCATGGGCTGCATTTGACTCTCAGAAGCTAATGGCTTTTTGTTTGTCCAAGATCTTTTCTGAGCACTCCATTAGGCTGAAACTACAGGTAAAATTAAATTTGGGTATTATGTGCTGTTTAGAAGATTATGGTAAAGTAAATTGACTTATTGTAATACTGCAGACTCAAATTTACTACTGCACTTTTTTATTTCCTCTGTGCAAGTAGATATGTCAACTGCATTTAAGAGTTAGAGTGAGATGAGGTTTTACGGCTCAGTTTCTAACCAATTGGTTTAAGTCTGGCCGGCCATGGCCTTTTTTCCAGTTGTGGCTCACAGCATTTAAGAATTTATTACAGGATTCATACGCATTCAGTGTAACGGCAATTAAGTTTTGCATTTTTGGTCAACAGGAGGGTCTTCTAACCCTTTCCAGGGACTGGAGAAAAGCATGGTCATTCAAGAGGTGAGTTTTACAGTTGTGTCTCACATGAGCATGGTGTTAGTCAGACTAAAAGTCTGTGATCAGAAAGATGTGAAGGAATAGTTAAGAAACAGTTGCAATCTACCCTGAAGGGACCAGCCAGTTTTTAATGATTTCCACAAGCATCCTAAGCTTACAATGAAGTAGGGGAAGGGGCAGAAGTCAAAAACCCATGTGCACTTTTTCAAAGTACTGTGATGATGATTTTTATAGAAATCATATAGGAAAGTACTGCAGGTGGAGGAGGGGTTCAAACAAAGAGTATATTTCGTAGGTCATTGAAAATAATGAGAAAAAAAAAGTGAATCTTCCCTTTATCAGAATAAGTTTTCTATGCAGAAAATAACATGGCTGTATGTATTGCAAGAATGCAAGTTAGCAACATTTTGTATTCAAACTTATATTCACATTCCTGCCACGACAGTAAAATACTAAAATATACCGTGGCTAGATTATAAAATGAGTAAAGTTAGGGATTGTTGTCCACATTTTCACTCGTTTTGTTGAGAAAAGTGTGGAAATTGTTCAATTCCCCTGCCTATACGAACACTGCTCATTGCATGATTTGAAAAAGTGTTGTATAAAGTGAACAGAGAGGACAGTTCAGGTTTCAGTTGTCACTTCTTCACTCCTTGTCTCTTCACCCAGGCACGTTCGTTCAATGACACCCCTATTGTTCCCCGTAAGTGCTGTCACATTTTGACCAAGGTCATGTACGTACTGAACCAGGGTGAACAGTTTGGAACGCTGGAGGCCACAGAAACGTTCTTTGCGATGACCAAACTCTTTCAGTCCAATGATGTAAGTAGCATTAGTATCCCGTTTTGAAAATGTGTTTCAGCCAAATTGCATTTTTGGTGGGTCCTTGTTCCTTTCTGAAGGCAGAAGGAATCTATGTAATGGTGGTGGAGTTTTGGCTTGGATTCCATGACTCCTGCCTTGGTGTAAGAATTTTTAAAGGGAGAGATCTTAATGTGGAATTTTATGTTTCATTGTATGCAGAGTATGCTTCGTCGGATGGTGTACTTACTCATCAAGGAGATGGCAGATATTGCTGATGATGTCATCATTGTCACTAGCAGTCTCACAAAGGACATGACAGGGAAGGAGGACCTCTATCGTGCTGCTGCCATCAGGGCTCTTTGTAAGATCACTGATGTGAGTGATATCTTTAAATTTGTAAAATTGCAACCATTAGGGGTTTTTTAAAGTTACTGATGTAAGTCATTGGCTACTTTTTTGCAGGGGTTTTGCTTCTTAAGTTTTAAAGGGAAAAGATTCAATGAAATGTTGCTACCTTGTAAGAAGTGGTAACATTGCTCAGCCCAGTGTTTCCACTATTCAATAGAAAAGTCACAGAAGTGAGTCCCAAATTTTCTGAAATTTGTTGGCATTCCTTAAGTTTTTGATTCCTTGCCGAAGGCAGGCAAGGAATCTATGCGATGGTGATGTCGTGTGTGGGTGTGTGTGTGTGTGTGTGTGCGTATGTGACGGCTTAGCTTGTTTACACAATATCTCAAGAAGGGAAAGTTGGACAGTTCTCAAACTTGGTACATAGATGGCCCATATTGAGAGGAAGAACCCTATTGTTTTTGGTGGAGGTCAAAGGTCATCTGGGGTCACTGGGGGTCAAAATCTGAAAACCTTGTTTACACGATATCTCAAGTTAGAAAGCTTGGATAGATTTCATGCTTGGTATGTAGATGCGTTGTGTTGAGAGGAAGAACCCTATCATTTTTGGTGGAGGTCAAAGGTCATCTGGGGTCACCGGGGGTCAAAATCTGAAAACCTTGTTTACACGATATCTCAAGTAAGAAAGCTTGGATAGATTTCATGCTTGGTATGTAGAGGCGTTGTGTTGAGAGGAAGAACCCTATTGTTTTTGGTGGAGGTCAAAGGTCATCTGGGGTCACTGGGGGTCAAAATCTGAAAACCTTGTTTACACCATATCTCAAGTTAGAAAGCTTGGATAGATGTCATGCTTGGTATGTTGATGCGTTGTGGTGAGAGGAAGAACCCTATCATTTTTGGTGGAGGTCAAAGGTCATCTGGGGTCACCGGGGGTCAAAATCTGAAAACCTTGTTTACACCATATCTCAAGTTAGAAAGCTTGGATAGATGTCATGCTTGGTATGTTGATGCCTTGTGGTGAGAGGAAGAACCCTATCATTTTTGGTGGAGGTCAAAGGTCATCGGGGTCACCGGGGGTCAAAATCTGAAAACCTTGTTTACACGATATCTCAAGTTAGAAAGCTTGGATAGATTTTATGCTTGGTATGTAGATGCGTTGTGGTGAGAGGAAGAACCCTATTGTTTTTGGTGGAGGTCAAAGGTCATCTGGGGTCACCGGGGGTCAAAATCTGAAAACCTTGTTTACACCATATCTCAAGTTAGAAAGCTTGGATAGATGTCATGCTTGGTATGTTGATGCGTTGTGGTGAGAGGAAGAACCCTATTGTTTTTGGTGGAGGTCAAAGGTCATCTGGGGTCACCGGGGGTCAAAATCTGAAAACCTTGTTTACACCATATCTCAAGTGAGAAAGCTTGGATAGATGTCATGCTTGGTATGTTGATGCGTTGTGGTGAGAGGAAGAACCCTATCATTTTTGGTGGGGGTCAAAGGTCATCTGGGGTCACCGGGGGTCAAAATCTGAAAACATTGTTTACACGATATCTCAAGTTAGAAAGCTTGGATAGATTTCATGCTTGGTATGTAGATGCGTTGTGGTGAGAGGAAGAACCCTATTGTTTTTGGTGGAGGTCAAAGGTCATCTGGGGTCACCGGGGGTCAAAATCTGAAAGCCTTGTTTACACGATATCTCAAGTTAGAAAGCTTGGATAGATTTCATGCTTGGTATGTAGATACGTTGTGGTGAGAGGAAGAACCCTATTGTTTTTGGTGGAGGTCAAAGGTCATCTTGGGTCACCGGGGGTCAAAATCTGAAAGCCTTGTTTACACGATATCTCAAGTTAGAAAGCTTGGATAGATTTCATGCTTGGTATGTAGATGTGTTATGGTAAGAGGAAGAACCCTATTGTTTTTGGTGGAGGTTAAAGGTCATCTGGGGTCACCGGTGGTCAAAGTCTGAAAACCTTGTTCACATGATATTTCAAGGTAGGAAGCTTCGATAGATTTCATACCAAGTATGTGGATGTGGTGTGGTGAGAGGAAGATTTCTGTTATTTTTGGTGGAGGTCAAAGGTCATCTGGGATCACCAGGGGTCAAACTCTGAAAACATTTTTTATACCATATAGCAAGGTAGGAAGCTTGGATTGATTTCATATTAAGTATGTGGATGCGTTATGGTGCGAGGAAGAAGCGTATAGTTTTTGGTGGAGGTCAAAGGTCATTTGGGGTCACCAGAGGTCAAAAACTGAAACTTTGTAAACATGTCATTACAAGGGAGGAAGCACAGATAAATCCCTTCTCATACGTTTTATTTTTTTTTTTTTTCATTTTTTTGTGGTTATTCAAGTTTCGGTTTAAAGGTCATGTGACATGAGCTGATGTGAGCAGGGGTCAAATTGTGACCACATCATAAAAAATGATGTAGAAGAGAAGTATAAATTTGATGGATGAACCTCAGTGTAACAAAGCACCCCCTTTCGGCAAGGAATCACTAAGCCTTTTGGCTTTCTGGTTAAGAATTCTTACTACATGCTATTTATCATTATTTTTATGGCAAACTTGAAAAGAAAGCAGAGATCCACCATACTTGTAAAAGGAAAGGGAAGGAGAAATGAAAGTTTTCTCTTAGATTTAAATGGGAAAAAATCTTTTCTTCAGTTTTCTGGATTTCACAAAATGTGGGTAATTTTCTTTTCTGAAAATAACACGAATAGTGACTGGAGAAAGTGGAATCACTGGGTCGTCCTTAAACTGAAGGTATGTTTGTAAGGCTTGCCATGGAAATTCATGAATGTTGTGTCCCACACGGAAGTAACATGGTACTGTTTGTTGGTATAATGGCTTTTTCAGAAGTAACATGGTACTGTTTGTTTGTATAATGCCTTTTTCAGAATTAACCTAGGACGTGGAAACTTCAAAGGAAAGGATTTACTTGTAGTTAGGATTGATATATTTTTTCATGGTTGGATGTATTATTGGACTCCTGTATGTTATAAAAATGTTCAGTGTTTGTAAGCTGTTCTGTGTTGAATTTCCATGTTTTTCTTATGACTTACTTTCATAATTTTAGTAAATCGAAGTTGTGTTCAGTATTCATCTGTGTGTCTATATGCTGTTGTATTAGTGTGGTAGGGGTTTCTGGACTGTGTCTTTACATTAGGTGACTTTCAACTACATTGTTAGCGTAATGTGGATTTTTTCTTTCAATTCAGCTTAAGTTCACTCAGATGGGAAATCTGTAGAAGTTGTAGATTGCTCTTGGATGAAAAACACGTTTCTTTGACCTGGTCAGTAGTGATCAAGCCTCAAATTAATCTCCCAATTGCTAAAACTCATTGCTTTAAATACCACTAATTGTATGCGTGACACCTGTTAAAGGAAACTTCTCTAAAAGAATCTTAACTTGGTCCTTCTTTTTTCTTTTTACTGATTTTCGCATAATTTCCTCGCTTGACACTTGTTTCTCATTACATCTCCATTGTCAGAGTACAATGTTGCAGGCCATTGAACGTTTTATGAAGCAAGCAATTGTGGATAAAGTACCAAGCGTCTCTAGTGCTGCACTGGCTTCATCATTGGTGAGTCATCATGTTTAGAGTCAAGTTCCTTACTGTTTTACAACCTGAGGCAGGCATGCACAGCCTGTAGGTCAGTTGCAGCAAGCATAAAACCAGCTAGATCTCTAATTAAAGAAATGCACAAAACAGGAATTGGGGTTACCATTGTGCCTTGATTATTTCCCCCATGTGACTTCCTTCCTGACTTTTCTCAATGGAACAATTTCCACTTGGATAATTCTCATCCTAAGCAATTCGGCCCCAGAGAGCCCCCCCCCCCTCCATGGAAATTAGAGATTGTCCAGAAGGAAGTTGTCTGGGGAAAACCTTCAACTCCTGACAACTGTTAGGGAACTGTACTCACATCACAACGATCACAGGGTTCTAAAGCTTAGCATACTTGCTATTGCAACATTGGTACTCATTCTTCTGAAAAAGATGTGTACTTGTACTGGAATTCATAACATCGCATTCATACTTAAAAGGATGTGTACTTTTACTAGAATTCATGACATAACACTCATACTGAACATTATATGTACTTGTACTGGAATTCTTGTCATTGCATGCACACTGAAAAATATGTGTACTTGTATTGGAGTTCATGATATTGCATGCATTCTGAAGATTTGTACTTATACTGGAATTCATGACATTGCACTTGTACCACAAGCCTGGACCTAGTCACAGCCAGATTTAATGAGTTGGATCAAAAAGTTTCTCATTGTTTGTCTCCTTGTGAACAGCACCTGATGAAACAAAATCCCGATGTAGTAAGACGGTGGGTGAATGAAGTGCAAGAGGCTGCCTCCAGTGACAACATTATGGTTCAGTACCATGCCCTGGGCTTGCTGCACCATGTCAGAAAGAATGACTCCATTGCTGTCTCTAAAATGGTATCTAAGTACACCAAGGGAGGTTTGAAGTCTCCATATGCCACATGTCTCTTGGTGAGTGTCTAGTCTTCCATAGCACCACTTTGTGTCTTCTGCGTTCAGTCAGGTACAATACAATATAAAGTAAGGTATTCTCAAGGTATCTGGGTTTGAAACCAGAAAAAATGTTTATTCCAAAGTTACAGATGAAGGTGGCCTTATGAACATATGTTTTCAACTATTCTCAAGATAAAACTCTTCAAAGTGTGACCATTCTGAGATACTCAGTAGCTATGCCATAACAGAGAGTGTTGAGAATTGCTAGGATTCACTACAGAAATAAATAATGCTAGGATTCACCTCCTAATTTCTTGCGAACAATTTGCAGTGTGATGAATCTTTTTTCAAGTACACAGGTATTACATGTGCATATTCATGGAATGTTCAGGTCAGACCTGCACTGAATAATACATTTTGTGTAATATTCCTTTCCAGATTCGTATTTCTGCTAAACTGTTGGAAAAGGAAGAGTATCGGTGAGGATGCAAAACTTTTGTCTTCCCTTTTCTCTACCAGAGTTTCTTTACTTTAATGATAATATTAGCTATTTGCTGTCAGCTGTATATTATGCCTTAATCACATGTTTCCCCATACATAAGGCATTATTGACAAAGAAGGGACAAATTCTTACCAGTTTCTCATTATTTCAGGCAAATAGTTCAGTGGATGTGTATTAAATGTATGTGAATGTGAAACAAAAAGAGGTGTTTCCTCTACAGTAACAGATTAAGATGGCCTTATAAAATCCTTTAAAAGTAGTACTCAGGGTGTACTTCTTCAAAGTTTGACCATTCTGATATGTCTCATTAGCTATGCAAAGCAAGTGATGTAGATGCACATTGTATCTGTTCAAAATTTACCTCCCAAAGGAAGGTTTAAGCAAAATTTTTGTTTTAATATGTAAAAGACTAACCAGTCCAATAATTTTTGTGAAATTTTCATTCATTTGCTCTGTGTGGTTCTTCAGATATTAGCCGATGAAGTTAGTACCTTTTTCTCCCAATGTGAACTAGAAGCAACATTGTCAATATACAATTGAGTTATTGTAAGGTCAGATTTTTGAGCAAAAAACAACATCACATAAATATGTACCCTTTTATTAGACAAATATTAACTCAGTCAAACACTCTTCAGAAAAGCAAAATGACAGGCAGCCTGCCCTCGCACATAAGCACAACCTAGTTTTTTGGGGCTCTACCTATTGTCCTCTTAGTCTAACAAATCAAAGGCTTTATATTAAGTTTTGAAAGTCACAAGCTCTGACATTTCCAGACATGTTAAATTTTCCTTTTCAACAGTGATTCAAGTCCTCTGATTGATTTCATTGAAAGCTGTCTTCGTCACAAGAGTGAGGTAAATACCTCTCATTTCACAGAAAACTAAAATCTTCATTATAGTGTCATCCTTTAAAAATTTGACATCTTGTGAATCTTTTGTGAATATAGCAGACTCACAATAACCCATGTGATGCCTGATCAGAGTAAAATTCACTTTTTGTTGTTACTATTTGCTTATGTAACCTTTTATTTTTTTTTTTTTTAAATTGGAACAATAGATGAAGGATTTGGAAATCCCCTAAGAACAGCTGTTTGTATGGAGAGGGTCATTCAAAGCATGATTAGGGCCCAAGGAGATATGCAGTCCCAGGCCTACTTGCATTTCAAAAATTTTGTTCTAGTTAAAATACTAGTACACTCTAACCCTCTTGGCCCTGGGCTGATGTTTCTACCAAGCCCTGCTGAAGGAATCATTTATGTAAGTCCTGGAGTGATAACTCTAGAATGTGTGAAACTGCAATCTCAGGAGGTATGCATGAAAACAGTTAGTTCACAAGGAGTCTGTGTAGTAGCCACAATTGTCTAAATTATGGTAAACATTAAGTATGTGTGCAGAAGAAGTGGCTTTTTGTTTTGGTACAAACTACACATTATAAAAACAAGATTGATTATAAGAACATGGAGCAAACATTTTTTATGAGAATTTGAGGCCCTGTAGGGTTCCATTTTATGTTCTTTTCACAATGTAACTATGTAAGTCATGCTAATTTTCTGCATGGGTGTTTCTTCTTTTTATCGTAGATGGTGATCTATGAAGCCGCCCATGCCATTGTCAATATGAAGGATACCACTGCCAGGGAACTGGCCCCAGCTGTATCAGTTCTACAGTTGTTCCTCAGCTCCCCCAAGCCAACTCTAAGGTTTGCTGCCACCAAGACACTGAACAAGGTAAGTACTTTGTTGGAATTCCCATTAACATTTTGTCATGCCCAGACTCTTACTTGAAATCTGTGGGAGGATAATCTTCCATAAAGTTTGTAAAAATGAGTAGTTGGAAGTAAAGCTTGAAGAAGTATTACAAGACTGTTACAGAACTTCACTCTGTAGACAAAAATGGCTGTCATTGTCCTACTATTACAAGAAAGAGAACAATTTATGAAGAGGTACTTTCATTTCAAGATCATTTGCTTTGTTTCATGTCAAGAATGAGGACTATTCCAGCAGTGGTCCAAAGGTATTTGGCACACTCTCCTTCAGCCACGTCCTTGTGTTCCCCTTTAATGTTTGAAAAATGATGACCATCACCAGGGCTCCATTTACTCCTTTTACCCCCTTCCCTCTCCTTTACCCTTCACATTAGGTTGCTATGACTCACCCAGCAGCTGTTACAGCTTGTAATCTGGACCTTGAGAATCTCATCACTGATGTTAACCGAAGTATCGCAACTCTGGCAATCACAACCCTCCTGAAGACAGGAAGTGAGAGCAGTATTGATCGATTGATGAAGCAGATTGGTACATTCATGTCCGACATCTCCGATGAATTTAAAGTTGTAGTTGTAGATGCTGTCAGCTCCCTTTGCTCAAAGTTTCCACGGAAGTACTCGGTGATGATGAATTTCTTAGCTTCAATGTTGAGAGATGATGTAAGTCAATGTTCACATTTTTTTTATTGTTATTTAATTTGTGCCTTTTTATGTGTCATTGATTTCGTTCTTGCAAGCAAATTACATTTTATGAAAAGTACTCATGTCAAGTTTTCGCCAAGGTTAAAAGTTTAGACCTTTCTTTAGTGTGATGGAACACTGAGAAATAACCTGTTGTAAAAAGGAAATCTACAGCTTTGTAGTTCATTACTTTCTGTTATTTTTCCTAGTGTATACTGTGTATGACATGTACACCACTACATTTATACCCTATCTTTCTACAACTCATAAAGCTATTCAAGTTTTCTAATTATTTGTTCATTCCAAAACAAACTATATTGATCTTGCATATTTTACAACAAATGTCTCCCGCATAGATAAAAAATTTGAAAGTACTGTCAATCATTTCCAGGGTGTCATTTTGAAGTTCAAAACAATGAAACACTTTGAAAATGTAATAAAAATATGCTAATAAGTTGATGCAAATGTTTAGGAATCTCAGTACCTGTTCTTTGTCCATTTTACTGGTAGCTTGCACAATTTTAACCTTAAGATTTAAGTTATTTTGGAAATAATATGTTTAGTGGTGGCTGTGCAGTCTATTTTATTTGTAAAACAAGCAAGGGATAACTTTGAAAGCTCTCTGTGTCAGACCCAAAAGTTGCCATTAAGGGTCCTTGGGTGACAGAATGTTTACACTGCCATTTACAAATGTGCTTCACAGACTGCGGGGCTTGGTTCTGTGTACATCGGTTTTTCTCAGGGTACTTTTGCTTTTATCCCCCTAGCCACAGCTTGCCATCACAATTTATTGCACAGCTGATGAAGTTGAGAGTTTCCCCAGACTAAAGCACCTGCCAGAAGACAATTTAGACAGCCAAGTTTCCTTTTTTCACCTAAAGGTCCTAAGTATCCACCCCTTTGGGTTAGTAAGCTAGATGAGGTTTTACAGCTCAGTTTCTAACCAACTGGTTTAAGTCAGGGGCACCACGGCCTTTTTTCCAGTTGTGGCTCACTGGCTTGTTTTCCCTACTCCATTGCTTATGCTGAGCACCAAGCACCCATTTGGGATTCATATAATATGTAGTATCAGTTCCCATATAGAATCAGGCAACCAGAGGTAGATTTGGCTTTATGTGTGGGTGTTGGAATAGTCGATCCATTAAAAACCTCAACATCTTTTCAGGAAGGTGGTGTTAGAAAGATTTCACTGGTGTGAAACACGCCACAGGACTTTCTAATCGAAAAGAGATTCTCTTTTATTTTTCTATGTAACAGGGTGGTTATGAGTATAAGAAAGCCATTGTGAACAGTCTGGTAGGGATAATAGAGGAAAATCCTGAGGCAAAGGAGGCAGGCCTCTCTCATCTCTGTGAATTTATAGAAGATTGTGAGCACACATCGCTGGCCACCCGCATCCTGCACCTCCTCGGCCAGGAAGGCCCAAGGACCCCTAAACCAGCCAAGTACATCAGATTCATTTACAACCGTGTTATTTTAGAAAATGCTGCCATTCGTGCAGGTGAGAAATGTTCAGTTTCAAGATGGTCATTTTATGCTCCATTTGTAATGGAAAAAGATCTTAGAAGGGGCTAGTTTGGACTATGAGCTGTCAAGTTATTTTATGAGCTATTTTAAAACGTTTTCATGACCAAAGCAGAGTCCAGTGATTGTAAGTGCCTTTTGGTATGTAGAGATCGAAGTGTTTAGTATCTTCCTTGAAATCCAGATTCCTTTTAGTCGAACTTATTTGCAGGTGTAACTTTATTGATTATCTGCTTTGGGACAAAGTGCTATATTTTGACAGTGGGGGATGCAGAATTTTTTTTGCAGGAGAGCTGTTTCTTGAGAAGGCTGCTGAATGGGACCAACGTCAACCACAGCCTCAGCATGGCTGGGACTGAGGCCAGAAAGTGTGATATTGTACATGCTCAAAATCGTAGAAAATTGCACTGTAAAACACAAATTCATCACTACAGTTCTCCACCTGCCACATGTGGGACTGGAAAATGTTTCCAAGGGTATCACCTCTTTAAGATTCATGCCACCCAGCCCTCCTCCCTGAAATATACCTTCATAGATGAAGCAGCCTGCTTTCATCTTTGAGAGTCCAGCACAATTTGTCAAATGTCACTTGAAACTCATCATGTGACTTGTTCAGATGTGCAACAGTAGAGTTGAAGGTTAATTAACTTTCTAGTCCAACTTTATGACTGGGTGGTCAGTCACCTTCATACAAAACAATGAGTTTTAATGGCATCCAGTGACCAAAAATGTATATTTGTCTGTAAATTTCTGCTTGTGTCAGTAACTGGTGTCAGTAAGAGACTCTCGTTTCTCCTCTCCATTAATTGATACTTTAAAATAAACCCCTTCCCCCTTCCTTTTTAATGATTTCTAACTTAAGATAATGCAATTGTAAGTTTTTCTTTCTCTTCAGCTGCTGTGAGCTCCCTTGCCAAGTTTGGTGCTCATTGTGAACCTCTGCTTCCAAGTATCATGGTCCTTCTGGAAAGGTTAGTGTTTTGGGAAGGTGTTTTGTTTGGACCTTACTTCATTTCAAGATCATTCTTTTGTCTCTTGAAGTAATCATAGACTGCCATTAGCTGCACTGTGTAATAAACAATCAAACACTAGTTATGAGTGATTTGCCCAAAATTCATTCACATTATGTAGCTGTTGTATATTAGAAAAGAAGTGAAACTTCTCTTAAAGTTTAATGTTTTGTCAACCGATTCATTTGTGCATTTTCAAACTTATATTACTTACGATCCTTCTGGAATGTATATTCAATGCCTAGCAAGGGTTTGTTTATAGCTTTAAAAGCTTGCATTTCTTTCATTTGAATGAGTTACTTACAAGCATATAAACTTGGTGTCTTCCAAAGATTAAAATTATTGTTGGAACTGCTGCTGATGAAATGAAACTTCTTGTATCAAGAGTATCATTAAAATGAAGCAAAACTCAGATTGATTGTAAAGCTGTGCACAGTGTAAATAGTTCCATGCACCTAGTCATTGTTATGTTCATTAGCTCAACAAGTTGAGCTATTGTCATGGCAATGCATCTGTCTGTCTGTCTGTCTGTCTGTCCGTCTGTCTGTCGTCAACATTGGAAAAAAGGCTGCTGTCTGCAGGTGCTTTGACCGTTCCTTCTCAAAGTTGGTGTGGGTATAACACATATCAAGGGCTTGATAATTATGGTAACAGGAAGTAGGTCAAAGGTCATTGGGGGTCGTGAGAGGTCAAAGAGTGAAATCACGCAAAAGCCTTCAACTCCTTGTGGTTTTGTTGGAATCTTTTCAAATTTGACAGGAATATTCAGTAACTGATTGGTCATCAAAGTTGTTCTTTTGAAGTAGATCAAAGGTCATTTGGGGTCAAAGAGAGGTCAAGCAAAAGGAGGTCAAACAGTGTAATCACGCAAAAGCCTTCAACTCCTATGGGTTATGTCAGAATTTTATCAAATTTGGCAAGAGTGTTAAGAAGATAATGGGTCATCAATGCTGTACTTTTGAAGTAGGTCAAAGGTCATTTGGGGTCATGCAGGGGTCAAACAGTGAAACCACTCAAAAGCCTTCAACTCCTAGGGGTTATATCCATATGTTATCATAATTGGTCAGGGTGTTTAGTAGATAACAGGTCATCAAAGTTGTACTTTTAAAGTTGGTCAAAGGTCATCTGGGGTCAAGCAGGGGTCAAACAGTGAAATCAATCAAAAGCCTTCAACTCCTAAGGGTTATATCTAAATCTTATCAAAGTTAGCCAGAGTGTTCAGTAGATGACAAGCTGTCAAAGTTGTACTTTTGAAGTAGGTCAAAGGTCATTTGGGGTCAAAGAAAGGTCAAAAAGTGAAATGTTGTAAATGTCTTCAATTCTTAAGGGTTATATCCAAATCTTATCAACGTTAGCCAGAGGGTTCAATTGATGATAGGTCATCAGAGTTGTACTTATGAAGTAGGTCAACGGTCATCTGGGGTCAGAGAGGTCAAACCGTGAAATCACTCAAAATCCTTCAACTACTAGGGGTAATATCCAAACCATATCAAAGTTGGCCAGAGTGTACAGTAGATGACAGGTCTTCAAAGTTGTACTTTTGAAGTAGGTCAAAGGTCATTTGGGGTCAAGGAGAGGTCAAACACTGGAATTGTGCAAATGCCTTCAGCTCCTAGTGGTTGTGTCTGACTTTTATCAAAGTTGACAAGAGTATGCAGTAGATGAATTGATGGGTCATCAGAGTTTTACTTTTGAAGAAGTTTAAAGTTGTTTGGGGTCAAAGAGCTAGGGCAAACAGTAGAATCAAGCAAAAGCCTTGAAATACTCATGGTTGTGTCGGAATCTTATCAAAGTTGGCCAGAGTGTTCAGTGGATGATGCATAGGTGTACTTTGTGTTGATGTTAATTAGTGTTTGCACTGGGTACCCGGGTACCCGACCGATGATGTCAGGACCCTGTTCTCAAATTGCTACCTGGATCCAAAGTTTCACTAACATAGATTGCATGTGTGACAGAACACCTAACATGTTACTTTTTCCTGGCAAAATTTATCACGGACACGCCTAAGAACACTTGTCATGCCCATACGTAAGATACGTTGGTGTTATATTATATCAACTTGCAAAGCAAAATTTCTCATTATGACTTTTATGACTTTAGAACAAACTTATAGCCTAACATAAGTTATATTTTCGGGTACCCGGGTACCCGACCGACCATCAAGTTCGGGTACCTGGTTCCAAATTTTGGACCCGGTGCAAACACTAATGTTAATTGCCATTTGGGGTCACAAAACACCATATGGTGAAATGCATGCTAGTGCTTCTCCATAAGGGTTTATGTTTTGTATGATGTGTACTATAGGAATCATTTTTGACAGACCTGACAAACTGGGGTATAAGTAGCCTAATTTTTGTCAGCAGAATTACCTACAGTACTGTGCCCACAAACACTTAACAAAAAGTCGCAAGCCGGACAACTCTAGCAGATATACCACTGCTGTGACCATTTACATCTATAGCGCTGAAGTTCCTAGATCATGACAGTCTACAACTCCTTGATTTGGATCCCTAGTGAAACTGTATAACATTAACTGTGTGAGAGAAATTGTAGTTGAGCTACAGCATCATTGATGCTCTTGTTTGCAAGTCATATGAAAAAGGCCAAAGATATGTTGCTGTATTACATCGTTTATCTCTCAGTACATTCCTGTAACTCTGTAGAGTATGGTGGACTGAAAGCGAAGCAATTAAAAAAGAGGCCGACTTTTATTGGATTTTGAAAATTAAAATTTGATTGTTGTGCTTTTCGTTTTGATTTGGTGCATTAATGAAAAAATATAAACAGTTTACTACCTCAGGTTGCTGCTTTTGCATAGGCTTGTGTAGAAAAGGGGGAGGATCACAATTTGATTTGATCCTGTATTGTTCTCTCTATAGGTCATTGTTGGACAGTGATGATGAGGTGCGAGACAGAGCCACGTTTTACCTCAACATCCTCAAACAGAACCAGAAGGCACTCAACTCTGCTTACATCTTAAATGGTAAAAAGACTGATGATTTCCGTTACTTTGGTAACATACTCCGAAAGGCTTTGGAGAGTAGGATGGTGCAGGATTGTTTAAAATATTTACAGTATGCAGGATTAGTAGACGTCAGGTTCAGAAGTGTTAGGACAAGGAACATTTGAACTTTTAACATTTTAAATCATTCCTGATGATATTTTGGTGAAACTGTAGGATGTGAAAAGTGAATTGCTGATTGTTACAATACTCTTCTCTTATGGAATAAAAAACATTTAAATTTCTCTGCACTTTGTCAACATCAGGTGTAACTTATAGGAAGGAAGTCTATACTGTCGTAAATCCCAACTTATACATGTTGCAAATTCAAGATTTCAAAAGTTTCAGGTTTTTCTGTGAAATTATGAAAATTATTTCTTTTTTGACAACTGGTCATTTTTCAATCGCATCTTACTTACAGGACTAGCAGTATCTGTGGTTGGTTTAGAGAGAGCTCTTCACCACTATACTATAGAACCGTCAGAACAACCGTTTGATATCAAGACAGTGCCATTGGACACTCAACCATTTGCAGAACACAAGGTTACAAGTGAGTCACATCCTTTATAACATAATTTACTCCAGCTTTGTTTTTCAAACTTCTGTGTTTGTCATAGTGCAAAGAAAACCATTGAAAAGTATGTAAATTTGCAAAAGTATGACAATAAACTTTAATGTTCTTTGTGCAGCTGTGTATGCTCAAGCATTGTAACGGCAAGCATATGAAAATGACATGTTAATAGAAATGGACAAAGAAAAATGTTCCGGGGTATTGAGATTGTTGGAAATAATGCTTTGTAAAGAACAAAGTTGCAAACGAGTCAACTGTTGCATCACTTAACTCACACTTTATTATTCATACTTTGGTGTCTTTATTATTCAAAAGAAACAGTTGAACTTTTCAGATAATTTTATATTATGAGATGCTCTCTGCAAAAATGTATAGTCAAACACAGTGTAAAATGATACTTAGGTTTATTTTAAAACTTGACATAATACTGGAAAAGGTGGAAATCCTCAACAGAATTTGAAGCCAGCATTGTATGAATTTCATGGATGGGGACTATGATGTGAGTACATGCTTTAGGGGTACAATTTATTTGACAAATCTGGCGAGGGGTTTTGTGACTTTCATTATTATTGCAGGTGGCACCAAGGCATAATACTGTATAGCAATGGTGCCAGTCAGAGTCAGAATGAGTAGGAGTTAGTAATACTCTAAGACCCATAGCCAGCTTGTCAGTATTAGGGTGGCAGAGCTTGTTTAGAGGGGCACAGATCTTGGGGGTTGTGGCATTTGCATAAATCCATTGAAGGTGTTCATTAAGGAAGTCATGGATTTAAAATTTGTGGAGGGGGTTATGCACGGTTGAAATTTGCCCAGACTTGCACTTGAATTCCCTGTCACCCCTATGAGTTACAGCCCACTCTTAAGGTAACAAAATTGTGATACAAATTCAGATATTTTGTGCTTTATGTTCTTTTCTACAGGTGATGTCAGCCCAGCTGCTAGACCTGCAGAAAAAGCTGCACCACCGACACAAGAAATTTATGCTGGTAAGTTTACACAAGTCATAGTTATAAATTATTTATTGACTGGTAGTTGCTGTGTTCTTAAAGTATTTCAGGCCAGAAATTTGATGTACCAAAAAGGGGTAGAATTAAAAGCTTTTCCTGAGGAGGGTGGGGGGGGGGGTGGGGGGTGGTGTTAGTGTTTGGCTTGATACTAGGTACTAGGTAGCCAGCGCTGGATCCCGAAGTATTCTACGTAACAGTAAATGTGATCAATTTACAGAATAATTTAATACCAAATGTTAAGCCTAAGATATTCTTCACTTCCATTGTTAGAATGCATTAGATTTGATTTAAGTGTTTTAGGTTACAAGGCTTATAGCAGTTAGCAGTTATTCCAGCCCGCGATAGTTTCAAAACCATGAAAACTGATATTCTGATTCTGTGATTTGGACTTTACATTAATGACAGGCTACTGGAAACAATGGTTTCCATGAAATCTGAAAGCCAGTGACAGAATTGAGGGAGAATATAGAAAATCAGGGAATATTTTCACAAAAAAAAGTAAAAAATGAAAGAAATCAAGAAAAAAGTTATAAACACAAATGGAAAACTAGCTCTTCAAATAACATATATTTCTTAATAATAGCTATTTTTCATCTGAATAATGTACAAGGCTAAAACAATGAGTAGTAGAACAGAGAGTTCAGCCAAAAACAAAAAACAAGGAATTTTACCATTTTAGACCACTGTAAACATGCTATTAGAAATTGAATAAAAAAGACTCGGTGAATCTTTAAGGAAGGGTTTAAGCAAAACTTAATTCTGATATGTGAAAGAGGAACTAAATCTACACAATTTGGTGAAACTTCCATTCAAATCGGACATGTAGTACTTGAGATATCAGCAGAAGAAGTTACTACATTTGTGACTGAAAGTGAGCTTGAGGCAAGCAGGGGTTATATCACTTCCTCACATTGATGAGAAATGCTTTATTTTCTTTGTTTTTTCAGTCTGTTGTGCTGACCTTAAAGTTAATAGGGATAGGACCTCCCCATGTGGAATGTGAAGGTTGTAAAATTCCCGCCCCTCTCATGCATTCACATTCCAATAACATAGGATTGTGGAGGAGAAAATTTGTTGTAAAGTTTAAAGAAAAACAAAAGACTGCTCATTAATGTGAGGCTATGATGTCATATGTGCTCCCTTTAAGTTCACTTTGTGTTGAAAATGAGACAACTTTAACTGCTAATATCTTGAGAACCACACATCAGATTTTAATGCAAATTTCGCCAGATTGCTCAGACCATTCTTTTAAGAATGTGGAGAAGTTGCCTCTTGTGGCTATTGCCCAGTTTGATGCCTCTTCTGTATGCTATTTTCCATTTTGTGTCTCAGAACAACTTGCAGCAGTACCTGAGTTTGCTCACATCGGACCACTCTTCAAGTCTAGTAAACCAGTTGAACTCACCGAGTCGGAAACAGAGTATATTGTACGGTGCATCAAACACACATTCCCCAAACATGTGGTGTTTCAGGTAAGTTATGAAGGATGTCTCCATGTCATTCTTCTACTCAGCTGGCTCTTTATTCTTTTATTGTCATGGTGGCTTATAACCATTGAGACAGTAATATGTATATGCTTTATAGTGCTGGACATTTTTGAAACACAATGCCATTTCAGCAGGCTGACTGTGGAATAAATCAAACTTTTTATACAGGTTGATTTCTGCTAGTTGTCTCCTTGTTCACTCATGGGAAGATTGCCAGTACTCTTACGAAGGAATTGTTGAATTATTTCAGTCAAAATTATGGTATCCCAAGTAGTATTTGGGTGTCATAACTCTTTAGGTGAAAGCTTTACTTGGTTGTTTGTAAGGAAAGAATGAAGTCAAGTTAAAAATTCTAAATTCAGGTCTCTCTTGATGAAATTTCCAGACCTTTTCTGCCACATGCAACTTGGGTATTTCATCTTAATATATGATGCTAAAACCAGACATGCCTACCATGGCTGAAAAACATTTTCCTTTCTGGGAAGGAGGTTAAATTTTCCAGTTTTTTTACACTTCCTTGTACAAAAAGCCACAGTTTGCAAAAGTCACCAAATTTCCCATAAATACCAAACTTTTCTTCCATGGAGATTCCAAGATTCCTGATTGCTTGCATCCACCCATGCAAGCTGACAAAACTGACCAATTACAAAATACTTTCCTGTGTGACCAACACACAAATATGGTATTTCATGGTACAGGGGAACTACAGTACTCACCTGAAGTGGATTGGCAGCAGCAATATAGTACACAAGTGTTAAGTTCCTCAACTACAAGTGCACATCGTAACATGACACAGTACAAAGTATGCTACCTTTTAATCGTATGTAATTATAATGTGTGGTAACTTTTGTTCCCTAGTTTGACTGCACAAATACACTTAATGACCAGCAATTGGAGGAGGTATATGTACAAATGGAATCAGCAGAGGGTCTGGAGGTAGAGACGGTCGTACCAGCTCCGATACTCAAGTATAACCAACCTGGCACCACATATACATTGGTACAACTACCAGACGACAATACAGAAGGTATGGTGGAGGGTTAAGTTTGAGTGATGAGGTTGGGGAGGGGATCATATATACTGAGACTTTGAGAAAGTAAAATAGGCAGAGGGAAAATAAGCATAAAATTGGTATTTGGAAATGCTTATGTAGTATTATATGCAAAGATAAAGCTTTAGTCAAGTGCACAGCTACCAGAAATTTAGGGGCATTGCAGAGACAGACCATCACTATCAGAGGAGGGGATTGGGAGGATGGGTGGGGGTCCTGTGGTTGGTAGCATCTTTTCCTGTTTCAAAAACTTGCTTTCATTTTAATTCTAGTTTTAAAATCATTTTAGCTTCTTTAGTTCTGCATTTGAAAGGGTTGTATATTTCCTTTACTTTTGTAGTTGCATCGGTATTTAGCAACACACTCAAGTACTCTGTCAAAGATTGTGACCCAAACACAGGGGAGCCAGACGAGGAGGGATATGAAGATGAATATGTGGTAAGAAACTGTCATGCATTATTGAAGTACTTGGAGTAACAAAATGCAGTTTTCTGTGCAATCATGTTTGAAAGGGAATTTGGAATTTGTAGTGAAATCAAATCTGTCTTCTAATATACTTTTGTTGTTTTGAAAAATTATTTGTCATTACCTTTCAAGTTTGCTTCAAAGAGAAAAATAATGATTGAATTTGAAAGCAGTAATAAATGATAGGGGCTTGTTAAGTAATTATTTTTACACTCTTCATGTAACTGTCAGATAGATGAAAGAAGTATTATGTAGGAATAACATAGTTTGTGTATTAAGAACACAAAAACCAAATGTGTAAATGATGGCATGTGTAAGGACTGAGGTTTCCTGACAAATGGAATCAATTCTCAGTAAAATTGGCTTGCTATTACTTGAACTGGTTTAAAGTTACCTGTGAAACTTTGTAACCAGCATTCGTAGGTAAACTATGAAATTATGCATATTGAAGTTTGAGCAGTGTTACAGGAAAAAAACATAGTTGGCAGGTTGTAAGAGGAAAGAAGATAAAAGATTATTGTGGGAGTTGATATTACTAACATCAAGTAGAAATTGTCTGTGATTGTGATAGCAATAATTTGTTTTTGATTGCAATATTGATGATTTCTTTGGGTCTACTTCAGCAGTCATTGCTGAAACCCATTGCAGGAACCTTAACATTACAATGAATAATAAGTTGTTAAGAGTTGAATAGAATCTGCTGCAAAAATTGATCAGTTAATTTCAATGGATTCACAATCTAGCATTGTGTGTGTCGGTAATAGCAATAATTGATTAAAGTTAGTGAGATCTGCCCCTGATGTGAAAATGATTAATTTGATTTCAAAATCCACAGCTGGAAGATATTGAGTTAACATTTGCTGATCATGTACAGAGAGTGATGAAGCCCAACTTTATGGCATCCTGGGAGGAGATCGGTGAAGATAATGAACTAGAGGAAACATTTGCTCTGTCAACAAAGACTTTGGAAGGTGAGTTAGTGAAGAAGCTTTGTTTACCATAAACCTTTGAATTCTGAATAATTTGGATTTTCACACCAAGTCTAATCTCTTTATGGGAGGGCCGTTATGTTGCTGCTTGTTTAAGGGCTAACCTTAGACAAACACTTCTGTCCCTAACACTAGCAGAGCAACTGCATGTAATGTCACTGTAGTCTCATTTTTGCCTACTCAGTGTTTCTTCAAAATTGTTGTTGTGTTCGTTATTGGACTCACCTATATCTCCGCGCACATCATCTTCTGTCACCAGCTAAAGAGCATCTATGAGCTTTACCATTTTCTAGCCATTTTCTTTGATAAAAGGTCTAAAAAGGCTCTTAATAACAAGAAGAATAACATAGCTATGAAGGGTGCACCCTGATGTTGTAAACACCTGGGGATAACAGGTAACAGTTGTGAGGCTGAAAAAATGACATTTCAGGTTCAAAAAGTTATTTTCTTATAAATCAAGATTGATTGTCAAGTTTTCAGTTTGGTCTCACATGGTAGCATCTTGAGGAAATGCAAAAACGGTATCAACTATACCTTTTGCTGAATCAATATATGGGTTGAGGGGCTGCTATTTACAGTCTTATGTGATGTTGATAGGTCAACAACAAAAGAGAGATTTAAGGGACACAAAAATTATTTAATGGATTGCTAAAATATTAGTTGGCAAAAAGGGTTGGCGTCATTTAACTTTTAATTTACATGGAAAGTCTGTTCAGTTATTGACTAGTAAATCATTTTAAAATGTGTAAAATTGGAAAAGACTTAAAAGGTTCACTTTTCTTTCCTATTATGAGTTAAACTTAGTATGGGAAAAACAAATCTCACATGATTCTTGGTACGCAAGTGATTTTTAGTTGGTAAATTGTATCTGTCAGTTGTAGTGGTGTCTTTAAATCATGACAGTATGGGTGAATTTTCAGTGATGTGGATTTCAATGGATCATGGACCCTTTTCCAATTAGCAGTTGCAAAGGATTGTGGATAGAGTTTTGGTGTATGTCATTTTTGGCCACAGTAAAATGCCATTGACAAAAACCATGCATACCAAAACCCTATCCCATGATCCTTTGTAATTGCTATTTGGAAAATGGTCTATGACCAAGGCCTTGAGAATGCTTCAACTTCAGGATTTTCATGAAGTAATCATGAGACAAAAGTATGTGAGGTTTCTTCGCAGAATACAAAATTGGGAACATTGAGTTCTTATCATCCTCAACATCTTCAAAAAGGAAGATAATACGTTGAAATTCTGTGTTTTTGAAATTACTGATAAATCATCGGAAAGTGCTTGATTTTTTATTTACAACAGAGTCATTTGATTTACTACCGAATCCTTGCACACACAGACCATGCAAACCTGTCAACTCAACACCTGCATACATTGTCATTCTTTTCACAGAGGCTATACAAAATATTGTGAATTTCCTTGGTATGCAGCCTTGTGAAAGATCAGACAAGGTTCCTGAAGGCAAAAGTTCACATTCCCTCTTCCTTGCTGGGGTGTTCAGAGGTGGTGTGGATGTGCTGGTCAAAGCTCGCCTGGCCCTCCAAGACACAGTCAAAATGCAGATAACAGTTCGCAGCACAGATCCAGAAATAAGCGAATTGATCACGTCAGCAGTTGGTTGACTTCTCTTAAATATATATTTTTTTGTTCAAATCACTCGTCATTTCAGACCTTTTTATGAAAATTCAGATATTTAACTTAGCCCAGTGTTGATGAAAATAGGAATTTCATGTGATTTCCATCATGGACACATGTAAGACATTTTCACATTCTTTGTAAGAAATATTTTCTGTTGGCAGTACCCTCTACCATTCATGGGCAACAGTGGGACCCATGTAAAGCAGATATTGAAGGAGGTATTTTACTCTGTATTGTAAGTATGACAAAGGTGATGGGATGGAAAAAAATGTTTGACACAATTATTTCTCTTGATCAGTGGTGGCAGCAGGATTTTCAAAGTGGAGAGTTAAATGGAGGGCAGGATAGGTTGGGGACCAATGGCTTATCAGCTACACAATTGATTTAAATTTAGGAAATTACCACTGGGGTGACTAGAGATTTCACTGGGGTGTCAAATTCTCATATCTACCTTCATCCCTTCCATGGAGCCATCACCAATCTTTGCATAAATCTGGTTGACAAAATAACTGAGCATAAAGAAGCTTCATATTAAAAAAGTATATGTAGCATTCTTGAGGTCGTCAAAAGAATGTTGCATTAATGGACTTTTAATAAGCGAGTTTGGAAACTTCGATACGCAATGCATGCTGGGAAGGAAAGTGTACCATATCAGAGACTGCATGTGCGAGACAGATATTTTGTGTAATCACGCACAATTTTGGAGTTTAAGATTATGATTCTCTAGAAATTAATCACCTGTCAAAGACAATTTCCTTTGAAGGAAATAGTTCTTTTTGAAGTTATTCTCCTTAACTTGGATCGAAAAGGTTGGACAGTACGATGGTAAATTGTGCTAGACAAAAAAACAGTCACTCAAAAACTTCGTATCTAATACAGAAGTATCCATGGACTTGATGTCTGGTACTACATGGTACAGCAAAATCCAATTTCCCAACTCATCTATTCTGGAAAATAAATTGGTTGGCATGAGTGCTTTCATTTATGATCTTCAACATGATATATAAGCTCAATTTTTTAAGGTATTCCTATAAGGAGGCTTCAGAATTATGAAACACTTATTTTGTCTCTAAATCTTAAGGAAACTTGCCCAAACATGGATAGAAATATAAGTTTTAGGAAAGATAACTGATTTAATACAGTTGTTACACTTTCCAAAGTGAATCTTAGGGACTATTTCTTTCTCTTTAAAGGAATGTAGACACATTTTCAATGTTCCATTGCACATTTCATCGTGTGGTGTACTCTCTGCAACATTACTGTTGAAGTCTAAAGAATTTACACATGGCATCGAGTATCAACCATACTGCTGCAGCCCCCTGCCCCTCTTGCATTTTCTGTCATTTCTAAGTCCTGTCTATGGCATTCCACCCCTACCACCCTCCACCATTTAACCCCACCCCCATCTGCCTAGTAAAAGTGGTTGCTAGTTTCTTTTGTATTGCCTTGGATGCACAGACAAAGAAACATGGCTTTTCTCATTTGATAATTATGATCTACCTTGCTCATTGGAATTTTCTGGTTCAACTCAACATTCTCAACATTAGCAACATTAGGTCTCCTCAGTGTGAGTTCAAGACAATTAATATGAGACAGTCATTTGTTGCTTCCTTGATATGAGTTAAATTTTTCTTTCTTTTCAATGAAATCATGAATAATTGGGAAACTGCTATGTTTGTTATAAATTGCTCTTGTACACCCTGGGAACAATCTTGAGTTGAAGTCAGTCCATATATTCTCTGTTATTCAGTGGTATGTGTGAAAGCAGGGGGACGTGAGGAAGGGTATTTGAGTAAATCAAGGGAAAGGGTCATTGGGGGTAAAGGAGGTCAGTTGGCAGAAGTTAGAACTTGTTGTCCCTCCCTCCACCCCACGCACGGGAATTTGGAAATTTCTGAAACTCTGCACATGCTCTAATGCTGTAAGTGGGAAGCTTTTCTGTTGTCTTTGGTTGTAAATTGGGTTGCTATAGAGTAGACATTTTAGAGGTACAATTTATTCTTGGCAATTGATCAAAAATTTTTTGGTGGTTTAAAATGTGAAAGATATTTATAGTGATTTAGAAAATTTTAATAAACCAGTTAAGGTCACTGATATTTTGTTTATGTTGTAAGTGATCGGTGCCTCCCAGTTCAGAGAATAACAAAATTGGTCCGTGAACCATATTTATATGTTCTTCAACTTAGCTTGTGTCACCATGCATTGCCATTGAGAATACAAAGCCATATTAAAGATACCATATGATACCTGTTGCAATCTTTCTTTGTTATTCTTGTCAACTTCTTGTTCTCTAAACTCAATTTATTAAACAGGTATCTTATCACTTTACCCCAGTTAACCCCTTCTTTACTATATAATCCCTGTTCCATGATCTTGTTCCACTTCTGTGGCCAATTGATCTAACATAGTTGACTTCTTATTGAGGTGGTTAAGTGTGACGTCACAACTCGGAATTAGAGTGTATACAAATGTGTGTTCTGTTTTTATGCACCCAAACATGCCGCTTGAGGAAGTTCGAGCATGAAAGGAAAAATGCAGTCACTCCAAATTGAATTACTATACCTGAGTATCCTAATCCATTACTGTCTCTCTTAAATCATATGGCAGCAATTTTGTAACATTTTTTTTTAAATTTATGCAAATTAACCCCTTTGTTTACCTTGACAATGCCACCTTTTTGTTCTGAAACATAAAAGATACTTGCAATAGAAGAGAAGACTTGTAACATTTCGTTCACGTGTCAAGTAAGTTTGGGGCAACTTCTTATTCCCTTTAATTTCATTCTTAGATCAAGATCATATTATTACGGAATTCTTTTCGGGGGGGGGGGGGGGGTGGGGGGGGGGACTGCAAAGAATGATGTAGTAATTACATCAACACCTCTTGACTAAGATCGTTCTGCCCGCTTCGTATGCACATACAGCGTTCTCGTGCAGGAATCCAATTGTTTGAACTTAATATTCCAAAATTTATTCTAAAATAGGAATTCTCGCCGGTCGTTTATTTTGTCAACCACTCAAATCTACCGGATGTTTGCTACTTGTGACGGTCTGAAAATCCGACACTAAAAAGAAACAAAACGATTTATGTCGTCCTTTGGTGCCCCCAGTATGCCCATACCCATGCATAAATACGTTTATATATGAGAATGTGTACAAAAATACACATGCACATGCACATATCGATACCTATAGTCTATACCCTTTCGCACACATACACCATCCATGGCGCACACATATAGCCTAGGTTTAGCATATGATACAAACGCTGATGTTGCTATATGCATGTACATATGTACATATTAGATCATTCTGAGCTTTCTAACCCTAATTCGCTGCCCCCTCCACAGTGGCGGATCCAAGGGTGGGGTCGCCGACGTCCGCCCCCCCCCCTCAAATTTCCCAATCTGCCCTTTTTCAAAAATGTTTTTTTTTTTTTACACGGGGCCTAAAATGAAAAAAAGAAAAACACGAGAGATTGTGGTTACTCCCATCCTGTATCGATCAATTCGCCCGTAAAACTCAAGCTACAGTATATATCGCAGAAATTTCGGCAATATATTTTGACTTCGGTAGCCAATATTGCCCGCCCCGAAAGACGAACAGTGCAATCTTTTTAGAGAGAATGTGACTACAGTATTTCTTACTGCCTGCGTGACAGTCAGGCATTCTCATTACTTTTCGCTTGGGAACCACATGTGGCGTACTTGGGCAATCAAAGTAATACAAAGCACACAGATATTACGTCATACTCACTAGCTAGCGCTTCATGCAACATATTACCGTTGGGCTTTGATATTGATTCCAAAAGGTCACTTCTAGTTGGTCTTGCAAAATAATGATCTGTTCACACTCCCTAAACGCTACATCTACAAAGCTTTCCCTCCACCCGCTGGATATCCCTCCTATCATGAACAAGAGAGAGTAGGTAAATACGTTTCGCTATGATATTCATGGTCTGGAATTACTTTCTTCTAGTGTTGCCCTAGTGATGGGAATAACAGCCAATTTTAAGGAAATGTCCACAACCAAGAGTTGACCAGAAGTCGGTCACAATAGGCAAATCGGTGTTTGTTTCAGTTTAAAATTATAATAGAAAATCACCACCAGGTCAAATAACGCAATGTTAGTCGGCTCAATTTTGACGTCTTTCAGTTGGACCGATGACCGGTCTGCTGTCGCAGAGTACCGTAGTTTATGTAAAGGTAGTAACTTTCATCCAATATCGCAAACCCTGTTGGTGTTCTCTTGTCTGTGTCACGAGGTACAGTCAGTTGGTGAGCAAAGTTTGGCTATTTCATCGTGTAGTCCAGGTGGTTCCGCTACAATGTGTGTTATCCCGGATGCAGTCTACAACCCCTATAGTTTTTGTTTTTCCTTTTGTTCGTAATGATTACATATGTGTTTTATGTACTAAGCCTGCCAAAAATTTTCGCGCACTTCGCGCTCGTTACAATTTCACGATTCAGATTCTAAAGTACACTATCAGTGCGCAATTCAGTTTTTGGAGTATTCAGTGACCCTTTGCAAAATATGCCCTGCAATGGCATGGGATCGTTAGGCTCCTTCATGTCCCCTTCTCACTATGATGTTTTGGTGTGCAGGTGTGGGAAGGTGGGTCAAGGTCGAGAAATCGCATCTGGTCTGCCCCCCCCCCCATGTCAAACATCTTCCTACGCCGCTGACCCATGGTCGGTTTACTTATTTTGGCTTACAAAAGGGTGAATTCTGTGATAAAACCCAAAATTTTCGGTACGCTTTGTCCACTCTTTCTCAGTTCCGTTATACTTATAGCTAAATAGGCTAGTACAAACTCTTTCAAGTCAGGCAAGTAGAATACACGGATTTATGTAAATACCATTTCGGTCAACGTTCTCTTGTGTCTGTCGTGCGGTACGGCTACTGACTCGAGGAGGAAAGTAGGCCTACAATGAAAGTTATGCCCGAAAGGGCCCAACTGCCGGGACAATTGTCCTGTATAAGCTTTAAATAAATACAAATTCTTATGAGTGTAGGCTTACCCCCAAAAATTTTCGCGCGCTCCGCGCGCTTTGCAATTTCACCGTTTAGATCATTCCAGTTTTTGCATATTTCTTGGTTGATCCTTTCTTTGTCTGACGTTTATTAGAACCAAACTTTAAAAAAAAAAATGAATGTGCACTTTTTTGTTGGACCCCCCCCCCCCCCCTCAAAAAAGACCCTAGATCCGCCCCTGCTCCAGGCGCGGATCCAGAAAGTTTGAGGGGGGCCCAGATGGAAAATCTCATGTGCACCGAAGGTGTACCACGTACTAGCGCGAAGCTCGAGTTCCTACGCGTGGGGTCCAGGGGTCCGCGTTAGGGCCCCTGGCTTGGTCCAGGGGCGGAGCCCGGGTGGGCAGGTCAGTGGGCAAAGCCCCCAGAAGCTCTCGCAATATTGCATTTTAAGAGCACAGAATCGGCTCCAGTTCTTATGTCAATGAGATTTTATACCTTTTCATGTTGCATGGAATTTGATGTGTATGGCTCAGTAGGCCTATAAGTTACTAAATGTACCTGCAGAAGTTCCGGATAATCTAAGTTATCTTAAAACTTACACGCCAACATTATGAGCCCGTGTAGGTAACTTGAAATGCTTTTTGCCATAATGAGTGTTTTATTTTCGTTATACGGTATTCGGGTATAGGACGTCAGATGAAACAATTGCGCACGAAGCACGCCGAAAATTTGAATTTACATTTAAAACCATTGCTATGACTAACGGTGTCAATTCCCTTTATATGTGCGTCTATCAATTGGAAGGTGGGTTCGATACTAAGTTTACAGTTCTCATAAGGAGAGGAGGGTGAAAAAAATGAATATCAGTTGCTTTACATGTTTGCAATGCTGGCTCCTGTGAAATCACATTTATGCACACGAATAATTGGCTTATGGTAGAACCCCACCGATGAGTAATGCGAATACGTTTGGGACCTTAATGATAGTAAAAGGAGCAATTCAAGGCTAAAAGTGCGCAGATCAAGCGAAAATTAAGAAATATTGAGAAGACTTGCAAAAATCGTGAAAGATTTCAAATGATTTTTGGTAAAAAGTGATAAAAATAAATCCACCACTCAATAAAAACGTACCTCTCCCCGTAAACGTAAACAATTGCGCGCGAAGCGCGCCGAAAATTTTCGGTATAGAGCCTCCCGGGAGCTCTGCATTACTTGTACACTGAAAAGGGAAACCAACAGGACTCTCACAACCTGTCATCCATATGGGAGGAGAGATGATACATCACCTTCTTTATGGATATCTGAAGGGTATACCCTTCAGAAATCTATGACCAATGGTGCCGGCGGGAATTGGTGATTGGGGGAACCGCAGATAATTGCTAAACCGTGCCTTTCTAGGCAGTGGGATTTTGTATACGCTATATACAAGAGTGGGGGAGCCTTTTCTTGTTAGTTCATGAGAGTGCAATCCCAGGAAGGGTTTTACCCTCCCCTTTGAGAAATTTTTGTTAATTTTAGGGGGTAGTGAATTCTAACTTTTGTTCGGGTGAAAAGGGGGAGTGAGAGACGGTTTATTTATTGTCTTCAAAACTCCCTAAGTTCCAGGAAAAATTATGGGCGTGGATCCATCTCCAAAAGTGTGTGTGGGGGGGGGGGGGACTTTCACATTTGTGACTCACCGTCCTGGTGGAAGAAGCAGTGGTGGTAGCCAGAATTTGGGTCACGGGGAGGCAATACGTTTTGTGATCGTCGGCATGGAGGAGGGGTCTAAGGGAAATTTTTCTAGAACTGAATGCCCTCAGATGCGATTTGGTGCAACAAAAGTGTAGGATTTTTAGATTATTTTCCTTCTAAAAAAATTCTTTTTCCTAGCCATATAATTGCAGTCTGCTCCATTCATTTTTGAAAAAGTGAGGGGGACTTTTTGAAGATGTCCCCCCCTTCCAAAAAGTGAGGGGACGCGTCCCCCCCCCCCCCCCATGATTCACGCCCATGGGAAAGTTGTAAACGCAATTATACCTGCGTGGAGTCCACAGAAACATTCTTGGACTATAATAAAATTTTTCCTTTTCATTTTAAAAGGATATCCAAGGTTGACAGAGAACAGTATAGAGCCTCCCGGGAGCTCTGAATTAGTTACAAAACAGGGACCAACGGGATTCTCACTACCCGACATCCATGTGGGAGGAGATATGATATATCACCTTCTTTTTAGGTATAGCAAGAGGGATGGTGGACAGGAAAAATTCGTTTCAGAAAAGATTTTCGTCGTTATTGAACGTCGCGGTAAAATGTTTGGAAAATAAGCAACGGCAATTACGTACTTTCAATCTTTCAAATCATGTGCTAGACTAGATTAGTCAAAGATCCCATAATGATAAGAGCCCTACAGAGAAGGAGTTGTACTTTTTTAAAAAAATGTTTGCACTGGAATAATTTCTTGCGTCATAGCTTTGTCAATGGTATATAAAACCGTGTGTAAAGCCTGTCGTATGCGCGCGAAGTGCGCCGAAATTTTGAATAAAATATTAGTCCATGACAAAACCTGCATTCAGAACTTGCATCGAAGGTACAGTGGCCAGATCCTCATAGGGCCCATATGGGCAAGTTCTCCCCACATGAGGGCCACAAGGGGATATTTGTATATGTACAGTTTTTAAGACATGCGGGCTCCATGTGGACATGTTTACACTTTTTATAACATTGCTCCCAGATGTAAGATGACATAACCTAACGTGACTCCATTCAGAAATACTAGTTTGTACTTCAAATATGAAACTTTTTATTCTACTTAGCACAGAACTCAGTTTTAATCTTAGTATATATGTATTTGACATATTGAGAACAAGAATCCTGTTGCTGCTGTTCTATAAGGAATAAAAGGTCATTTGAGATTAAACTTTGAAAACCTTGTAAGCACTGAAATCTCGATCGAGCTAAAGATTACATATAGCCTAATTGCAGGCTTCAAACGGCTCCTACTTATCCTAAGTCTTTTAATTTTTTAACCTTCCTTTTACATTCCCTCCCTTTTTATGAAAATCAGTTTTGTCCTTCATTATCCTTTTTACTCGAAAGGAATGCAAACTTGTCATATTAAAATTATTGACAAACAGTCTGAAGGAGTTACATTCTGTGTCAAATTTGATGGTACTGATGATTTAAAGCCTACAAAAGTCTTAGTTTTGTCCTTCTTTTTGTCCACAAAATGCTACTTTCTCCCTGTTTTATTGAAAAATTTTGATCCATCATTTATTCTACTTATTCTTCTGGGTCTCTGGTTCTACTTAAAAGCCTGTAGTTGCCAATGAATTGCGAATTTAGTAAGAACACGAACAGAACATTTTAGACAATATTTTGTTACTTTAATAAAAGGTGTACTGTTTTTGTCACTGCTTATAGGATAAAGCATTGTACAAACAAGAAATACTAAGGTACAGGCGTTGGCTTAACTATAGCGAGTACAGATAAAAAACTATATGTTTGTGTAATAAAGGAAAAACATTCTTAATCGTATGTTATGAACCCCAAGGCCCAAACAATCTATTTTGTAACAACAGTATAACGCCGTTACATGGAATTTTACTTAAAAAATTTATTTTAATAGCAACCCGTATCAAAGCAATTAAACTATAATTCAATTCTTAGCGGTTATAATGTTAAAAGCTTATTAACATATTATTAAGCTAATTTATGTTAAAAGTTAAGACGCATAATTTATAATTGAGTCATTGAAACTTAAGTTAGATATTTACAATTTTCATAACAATGGTAGGAAGTAATTACACCATAATTTACATCACGTGACATAGTTTAGATAAAAAAAATACTGATGTTCGAGTGTCAGGGGCATGTATTTCAACAGGCTTAATGCTAGTTATTCTTTGTATAAAGGCACGATCATACACTTCACTGTAAAAAGAGACGTCTTCATTTTTCTAACACTTTATGGCGTTTAAGAATTAGAAAACGAACAACAAAATGGATAAGCACAGTAAATGACTGAACGAATATTAACACATGATAAAGATAATGACGTCAATTAAAGGGCACTCCGCAAACACGTTTATATGTTTTATATATATGTTAATTTTTCTTTATTGAAAACAACTTGATGTTTACAGTAATTATAAAATAAACGCATAAACGTGTTCAGGGGATGGCGTTAAAGTGGCGTCAATGTATTTAAGTTGGCATTTTAGACGTTTAATTTGCTTATTTATTTTATTTTTTCGGTTACATAAACGCCAAGACGCGTTTATTATCTGTTACAAAAATGTGTTAATCATTTTTACAGTGTTTTCCATTGTCATGTGTAGGTCCGTATCATTAAAACGACTGGGTAGACAAGTTATTACGTTGAAAGTTAGGGTTTAAGTGATTCTCATGTTTATTCATGACTTATCGAGTTCCGCACGTACACGCATTCCCTAAGCAGATGTAGGTGAAAGTAATAATAGCAAGGGAACGTAGGGATGAAAGACCCGTTGATCAGGAGGGATGCTCAGGAGGTGAAATTTGCATAATAAAGGGATGCCGAGAGTGGTTTGCTCCCTGTAGCTCGTAGGAGTCAGATTTGGGAGGTTTGGATGGGCACTGCTGTCCTGGGCGTCACCGTAAGCACGTCGGGCCGTATCCTGTCGTGGAAACACCGAGAAGGGCTCCCGTTGTTGGTTATGTCGGGAGGAATTGGTTATTATGAAAGACAGGTTCCTCGTATGTTGGCTGGCTTAGGCCACGTAAAAAGGGTTGATTTGTCTTATCGGTGGTGGCTGAGAGTGGGGCCGTCGACACTGGGACGTCGCTGGACGATGAGCGGACAGTAGTCCTCTATTCACGTAAGTTCTCGTAATTGTTATTGCAACCAGGTGGGCACTTTTAAGAATGGGTGTAAATTCTAGTTGTGCTGTGAAAACTAGGGTAGAAGGACACCTTGAGCTTACTCTGGTGGGGAAAATGTCATTTTAAGGTAATTTACATTTAATTGGATTTACCGATATAATCGGGTAACTTCTACTATAGAACTGCAAGTAATGGTATCTTGTCGATAGAACATGTGTATGCGTTTTGTATGTTCACGGGGAGAGTGGGCAGTTCAGGGTAATTAATGATACTATTCCGTGTTTTTCAAATGAAACAAAATGTTGAGTAGCAACTTGGAGAGTTCATGCTCAGATAGACACTGTGAGGGGACCGTAGCTTACCTTGGTGTTTTAAGGCAATGTCCGGAGTTACTGGTGAGGGTAGCAGGGTTTCACCCCATCCCGCCCATGCCTTTACTCAGTGTAGTCGTAAGGACACTTTTCTAGATAATCTCCGGTATTTTGTCTTACAGTCTTTCATTTTCGGGGAACAAAACTTTTCGTTGAACGGGGGACAAAACTTTTCGTTGAACGGGGGAACAGGAGTCACCGCTGGCAGCAACTCGTTACCAGAACTTAGGGGGGATTCAACGCTCCTCCTGGACACTGAGCCGCGGTAGTTTTGGTATCGTTCCACCCTTGGCGTATGTTCAACAGGGATTTGTTTTGATTGTGAACTTATATGCATTGATTTCAGAACAGTCTCCGAGAGTATACATATATATTTTGTCGTTGTAAATGTGTGGCGAAGCCTACCTTGAAATGGCTGGTTAGTTGAACTTTTGCTTATTTAGTGACAAGAGGAGAGAGATTCTGACCAGAGGAGAGAGATTTCATTCAAGAGAAGAGGGGTTTATTTTCTGTTAAGAAGTTGTAAAAGAATAAGAATAATGAGAATAATTTTGAGTTAATAATACAGCGGAATGCGTTTTGAATAATTTTCATTTAAGAAGTAAATAAAAGCCTTCATTTTTTTGGAGTAATTTAGAACCTTGTAATGTTCTCATTCGAACTCTACGCTTAATGCAAACGTTCATTTTAGAAATAAGAACCAGGGAATGATAACTCATCGAATGTCCGATCCAGGTTATCACATCCATGAACATCATCATACAAACGTTTGCACACTTGTTGGGAAGATGAAACATGTACCTAAAAGTATGAACACCTTCATACATGCTGTTCAGATTTGTTGGGAAAACAATCCACACAATCATACTTTTGACCATTAGCATCGTCATACAAATATGTAATGATGTTTTTGACCAAATGTATGATCGTGTAGACGGGGCTTAATACTGTCCCGCCACTCTTCAGAGCCATCCCACTTCCGTCGGTCCGGGTCGTCGGAAGGCTGCCAATTAGATGGGGTGGGGCTAAGATTCCTTAGGTCGTAGAGTATGACACTTTTAAGAGAATGTTTTGCTGTGCTCAAGCAGAGGTGATAACAAATTCTTCAAGAAAAACTTTAATTGAAAATGTTGGTAGAAGGGGCGGGACTTCAAGCCCTCGGGTCCGACGGCCTTGTCGGTCAGACAATGTTATCAAGCTTTTTACGTCCTGCCGAGGATTTCATTAACGTTTCTGTTGTGACTGTGACAGGTTAATAATTTGGGACCGGAGACACAATTTATGTCAATTGTCAAACGTTAAAATGCTGTGCCTGCCCGATCTTTAGTGAAGGATACTTTACGTTTATTTTTAGTCAGAACACTTCCCTCGGTCGAGCTGCTTACTCCAGGATACAATCTGTACAATGGATGATAGCCGCAAATAAATTGTTTTACGGATACTTTTTGGTTGTAATGTGAAACACTTGAGGCCTTAAAATTTTATAAGAGGACGAAAATAAAACTGATCTCACAGCACTGATTTCTTGCCCAGGTAATTAAAAAGATTGCCCGACGAAGCAGACGCGTATTTTACTTTACACATCATCGCCTTCTTGAATGACAAATTAAAGGTTTTTGCAACTCATCAGTCTAAACCGTACGTTTTAATTTTTCTTTGAAAGAATGTACATACTCGCTGTTAAGGGTTCACGTTTTCTTGTAGCTCCACAAAAATTAAGAATGGTATTGCAGATTTCTAAAGTGTGACAGCACGCGGTTTTTGGTACTATTCCATTTCTAAGGAAAATTTTTAATAACATCAATGATCTACTTAGGAAGGCAGATTTAAATCTTAAGGTTTATTTATATTTTTGTAGCTCTTTTTTGTACTGAAAACTGTCTTATCTGAAGTCGTTCACAATGGTTAAACGTAGAATTGATGAAAGTTACTTAATTTAAAATGACACACATAGTGCTCAGGGGCGGATACAAACATTTCGAAAAGGGGGAGCTGAAAACCCCTTGAATATTCTCCTAGATTAACATTATGCTAATCTTCGTGTGTTTGTTATTGTTAATGTGGCGAAAAAGGGGGGCTGAGGTCGGGAAAGCCCCGGGCCCCTTGGATCCGCGCCTGGTGCTCAACCGCATGACACTACTGATAAAAACAATTTAAATAAGAACAATTGATCTTCTAAAAGGAGAAACTTTGAAATAATTATATACATGATTATTTCGAAAGAAATCAAACACCCGACCAGAAATTGAAAAATAGAGAAGAACATTGTAGAAACATATTTCATTATAAAATCAGAGAGCTTCCATGTACGTCGAAGGTAAACTCTTCTCATATGTCTGTTGAGGGTCCGCCTTTGCAGCAATTGATTTCTCGTACATGTTTGACTTCTCAATGTTGTCATCATGTATAGATGTAGCATAGCCACTTTCAAGTTGGTCACCTTTTTCATTATCGATAGATGTTTTATCTCTTTTGTACAGATAGGTGTGTGTGACGTGTCCAAGCTCCACTGGTTCAGTTGGTGTAGCGTAGATAGGTTCAGAATCGAGTTGCCTGTTCCTTTTCCACTTACTGCAGAACACTAAAATAAATGAAAGGGTCAAGAGGCTTACCATGAAACCAAGACCACCAGTGAGTGCTGGAATCAATACTGAGGAAGTTGTCTTTGTGGATGACAACATAGCCTTACTGAAAGTTGTTCTTGGATTTGACGTCATCATGGTACTGTCCATTAAAGACATACAGTGATCTGTTTCTGATTGGATGGTCACATTTCTTAGGTCACAATCGAGATTTACGGAGAATATTGAAAAGCCGGCTACGTTGACTGGAGTTTGGCAGAATAAAAGGGACCCGGCAAATGGAGGAAAATCCTGCATCCATTTGATTTTGCAGTCACAATGCCATTGGTTACTATGTAAATTTATCTGGGGGAAATAGGTCTCATTTCCAAGATCATCAAAAACTCCTCTAGGCAGAGAAACCAATTTGTTAAAGGCCAAATTGACAAAAGTTAAGTTGCGTGCTCCGGTGAAGGCTTCTTGGTCAATCATCATTAGAGAGTTGCGTATTATAATCAGTTGTGTTAGCGACGGTAAATGCAGGAAGGCATGTTTTGGCAGACAGAAGAACGTTGATTCACTAACAGAGAGCGCTGTGATTGAAACAGATTTTAGAAAGCCGACGGGATACTCTTTAATTCCGACAAGTGTAACAATCTTTAAATGCCGAAGGTTTGATAAACAAGTATTTTGGAAGGATGTGGTAGGGATGTTGAAAAGTGCTAAGCTTTGCAGCTGTCTAAAATGTTCCAAAGAAGTTAGGTCTGACGAAGTTCCCTGATAACCGAGTGATAAGGTTCTTACGTTCAATACATAGGGAAACGTAGACGATGATTCAGTGAAGGCCGTCGGATACTGTAGGAGACATGTAGACTTCGCTATGACGAACGCATCGCTGAAGTCAATTCTAGTGTTTTGTAAACTCAGTGCAGTCAAAGAAGACATTTGTGAAAGGAAACAAGGGTCAATGGTCAACTTTACATTCCCATGAAGCTGTAAGACTTGAAGATTTGAAAGTCCGACGAAATGTTCGGTTGTCAACAAAGTCAGTCTATTGTTATCAAGACTTAAGTCCCTTAATTGAAGTAAGTCGGAAAAGGATCCTTCTTCGATTTTTGATATACGATTAGAGCTCAGTGACAGGGTGAGAAGTTGTGTCAAACCTGCAAAATCACTTTGCTGAATTATTTCAATTACATTCTCATTCAAGTTAATAAAGATAAAATCTTTGTTGAGTTGAGTGGGAACGCTACGCAGCTGACGTGACGAGCAATCCATGGCATTATTCTCACAAGTGCAATTAAGATTGAAAGAACACCCGCAGGCACAGTTCATCAAGAAATAAGCGAAAACAAAAGCTTGGACAAGCACGGAAGAAAACATTTTAATTAACTGTTTTGTGTTTTGTTAGTAGTTAACAGTGTCTCAAAACTCAGCTGTTGTCTGTAGTGGAGACGCGTCGCCGATTAGTTTTGCATACGATTAATTGTAGATAATCCAGTGTTGACCTGAAATTAGAAATACAAAATTATACAATCAAAACATGCATCTGTAGAAAGACAAAGAAATACAATTTTGGACAGATTGCCTTTTGACCAGGCCTGGATATCGATGAGGAAGCGGGCCCTCGTTTGATGATATAGTTAACACGTTAACAGTTTAATGCAGTTATACAGAACTATATAAATGGTTGCAATGGTTTAAATCTTTACTTTGAGAGAATCGTGTTTCTTTTTTTTTTTCAAATTATATAACACCTTATTAATTTCTCTACATCTGATTGGAAGATTGGTGGTCACATGCCATGCGTGATTCGGCACTATCATCAAGATTGTGGTGCTCGACCGTTGGTTAGTATACAAATAACGAATGTTTATGAGTGCGATAGTATGAATAATTTCATGAGTTGAAAGATTGAACGTTCTGTTCAACGAGGCGAAGCCGAGTGGAACGCATGTTCGCAGTACGTTCGCATGCATGCTGCGATTAGGCTAGTTTTTAGGAGGGAAAAAGGGTGTTTTCCGTACTGCGCTTGTTTGCGAATGTTCGCAGTACAGCGCAGTACGACGCTGCATGACGCCGTACGGTATGGGTCTGTTGCAGTCTGTAGCGTAGTTGCTAGTTGAGATGCAAATCGTGCTGGGTATGTTCGGCGCTGAGCGCAGATAGCAGCATTGTTGCGTACAACTATTTGCAAGATATTTCGGGTACACCTTTTCAGTCCGACACGTTTTCATTCCGAAAATGAAATACACGTCTTCATTCCGAAAAAACGAGTTTTCAGTCCGACACGTTTTCATTCCGAAAATGGAATACACGTTTTCATTCCGAAAAAACGAGTTTTCAGTCCGACACGTTTTCATTCCGAAAATGGAAAACATGTTTTCATTCCGAAAAAACGAGTTTTCATTCCGAAAATAAAATACACGTCTTCATTCCGAAAAAACGGGTTTTCAGTCCGACACGTTTTCATTCCGAAAATGGAAAACACGTTTTCATTCCGAAAAAACGAGTTTTCATTCCGAAAATGAAATGCACGTCTTCATTCCGAGAAAATGAGTTTTCAGTCCGACACGTTTCCATTCCGAAAATGGAAAACACGTTTTCATTCCGAAAATAAAATACACGTTTTCATTCCGAAAAAAAACGAGTTTTCAGTCACTGTCACTGTCACTGTCATTATCACTATCACTATCACTATCTTTATCATTATCATTATCATTAATAATATCCTAGTTTACTGTACAATCTAAAAACGGTGTTTAGGAATTGATCATTTTGAATATTTTTTCTAAGCACTTTCATCCCCGCACTTTGTAATCATGTTTAGATGCTAAACACGTGTTTTTATCCCCCCCCCCCCAAAAAAAAAAAAGACAAAAATATGTTTTAAAAAACACCTGCTAAACATCACAGTAAGTGTACAATAGCATTTTATGATTTTAACGTGTTTATAAAGTGAGGCAAAATAAGTGTTTCATTGGTGAACACGTTCTTCAGAGTGCATAATAACTTACAATGTTAAAAATAAAATTTCAACTACACATACTAAGATAAAAAGGCACCCTGAGCCGAGAAGCTTCCGGCTATTTATTCAGCCTTCCTTAGCTCTAATGAAAAACGATAAAGTGCGTTCATATGTCCACCTATCAAGTTCTAAAACACATGCAAAGAGCAATAAAGAATTAATGCAACTACTGTTCAAAGTTTGTGCTGATTAATCAGCACAATCAGCACAAACTTTGGACAGTAGTAGTACTTAAAACATAAAGCTTAAAATAAGCAGCAGTAAAGCAACGAAATAGGATATTTAAAACCAGCTGTAAGTGCGTCTTATTAAAGTTAAGATAATACTAAAAAAGTTAAAAACAATGGTAGCTAATAGGGACCAGGAATTAGTATCAGTCAAGACCATTTCACATTAGAAAACACAGAAAGGGGTAGGAAAAGTACCCCTGAACTGTGCCGTAGATAACTTGCTCTAAAAATCTCTAGGAGGATGCAACAAAACAAGAAGATAAAATTAGATTCTTAAAACTATAGCATGTAAATTTGTTGCATTGTAGTTAGGAAAACTAGCTTATACCAACGTAGCTTCAGAGGAATAGGAGTAGTAATCGAGCAAGAACATTTCATAAAACAAACCGCCAAAAGGAATAGGAAAAACTCCTTCCTTTCATTTAGGCCTAGAGAAAACAAAGTGTTCTGTTCTGTTTGTCCTCCAAAGAGGTATCAGAACGTAATATGAAAAATACATACATGTCAAAAATTATAGCACTAAGACAAAAGAAAATATATGTATATATATATATATATATATATATATATATATATATATATATATATATATATAATATATATATATATATATATATATATATAGGTCGATAAAGGTTGTAAAAAGTGCTTAAAGTTTGCGGAAAATTCCACGACGTTTCGAGTATAGACTCTTCATCAGGTGCCACCTGATGAAGAGTCTATACTCGAAACGTCGTGGAATTTTCCGCAAACTTTAAGCACTTTTTACAACCTTTATCGACCTACATACTACTCTCGTGCTCCGCAGTATTTCGACCCTATATATATATATATATATATATATATATATATATATATATATATATATATATATATATATATATATATATATATATATATATATATATATATATATATATATATATAGGCCTCAATGGCTCAGTGGTCAGAGCATCCGCCTTGTCTGCGGGAGGTCGCTGTTTCGAAGTCGCTGTTTCGAATCCAGGTTGAGGCTAAGTTTTCCATTCACATATAAATATCCTCTTTCAGTATAAGGCGGGTGCCTATGTTAGAGGAATATTGGCCTAAGGTCTTCATTCGACTATTTAATAAAGCGTTGATTTGACTCATTCATACAAAAGTCGCTACGTCACTCTACCTACTATATATATATATATATATATATATATATATATATATATATATATATATATATATATATATATATATATATATATATATAAATATATATACATATACATATATATATATATACATATATATATATATATATATATATATATTTATAAAAGAAAGAAAAGAAAAAACACATTATAATACAATGACATAGTTAACTGTCATGTGACCAAAATACTGGCACCAGTTTTGAAAAGAAAGAATAGGTTATGCACTGTTTGCAACTAGCGAAACTTTTCCATGATTTTTCAACCAAAAAAAAATCTAATTTCTAAGGGCAGCTTTATTACTTGACTGAAAAAGTCATTGCATTTGAGTGGCACTTGCTCTGGATCTAAATATTTTGAAATACATACTACGCTCATTGGAAAAGGGGCATTCAAAAATATAGTGCAATTCGTCACCGATTTGGTTCTCAGAACAGAAAAACAAACTCATGTAAATCAAACCTTGGTATTTACCACAAATGGAAGAATGTTGGTATTACTACATCTGTATTAACAAAGATATACAGATCAAGGAGGACTTGGGCTTACTAAATAATTCTCGAAATTAAGTCTCTGTTTGAATATCGTATATATTTTACAATTAGAGATTATTTTCCTCTGCAAACCATTCTTGTTCATAAATATCACTTAGTCCCCTACTTATTGAGTTATTTAACCAGGATTTTCGAGAAGAGACTTGCATACTGTCTATTTGACTCACGCCTAAATGTTCTGGTTACAAAAGACATTCCAGACTTATTTAGTTTGACCTTAACTATCCAAAGGGAACTGTAAAAACCATTATTATCAAGAGCTCTTAAGAATTGATACATCACGTATGACAGCTAATGTTCACTTCTAGTAATAATTCGATACCAAAATATTAATCACCCTAATTTCAATTGTTTTAAGTAATTTGTGACGCCCAAGAATACCATACACCATACAATTTGAAGTATTCTTACCAAGCTTTAGGATAGACTCACGAAATTACTATGAAAATTCTCTATTTGTTTTAGGCCTTCAAGCCTCCAGATTTCACATCCATACAGTAAAACGGGTAAAAGTAATTGATCAAATCCAATGGAAGACAAAGACTAGAACTTTTGTTTAACACACCGTGAGAACTGTATTAATACTAGACTAGCTGTAAGTCTGCTCTATAATAATGAACTTAACATCCGATACCTGATGAGAAGAATTAGGGAGCTAGACCCCTAATCATTTACACTATTGGGAACGAAAGGTTTGGTGATCTCGTTGTGTCAAGGACATAGTGCGAAAGAATAAAACCCATTCCTTTAAGTGCAGCATTTGGGGCCATAAGGAGAGGTGGGGCCCTAAATGGCCCCCAAAATGACCTTCATTTACACTTTTGAGAACAACACTGATATTCATAACAATTTAAAGTACTAAACCCAGTCGATTGAAAAATGCAACTTAAGAAAACAAAATCTGGGACATTCTTTACTTAAGAAGGGCCCAAAGTGTACCTAAAACAGGGGCGGATCCAGGGGGGTCGCCGACGTCCGGACCCCCCTCAAATTTTCCAGTGTGCCCTTTTTCAAACTTGGGTTTTTCCACACTAGCCTTAAAAAAAAAAAAAAAACCAGACAGTTTTACAGGTAATGGCAGTTGTCCAATTCCGAGGAGATTTTGGTTACCCCCACCCAGTATCGATCAATCCATACGTAAAAGTCTAGCAGAAACTTGGCAATATATTTGACTACGGTAGCCTATATTGCCCTTCCCGACACACGAACAGTGCAATCGTTTTACAGAGAATGTGACCACAGTATGTCTTAGTGCCTGCGTGACAGTCAGGCATTCTAATTACTTTTTGCTTGAAACCACGTGTGGCGTGCTTGGGCATTTAAAGTAATACAAAACACGCAGATATTACGTCCTACACACTAGCTAGCGCTTTATGCAACGTATTACTATTGAGTTTTAATACTGATTCCAAAAGGTCACTGCTAGTTTTTTGGTCTTACAAAATAATGATCTGTTCACACTCCCTAAACGCTACATCTACGAAACCTTCCCACCACCCGCTAGTATCCCTCCTCTCATGAACAAGAGAGGGTAGGTAAATACGTTTCGCTATTCGTGGTCTGGAATTACTCTCTTCTTTTATTGTGTTGCCCCAGCGATGGGCATAAAAAGCCAATCTTAGGTTAAAGTCCACAGTCAAGAGTTGACCAGAAGTCACAATAGACGAATCGATGTTGTTTCATTTTAAAATTACTATATAAAATCACCACCAGGTCAAATAACGCAGTGTCAGTCGGCTCAATTTTTTGACGTCTTTGGACCGATGACCGGTCTGCTGTCGCAAATAAAAGCACACATTCGACTTCAGTCATCTGCTCTGACAGAGTATTTTTGCCAGTCACGCCGCAACTATATAGGGAACACAACTATATAGGGTTCATGCACTCGTCGGGAAGGCTGGCCCCCTGTCGGGGAAGTTTTACAGTTTCGTCGGGGAGTCTTAGTCGAAAGTATGCAGTCTCTGACGACAACTAGTCGCCCCGACGGTTTACCTGTTTTTTTTTTTTTTTTTTGCTCTCAAGAGGATAATTTCTCTATTAAGAAACCAAAATTTTCAGCGCGCTACGCGCGCAGTAGAGTTACTCTGTTTTCATCAATAGTTCCATTCCACATAGCAGGATAGTACAAGTCCTGTCCACGTTACCAAGTAACATATAGGCAGCAGAGTACATAGTTTATGTAAAGGTCGTAACTTCCATCCAGTATCGCAAAGCCTAGTTGGTGTTCTCTTTTGTGTGTCATGCGGTAACAGCGGTACAGTCAGTTGGTGAGCGACTTATGGAGCAAAGTTTGGCTATTTCATCGTGTAGTCCAAGTGGTTACGATACAATACATGTTACACCCGGTACGGTATACAGACCTTACAGTTTTTTTTTTCGTTTCGTCATATGTTTTATGTGTAAGCCTATCAAAAATTTTCGCCCGCTTCGCGCGCTCAGCTTCACGATCCAGATTCAAAGAACACTATCAGTGCGCAACTCGGATCTTGGAGTATTAAGCGATATAATGCAAAATATGCCTGCAATGGCATGGGATAATGAGGCTCCTCCATTTGCCCATTTCATCATCCCCTCGAAACAGGGAATGTCGGAACTTGGGGCAGCTGACATGGCCCGTCCCCCTGTTGGAAAAATTCTGCCGCCACTCATGGTCGCTTTACTTATTTTGGCTTTCATCGTTCATAAGGGTAATTTCTGGGATAAAAACCAAAATTTTCGGTACACTTCGTCCACTCTTCCTCAGTTCTGTTATACATGTAGATAAATATAGTACAAACCCTTTCCACCTTTTCAAGTTAATAAGTAGAATACATGGATTTACGTAAATGTCGGGAATTGAATCGCATTTCGCTAAACCTGGTAAAAGTTCACTTGTGTCTGTCGTACGGTACGGCTAGTGACTCGAGGAGGGAAGTACAATAAAGTTATGCCCCATAGTGCCCAACTGTCCGGACAATTGTTTTACAAATTCTTATAAGTGTAGGCTTACCCAAAAAAAAATTCGCGCGCTTTGCAAATTCTCCGTTTAAAATCTTTAGATTTCAGGTTTTGATTCCAGTTTTTGCATGTCTCTTAGTTTATCCTTTCTTTGTCAATATGCGGTAAATTATATAATCGTTGACGTTTATGGAAACCAAAATTAAAAACAACAAATGTGCCCTTTTTATGTTGGACCCCACCTCAGAAAAGACCCTAGATCCGCCCCTGCCAAAATAGGGTCTCATTTACACTTTTGAGAACAAGGATGAAACTCCTATTGTAATATCTCCACACATTACTGATTATAAAAATATAACTTAAGAAAGGATGGTCCGGGGCATTTCAGCTTAAGAAGGGCTTGAGTGGACCACAAGAGCTCACATGGGGCCCAATTACACCTTTATGAACAATGCCGATATGAACAGCAATTGATCCACTTACATCGTAAGTTTCAAAAATAAAACTCAAGCAAAAAATCGGGGCAGTGGTCGTTTAAGAAGGGTCCAATTCGGGTCCCAAAGAGAGGGCGCCTCAATTACACTTCTGAGAACAAAGCTAAAATTGATACTGTATAGTATCATCAAACATCAGTACTTTTAGAAATATATCTTAAGAAAGGATGGTCCCCGGCATACCAGATTAAGAAGGGCTCACCTGCACCTTGCACTGCATTGCAGTTTTGTTAACAGCCCTTTTTACGTCAAATGTTTAAAAACTGCGACAGAAAATGAAAAAGCAGTTTGTTAAACCATCTTTTGAAAAGGCAGAAAGGACACACAGAGGCCCACTGTAAAAAAAATGATTAACACTTTTTTGTAACAGATAATAAATGCCTCTTGGCGTTCATGTGCCCCCCAAAACAATAAAATACATAAGCAAATTAAACGTCTAAACGCCAACTTTAACACAATGACGCCACTTTAACGCCATCTCGTAAACACGTTTATGCGTTTATTTCATGATTACTGTAAACATCAAGTTGTTTTTAATAAAGACAAATTAACATATATATATATATATATATATATATATATATATATATATATATGTGTGTGTGTGTGTGTGTGTGTGTAAAACATATAAGCGTGTTTGCGGAGTGCACCTTAATTGACGTCATTATCTTTATCTTGTGTTAATATTCGTTCAGTCATTTGCTGTTCTTATCCATTTTGTTGTTCATTTTCTATTTTTTTACGCCATAATGTGTTAAAAAATGAAGACGTCTCTTTTTACAGTGGGGCCTCTGAAAACCAAGGCATATTATTCCTGTAAAATTGCCTGACATCGGTTAATTGTCGGTGGTTGTGGCTTTGCGTCTTCCGAATTTTGGAAGGAAAAAAGCAAGCGGGATTATACATGGTCATACACTGGCCTACTTTGCCGACATGAAAGCCTCCTAAAGCCCTCGAAGCAGAGAAAAATTAACTTACCACTCGGAGTGAGAGCAGAAGTTTTTCTCTTCATTTGGCAAATTACATCGGCTTAATAAAAGTGCGTATTTTTTTAGCTGAAATGGCATGAGCCATAGAAGACAGAGCATAGAAGGAAGTACAAGGTAAACAGGAAATGGTCTAGCATAATCCTTATTTGTTATCAAACACCTTGCAATTCCTTAAGAGTTGAAAGTAAATGTATTGTATTCCCAACTTAAGTAGGGATACGTGCTTGTTTAAAGACACAAAACTAAATGAAAAATGTAAATTCCAATAATGCATTAAGACACACTCTATTTGAAAATAAAAACGATAATATTTAAGCGACTTCCTAGGCTGCCATACAGAGTCCGCTGTTTTTTTCAGAGGAGTTTTGGTAGGAACAGTGCCACCTTCCTGCCTCGCGCTGATTGTTCTGTCACTGGAAAAAACAGCCACAGTGGCAAGCGTGCACAATGGAGTCGCCATTACCCCCCCCCCATTTGTACTAGTTTTTTTTGACATCTCGCGTCCCTTATGTCAAGTTTAACTTACGGTCCGCCCTCAGTCCGCTTTGACATCCCATAAGTTCACTTTCGTTCTCCTGCGAATAATACCAAAATGTTTGAAAAGTCTCCTTCCTCCAACTCACCAGGGCCATCATTTCAAGGCGACTGTCCTCCGTAACCGCGTTTCGGAATGACAAGATTTTCCTGTTGCTGGATGGAGACAGTTATTTCCTCGTAAAATTGTTGTCGCCGACACATTTTTCCTTGGCGGAGGACACTATTTCCTCAGAAATATTGTCCGGTAGGACATACTTTTTTTGGAAATATGTCTGATCGACACTTTCCAGGAGAGCCACCATTTCCTTTTATACTCGGGCCTTCAGCGAAATTTGTTGAGGATGGGCGATAGTTGGGTTAGGAAAGTGACGCGGAGGTGCGGGCGTAGGTTTTGGAAAGGTAATTTTAGTCAAGCTGTACTACCGGAATGTATGGGCAATTCCACCAAGTTTTCCTACGGACAGCAGTACTATGAGACACTGATTTATATACGGGTCAGTGCGAAGCACGGCGAGTTATTCTCTTTGCTTTTTCAAAAGTTGCGGTCCCGTATATATGGTCGGTTTTTGGGACTTTGTATTGCAAGGACCATGGTGCAATTTTACTGACCCACATTAGTAATCTGTCAAGTGAGCCCGTAATTTCACAGCTCTAGTCACAATATCTGGCTCGTAGGAGGAAAGAATTTTACTGTGTCAGCCAAAATTTTCAATTGTATTAGTCATCGCTGTGAAGGTGAGCGAGGGAAGTGCGGCCGAAGAAAGTTTTTCCTAGCAATTTTTTTTTTGGGTTTAATATTTTCCTTCCATTTAAACGTTGCAAAAATTTCTAATCTGATAGGCCTATTGAAAGTTCTTTTATAATATCTCTGGTCTCACTTCTTTCGCTCATTTTCTTATTATTTTAGAAGCGCTGGAAAAGTGGGGGGAGTGCCCCTCTTGAACCCCCTTAATCCCGCCTATGACAAACACGATTCAATATTTTGGGGAAAACTTTCAGTCTACTGTGTGAGACTGTGTTTTATTTTACCACCTTTACTCTAAAAACGTTTTAGACCCCAAATATTGGCCCCCATATGGGCTAATCTAATTAGCCCATATGGATTTCACCATATGATCCCATGTAGGTTTCTACCTGGGGCGCCTACAAGCCTTTCTTGAGCCCAATGATCAAAATGGCGGCCATGTTGATCTATGCTGGCTACGCCCCCCTGCAGGCGCGATCCAGAATTTTGAGGGGGGGGTCCAGATGGAAAACCTCATGTTCACCGAAAGTGCACCACAGCGCGAAGCGCGATTCCTACGCGTGGGGTCCAAGGGGCCCGCGTTAGGGGCCCCTGGCGGGGTCCAGGGGTCGGAGCCCCTTGGGAGTCCCAGGGGCGAAGCCCCCTGAATCTCTCGCAATATTGCATTTTAAGAGCACAGAATCGGCTTCCATTCTTTGGCAGTGAGATCGTCTTTTCATGTTGCATGGAATTTGATGTGTAGGTCTCAGCATAAGTTACTATAAATTACCTGCAAATTACGGGAGAATCTAAGTTATCTTAAAACTTACCTTCCAGCGAGCCAACATTAATGAGCCCGTTTAGGTATGGAAATGATTTTGCCATAATTAGTGTTTTATTTCGTTATACGGTATCGTTATAGGACTAGATAGAACAATGCGCGCGAATCGCCACGAAAATGTTAATTTGACATTAAAACCATTGCTATGACTAACGGTGTCATTCTTTTCATGTGTGTCTATCAATTAGAAGGTTGTTCGATACTAAGTTTTCAGTTCTCATAGAATAGGGGTGAAAAATGATAGCCGTTGTTTACTCCTTACAATGCTGACTCTGAAATCACGTTTATTCACAGAAGGAATTGGCTTATGTTAAGAACCCCACCGATGAGTATGCGAAGTACGTTTGGGACCTTATCGATAGTAAAGGAGGCAATTCAAGGCTAAAGTGCGCAGATCAAGCAAAATCATGATATTGAGAGACTTTGCAAAAATCGTGAACAACTGATTTTTGGTAAAACTTGATAAAGTTAATGCATCACTCAATAAACACCCTACCTCTCTCCGTCAGCGTAAAACACTTGCGGGCGCGAAGCGCGCCGAAAATTCTCGGTATAGATCTCCCCGGCTCTGAATTAATTGTATACTGAAAAGGGGGACCACAGGACTCTCTCAACCTTACATCCATATAGGGAGGTAAGATGATATATCCCTTCTTTATGGACCTTCTGAAGGGTATACCCCTTCAGAAATCATGACCATGTGCCGGCGGGAGTTTGGTGGTAGGGGAACCGCAGATAACTGCTAACCTGCCTTTAGGCACTGGGGTTTTTAATACCTATATCAAGAGTGGGAGAGCCTTTTCTTAGTAGTTCATGGAGTGCAATCCAGGAAGGGGTTTACCCTCCCCTTTGAGAAATTTTGTTATTTTTTAGGGGGCCTATATGCAAAATGGTGGAATCTTTGGGTCATTCTAATTGTATGTTACTAAATGTCCACAATTTAGTGATTTCTAACTTTTGTCCGGGTTTGTGAACAGGGGGAGTAAGAACGGTTACATACTGTTTCAAACCTCCTTAAGTCCCAGAAAAGATCATGGGCGTAGATCCATCTCCAAAGTGTTGTGTGTGGGGGGGGGGGGGGACTTTTTCACATTTGTGAATCGCGTCGCTGGTGTGCGTGGAAGAAGCCGTTGCGGGTAGCCAGAATTTGCGTCACGGGGACGGCAGTAAGTTTTTGTGCTCTTCGTCATGGGGGAGGGGTCTAAGGGAAATTTTTTTCTAGAACTGAATGCCCTCGATACGATTTGGTGCAACACTAGTGTCGATTTTTAGGTTATTTTCTTTTTAAATTTCGTTTTCCTATGCCCATAATTTGTAGTCGTTACCATCATTTTGAAAATTGAGGGGACTTTTTGACGCTTTCCCCCCTTCCCAAAATGTGAGGGAACCCGTCCACCCGTCCCCCATATCCACGCCATGGGAAAAATTGTCACGCAATTATACCTGCGTGGAGTCCACAGAAACATTCTGGACTAGAATAAAATTTTTCCTTTACATTTTAAAAGGATATCCCAGGTCGACAGAGAACAGTCATAGATGCCTCCCGGGAGCTCTAAATTAGTTACAGTATACAACGGAGAAGGGACCAACGTGATTCTCCACTACCGACATCCATATGGGGGAGATATGATTCTATCCCTTCTTTTTAGTATAGCAAGAGGGATGTGACAGGCAAAATTCGTTTCAAAAAGATTTCGTCATTATTGAACGCGCGGTAAGATGTTGGAAATAAGCAACGGCAATTACGTATCTAATTCATCTTTCAAATCATTGCTAGACTAATTAGTCCCAAGATCCCATATGTGAGCGCCCTACGGAGAGGAGTTGTACTTTTTGAAAAATTTGCATCTGGAATATTTCTTGCGTCATAGCTTTGCAAATGGATCTAAAATTGGGTGTAAACCTCCTGTCGTATTGCGCGCGAAGAGCGTCGAATTTGCATAAAATATTAGTCCATGGAGCAAAACCTCTGCATTTCAACCTGAGACGGACCTGTCACTTTAAAAAAAAAAAAGAAACCAACCTATGCTCTTTCAAACGAATCTTCTGACTGAGGTACTTCTTAAAGAACACTTTCTCCTTTGTTCCCCCAGTTGAGTAGTTACCAAATCTATTGATAATAAGGACAGCTCTGAAACATAGCTTGACGCGAGCGGGAGCGTGCGAAAATTTTAGGAATTTGTCAGAATTTCCAAAACGTATGATAGTTTTTTGGAGAACAGTTTGTGAAAGAAATGGGTAGAACAATAACCAGTCATCAAAATACATCTCACCCTACACCCTCCCACAGAAATCTGTAGCTTAAACGACTTTTGGGACCATTTAAAAAATTTTCCAGACTCGATGGGGGAGGGCGGGGGACACACCGTCCCCATTGCCCACTGTACCGACCCACTGTCTGTAGCTTAAAAGCCTTTCATTTTCATTTTTAAACTTTTTAGACGTTTCGAAATCGAAATAGGGTTATGCACGCCGCTATCTTTGCCTCTACAGCTGGTCCACTGTGCACAAAAGCACGTCACCTGACAGCTTGTCTTCTCTATTCAATTCTGCAAGGTCTGCAATGGCGAAAACTTGCCTCTCAAGCCCTTGATTACGAAAATTTCACTTTTTAACACATAAATTGTTTACTAAATATTCAGTGCTGCTAGCCGAGCCCATGCTGCTATGCCACGATGTTTACTTATTTAGATGCTTAAGTCAAGGGAGCATTACTCAGCTTTCACCTGTTTTCGAACATTGTAGCGCTCCTATTCGTCGCCAACCACTTTGACAGATTCAAAGAGATATCCAGCGATAGCTCCACCCAACCCTACAGAAATATATACTTTGAATACGTTCTTGACCTTTTATTCATTTTGCTCTAATTTTTTCTTTCTCCTTTTCTTTTTTTTCTTTTTCTTTCTTTTCTCTTTTTCTCCTTTCATTTTTTTTTCGTGGCGAGGGGAGGCGGGCCCCCAGGCCCCCCTGTCCGCGCCTGCCCCTTGCACATGAAAAATGGAACACATACTTTTTCTGTTGTCTTGAGTCTACTCTACAATCTTATCAAAATTTTAATCAAAGTTTAAGAAAAAAAAATTTTTATGCACTCCAAAAAAGCTACAAAATCGGCCAGCTAATAAGGCTAGTTTTTTATGCTTTAGCCTGCGTATAAGCTGGTGTATTGCAAGCTGGGTATCTTGTAGAGTTTGACCGGGATATCCGGGGACCTCCCCTGGAAAAGTTTGGGGAAAAGGGAAATTATATGCTATTTCCCAGTTCTTTTGAGCCCTGAAGTCAAATTCGGACAGACGAAATTTTTCAGCATTCGTATTTTTGCTTAGTATTGGGTTTTGATGAACAGCTGTCCCTAAATATCATAAATTAAAGTTTATTGGCCTTTAAAAACTGTAAATCTAACACTCATCACAATTTCAACATATTATGAACGGTGGGACAATTTTGACTTACGCTAGTTATAAAATTCTTAGAGAAATTAGTGAATCCAAACTAACCACCCCCCCCCCCCCCTCACCCCCCCCACCCCCCACCTCCCCCCCGCAACACACCCCCCCCCCACCACCCCCCCACCCCCCCCCCCCCCCCCCCCCCCCACCCCCCCCCCCCCCCCCCCCCCCCCCCCCCCACCCCCCCCCACCCCCCCCCCCCCCCCCCCCCACCCCCCCCCCCCCCCACCCCCCCCCCCCGCCCACCCACCCCCCCCCGCCCCCCCCCCCCCCCCCACCCCCCCCCCCCCCCACCCCCCCCCCCCCCCACCCCCCCCCCCCCCCACCCCCCCCCCCCCCCACCCCCCCCCCCCCCCACCCCCCCCCCCCCCCACCCCCCCCCCCCCCCACCCCCCCCCCCCCCCACCCCCCCCCCCCCCCACCCCCCCCCCCCCCCACCCCCCCCCCCCCCCACCCCCCCCCCCCCCCACCCCCCCCCCCCCCCACCCCCCCCCCCCCCCACCCCCCCCCCCCCCCACCCCCCCCCCCCCCCACCCCCCCCCCCCCCCACCAATTTTCGGAATGAAAACGTGGTGTATTTTGTTTTCGGAATGAAAACTCGTTTTTTCGGAAATGAAAGGCGTATATTTATTTTCGGAATGGAAAAACGTGTATTTTTACTTTCGGAATGAAAACGTTTGGTCGCGATTGAAAACTTGTTTTTTCGGAGGATGAAGACGTGTTATTTTATTTTTTCGGAATGAAAACGCCCATGTCGGAATAAAAAACTCGTTTTTTTCGGAATGAAAACGTGGTATTTTATTTTCGGAATGAAAACTCGTCTTTTTCGGAATGAAAAGATGGTATTTTTATTTTTCGCCGAATGAACAAACGTGTTTTTCATTTTCGGAATGAAACGTGTCGGACTTGAAAAATGTTCGGACTGAAGGGACGTCGTGTCGGGACTGATGGGTGCCACCCCGAATATTTCGAGTCTGCAAAGCAGTTGCCTTCATGTGCTCCGTCGTGACGCGCTCCGGAGACACACGGTAGCCAACTAGCGGACTCGGCCGCAACGCAACTGACGCCAAACTAGCTTTTCCGCCCACACACCAAAACCCCAATGCAACTCGACGGAGTCTGTGCGGAGATGTAACAAACATTAGTATTTTGACTCAGTTGCAAGGAGACGCAGTACCCGATTTACTATAGATAGTTCTCACATGACGTCATAGGAGCTTTTCACGTGTAGTATGTCAGCCATCTCATAGGGCAACCCCGGCATGTACGTACAAGCTTGCCCTATGACATGGCGGTTGCCAACCCCCAGTTGTGACGTCACTGAGAACTATCTATAGACCTTATGCATTGACATCACACTGACGTCATTTTGGGTGAAAACAATGAAGCACACGTGCACGAACGGCGTGGATTTCGCCGCACGTGTAGTAGACTTACGCGCGTATACGATTGGTTGACGAATCAGCTGTCTGCATTTATTGGTGTAATCTTGCAATGAATACGCGTTTTTCTAAAGGGAGGGCGCACTTTCTCCCTTTGTGACATCATATGCAGTAAGGTCTATAGATAGTTCTCAGTGACGTCACAAGCTAGGGGTTAGCAACCGCCATGTCTGAGGGCAATCCCGGCATGTGTGTACAGGCTTGCCCACAGACATGGCGGTTGCTAACCCCTAGCTGTGACTTCACTGAGAACTATCTCAGAGAAATCCTAAGCTTAATATTTCTCTGAACTATCTATAGTGTGACTGGGGCATTACAACCTATGCCCGCGTCTCAATAAATCTCTGCAGCACTGGGGATCGTAAATTGGTTTTCAACGAACGTCAATTGATTCGCCGTCTCTCTTTGCGTTTTGAAGGGCCAGAATCGCTCGTCTTTTTGGTTCTTGAAGGACAAGCGGACCCATTGTGTCACAGGAGTATCTATGGTTCAATGCCTGTGAGCGTGTGCTGTAAATACGCTTACTGCGTGTATGCTTTTTGCCCTTCAGTGCTTAGAAATGCAACGCGGTTTGACGTCACCATGGAAAATCACCTCTCATGTATATAAACAGCCGCGGTTTAGCAAACGACAGACTATGGATAGACCTAATGTGAATGACCCTAACTTTCGGCCTACTCATTCAGGAATACGCTTTGCGAAGTGGGTTAAAAGTCGTGTGCAGCCAAATGCTTCAGGTCAGGTGGACACACGGTGAGAGAAAAGTGGCACTCGTTCCCCCCCCCCCCCCCCCCCTGTGGGTTTTTTTTTGTCAGAAAGATTCAAACACGCTTGATATTTGAGTCTTCTGCCTCGGAAGGCAGAAATCTCACCAAAACACGCCCGCACACGTTTCAAATTAGCTGAGCAAAGTGGCACGCGAGGCATTTTGCTGAGCTAGGTTCCCCTCGTGTGCGGCAGGCTTCAGATGTCAGCCATTTCTGTTAACCTGTCAACCTATGGGTCTTTGTGATTTAAAAGGCTAATTGTTTAACTCATTGCAGAAGTATATCGATATATTTCCAGTCAGTTCTGCGGTTTACATGAACGTCAAAAATGTGAATTCTGTGTCTCCCCTGTGACTGCAGGGTGTGTCATTTAACATTAGATGCCAGTCACCATGAGTGGTGAGTCAGTTTAGACGTTTTGTTGATGCACCAGTGTACAATCTCTTTAACGACTCACTTTGAGTTAAGTTCTCTACTTATGGGATGCCAACGTGCATAAGCTCCTCTGAATTTCTAGTTCAAGCTGTTTTGACTGGGCTAAAATGGTTGTTTTAAGCCTCACAACTCTACCCAGATGGCAAACCTATATGGGCCCCAGAAGGGTTTAACCTGGGCCTCTGGGCATAAGTCATCCCGGGTATTATCCATATGAGACCCATGTGAATTGGCCCTTTTGGACTGAAATGAGCTGTCCAATATGGGTTGGCCAATATGGGTATGAAACGGAAAAAAAGCGTGAGGATATGCTTACTTACACTAATGAAATCCTTTCATACCATTTTAAGGTTAATGTTCCGATATTCAAACAAAACAAATACCTACAGAATGGCAGAAGAGAAAAAAACTCCACAAGAAAAGGTCTCGTACATTGGTGCAAAAGTATGATTGAAATACCTAGTCACTGAAAAAGATGCAAAAAAATCTTTAAATTTAAACAAAAACGCCAAATTGGACCTAATTAGGTGTTATTGGGGCTTATATAACAGAATGTGAAATCTTTAAAGCCTTAAATTTACGCTTGGTTTCAGCCATCTTGACTCCCAATAATCAGAAATAAGTAAATACAAAAAGAGTTGCTAGTTTCATACTGATCTAGATGAGCGATCGAAAAATAATTTTTGAGAAGAATACAAGATGAAACTACAACTCTTTTTGTGTTTCTTATTTCTGATTATTGGAGTCAAGATGGCTGAAACCAAAGTTAATATCACTGGAACGACTCTGTCTATAATTAACAGAATTCTGTGGAATTCCCAAATAATAACCCTTAAAGCGTTTCTCTTAAACAGATTATCTACATTTTACTTTGATATAAAATCTGTCAGAATCGTACTCACACTTGACTTTAATGGATATGCAATGGATTTGGTTCTTTACAAGAAACAGCTTCATGTGGGTAGGCCTGTGGGTACCTCAGTCCAACTGTTCTTGAACGGTGAACTGCCCACTGACAGGGGATAGCATATGTTATAAATCTGAATGTACGTACACTGTGTGTACTATATAAAGGAGGAAGTATGCTACGCCTCAATTTGAAGTAGCTTACTATTACGACGTAAGTGTAAACAATTGCAAAGCATATTTAAAAATCGACTCAAAATAAGTTTAAACTATTATAGGGCAATCAAGCGTTATGAATCCATTGTAGCCTGTATGTATACAGAGTTACTACTTCGTCAAACTCTGACAAGTTCAAAGTCTACAAGTTGTTCACGTGAAATCACGAACAATAATTTCAAACTTTTACTAAACAACTTGCAAGGTTAAATGAAGACTGTGTATAGTTACAGTTAGTGACTTCTTTAAAACAACTTTGTTCCCATTTCGAAGCCATTGTGCTATCACTTGATATGGCAAAAGTTGTCATGACAATGACTAACATTCCTGGACGTGTAGCTACCGAATGAGTCACCCGTAGTAACCAGGGGTGACGCAAAGAAGTTGTTCAACAGGGCTGTAGCTAGCTTGAAGCTTACCTGCATGGTCATTATACAAATTTTGGTCAATCAAAACATAATGTTTGTATGACTTTATTTATTTTCGTTCGCATGTCTTCTAATTCTTCTAATTAGAAGACCCTCACTCTCCTAGCCCTCACTCACATTTCTGAAATCTACAAAATGTGCAATCACTTACCTTTTATTCAAACTGTGTCCATTGGTGAGCCTAAGTTATTTATAGCTTCCTGGGCAGACTCTTCATTTGCCACAGATTACAGAGGGGTACCATTCTGGAGGAGGGGTCTCCTCTTTAGAATTTTTTGTTTTTATAAAGATGCTTGGATGAAAAATGTGGCTCTCTTTGGCAAAGTTTGGAACTGAGTACATGCTAAAACTTCTTATTGTTTTATAAATATTTACTCTGGGGTTGGCTGTAAGGGGGGTTTAACCTTACTCTGAGAGAAATTTTTGTTTATGTCTGGCAGCTTAAATGCAAAATGTTGCCATCTTTAGCTAAGCTTTCAACATGTTGAACTGATAACCTGTTTAGAAACGATTATCTGATGATTTTTTGTATGGTTTGGCTGAGGATAAGGTAAGGAATGTCATCAAGGGGTGACTACATCCCTCTCTTTTAAGAAATTTTCGCCTAATGGGGCCAGTTTGGCAAAGCTTCAAACTGATTATATGTCAAGAACTCTTAATTTATTTGGTAATTTTCTTCTTTTTGGTTGGGTGTGTTAGGAAGCGGATGTTGCCTAAGGATATAGGGTGACAAGTCTCTTGCTTTGAAAAAAAAATGTGTAAGGGTATGTAAGGTGGTTTACATAAAATATATGGTGCTTACTCTGGCCAGGGGCGTAGCCAAGGGGGTGGGGTGGGCGAAGGGAGCGTCGCCCCTCCTTGAGCATATTTTTTGTATATTGGTAATGATTTTTATGATATTGCTCGTAACTCAAAATGAAAACGTTTAAATGCAACTTACAAGGCCTGGGAAGTGCCATTTCCAACGACCTGGGAGGCATTTTCGGCCAAAATTTTCTAGTACCCTTCCCGCCAACCTATGGTGGCGCTACGCTTAGATAGTTTGCTAACAGACTTGGCTCCTCCTTGGCAAATTCATGGCTACGCGCCTGACTCTGTCAAAGTTTTGAACTGATTATATGATTAGAAATTTTTAATTCTGCCCTTAGCATGTCACTTGACCCTCTCAAGGCTGGTACCCCAGGAGATCGCCCTTCCCCGTAGTACGCCACTGCATTGCGGTAACAAAATGGTTCCCGAACAACTACCTGGGACAGATCCAACCTGGATAGCTCCCAACCCTACAACAGTTCCCACTGCCACAATCTCCCCTGGAATTCTCTCCTAGGTCAATGTCAGTTATTCCGACGGAGGAAGTTTTCTAAGGGTAATTTTGCCATGGGTGAAAATTGTCCAGGTGGGAATTGTCCAGGGCAGTTATCAAATCAAGATTACAAAATATCTTCAGAAACCCCTTTGATTTTTCATCAATTTTGCTATGCCAACAAATGTATTATTTTGCAAAAGATAAATCGGCTTTTAGCATGATCATTTCCCGAAACATAATGTTCAACACAAGGCAAGGGCGGATCCAACAACTTTTCATAGGGATGTTTCTTAAAGAGGGATTTATTTCAAAATATTAAAATTGGCCGCCATAGACTCTTTTCCCAATAGGAATTACAAAGGATTGTGGGATAGAATTTTGGTGTGCATCATTTTTTACCACAGCAAAATGCCATTGACAACAACATCGCCTACCCGAACTCTATCCCACAATCCATTGCAATTGCTATTTGGAAAAGGGTCTATTTCTGAGTTTTGCAGGTTACTTAGGCATACTTCTCCCATTAGGATTCTGTGGGACTTTTAGGATGGCGTTTTGAGGACCTCAAGGAAAAGCCTTGTGTTGGAAAAATGTCTGTTGTAATCTGTTCCAAGTTGGCAGTGGCGTAGCCAGGGGGGGGACAGGGGGGCGAGTTGCCCCCTCTGGAAAAATCTTGGGGGAAATTTTGAAAGTGAATATATGGTGAAATTTGCACATGATCTGGTAAAATTTTTAAATTTCTCAACCAGTACACTTTACTCATTTACATGGGCGTCAATCCTGGGGGACGGGGGGACTTGCATTTCGATGGGTGGGGGACACAATATCAAATGTCCCCCCCCCCCCACATTTGCGTTAAAGAGTAGTCTCGTGGCTCTATTTGACTGGCTTTTTGAGTGGCATGTAGGTTTGTTGGGCAATTATCAAGTGTCTCGATGCAGATTCTGAATGTAGATTTCGTCAGGGAAATATTTAATGACAAAATTTCGATGCGCTTCGCGCGCATACGTCACGGTTTGCACTCCTTCTCATGACCATTAAAAAGGTAATTATAAATGGAACTATTCTGATCACAACACTTTCCGAAAACAGACATACATCTCCAAACATCTGTAGGGGCTTCGCATCAATATGGGATCATTCAGTCAGTGGCAGAGGGGAGGGCCATTCGGCCATGCCCACCCTCACTGATGCCTTTTTCTTTAGTTCCTAAAAATGCGTAAATTTTTTAACACAAATTTTACTTCGAAAGGTAACATATGTGGCACCAGATTGCACGTAAGGACACCTAATTTTTCAAAAAATTTCTTAGACCCCTACCCCAGGCCAGCGGTCACACAACATACTGCATGTCCCCCTTGAGAGAAATCCTGGGCACGCCACTTCATTCAGTCTAATTTGTAGCATGATGTGGAAGGTTGAAAGTACGTTGTTGCCGTTAAACACTTTTCAAAAATTTTTACCGAGCGCTTCGTCGAAGTTATTATCGGTATAGATGGTGATTGTTAATACACTTACGACTATAAAGCATTCTGAAAACGCACTTGCTAATCCTTCACACCTTTGCTATACTACGATCAGCTCCAAAAATATCCCAAAGATAGCACCATTTTGCATCTAAGCAACCTTAAATTAACAAAAATTTCTCAAAAGGGGAGGGCTACCCCCCTCCCCTTAGACCACTTCCCCAGGATGACACCTTTACATAGTGACAAAGGAAGGAATCCACTGCTGTATACAAACGCAGGGTGAATAAAAAAGGTGCAATTTACGCGCCGCCACTGCAATTAGTAAAAACATCCAGCCAGTCGGAGAAATTAGAGTTCACTAAATTGTGGACAGTTTCCAGCCATGTACGATCAGCTCCAAAAATATCCCAAAGATAGCACCGTTTTGCACCTAAGCAGCCTTAAGTTAACAACAATTTCTCAACTCCCCCTCCCCTTAAACCCTTCCCCCAGGACGACACATATATGTAGTGACAAAGAAAGGATCCCACTGCTGTATACAAAACGCAGAGCGCATAACAAAGTGCAATTTAAACGCCTCCACTCAGGTGGAAAAAACATCCAGCCGGTCGGAATTTGGAACCTTCACACCCCCAAATATATCACCCTAGCAACGGGCCTGGTCGGGCCCATGATCTCCGACAATGATCCACGCTGCGAAGCGTTTCAGCTATTTTGGGACATGATGAAAATAGCATCTTGAAGTAATTCTGTGGACTCCGTGTATTTCACCTGGCAGATCATCTATGATGGTCATGTTAACTTTGAAATGATAATTCTTATTAGAACAGGACAACGTCAGTCATCATAAGGGGGGGGGGGAGGAAAGGGCCTATAGGAAGACGCCCCCTCTTCAAAACCAAAGGGATTGGTTTGTGCTAAGTCATGTATGTCCCCCGTCCCCTCCCCCCACATTTAAATACGGATTGACGCCCCTGCTTATTTAAAAGTATATGCCACACTGGCACAACCAGTCCTCATTAAGGTTTTCAGAGATGGAATGATGACACCATGCTTATAGTTGTACTAGTTATGTTTTACTATCTGTTTTATACAGCATGGAATCTCTGGACCTCTGACAAGGGACTCTGTCCTTTTACTGTATACATCCAATGTTTCTTGATAATTAAAGGAACAGCATTGTGGTATATGCAGTTTGTTAGAATGGGTCAGTGGTCAAGTGCTATAGGACAGGTCCTCGTAAAATTTGGACTGATTGTAGTGAATGTGGTGAACTGATGAAGGGAAAGGTGTACCAGGGTTCACTTAATTACTGTACTTCACCCATTGTGATTCTAAACTACCAGTAGGACTCATGAAAAATTCACCAAGGCAAGCAAGATAAAAAAAAAGCTTCCTAAAATAATAGGAATTCTTGGTGATGTATTCAATTTACATTTAGCACCAAATGTGGCACCATTTTGCATTTAGCCCCCCTTACATGAGCAAAAATTTTCCAAAGGGGAGGGGGAGCCCCTTTGCTATATATATATATATATAATATATATTATATATATATATATATATGTATATATATGTGTATATATATATATATATATATATGTAAATAGACTGTAAATGTAGGTCGAAGAGTAAGTAGCTGATTCGATCTGAATTAAATTCAACCCAAGTACTGGCATAGCCTTTTTGAACAAGGGAAGAATGAAAGAAGAAACCAGAAGGAAAATTGAGCCACGCGGGTTTGAACCCGGGACGGTCGCTGTCCGGGCGACTGCCTTAACCACTGCACCACCGTGACTAACGTGATTCTCGGCTTGAACCAAGGTACAAATACCGCACGCTACAATTTTCCCTCCTTGTTACCACACAAAGTGTGTAAATCCCGAAACGGGTAAATTAGATAGGTCGAACGTGGTAAGATCGACTGTAAATGTATATATATATATATATATATATATATATATTATATATATATATATATATATATATTATATATTTATATATATATATATATATATATATATATATATATATATATATATATATATATACATATACATATACATATACATATATATATATATATATATATATATATATATATATATATATATATATATATATATATATATATATATATATATATATATATATATATATATATATATATATATAGTGTTTAAATCCCGAAACGGGTAAATTAGATAGGTCGAACGTGGTAAGATCGACTGTAAATGTAGGTCGAAGAGTAAGTATATATATATATATATATATATATATATATATATATATATATATATATATATATATATATATATATATATACTATGATATATATATATATATATATAATATATATATATATATATATATATATATATATATATATATATATGTGTGTGTGTGTGTGTGTGTTGAGTGAAAAGGTCTGGAACCAACAATAATTCTCAGCTAGCAGGTAGGATCCACGAAGGATTCACAGACACCACCAAAGTATATGTAGAATAGGAAATGTTTAGTGGCAGTCAACTACACGCTAATGATGACTAAAAGAGCACCGTGCTGGGAAGCTTGCGGTTCTTTATTCAACCTTTTTCAGCCAAGTATATATATATATATATATATATATATATATATATATATATATATATATATATATATATATATATATATATATGATCCAAATGACTTTTTAAAATTTAGACTTTGCCTTCACCCTTTTTGGATCATTTGCGTAGAGCAGGAGTGTTCAGCTGCGCGTACCTGATTGTTTGGTGGCAATAAACAGGCGTTTTGTATTCAAGTACATTAATTTGCTCTTGTCTGTGGGCAACTAGACAAGAAAGCTTCGCTGCTTGTCAAGTCCCTTTCTTAGGATACATTTGGCAAGGCTGAGGTTGCCTAGGTACCACACAAAGAGGTAAATAACTTATTTAATCAGGGAGTTGTTATCCAATTAACAACTCCCTGGTTAAATGCAATGGTCCCTGATTATAGGATATTCCCCACGCGCTGAGTTGGATCAAAGTTTTTCCGATGTATATCCAGCTAATACCAACTCCCTGCTCTCATCAGGGACTTTGTGTCAAATAGCAACTTTCTGATTTTACTAGCCCGGTTACCTGTTGCTGTTTTTTACCAGTGGCGCCGGCACGGGGGGGGGGGAACATGGGGGACGTGCACCCCTAATTGATTTCCGAAAATTTGCCCGAATATTTTAAAGTGAGCCACAAAAGCTTTTAAGTTATAGATTTCTGTAGGGGGTAGGGTGAGGTCTGTTTCTGACTCACTGATGAATCTATTTTAATCATTTTTTATCCACAAGTCGTTGTCAACCTGTCACAATTATCGCAAATCCTTCTCAAAGTACCACAATTTTCGCGCGACTTTACAGCCTCACCACATGGCTGTGTTACCATTAATACTGTCTCAAACATATTCGTATTATTTAATGGTGGAGTTATACAATTACATACAATTACATAGATTGTTCTTGTGCACAGAAGTCATTATGGAGGAACACAGCATTGCAAGAATGCACAGTAGTAGAATTCAGGGGAAGACACATTTTATGACATTGAAAGCTTTTACGAATTACTAGGCAGAAGGTTCGCGGCCTTCTAACTGGAGGATGCATTTTGCTAGGAATTTAAAGCGTCTCAGTGCAAAGTCTGCACGCAACTTTTATTATAGAAATGATTTCTAATGCAAAAGTTCGGCCCGCGTCGCGCGCACGTCACGGCACACATATCATATCTTAAAACCATTACTTGGGCAATGATAAATTACTTTGACCAAAACAATTGTTCGAAAAAATTACATCGGCCCTGCATCAATAGAGTATCTATAGAGTAATTAAATATCATAAGTAGCATATACGGTTGCATTCGTAGCAATGTAGGCCTTTTTGTGGTTGCACTTTTTATAACGAGTGCAATGCCAAAGTCAAATGCCACTAAAGAATAAGAAATTATCATTAATTATGTCTAAACACGTAATAAATTGAAAGAGTTGCCAAAGATAACACCATTTTGCATCTAAGCTACCTTATCTAAACAAGAATTTTTCAAGGGGAGTTGTTAGCCCTCTACTAACACAACAAACCTTTCCTTTACAGTCAACCAAAAATAAGAATTTACTAAATTGTGTTTTCCAATACATAATCAATTAAATATTTGTCAAAAATAGCATTATTTTGCATCCGACTGTCGTAAATGAACAAAAATTTCGCAAAGGAGAGGGGCATCCCCTCCCCTTAGACCTCCCCCAGGACATCACCTGTACAAGGTGACAAGGAAGGATTTGCCCCGAATGTTAACTGCCACCGATGCGAATATGCACAATTTACACCGACTTTCTGGGTTTATCTGGAGTGGGCTTAAGTCATCATCTTCTGTTGTGCCCCATCACCAACCTCTGCCGGCGCCGCTGTTTTTTACGGTATAATATAGGCAATCCCGCGAGGCTAGGTTGCATCTTCTTGCTTGTATATTCAAGTGTAATAAAGTCTTCATTTTGGAAACACAATTTTTTCCTTGTTTAATTTGTTTTTTTTTTTTTTCAGTCCACTATCATATGTTCCGAGCATCGTTAGTGACAACGATACCTTACTGTACATTTCCTTTTAACAACTGGCAATTGATAGTTGTATAGCTTACAAGTGTTTGACTTCTTTAATTTGTGAGACAAATGCGTAACTATTCATTCAGTAATTTGTGCATTTTCTCCATGTTGATTAAACTGAAGAAACGAGGAGGAAAAGGCTAGTCATCTTGTCCGCCTATATGAATAGCAGGAGGGATCATCGCAAAACTAAAAAGAACAAAAAATAGATCCTTAAAATTTACAAAATATTACACCAAATTGTGTCTAAGGACCCTCAAATATTGAAAAAATTTCCAAAGGGGGGAACACCCCCTCCCTCAGGACGGCGGTCCGAAACAACGTTCAACCCCACCCAGTCGAGAAAACAGCTTCCTACGCCTTTGAAACAACAAAAAAGCTCATAAAACGTAGTTTGAAATCCAAATTATTCTCTCAAAAATGTAATTTATATATAGAATTTTCTCACTTGTATACTTCTAAAAACATGAGATATCAAAGTTTGAAATGTTTAAATGCAACTTAAAATACCCAGAAAGTAAGTGCCATTTCCTGCAATATGAAAGGCATTTTTGTCAAAATTTTCTCGGTACGCTCTGCGCCAACTCTGCGCTTAGATAGTGTCGGCGCATATTTTGGCCCCCTATAAATACAACCCTGGACACGCCCTTGCATGTCATGTGGGTAATGGCATAGCTAGTAAACTTGTCTTAGGCCATACTATTGTACTGTTACTGGTACATGGTTACATTAGTATTCTAAAGGAGTATTTGTGCTTTTGCATGTTTGCTATATTATTAACATTCTTTTCCATTTACAGGATCTGATCGTGTTATTTGTTAAGCCTAATTAACGACATATTGAAAAGGCGGTCATCATCTGCATTTTTGAGTCCTTACCTAAGTTTATTTCCATTAGCAAGAAAGTCACATCTAACAGTATTTCGGCATTTCAAAATTTTCTTTGATAGGAGAGAATACCACACCTTCTGTCGTTCCCATTTTAAACAATATGTGATCATAGTAGTGACAGGCAAGAAAATCACATCTAAAAGTCTTTCATTTCAAACTTTTCTTAGGGGAGAACCCCACACCTTCCGTCTTGAACATTTTCAACAATATGTGATTAAAGTAGTGACAAGCATAGGCCTATTCCAAAGTACATGCCGTTAGGTAAACAAGGTGTTGAGGAGGGGCGGGATAAGTTCCATGGGACGAGATTTTTCAGAGGCGATATATGTTATGACATGTGAAGCAGTAGTAATTTTTGTTCTACCAATTTTTCTAGGGGTATAAATTTTCCTTGTGGCCGTGCCCCTAACTCCTAGAATGATAGACCCACCAAAACTGCAGGAAGGTCACATTTCATAATGATATATGATTTGTGACCATGGACGTCTGGAGGGGGCAATGGGGCACTTGCCCCCTGGAAAATCAAAAACTTGAAAAAAAAGACTTGAAGCAAAAATAATATCAACATTTTTTTATGATACTACTAGAAAATTTCCAGAACATGAGCTTTCAAAATAGAAAATGATTAGATGCAACTCACAAGGCCTGGAAATTGCCATTTTCAGCAATCTGGGAGGTATTTCGCCAAAATTGTCTTGGCGCTTTACGCCAAACTATGTGGGGCTACGCTTAGATAGTTTGCCTACATGTTTCGCCCCGGCAAATTCTTTACTGCACCCCTTAAAAAAGGCGCCAACATTTAGCAATTAAGCTCTTTTCTGGGAGTAAAAATTTTCTCTGATTTGATCAATTAAAAGTTTTGCCCCCCCCCCCTAATTTTTTTCTGCGGAAGCACATGTTTGTGACTTAAATACAACGTCAGTTGAAGGTCTGAAAATGTTGCAGTCCTTCTCCTGCAGTCGGAATGACTTTAATTGGACATTAAACAGTGGGTTTTGGTCCAAACAACGCCTGATGGGAATCTCTGCCTCCTTCAATCCGACTTCAAACGGATTTGCCAACAGAAACGCAGCGGACGTCCGTCTGACGTAAACGCTGTCCCAAATCCAACCTCCATCCGACGGTAAAATGTTTACAGAGATGTTTCTTGTATAATTATCGCGATTGCCATATCTCAGGAATTCGTGTCCAACGGTGTTTTGTTTCAAAATTTTCCTTGGAAGACCATCCAGCCCTCCTTCGGGACTTCTTACTTTTAATCTTCATTCTGACGATTGCCGTACCACCTGCTGCAGTACACCCGCTAGTTGCAATTGACACGAATTAGGACTTGGAAAAGTATGTCTGGTGGATTTCTATACCGATGTCATGTGTATATATTATCTTCGATTTCCTCAGTGTTCAGCATATGATGAAAACAAAAAAACAGAGGTTATACGTTAATGCCAAGTTCTATTTCGTCACTACAAAATAATTTTAAGGAATGAATGTTTCTAAGTTGCCCCTCTTTAAGGGGCGGGGGATAAAAATTTCTAAATTCTTGAAAGATACAAAAGTCTAAATGCCAATTGAAAAGCTTGGGAAGTGCCATTTGCAGCAAGCTGCCAGTATCGACATTTTTCCTCCCAAAAAAATCTTTATAGGCTACTGGCCAACTGATGGTTCCGCTGCCTTCTCTCTCCCACTCGATAAGTGTGTAGCAAATCCAAGAAGAGTCTGTATGTGATCCTCAAGTCTGCACCGTTTGAGAAATCCTGCCCATGCCACTGTACATTACCCAAAATTTAGCCATGATAACCAAAATTTTGACGCTTGACAGGAGCGTATTCCGTGGGTTTCATCACTTAATTTCTGTCTTGTAGTATTTATTTATTTGGGTAGAATGCGCTGCTGATAACCCACACAAAAATCCCGAGAAATCGTGGCAAAGCTCGCACATGATACTGTAACGAAAAAGCTCCGTGTTTTCTTCGTTTTGGTGTTTATTCATTAGGCCGCCTAATGAATTGTCCTAAAGCTGTTTGTACTGACATTTGGCACAGTGACACCTGCCACTCTCTCGGGGCGTGGTTTTACTTGGAATTAGATTTAGAGAATTTGTGTTGTCCAGGCAGGAAACTGGTCTGAGTCAATGAATCACATGCAGGCCCGTCGGAAGGTATTTAAAAGTGGTACGGTATTTTTCGGGGTATTTTTCGGTGTTCGAAGAGGCAGAGTCCCTGGTGGGGGTTCAAGGGAAAGAAGCCCCCTTGAAGCTTTTGGATTTTGAAAAATGAAATTGCGTATTTCCATGGGAAGTTAATACAAGTGGAATATTGATTTTAAGTGGGGATCCTTCCTTTGTCACTACATAAATGTGTCGTCTTGGGGGAGGGGTCTAAGGAGACGGAGCGTCCCCCTCTGCCTTGAGAAATTTTTGTTAATTTAAGGTTGCTTAGGTGCAAAACGGTGCTATCTTTGGGATTTTTTTGGAGCTGATCGTACATGGCTGGAAAATATCCATAATTTAGTGAATTCTAATTTTTCCGACTGACTGGATGTTTTTACTAACTGCAGTGGCGGCGCGTAAATTGCACCTTTTTTATGCACCCTGCGTTTTTGTATACAGCAGTGGGGATCCTTCCTTTGTTATTATATAAAGGTATCATCCTGAAATAGGGGTCTAAGGGGAGGGGGCGTACCCCTCACCTTTGAGAAATTTTTGTTAATATAAGGTTGCTTAGATGCAAAATGGTGCTATCTTTGGGATATTTTTGGAGCTGATCGTAGTATAACAAAGGTGTGAAGGACTAGCAAGGCCGTTTTCAGAATGCATTTTAGTCGTAAGTGTATTAACAATCACCACTGCCCTCCCACCACTGCCCTACCCCTTTTCTTCTCCCCCCCCCTCTCTCTCTCTCTCTCTCTTAGCTAAAAAGTGGTACGGTAAATACCGTACTTACCGTAGCGGTTCCGACGGGCCTGATCACATGGGTATAGTATTTCACCGGGGAGAGCACAAGCCCCTTCTAGAGATGACAGGGGTGGTTTATGCAGTGTCACTGAGTCTAATGTGTTTGCACTGGTCATTGGTCAGCACTGGGAATGCTGAACGTTGGCCAACTGTGGACATTATTTCAATACACCAAGGTATAGATACTGTGATATTCAGCAGTACAAAATGTTATGTATTTTGTGGAATTAAGTGTGGAAGAAAAGTACCTGCTCGAAGAATTAGTGGCTCCTAGCCTACCGGACGTAATTAGAAAGCTTGAAGCAGAAACTTGGGCAGACGTGTGACGTTAGAGCGTGACACTAGTGCCGGCGCGACACCAAGCTAGGCACTGGAATAGCGCAACACCAGCGTCGAACGGTGCTTGCGCCGGTGCCACCCCAGCACCGCCTGAGCGCTACTGCTGTGACAGGTAAGGCCTCCCTTGTATAGCGTCGCTATGGTTAGTTATGTATTTTAATATAATTTACAATATTCTTGTTCGTATCTCCTTTCCGTGACTTGTCATAATTGAGCAGCCTAGAATTAGAAATGACAAACTTTCACAGCTGTCTCGTAGCCTCTCCCTCTCGATCTCTCGTGTACACCCCTGTTCCTGTGCGCCGTATACCAAGTCGAAGGTTTCATCACCCCCCACCGCCGCTCCTACGGCAGAGCTAGGCCTCGACTCGACGGAACTAACGTTGTTACAAACCCGCAACTTTTTCTCGGCGTTGAAGCACAGAAGCACTATCAATTTATGTTAAGAGCCCTGGTCTAACCGATAGAGAAGGCATTTTTTTTTTGTTTGCTGCAGTCTATCACTTTCCTCCTGTCCTGCCAGGCAATGTTTTCTGCCCGAGCTGTCACTTACAACCCAAACATGGGGCATACACATTTCATTTTATGCCCTTTTATCGCTTGAATGTCAGCTGTATAATTTTGGTTGGTTCTCTAGACACCAGTTCATGCTCCTCTTGCCCATCATATAAGCACGCTCTGTTATATCAACAACTATATTCACCTATATAGGCCCAATTGTTGAACAGAGGGTGATTACATCGTTAGTCAGCACAATCGGCTATAGGCAAAACACACCCCTCACACCCCCTTGAAGAAGTCTAGCTATATACACCCCTGTCTCCACCCCATACACCTAGAGTAATCGGTCGGAATTTCTTTCCTTTCCCCTCGCACAACAGTCCGTTGGATTGCAGTTTAATGGTTATCATTTATATTGCCCGTTTGATTATTGCACTACCTTGGTGTATGGTCAGGGAGTAAATGTTGGGGAAAATATACTAGAAAGCTGTAGCAAATTCCGCGAGGGTAACACTAGACGTATCATACAATGAAAGAGCATCCTTTGGCTTATTTCACAACACTAGGGTGGAAACATTGGAGGAACGATTCATATACAACGTGCCTTACAACTTAATCAAGTCATTCAGATACTCATCTTCATCCAGTATATGTTGCCAACTTCACTAAGAAGACCATTGCACTTGAAAGGTATGAGCGTACGAGGCGGGGGGGGGGGGGGGCAGGGGGCATATGCCCTCCCAATTCGGGCAAAAATAGTGGATCCATTCGGGCAAATGAGACAGCCGAGAAAACAAATTATGCCTTTTTGGAACCGACACAACGGTATCAAAATTCGGGCAACTTGGTCCAAAATTCTAAATTCGGGCAAAAATTTTCCCTGAACCCCCAGAAATATTGACCCCCCCCCCCGTACGCCTATGTTGAAAGGTATAGGTCTAGTGTCTATGAAGTCACACTAATCTAGCTGGAATAAATTCTTGAAGGCATTTATTGAGGATGCCTCTATGGCCAGGGAGTTGTCATTGGGATAACACTTCGCTGCTCAAGCAGAAAGTACTGTGCCAATCACGCACGGTACGGGGAAAAAGACCATAAATCTCTAGCAGTGCAGGGAGTAAAATACGCCTGGGATTTCTTACTACCCCGTAGGAGATTTGTGATTTTCAAGCGCCTGTGCACATGTGAATATCCTCCTTGCCAATGCGATTTAAAAATCATTAAAAATGTTAAAAAAAGTCGCAAAATCCCTCAAAAACGACCATTTTAGAAGTAAATTGTAACTGTTTTTAGCACCAACATCATGAATAAACATGAGGTAAGTGTGCAAATTTGTGACGTAGAAAGAGGGACTCATAAGATATATGTTATAATTATATATTATCTTTTGTTTTTAACTTCTAAGGACAGTGGAAATGTTGACATGCCTAGAGGGGCTTATTGTGGAAGTAGCTATTGAGTACTTTGAAAACGTCTACATTAAACACCAAACATGAAACCAACTGTCTAAGAAATGAACAGGTAATTTATAAAGTATTAAAAAGAAATGCAGACCCTTTGCAACACATTCCTCGCAATTTTTGCATTATAGCTGATAAGTAACCTCAAAAATGGCCAAAATTTGAAGTAGATACGTATCTTGAGAGCGGTAAAAGATATTCAAATAATGTCAACATAATTTCAGTGAGGTTTTATTGTTGAGCAGTTGTTTTGGTTACATTTCAACAGAACTTTAAGAGTAAGGTACTTAGCCTGGTATAATGGCCGCTACCAGTTGGTTCTGTATCTTATAGAACATCGACAACCTAACTATTCTTCGTCTTTCAGCAAGGGGTTGTCAACCCAAGATCTGGAGCAAAGCGCCAGCACTTGAATTACCCCTGTAGTGGTGAAAAGGCAAACCTTGCAGCACGTCTTTGAACCATCACAATTTTATCATCATCGTCATCGTCATCGTCATCGTCATCGTCATCGCCATCGCCATCTCCATCATCATCATTGCCGCCGCCGCCACCACCACCACCGCCACCACCATCACCATCACCATCACCATCACCATCACCATCACCATCACCATCACCATCATCATCATCATCATCATCATCATCATCATCATCATCATCATCATCATCATCATCATCATCATCATCATCATCATCATCATCATCATCTTCATCATCATCATCATCATCATCATCATCATCGCCACCGCCACCGCCATCATCATAAGGTGGGCCCCCTGGACCCCAACCGCTTAAAGGTACAGTAGCCTGACAGGGAAGGACAGCCTAATACATTAAAATTATCTGGAATCTACGCGAAAAATTTTTGCCCCCCCCCCTCCACACACACACATTTTCTTTTGCCTTCCATTTTCCCCACACACAAAATCCTGGTGCCGCCACTGCTTCTTGGAAATTGCCCACGCCCCTTACTCCCGAAATGAAAGTAAGTTTCTCTACATTTTTTGGTAATTCTAACGCTCGATTATGAAGAACATGCCAAATCCAAACATCTCCTGAGAATGTAACCCTAACCTATATGCTAACCCTAACCACTATTTCGAAACAATTTTCAAAATTCATGAAATTCGGATTTTCTCATAACCTCGTGGGAAAAAAATTAAGCGGACCGCTCGTCATTTTTGGGTCCGCTTGTCTTGCAAGTGGCTTGGGAATTTTCCCAATATCTTGGAAATTTTGTACCTGCTCGAGAATTGAGCTGAAGACCTTGGGAATTTTCTCCCCTTCCATACCACCACCCAATAATGTTATTGAACTTAAATATTGTATTTTTATGTTTTGTACATAAGAAAAGTACAGAGAGTACTGAAATGAAGCTGAGAAGACTGATTCTTGGGAAATTTGGGATTTTTGACGTATGATCTTGGGATTTTTTAAAACGCCCGCTGGCACGACAAACGCTGAGCGCAGACATCTGACGACCAGGGACAGTGGCAGCACCTTACAAATTTTTAGAGTTGCTAGGCTGATTTCAGTTGTAACCTCATTTTAGGTGGGTACATTTGAAAATTTACGTTCCCATTTATTTTAGGCTTATCTGTTAGCCGTTTCATGGCAGTATATGAACAGCTAACCAGCTGTCACTGTGACAAGCCCTGTACTTTGGTGTGCTATAGGGGCCTACTTTTAACCAGTCTGAAGCTAGCATAGGATTCAGCACAGGATTCGCCTAGGATTCAGACATCAGCACAGTGTTCAGCACAGGATTCACCCAGGATTCAGCACAGGATTCTCCCAGGCATGATTTACGACCGGATTCGCCTAGCATTCAAACCAGGGAGTTGCAAAAGACTCCTGTTCAAACGACGTAATACAGGTTTCAACAGTCAACCGCCCAACATTCAAGCATCAGCATAGGATTCACCACTGAAAATCGCCTAACATCAGCAGACTTAAAGTACCTCATGTTCTCCATTGACGATGGCCAGGATCAAAATACCTCATTAACAAAACTTTGCCACCAGGATACAGAGATAGCATGGATAATACAGCAGGGATGTTAGGTAAGAGGGAAAGCAACAGTATCATATTTTCTTACGAAACTGTTTTAAGGAAGTATTTGGTTGTTATCATCAAGAATATCTTTAAAATAATATTTTGATCATATCAAACTGTTTCGATAGAATATTGTCTTATTTTACTCAGTATACGGTATTGTTCCAAAGTTGGTGTCCATAGTCCTCCAAAGGTTCTTTAAAATTTAAACTGTTCGCAAGCAGTACATACTTCGTTAATAAATACGTTATTGGTTCTTATATCTCTTTGACATAGAAATTACACTGGAATAAATAGACTTTTCCCTTACCATTCAAATACAAGTCATAAAACTCAGTCTTTTCAAGATCCTTTCGAGTCACTACAATATCTTTTCCCCCACGAGCATGTTAAGCTTTTAAGAAAAGTTGGAACATTAATGATATTGTGCGCTCCTTTTAACCTTGTCCCGTTTGCCAGGCTGACTATATAATTTTCCAACTTCTTGATAAATTTCTTGGGTGGGTTTGGGAGGATTTGTAAAAGATGCACCATAACTGCCGGCGATAAAACAAAAGACTTATCAAGAGTTACTTTCCAAATAGAAGTAAGGTCACGCTGTGACTAGTAAATTAAGGATACTTTGGAGATGTGAAAGCTTCAGAGAGTAATTGATGGGGAAAACATTATCCTTCCTATGATCAAAAGTGATTCCCGGGGTAGTGAGGCCTGCCGTTCACTTGGCATCGCTTAGAAAGCGGAGCTTATGATGAATCAAAGGATCTATACTGGAAGAATATTGGACTTATCAAAGTTAACTTGAAGGCTGGATGACACCTGCAGACCTGAAGAAAATCAACAACTCCCTTCAGAGAAGAGTGAGAACCAGCAAGGAAAATACAGGTGTCGTCGGCATATAGAAAAATTTTGATCTCCTAGTTCAAAATTGATAAACCAGGCTTTTACTATAGGTGAAGAGTTAATGCGTAACTGCATTAGTCTTCTAGAAACTTTAAAAAAGCAAGAAGAGTAACCATTATTACAAACACACGATGTTACATTAGCTTACGGAGTGGAAATCCATTAATGAAAATCTTTGTTAAAATTGATGGAATGTAAACACTTATGAATAAATCCCCATTCTACCATGTTAACGGCTTTCTCAGAATCAACTAAAAGGCGAAAACCGAGTTTGTCATTTTCTTTACAACAATCGATTGTATCTAAAATATAGGCTACTGGACATTTCTACCACTAAACCTACTCTTAAAGGTCAAAAGCAGTCGCCCCAAACTTATTTTGAAACAATAGCTAAATGTCACAAATTTCTTCTTATTTTTCTTCCAAGTATCTTTCATAATATTTTAGGACATAAATATTGAATATTCAAGGTAAACCAAGCAGTTGCTCCATGTAAATTTTACAATTGAGTGAGAAAAATACTGTCACATGATTCTCAAGAGCCATTCAGGAAATAGGATAGTCTACTATACAATTCTTTATTGGGGTAACTGCATTCTCCCTTTAATAAATTCAGTTTGATTGTCATTAATAATAGTGGAAATGCCGTTCTTGATTCTAGTAGCGAGTACTTTTGAACACATTTTATAATCCACATTTAACAATGAAATATTGTGGGTCTTTACTTCTTTACAAGAGTATGATCTTTATTAGGCTTAGGAATTATGGGGATGACTCCCCCGCTTTGCTACTCTGGCAATTTTACATTTACATGTGCAGCGTCAAGAGAATTGGTTACTATATCACCTACCACTAGGCGCCAAAAATGCTTATAACATTCAGCTGAGATCCATCACTGCCTTTAATCTTACACAAGCAAGCCTGCACTCCTCCAAAGTAAGCTGACCGTCGCAGGCAGCAGGATTTTCATCATTGAGCTTCTTACTATTATTTATGTTGTGACAAAATGGGGAGGGTCAGAGTCGTCCCTAGAGGGGGCGTGGGAAGTGGGGGTCTGGCGCCCCCCCATTGACAGATCCAGTCGGCAAAATCCTGCACCAGTCGGAAAAATGAAGGGAAGGGGAGAGGGAAAGAGGAAGAAAGGAAAGGAAAGAGAAAAGAAGAGAAAGAGGTGAGAGGACGGAGAGAGGGAAAAAGAGAAAAAAAAACAGCAAAAACGAAGGACAAAAGCCGGCCCGGGAGTGTGTGTAAGGGGGCTCCTGGAGGAGCAATTGGAATGCATGATGTAGACCGCAGACAACTCATGTCGTAATATTTGAAAAATCCCGTCAAAAACACATGAAACGTAAGCATATTCGTTTTGCGGAACTGCACTACAACTTATAGGCTTCTCAGCAAGCCAAATGTTCATGGCAGTGTGATGTCGTGTCAGGCTGAGACAGGGGCGTCAATCCGTATTGAAGTGTGGGGGGGACACACATGACCATGCCGGTAGCCAGAAATTTGTCAAGGGGGACAAAGAGGTAGATTTTGCTAGGGAGCGAAGCGACCGAGCGCGCTTGCGCGCGAGGGGGGAGGGGGTGGGAGGGGGTGGGAGGGGGTGCCCCCTCCCACGGTGAGAAGCTTTTGCGTTTTGAATTTGAAAATATGTGATTTGGTGCATACTTTATAAGGTATTTTGTATGCATAAGGAGACATATTATTATGTATTTTATGAAATAATTTGTAGGAATAACCATATAGAAATACACACATATTGCTGGCAAATAATTTATCATTCTACAAGTATGCAGAATCACATAAAAGCTTCAAACAAGTGTAAGGTGTTGTTTTTGTACATAGGCCTACCACTAAGATACCATGTGTTCCTGATATGGTAGGCCTACAATTTGTCCCTTACGGTATCGATAGAGTTGCAATGGCAAGTATGCTCCGCGCCAACCCATGGGTTGGCGCGGAGCGCGAGAAAATTTTGGTCCAAAATGCCTCCCAAATCGCTGGAAATGGCACTTTCCAGGCCTATTTACTGTATATAAATAGGGGAAACACTAGTAATATTGTAATAAAAGACATGAAAAATACCAAAATTTTGCTCAAAGGGGCTGCTTCCTTCGCCACCCTTGGCTACGCGCCTGCACATGACTTAGCACAAACTGTCAAGCTCTTTTTTGAAAAGGGCGTGTCTTTCTATAGGCCCTTCCCTGCATGTGTCCCCTCTCTGTGACGACTGACGTTGTCCTATTCTAATAAGAGTTAAGATTCCAAACACTGGAGTAGCCAGGATTCTTGTTTGGAGGGGGCCAATTGCGGGGCCTGATCGCTGACCAGGGGGAGGGGTCTAAGGGGAGGGGGTGTCCCCCTCCCCTTTGAGAAATTTTTGAATATTTAAGTACTCTCAGATACAATCTGTTGCAACATTTAGCATCACTTGAAGCCAATTTTTGTGTTCCATTAACAAATTTTTTTCAGAGTTCGATGGGGGTATGACCCCTGCCTCTCCTCTGGCTATACAATGATTCCAAAGCTAACATGACCATCATAGATGATCTGCTAGTTGAAATACACGGAGTCCAGAGAATTACTTCAAGATGTTACTTTAATCATGTCCAGAAAGAGCTGAAACCATGCTCCGCAGCTTTGATCATTGTCAGAGATCATGGACCCCAGCCACGCCCGTAGCTAGGGTCAGATGTTTTTGGGTGTGAAGGTCCCTAATTCGGACTGGCTGAATGTTTTTCCAACAGAGTGGCGGCGTTTTAATTGCACTTTGTTATGCGCTCTGAGTTTTGTATACAGCTGGTGATCCTTCCTTTTCACTACATAAACGTGTCGTTCTGGGGGAGGGGTCTAAGGGGAGAAGGAGCACCCTCCCGTTTGAGAAATTTTGTTAATTTAAGGCTGCTCAGGTGCAAAATGGTGCTATCTTTGGGATATTTTTGGAGCTGATCGTATATGGCTGGAAAATATCCATAACTTAGTGAATTCTAATTTTCCGGCTGCCTGGATGCTTTTACTAACTGCAGTGGCGACGCGTTAATTGCAGCTTTTTTATGCACCATGCGTTTGTAAAAAGCAGTGGGAATCCTTCCTTTGTCACTAACTGAAGGTGTTGCCCTGGGGGAGGGGTCCAAGGGGAGGGGTAAGTGTCCCCTCCCCTTTGAGAAATTTTCGTAAATTTAAGGTTACTTAGATGCAAAATGGTACTATCTTTGGTTTATTTTTGGAGCGTTTTCAAAAACTTTCCTGAAGCCACCCATTTGGCTACTTGTTTTGGCAGTTTTTCGGCAAAAATACCTGCGTTGAGTCAACAGAAATTTTCTTGGACTATTATGAAAATTTTCGTTTCCTTCATTGTGCATTTTAAAAGGGCATCTAAGGCTGGCAAATGCCTGTATAGGACCTCCTGGAAGCTCTAGATCACTTATATAAATGGGACAATGGCGCAATGCTTATTACCTGACATGTAAAATGGTAATATACATTATGACGCTAAGCACTTTACATCTATCGTATTTTTACTAATTTTGAACGAAAATTCAGACGAACAGCTTCCAGCAATGGAGAATCGGCAGGGGGGAGAGAAAAGGCGCAGTTAGGTGATATTAGACCTCCCTGATAGGTGTAGCAAAAGGTGTGAAGGACTAACAAGCGCGTTTCAGCTTTTTCTTTCTTAAGTATATTAGCAATCACCATCCATACCGATAATGGCTTGGCGCTAAGCGTTCGGTAAAAATTTTAAAAAAATGTATAACGGCAACAACGTGCTTTTAAAGGTCGTGTGACATGCCACCAAAAAGAGCTGTTTTACTTGTCAGCTAAAGAATTAAGTCCTCCAATCAAAGATCCGTTGGAATTATTTCAAGTTCTTTTACCGTTCTCAAAATATACGTCTTCAAAGTTTGATGGTTTCTGAAGAAGCTAATTGCCTATGCAAAAATAATGATGTGAAGTGTTGCACAGTGGTATGATTTCTTTTGTTAACCCTATATAAATTATCTCTTAATTACTGATCATATAGATTACAGTTTGGTGAGTGATATCAATATTTTTCAAGGAAAAAAATTAACTTTTATAATAAACCCCCCAGGGAATAACAATGCTACCAGTGTCCTTGAAATTAAGGTTGAAAAAACAAAGGCTAACATGTGCCTTATACGGTATGTCCCTCTTTCGATGTCACATATTTGCATATTTAGCTCATGTTTATTCAAGATACAAGTGTGAAATAGAAATTTCCCTGTAAAATGGTCAATATTTGATGGCTTTTAATGGAAATTGCGGCTATTTTCTGGATTTTTAATGCTTTTTGCATCAAATATCCAACTATGTTATTTTCATGTCACACAACCTTCCACATCATGCTTACAAATTAGATTGAAGGATTCCATATTAATGCGGGGCCCCTATACAGATGTTTGGAGATGTATCTCTGTTTTCGGAAAGTGTTGTGATCAGAATAGTTCCTTGTATAATCATCTTTTTAATGGTGATGAAATGGAGTGCAAACTGTGACGCATGCGCGCGAAGCGCGACGAAATTTTTCATTAAATGAGATTTCCCTGACAAAATCTGCATCGAGACACTTTTAACAAACCTACATGCCACTCAAAAAGCCAGTCAAATGGAGCCACGACACTACTCTTTACGAAGTGTGGGGGGGGGACATTTGATATTGTGTCCCCCATCCATCGAAATGTGGGGGGACATGTCCCCCTGTCCCCCCCAGGATTGACGCCCATGGGCTGAGACGACAATTCTTACATCAGTCGGCAAAATGAAGGAAAGATGGGGAAGGAGGGAGGAAAAGCAAAGAAAACAAGGAAAGTAAAACGAACAGAGTGGTAGCCAAGCATGGTTTGACGATGGATTTGAGGCACCCTTCCTACCATACTGGCTGGCGTCTAAAATCTTCGGACACCCCATTTGAGCTCTGGTCAAGTCATTGAATGCACGAAAGGTCTGCACGAGTCAACTGGATTGTAAGAGGTAGCAACTCGAGTCATTACTTGCTATACAAAGTCCGCGGCCTTCCCGTGCGTGCTGGTAGATGTTGAGTGGCAATTTGTGTTTTAGAGTGCAACTTTATGAAATGTACAACGTTTGGAATTAGAGGTGGCGCTTTGTGAGGAACAGGGACAGTGGTGCCGGCTTGAGGGCATGGGGGGAGTATGGCCCAAGCGATTTTCGACTTTGTTAAATAAACGCAAAGGCGATTAAGCTGTACATTTCTGTACAGGGGTAGGATGAAGTGTTTTTCCGACTGACTGAGTGAATGATGAATCTATCTTAATAATTTTCTATCGCAAATCCTTTCAAATCTATCAAAGTTTCCTACGCTCCCGGCGATCTAAGTTTTTAATGCCATTCCGAACGCATTTGTTCAAAGGTACTTTAACGGGTTTGTAACAACTCCTATGCAAAATTTTGGCTCTTTTCTAGCGCAATTGCTACAGTTATACACTACATGCCAAAAACCGTTAGTAGGACGATAGTGCACGGACGGGATGTTTCGGGCGAGAACTATTTTCTGTGAACTTTAAGCCCAACCTCAGGTTATTCAAGACGCGATGGTAATCTTGTATTATGGCAAAATTTGTAGCGCGATGTTTATTATCTGAAGTATATTACCCAATGGCGTAGGCATCGGTTGGTGGTGGGGGGTTAGGTCGAAAGGCACACAGTCAAAATGTAGTGGGCAAAAGTATGCTTCCGTCTACCTCAACTCAAGAACGAAATCCCTCATATTTTCCTCTTTAAAAATGTCTAAAATTTGCCGCCTATTTTCCTTCAGATTTGCTCAGAAATTGCACCAAATTGCATCCAAGGGCCCTCAAATATTCAGAACTTTTCCAATCCTCTCCTAAAGTGTCATTTGGAGGTCAATTAAAATCATCACACGAACTTCCCCAGTTTAGTTACCCCAGAGCTTGCAGGAGGCCCTGTGCCGTTCTCGCGGTACCGCCATGATCGGAGGTGTGCCATGCCACAGCCAAAATACCACAAGGTAGTGACAATTTCTTAAAATTAAATCAGTTCAAAGCTTTGGAATAAAACGGACCAGTTTTGGGAGGAGTTTCAACCCCTCCACTTAGACACCATACCACTTTCCTTACACCCATCTGCAAAAATAAAAACAATATATTTTAACATATGAACAGTTCAAAACTTTGCCAAAGGTATCATCATTTAGCATGTAAGCCCCCTTAAATGATCAAAGCTTATCAAAGGGGAGGGGGAAGCCTCTCCCCCTCGAACCTCCTCAGACCCCCAGGACGGCTCCGCGTAGGTTACAGAAGAAGAGCCCAGTCCCGGGTGCAAAGCATCGTAGATACGAATATGCACACTTAACACCGACTTTCTGAAATCAACTGGAATGGAATTATGACACCATCTCCTGTGTTGCTACCCAATTATGAAATCCTAGTGGCACCGTTGGACAGATGGCTATGTCGAATTCCTGTAAAGAAAGTCTAGTTTCCGATTTTGTCGAGTAAACTTAGGGAATGCGATAAAGTATGTCATACCCAACGGACGTCTTTAACTTTTTTAATCGCATTAAGTGGATTCTTCTATAAGACCTTACAAAATTTTGGTGGGCTACGCGCCCTTTTGGGATTCGCAGTTCAATTTCTTTTATAGTACAATTCCATATGACTTAGCAGTGCAGAGCTCCTATACCCTAGATCAGGTGATCTTAATTATTTTCGTTGGCTGGCTACATTTTTCATCATGAAAATTTCGCGGGCCACAAACAGGCAAGTAAGTTTGTCCGAGAGGGGGAAGTCCCATTTTCAAATGACTAAATGACGCAACGGGAAGGCGAAGCCTCCCACCAAACAGAGCGGTGTCTAGAAGCTCCACTTCGAAGGGCCCCTAGTAGGGTCCAGGGCAACGCTCCTGTGGAACCCCAGAAGCTCAAATATATGAGCGAAACATTGTATGACTGAAACATATACGTATATTTCTGTCAATTTAATTTGAGACACAATGAATATATGATCAAAAGTATCACAATTTGAACATTATTTACTGCGATATCGAAAATCCTATGTTATGCAGAGCAGATAATAAACTCATGCCAGATTCGGTGGTGAACATTCACATCGAAATGATTGTTTGGGTGGGGATGAGGGGGTTAATCATGACACTCTGAGCGTCACCATCGGTTGGTACGTAGCGTGCCAAGAATTTAGGCGTTAAAATAGCTTCCAGATCGTTGGAAATGGCTTTTTCCAAGTCTTGCGGTAAGATGTAAATATTCATTCATTTCGAGATCACATGATTAGAAAAAGAGACACTTCAAGGAAGGCAAATAGGAGGCAACGTTTTAGGCCTATATTTTCTTCTACCAAGAGGTATACTTCCCTCAGAATTCGTAAGCCCGTACAACTTGGTCTAAGTGGCTTTCCCCTTACTTAACCATCACTGATCTGGCCATCCCATGTCGGAAAAACCGCCCATCGTTTTGTTTATGCAGTCGGTGTGTGGATAAGTTAGTCGAATTATTTTTACTTCTAGATTGAACTTAAATAGAAAAGCGTGCGGAGCGCGTGAACATTTGGTAGTTTGGGACGATTTTGGGAGAAATAAAAAGAACAAACACATAGAAATACATGCGGGCCACCTTAACACTACAGTTCTCCCCTCTACTTTGATTTTCCAATTTGACTATTCGTCAACTTCTTTTTATCCGAAAGTACAGAAATTGTTCGAAAGCAGTACAGCTTCACCGATTCAGGCGCACTGTAGGACTCCTTTTTTCTAATTATTGTGAATTTTACTAAGATGGGAGAGTACCCCTGGCCACGTTACTGATTTAGAACAATCGCTGCACAGAAGCTGTCCTTTATGAAGTAATAGTGAAGTAACTGCTAATGACAGGCATAGGCGAAGCCCGCCGAAAAATAACGTTTTCAACACATTTTAGTTATGTTTTACTTCATTTAAAGTAATATAATTTTTGTCCGCATCAAAATACCTCGGAAAGAAACCTCATATTTTGTTTTAGACCTTAATTTGTTCGCGGGCCGGATAGGATAGCCTCGCGGGCCGGATGTGGCCCCCTGGCCGCCATTTATTTGACCAGGGTTTACACAGTTTAGAACGGGAACACAATCCCCAACCGTGTATATACCGGTAGTTGTTCGCAGAGTACGATAAGCTTCGACGGCGGTTTTGACCATCATCAGGCAGAAGGTACCATCGTCAGGCAGGAGGCACAAAGTATGCTATGACCAATTTGGACCACCTGACCGACCGTGATAGCCGATGTATTTTTTTTCTGAATGTGAACCAAGAGTGTTTTAGATGCCAAATTTTGCCATGCTCGCCCCGCATCTGAGAGAGATTAATAAATATAGTGACAAGTTTTCTGACGTAAAACCCAAGTCCATATAACGGTGGTGAGGCTGAGGTCGACATTGGTCCCGCATGTACAACATGAGAAGCTTTCCAATGAAAATTCCCGAAACCAGTATAGTGTCAATATGATTTCATCCAGTTGCTTTCAAAGTGGTCTGCGAACAGTTGTGTCGTATACGGTGGCATTTTGCCCTGTATATTGCCCCCTCTCCTACTTCCTCAATTAAATCTGGTACTTCATAATATGGGCTAACCGTTTGTGAAAAAGGCTTGCTATGCAACGTACTAGACTCTGTACCTTGAACTGCCCTTGAAAATGCAATACTTTTTTCGGCGCGCTTCGTGCTCATCCATCACCGCTACTTCCTATTGTTAGACCCACTTCTTGTAGGACAACGTGAGTGATAACACTGTTTCAAAGCCAGATACCAGATACTACCCCTTCAATTATCAATTCTCCACAATTACTATTCTCTGCATCAACAACTCGACCCCTTTTAGTCGAGTAACAATATCATAAAAAAAGTGTCCCAGTCGTAATTTCAGTGGTCTATTCATTGTCCATTAAACGCTTTGAAAATAGTTGAATGCTTCATTTTCATATACATAATTTTGAACATATTTCAAAATTTCCGAGGCTTCGTCCCTTAGCCCCCGTCTTGGCTTTGCCTCTGGGCTCATCCTGGGGCCTAAGGATGGCCCCTGGACCCCGCACACGCTTGCTTCGCCCTACCCGCGTCATTTTTTCTGTCGGTATTTTCTTCCCTTTAGTCGACCAAACTTGTCACCCCCCCCCCCCTTTTAGAATGCTCTGTTTACACTCTGATGCGCCATTTGGGAAAATTTTTAAAAATGGAGCAAGTTCAAAGGGGATTTGGCATCCTTTAAAACCAGGGAGCTGCCAGCAACTCCCTGCCCAAACCTAAAAGCTCATTTAGGAATAGCTCTAATACTGCACTTTAATTGATATTTATTCATGTATTTATTTTTATTGTATAATTAATATATAATTAATATGTTTTGAATTAATATTTTTCAGGTTTCGCCTGAACAAACTTTATTGCACACCAATAACACCGGCATTCCTGACGTCTAACGAACGTTAATTTCGTACAATACTAGTACAACTTTGATTGGCCATCTTAAGTGGGAAGCATTGAGCGGTCGTTACAAAAACGCTCAGGATGTTGTCTAGCACTTAAGATCATCATTTCGCTTGTAAGAACGTTCACCGATCATCCTCTCAAAGATTGTGAATCATCCCCGGGTGAATCTTCATCTTGATGACTTCAGCATTTTAAGTGTACTGTACAGAACAAGCAAAATGTTAAGGACAATAGCAAGTCCCCGAGTTTAAGAACATAGCTTTAACGGAAATAGTAATTTTGTTTTGCTAGCTTAATGTAAGATAAGTTTGTAAATAGTTGTAAATAGTTCATGGTTGTGTTTTTACCGGTCCAGTTTTGGGTCTTTCTGTTTGACAGTGTCCGTTTCTATGCACTTAAAAAGCACCGCTTTAACGGAAATAGATCGAAATATTTTTCTGTCCCATGCCTTTAAAAATTCTTTCGTTATACAAATACAAAAGAGTTACAACTGAAAGATTCGAATAGTGACAACAGATTATCCTGCACCTGCAGCTCGCAGCCACGAAAAGAATCACGATATTTAAGAAGCCCTACATTTTAATGTCACATTTGTGATCTAAGCGACCAACGCTGTTAGTCCATCCCATTCAAGGGCCCTTTCAGACGTAAGTTCGTGTCCCTTCAATCTGAGCACTATGGGCTACTCCCTACATGAAAACGAGAAAAGATTTAACACGGTATCCGCTCTTTATGCCAACTATTTTAGCCTATATACAAAGAGGTACAATTCAAAGAAGGTCTTCAATTAATATCATGTCAGTAAAATGAAATGAAGGATGTGACGATTTAATGGTTTTCCCAAATCTTACGTAAAGGCTTTCAGTTAAGTGGCGTCTTCACTTGGGCATAAATTATGGGAGGAATGAGTTTCTCCTGATCGCATTTTAAGTCTAGGAGGTAATTTATTCCTTAGGATAGAGGGGACAATCTACTCAACTGGAGTATAACAATGTAGATCATCCCTCATGAGAAGGTCGTCGGGGTGGTAGTAGGGGGATGGGGGAATAGTGCACCAGGGATGGCGACAGGATTAGCCCGACAGGGGGCCAAGCTCCCCGACGGGGCCAGGAACTCCATGACCCTACAAAGGTGATGAGTTGCCAAAAGGACGACAAACGGTGCGCCAAGCGCGCCGAAAAATTTCGACTTTTTTTGCAAAATTTGAAAATTTGGGGTGTTATTGAAGAAAATTTGAAAAAATTGGCTTTTTCCCAGGAAAAGTGGAAAATTTGGGGTCTTCATTGAAGAATCTTCACTTCCTATGAGCAAAATCAAGCGGGGCGACTGAAGGTCATTGGGATTACATATTATATCGAGTACGGATTAAGCTCCCCGACGAAAGTGGAAAATTCCCCGACGGGGGGGGGCAGCCTTCCCCGACGGGGGCATGCTATTTCCCCCTCTGGCACCACCCCTGGGGCGCACACGGGGGGGGGGGGGAACTGCACACATCAGGCCTGTTCATATTTTTTACTTTTCTAGGGGAAAAAAATTTTTTACCTGAATGCCCTTATCTATGGGTTTGGCATACATGTGGGGTGACCTAACCTTTAACACACCAGATTGCCAAATGAATAAGGTAAGTATTGTGCCTAGAATTGGAAAGAAAGGGGCGAAGAAGTTGGTAGTCTTCCAAAATAGTGCTAAACCCAGAGCTCGGGACTTACGAAACACTTAATCAGGTCTCAGGTAGGAACTCTGCAACAGTGGACCACGACACCTCAGACAAAAAATAGCTAAATAGGGGTTGTCTTTCATGCGCAATCATGTGTGGATCTCCTTTCAATGGGAACCTTTTAAACTTTCTCTTTCTTTTCTCCATTCCATCAAAGACCTCAAACAACAACTGATGAAGAAACAGTTCGTTGCCTAGCAACCGAGACTGGCGAAGCTTTTTAACTCACTGAATTGCAACAGGGAGCTGTCTACAGATACGGCAGCAACGTTCGACTTTGTATATAAAGTACAGAGTGCTAGAATGCTAGTACAAGTTAGAAGCCTAGATAGCTTGTACAAGAGTGCCGACAAAATGTTGCCGTGGAGGGTTTTTCATATCACACCACCCCATGGACTCAAGTAACACAGATGGATTGAAAAGCTCTTTGTATTGGCGTATGGTCCAAGGACCTTCCACAGTAACCTTAGTGGGTTTGATAGAGGGACAATGGCTAGGTGGGGAACAGAGTAAAACCTCGTAGTAATTTGTAGGCTCTATCCCTAGGGTGCTTGAATTCCAGTCCCCCCCCCCCCCCCACCTTGCACTGGCACCTTGGCTTCCAGTCTGAGCATGTATCTTTTGTCAAGAGAGCAAAAGCCAGTGCCTAACGTTATATTGGTGATGACTAGTACACTACTTCTACAACTTTTAAGAAAAGTCTTCATTACAGGCTAAGATCTGAAACCACTCCCAGACCCGGACTAACAACCCCGAAGGTACACGACCCTTAATGAAAATCCCCAGAAAGCTTTAACGATGTTCTGAATTTGCATGAACTAGCTGCATTGAAAGGAAATGTGGCTATTGTAACACCAACAATAGGGCCCCAAAGGATTATTACTCGTACTGACACAAGTCACACAACTGAATGGAAACTTATACAAAAAGTTGCCCCTGACGTTAGACCTTTATGTTTGTAAACAATGGTACACCAACAAAGTAACAAACATGCAGAAAAGCACACTGATTGGCTAGCACTTGATGAAAAGGATATGACGTTTTGGGTTTACTCTTCCATCAACTAAATTAAGTGCTGAAAATGTAGAAAATTATATAAAACATCATTTATTTGGTTGCATTTGCGAGAATCGCCACAAAGATATTGTCACAAAGTTGATTTACAAGTAAAGATGATAGCCACAGACACCCGAGTCCCTTCATGATGCATGGGATTTTTATTAAAATAGTCAGTAATAACATTAATATGGTTCTGTGAGTGACCCTATATAACCAATTCCAATTCTTATCTCTAGTAGTGGGTAGATAGCATATGCCGTCACGAGGCCTCTGTGTGTGGTGTGACACTTCATGGTTTAGGGGCCGTGTCATTTCCTCCCTCCCTGTCTGCTTGCTAAAGACCGGGGTCGTTCACGATGACGACAGGGATCGTTCATCTATTTACAGGGGACGTCCTTTTCAGATGTGGGCAGAAGCGAACTAAATAGCCTGCGCTCATTGGCTTACTCAGGCACTTGACTCAGTGGGGTATGTTTGATGACCAGCGTCTATGAAAGCGTGACCCTTGTCTTTTGGCGACTTTTCGCATTAATTAAGCAGATTGGTGGCGCTCTCTCCTTTTAATGGATATTACTTACGGTGATGAAAGGTAGTTGAACCCTAAAAGAAAGTAGCGCCCCCTTTAGTATTACCCTTCCCCTGTGCAACAGAGGAATCATACCGCCAGAGCGAGGGCGCCTTTAGTTTGTAACTGGTTATAATGAATCCTGGGCGAATCCTATGCTGAATCGTGTGCTAGCTTCAGACTGGTCTACTTTTAGTATGCCCTTCGCGGAACTGGTATCATGTATGTGACTATGTCGTATGGGTCACACAAGAAACGGCATTCATGGCTTGAATCCTTGATGCATCGACTCAAGTCCCGTCTGGAAAACATGTATGTTCTTCTTCTTCTTTCGAAATACGGTGCCACATCCACAGGGACATTACTTCACCACGCATGCGTCGAGAGGTATCAAGCCCTAATGTTCTTAGCAATAAACTGGGCAGGGTCCTTATGATGAAGGGAATTTTCAACTAAAGAAGCAGGGAGACTAGGCCTAGGCCTATTCCAATCCTTAACCGTATTAGGGAGAAAACTATACTTGTAGCAGTTTGTCCTAGTAAAGAGGTGGCAAAAGTGCAGATTATGCATCCAGCGTGTTCTGCGAGTGGGATGCTGAAGTCTATCCACAGGAATTTGTGCCTTACCAAAAACACCCAAGAAGTAGAGTAATCTATTTTGTCTAAGACGTTCCGCTAATGCCAGATTGGAAAGCTTGCAATGGTGCGCAGGGGATATAAATAATGGCAAAAAGAATTGCGCGGCCGATACTATCTAAGCAGAGCACCACCATCGTTGGCACGGAACATAGCAAGAAAATTTAAGCCAAAACTACCTCCTACATTGCAGGAAATAGCCTTTCCCAGCCAACTTGCTTGGTTGCTGCCAACAAGTTTGCACGGTTGCAGTTGTCAGTTGTTAAATTGTGCGGCTGGCAACTTCGAAATTCATGTTTTTGCGCGGGGGATAAATCCCCCGCGCAGGGCAAACTTTCCAATCTGGCGCTAATGTAGGGAGATCAAGGTCTTTCAGAACAGAAGTCATAGACCCTGGCTCTCGTGAGAAGTTTGAGCTGATAAAGCGAGCCGATCTCATTTCAATACTCTCAGGCTTATCCTGTAGATAAATCTGGTGTGGATCCCACCCAGAACTTGCATATTCCAAAACTGGTCTGAGAAGACCCTTATAAGCAGCTAGCTTTACATCACTTGAGCAAAAAGATAAGTTCCTTTGAAGTACCCCTAAGATTTTGTTACCTTTATTACAAATAAATTGGACATGCTTATCCCAACTAAGGTCGCTAGTGATAGAAACCCCCACTTACTTAATTGAGTCAGGCCTTAAGTAACTTTTCACCGTTCAAGACATAATCGAAACAAACAGGCTTCTTTTTCCTGGCGAAATTGATGATATTACACTTTGAAGGCTGGAATCTCATACCCCACATTTTAGCCCAGAGACCTAGATTACCAATGTCATTCTGGAGCCTACGACAGTCACTATCATCACCAATGATTCGATAGCAAACACAATCATCGGCGAAAAGCCTGACATTTGAACTGGCAACATTTACGATATCATTAATGTGCGCCAAAAAGAGAATGGGTCCTAAAACGGACCCCTGAGGGACTCCAGACATGACATCCTCAAAAGAAGACCGAGTACCATTCACTACAACAGCCTGTTTACGATCAGAGAGGAAATCGTCAACCCACTGGAGGATCTGGTTCGATACACCTATAGTAGGCTAAAGAGTGTTACGCTGAAGATCTTCGGTGTGCAGAAAAGACCTTATACACCAATTTGATGGCGTGATTTTCTTGTCTTTTACATACACACTGTACTTAAAACACAGTACAACAATTTGGCGTGACGTAAAAATTGAGAAAAGAGGTGACTAGCGTAAAAATTTGGTGAAGGCCTAAGCAGATACAAACTTTCCAGACTGGACTCAAGTGAAGGCAGACTTAGCGTGATTACATCTGAACATTGTTGTAATGAGTCACTCAATTTTGCAGTCGAGTCAAGTTATTTACTACTTTTAATGTGACTCGAGTCGAGTCAGTGACTCAAGTCACTGTATTAGGCCTATTTCTATGAGGAAAATTATGATGCATTTGCTCAAGTCATTTCCCTTCTGAAAATTAGCGACTCGAGTCATGACTCATTACAACACTGCATCTGAATGTAATCAGTTACGATTACTTCAGATTTTATGATTACGATTATGATTACGATTACAGCTAAAAATGAAAGTAATTGATTATGATAACATTGCAATGTAGGCCTAATCATGGTTGCAATTGTGATAACAATTTGTTGAAATGAGAACAATGGACTGATAGGAGGTATTACCGTATTAGCAGTATATGTGCTTTCAATAGCTGGTACTAGGAGTCACCTGGCACAATGCTCATGAAAGTTTTCATCAATGGAGCTATTAATTAAAAAAGCAAACAAAAGAAATATGTAAAATCAGGGTTCATACACATTTTGCAAGACAAAATTCGAGGACTTTTCAAGGACATTCAAAGACTTAAAAGTGTACCTAAAGTCTAAAAAGTCAAAAAGATATGTTCCAAAGCTTAAAAAATAGTCCATCTCCCATCATCACAGGACATTCCTAAGCTGAGATATAAAATGTTGAAGCTTATTCAATCAATTTTAAATGGTACAGGTAGATTGCACAATAATTTGTGATGTCATTCTTACTCAAATTACCGACTTTGTTTTCTTTGTTTTTTGAAAGCCACTGCACCTTGTGCCAAGATGTGATCACTGTATTGTTATAGGGTGACTAAGCTATACGAGCCCTCTCTGTTAACATGCTATATGCAGAACAACATTTAATGCTTCAAGGTCATATAAACATCTTAATTTCAAAACGAAACGAAAGCGGTAAATGTGGGTTGTACAAGAAGGACATCACAAAGTATTGCACAATCGACTATTTCAAATTAAGTTGATAATCTTTATCATTTTATATCTCAGCAATGGAGTAAGCTATGAAAGTGGGAGTTGGATAAATGAACTTCATTTTCCAACCTCTAAAATATACATTCCAATAATTCTAGAATTTAGGTCCACTTTAAAATGCCATATTCAAGGACTCAGATTTCGACATACCAACAGGGCTCGAAATAACGGGGGCCTGTGGGCCCGATGCTCCTAGAAATTTGCTCGGGCCCATAGCTGCACAAGGAAAGGGGCCTGGTTGGCTCCTAAATATTTCAAGTCTAATTGTACAGACTGCACGTGAACCTCTCCATCCACAACTCAACGATCTTATATCTCGCACAGCCTGTGTATTCCTATACTAACAGTCACTAAAAACCTTCGAAACACATTATTTCTGAAATCAGTTCACATTGCTCATAAACAGTCTGCATGCTTTGTCACAACACGGAAAATCACTCACGCAGACATACACCACATTCAGTCATGAGTAATGTAGGCGGAGCCTCACAAGATGAACCGACGAAGACGGTTGGCGGGAATTGAACACTGCCCTTCATTTTACGGGAGTTACGAGAAAATTTTGAAAATATACACAAGATGCAACATGATTTAAGAGGGTGTGGACAAATTGGTTTCAGGCTAGTTTCAGCCTCAACTGGCCTTAATTATACCCATACTACACGTTTCCAAGCACGTAAAAAGCACCCGTACACTTTATCAGTCCTTTTTTATTTGTTAGTTTTGGGCCCCTTGATTTCTCATTTGGCCCCTAGATTCCATGGGCTAGGGGCCCGGCAGGCCCACAAAAGTTGAAGGCTTATTTTGACCCCTGTACCAACCCTTGCTATGTCCAGATAATGCCCAAAAAGTACCAACAAGTTCACCCAAACAGCATTTACCTGTACCCCCAAGCATCATCTTCAGCCAACTACTGTACAGTACTACTAGTATGCACCCTGTTATATGCACATCCTGGTGCACACCACTGATGAAAATTATTTTGTCAAAATTGATTCTCAACCTTTCCAGATATTGCACATGAAAATATCCTAGGATCCTATGGAAGGAGATAACACTTCTTTACCATCTCCGATTTTAAAGTGCAACCGAAGCAAGGTACTGTAGGGTTTAAATGGCATGTAACTGTACCTATGACTGTGTGGCTTCTTGGCCAGTTGTTAATATTTAAACATTAGCCTATACTTGTTTCAGTTTTATTTGATATCTTGGAGTGAATAGCTTCATGCAATCACAGCTTACTTCGGAATGCCTGCTCTTGGCCTGCATTCACATATCACATATACAGGAGTACATAGAAATATCTTTTGTTGAGCAGATTGCATAGACAACAATATTCAGCCGGCCAGGAATAAACCAGGATGTTTGGTTTATTGCTGCCCCACTGTGCAGAGTCATTCCATTAAAGTTGGCAGGGATGTGCAGTTAAATGTTGTCCCGCCCTATCATGACTTTATCCAGATATAGCCGGGAAGGAAGCACTTGTAACATTTCTGTAAATAACATCCTGGCTTAAGTCCCCGTTATGCTTAGGTATGGGGGGCTGTGGTTACAATTGACAAGTGCATAAGTGTTTAATATAGAGTACCAGCTGTGTAACAAGGATGTGCTCAGGTTGACAGGGCAGAGTGAATGAAATGTGCAAGTGTTAACTGTAAAGTAATAGAAAAATCTGTGATTGTACCAACAACAAAACCAAAACTTCCCAAAAAGGAGATCATTGAGTCCCCTGCAATTCTCACTCAGTTAGGTTGGAGCATCCAAGAAAGCAGGAAACTTAACTATAGTCACCCCAACAGAAGTAACAAGTACTGAAAAATTTGTTTAATAATTTCTACTTCTTTGGCACTTCTTTAATAAATTTAACTTCAATGTAATCATAATTAAATCATAATTAAACCATAATTATGATTACTTTGCCACTGTAATCGATTGCAATTACGATTAGCCCAAGCCTGAGTCAAGGAGGTCAGAACATCAGGCTGCAAATCGGAGTATATAGAGACCAAGAGGAAAATTTTGTTTTTATGGTAGATGAAGTGTTGTTCTCAAAATAACTCTTCTGAGACGGTGTAAGGGGCTTTATAAGAACTGTTGTTAGGCCTAGGCCTGTAGGCGTTAGCCTATTATTATCAGGTCATCTTTATTTTAAAAATTGAGTAATTTGATACAACTAAGAGCATTTAGAGAATGACACACTTAATAACTGCTATTTGTTTTCTAAAGCAAAACGTCTCAAAACTTAATCATTCCTAGAATTAGACTATACTAGTATACTAGTCTGCCGGATAGATAGTGGCCATCACAGGCATTCGAAACATTGGAAACATTACGACTATTTAATACAGCGTTGATTTGACTCATTCATATATATATTTTTGCATTTGCGTAGCAGTTTATCCAGCTTGTGAAGCCAATTGCGATGCAATACCGGATAAATTTTTCCCTGTAGACATGGAAAAAATTGCCTGCACCCTCCCTTTCTCTAAAAATTGGGATGAGAAACTAGTACTTTTTTTTATTTGACCACAGGTTCAAATACAGAAGCCTCATAACCTTCCATTAAACCTTGCCTATGCAGGTCAGTCACCTCTCTGGCGCACAATTGTAATTGTATCTGTTGACAAGTAGCACCCATTCAAAAGAGCTGTGACTTGAGAATAAAAATCACATTCTCAGTTATATATTGTACTACAACACAGCATGGACCCAATCCATTACTAAATGCCATGCAGATCTTAGCAGACATGCCAGGCACCACAACAGTTGCCACGTTGCCATTGCTTACAGTAACAAGGTTTATGAATCAAATGGATTTTTTGTATAAATTTGTACAGCACCCTAAGAGTGGTAAATTTATAGTTTAGGTGTACATAGGCTCTTTTCACTTAAGGGGTAGTCTACATAGCAAACAATTTGTTGAATACCTCGTATGTGGGATGCTCAAAAATAGCAATTGGCCCAATAGGCCTACAGGTCAGAAGGCTGAGGCTGCATCCCCTCCCCCCCCCCCCCCCCTTCTCTCTTTCTCTCTCTGTTATGTGGGGCAGAACCTATTTCTCTGGTAAATTTTTGGAGAAACTTGAGCAGTTTTCTGGAGTGATACAGGTGTTTTTTGTAGCAAAGTGGTGCCCCCCCCCCACCTTCCTGGAAAAGTATCCTGTATGATATGCCTATGATTGACCCTTGAAGAAACCTAATTGGATCCAGATTTTATGAATTTATTCGTAACAGTGCACTTTTTTGTAATTAAAGTCACAGTGTTTGGAACTACAGTAGTTTGTTATACTGTACTATACTCCTTCATGTACTCTCAGCACTCTGCATCCTGTTAATGTGGTTATGTCTACAGAGCATTACCAGTAGAATTTTCACAATTTGCATACTGTAACATTACAAGCAAGTCAAATGAATCATAGCTTTACAGATGATTTATTTACACTTTTGGTTATCTGTACTATATGTCTTACACAGTTCCTTTTATTTCCCTGCAGTTAATACCACATTTCATCATGATGAATTTACCTCGCATATGGGTGATTTGGTCAAGTATAGTCCTAATCTGCATACTAAGCTGCAATGGTGAGTGATGAGAGCATGAAATCAGTTGCCTTGTTTGAATTCCATGTAAACTGTGAATCAGTATTTAAAGAGAATAGACAGTCAATCCATATTTATTTTGAAACATCAGCTAGGCCTAAATCTTCCCATTTTCTTCTTACTGTTATTTCCTTTAAAGGGAAATATTGCGTTTGTTTTACAGAAAATTTTCATGTTTTTAAACCAATATTTATAGATACAGAATGATAGACAATTCAAAATAAGACAGTACGGTAGGTTTCTTTTCAAGAAATAAGGCTCTCACAGGAAGAAATTTGGTTATTTGTTGCACAAAAGTAAATTGTTCACCCAAACTTTCAAAAATTCAAATGATGCAAGATCCGTTATTAAATACATAATATTTCGAGGAGATGAAGGTATTGCTAGAGGTTATTGGTGAGACTGAACTGTTTAACAATGATTTAAGGTATTTTCTTTGCATGCCATGCTAGCACATTATAAATGCAATATTTCCCTTTAGATACTTGAGTATCTGTCATGACATGTAGGAACATAAATATTAAAGGTAAAACAAGAAATAATTCTGCATGACTGAAAAAATTCAGTAACAAGAATACTATCCAGGCCTTGAGTTTTAGATTTTCCAGTTGTGCTATAAATCACACTCTTCAGGAAAATGTGGAAGGTGTGCTGTTTTATTAATAGATTTACCTGAGTTTTCATTCTCTATCTTGGTGTGCAAAAAATCGCACTTCTGATAGTGATTTGAGCTGGGTGATGGTGTACAATCACACTTGCATGCCTCAAAATTCGAGGCCTGACTGTCATATAGTTGAAAGCAATGCTGAATGAGGATATTGTGGCACTGTGGTATTCTGATTTAAATTGCGAATTTTGTAATGACTGCACATCCCCTTCATTTGTTTTAATTTTTTTTTTTTTTTTATTTATTAATTTTTTTGTGTGTGTCAAAGCTTTGGATAAGTACTGTACAATAGCACAATACTCTAAAAGGTTCAGGCTGGGTTACTTTAAATTAAAGGGAATGTTGCATTTGTGATACTCGAAATAATACATTTAGAACCATTATTTATATAAAATAATGGGCAATTCAAATTAAGGTAGCTGCATCTTTTTGCATAACTCTTGAAGTGCAGAATATTTCAGTGAGACTGAATGGCATTATTGGTGACAGCTATGTTATAATTTCAGTGACTAATATCTTGATGATCAAACTACTAATGGAATGGAAATTCCACTGGGATTGTGTCAGTTCCTCTTTAACATTAAAAATAACATTTGGAAACATTTAGAATGAATTCAGGTTGGATAACTTTTGTGACCTGAGAGTTACTGTAATCCATTGTCTTTTAAACTAAAGGAACTGTATAACAGTGTCAATTTTTTGTGTAAAATGAGGTTTAATTTTTCATAAAGACAATATTACCCAGTTGTTTAAGGGTACTAGTAGTGGACTCTTAGACATGGAAAGATGGGCATTTGGGACAGCTCCTAAATTCTGTTTTGTCTCTCTTTTTTTGTACCAAATCTGTGGTGTCAATAAATTGGATCCTTTTCGTGGAAGCTTGCAAGTGTATTCAACCAAAACATCCATCCCTTCAAGCAAACCACTGTCCCTCCAAAATTGATGTGCAGTTCCAGTTGTACCCAACTCCATTAAAAATTTTCTCTTGTAGGGGGGCAGCATTTGAATTGATGCATTTTTGGTTTGACACAAAATCCCAAACAAAAATAGTTCTTTCCAAAGATTTTTAATTTTTGTGAAGCAGTTTTTGTCTTATGAGTAGTTACAACAGATTCTTGCAACTATTTTATATAAAGTAGCAATCTTTACATCACATTTTAATGTTATTGATTTTTATAATTGCATGGTAGTGTATGTTCAAAAAAGTGTGTTACATGTTGTGATGAAATACCACCTATTTTGATGGCTGTATCCTAGGAACAAATTTTGAAATACAAGACATCACAATTACAAAAATGTTGATTTACAAACTGTGATATGATTTCATTGAAATAATTTCTTTGCTGCTTTTACACAGGTGGAATGGCGTCAGATCCAGTGGTCACCATTGGTCAAACAAACATTCGTGGCAGAGTGTCCGTCACCAAAGCTGCAAGAAGACGGGTGTATGCATTTAGGTCAATTTACTATGCTGAGCCACCTGTAGGCAATAAAAGATTTGCTGCCCCTTCACCTCTCAGTCTACCCCCAGGTGACTATGATGCCACAGATTATGGCCCTCTATGCCCCCAGGATGTGAACCTCCTATCTCTGGCCTTTTCTGGTTATCCAATACCATCCAGGGAGCCATCTGAAGACTGCCTCCACTTGAACATCTACACTCCTACCCTGGATACCAATTCACGGCTTGCAGTAATGGTGTGGATACATGGTGGAGCATTTGGTAATGGTGGCAATGCCTTGTATGATGGTTCAGCTTTAGCAGAGTCACAAAACGTGGTGGTTGTCAACATCAATTATCGATTAGGTCCCCTCGGCTTCTTATCCTTACAGAATAAGGATGCAAAAGGCAATTATGGATTGTTAGATCAACAACTAGCCCTCAAATGGGTTCAAAATAATATTATCTATTTTGGTGGTGATCCTGATAAGGTTACAATTTTTGGTGAATCAGCCGGTGGCATGTCCACCTCAGTCCATCTTATAGCTCCTTCCAATAAAAAATTGTTCAAGAGGGTCATTACACAGAGTGGTCCAGCCACTTCTTCTCTTATGCTTGTCGAAGAACCAGCAAAATGGGCCAACTATGTTGCTCAGGAGGTAGGGTGTACAGCAAAAAGTAGCGAGGCAGTTATGAGCTGCTTAAGATCAAAGTCAGCTGATGAATTAGTTCATGTTAAAATTCCAGAGACACCTGATAAGCCCCTTCTTCCCTTTGGACCAGTCATAGATGGTGAATTCATCAGGGAAGATCCTATGATTTTGTACCAGTCAGGATTTTTTGGAGTCAAGGCAGATGTTCTAATTGGATTCAACGACAATGAAGGTGGTTACAGCATACCCGCCACCAGAGGTCCATCTGGGCTTGATCTTGATAACTTTTCTGTGGATGTTTTCAGGATGATGTTGAAAACTGAGGTGAGATATGAAAGTCTGTTTCTTTTTGGAGGCATAGATAGGTCAAGTCAACCTCTCACTTGTCTGCACAGCTTTGATGTGTGCCATGTGTGGGACCACGGTGTAGAGTGGATAGTCTTGCAAACAATACAGCTCAAATCTGGGGAATCACCTTTAGGGCTGGAACCACGGTGGGAAAGAATAGAGGGTACACCTTATTTACCTCATGAAATGTATGGAACTGTCACTATATTATTGTACCATGAATGTTGGCACCCCACTTATGTAACCCCACCCTCCCCTGTCAGCCAGAGCATGGTGCCACCACTGATAACCTAGGGTTTAACAAGTCACTCCACTTTGCAGTCAACCTCGAATCAGTTCTAGCTGTACAGTAGTGGTGTTAGTGAGATCACTAATTTAAGTTGCTGCATTTTTCTATGGAAAATGTAATTTGGGAAGATCCATGACCATAGTCACAGCTTGTTACAACTTTGGAATCACCTGGTATTTCCCTAAGGATGGAACTATTTGCTCAACCAAACTGTCTGCAGTGGTGGGTGGGGATAAGTGTAATTGCCTTTGCTTCCTTCTGGTTTATTCAGTTAAGGTCTCTGTTTAGCAAAGCTGTTTGGTTGTGGCAAAGAAGTGGGGCCCTCCAGTCTGTGGCAAAGTTGCCCAGGTCTGGGGTTACAGCACGGTGTTTGTCAGCTGGGGATGATAAAACAGAGTCCCGACAGCAGGATCTGGAGTAGAGTTAGACACATCTGCAGCATTATCCTTTGAACATCAGTCAGAGAGGGAGAGTAATCTCACTGGCGATTATCCCCAATCTATTGGATAGGGTCCTGTGAAGAGCTTGAGATTATTTTCTAGACTTGGAGTCTGGCTTAAGACCCTGGTGCTTTAGGTGGATGGAGTACAATGTTGATTAGCAGTGCTGTTGTGCACGTGCTAGCTATATACCAGAATTCCTGGTCTCTACTGAGTCAGTATTGAACAGAATTACACTCAATTTTTTCAGTTGAATTGACATGCTTCCTCATTTTCTTAAAAAGTAAGATAAATAGAAATTTATTCACACCTTGAACAAAACTAAAAGTAAAGCTAAACCAGTGCTTGTCATGAGGAGTGGATGGTTCCATGCAGACAGAGGTGGAGGGGGGCATAAATGTTGGGAGTTTGTACATAGAGACTGAAGGGAATCAAGGAATAATTAAACTTTTTCACACCCATAGAGCAAGTTTGAGACAGCCATATCTGACCATGTGGGGAGGAAGATTCCTGTAAATATTCTTCAACTTAGACTTGACCCTTGTCGGTCTGAGTTCATGGGTAATACACCTTATGTCTAAGTTTTGATCAAGATTTCATAGTCTCAGACTCAGAGGTCAGAAGATAGAAATAGGTTAAATATTTAAAATATCCCACAACTGCAATGAAAACTGCTACATGTTTCTAAGAACTCAACTTCTATAAAATTTGAAAATAAACCAAGCAAGAGTATTTCAATGAAAAAAGAATCTGTGTAGTTTTCCGATGCAGTTGTGGGATATTTTAAATATTTAGCCCTTCTTTTGTTCTCCGTGCTTTGCCCGCAGTTTTCCAAAGTAGTTCCAGGTGATACATCTGAATTGATATCTCATGTTGAAGCACTTTATGCTGGAGAGGATGGAATCACAGATGAAACAGCTTTTCAAAAATTTGGTCACATTGTTGGTGATGGATTGGTGGTAGCTCCTTCCCTAGCGATTGCTGAGTATACTTCTGGTAAGCATTGTTATGCTAATTATATGATCAAAAACCTGTTATATGTAACCAGTAGCAAGGATATTTGCTAGTTCAGTTCTCATCGTCAATCGATACCAATGCGATACCTATATTTTACAAATGAGCATACTGTAAACAAAAACCTGGGGCAGTGGTTCCCAACCTTTTTCAGCAGGCCTCCCCCATTCACTGAATGAGGTTGGACAAACGCCCCCCTTTCTGGCAGTGGCGTAGCTAGACTTTTTTCCTAGAAGGGGAGGGGGGGGGAGCAAGCACCTAAAATTTTCCGATTTTTTTGGTTTTGATGGTAAGAGAAACCTATGCTTTCATGATGGCGTGTGTGTGTGTATGTATGTGTGTGTGGGTGTGTGTGTGTATATATGTGTGTTTGTGACACTTTGCTCATTAACACGATATCTCAAAAACGAAAACTGCAACAGTTCTCAAACTTAGTACATAGATGCCCCATATTGAGAGGAAGAACCCTATTGTTTTTGGTGGGGGTCAAAGGTCACCGGGGGTTGCCGGGGGTCAAACTCTGAAAACCTTGTTAACACAATATCTCGAGATGGGAAGCTTCGATAAATTTCATACTTTGTATGTAGATGCGTTATGGTAAGAGGAAGAACCTTATCATTTTTAGTGGAGGTCAAAGGTCATCTGGGGTCAGCGGGGGTCAAACCCTGAAAACCCCGTTAACACAATATCTCAAGAAGGGAAGCTCTGAAAGTTCTCAAACTTGGTACATAGATGCTCCATAATGAGAGGAAGAACCCTATTGTTTTTGGTGGGGGTCAAAGGTCACCTGGGGTCACCAGGGGTCAAACCCTGAAAACCTTGTTAACACAATATCTTGAGATACGAAGCTTAGATGAATTTCATGCTTAGTATGTAGATGCGTTATGGTAAGAAGAAGAATTCCATCATTTGTGGAGGAGGTCAAAGGTCATCTGGGGTCACCAGGGGTCAAACTCTGAAAACCTTGTTAACACAATATCTCGAGGTAGGAAGCTTGGATAATTTCATACTTTGTATGTAGATGCCTTGCAGTAAGAGGAAGAACCCTATCATTTTTGGTGGGGTTCAAAGGTCACCTAGGGTACCCGGGGGTCAAACCCTGAAAACCTCGTTAACATGATATCTCAAGAAGGGAAGCTCTGACAGCTCTCAAACTTGGTACATAGATGCCCCATATTAAGAGGAAGAACCTTATTGTATGTGGTAGGGGTCAAAGGTCACCTGGGGTCACCAGGGGTCAAACCCTGAAAACCTTGTTAACACAATATCTTGAGATAGGAAGCTTGGATAAATTTCATACTGTGTATGTAGATGCCTTAAATTAAGAGGAAGAACCCTATCGTTTTGGTGGGGGTCAAAGGTCATCTGGGGTCACCGGGGTCAAACCCTGAAAATCTTGTTAACACAATATCTCCAGGTAGGAAGCTTGGATAGATTTCATACTTAGTATGTGGATGGGTTATGGTAGGAAGATGAATCCTATTATTTTTGGTGTAGGTTAGAGGTCCTTTGGGGTCACTTGGGGTCAAACATTGAAAGCGTTGTTAACAGGATATCTTATGGCAGGAAGCTGTGATAGATTTCATACTTAGTATGTAGATGCCTTACGGTGAGGAGATGAACCCTATTGTTTGTAGTGGAGGTCAAAGGTTATGTGGGGTGACCAGAGGTCAAGAAGCAAAATTTCCCAAGAATTCCCAAGATCGTCATCTCGAGTCACCAGAGGTCAAAACGCAAATTTTTCAAGAATTCCCAAGATTAAATAGGAACACAAAACTGTTTTTTCCAACATGTTAAGATAGCATTTGACCAGTGACTGAAAGGTATGGGACATCATGGCATTATTTGGAATAGAACATATGTCATCGAAACCTCAATGCATTTTTGCATTCTGGTTAAAGACTGCATAAGGGTACGTTCTGCATTCTGCAATTTAGGTTACAAACATACGGCTTACTGTACATGTAACACATACCAGACACATAAGTGTTGTTCACTGATAGTGTTCTTTTGCATCTGAATGGTGAAATTGCAAAGCGCTCGAAAATTTTTGGTAGGCTTACACAAAAAACATATGTAATCATTAAGAACAAAAAGAAAAAAAAGAGAAAAAATCGTTAGGGTTGTAGACCGTATCGGGAATAACATACACTGTAGGCCTATCATACAGAGCTGTAAACTTTAATAGTGAATGATGAGAGTGAGATTTGCTGGGAGACTGCTGACACGGAGCATGACCATCGGTTCGCGCGGAGCGTCCCACCAGGGAGAGCTTTTTAAATACCCTAGATTTAAGAACATGAACAGCTCCTGTGCCTCATTACTGCATGCCCAGAATTGCCAGTTTTCTGATGTTTCATGTTCCTGGAAAATTTTAAGGAGACATTTTGTTCATGTCTAAAATAGGCCTTCGTAAAATTGGAAATTCTGAGGCCTACCGGCATGTATTACTGTATTACTGTTGTAAGTGGAATTTTTTACACCATACTGAGACATTGCATGAGGAACTGGTGCTTCATTGTGCGAGCGTGAGATTGCGTGACCCACACGCTGAATGCATGAGAGGTGACAGCCCTGTGTTACAGTATAGAACCACCTGGACTATCCGATGAAGTAGCCCAACTTTGCTCTGTGAGTCGCTCACCAACTGATTGCACAGCATGACACACACAAGAGAACAGCAGCTAGGCTTTGCGATATGAGGTGAAATTTACGACGTATACATAAAGGGTGTACTCTGCCTCCATGTTACTTGGTACTTGTGCTATGTAGCTATGTGCAATGGAACTAATGAAGAAACTGGAGTGACTATACAGCGTGCGTAGCATGCCGAAAATTTACGACGTATACATAAAGGGTGTACTCTGCCTCCATGTTACTTGGTACTTGTGCTATGTAGCTATGTGCAATGGAACTAATGAAGAAACTGGAGTGACTATACAGCGGGTTCATATTAGAGAAATTGTCCTCTTGAGAGCAAAAAAACAGGTAAACTGTCATGGCGACTAGTCACCATCAGGGGACTGCATACTTTATGGTAAATTTCTGAATTTTTTTTTTTTTTTTAGCCGGGGGGGGGGGGGGGATCGAAATGACCAAGTCATAGTGCCAGAAGTAATACCAGCAACAAGGTCTGGTCTAAGAGCAATGACTTTGTTTCAATACATATAAAACAAAAAAAAATGTCAAAGAAAAGTGTCGGATATTATCGCCTTTACACAATAATGTGTTTCATAACTGGTAGCGCTAATACAGCAGTATGTAGATTCGGCATCTTGGAGCGACACGACACCGATCTGCAACTGTCTGTGGTAGTCAATAGTGTGGGGAGTGCAGTGAAAAAAAAATTGATCGGGATAGATATCCACCATTTGTTTAAATTGTGATAAAAAATCTTCCACAACCTATAGGGCACAGAAAATAACAATTTCCTAAGAGAGGACACTTCAGGCTTAATAATCATGCTATTAGTGTAGTTATACACGATACTGACAGCGAGTAATCATGAACTGCAAATTTATGAAAGAACAGTTTCATCGTCTGCTCGAAAGATTCACTCAATATTAAAATGCATGCTCTGTGCTGAGAACAGGCATTGGACTTGTGATTAAACACGTGTCAAAGGTTTGGCTTCCGCATTCATTTGTAGTGCTTAAAACCATTTATTTCTCTGACTTCGTCACAAAAATGATAATTTGTAGTGCATGCATGTAAATAATGAAAAAGACAGCACCATTTTAAGTAAGTCCCGCCCTGAAAGCAATTTTTTCAAACGGGGAGAGGAGACGCCCTCCCCGTGTCCCCCTTCCCTTATATCCCTACCCCTCAGGACGGTGATCACTAACTGTTCTTGCGGGAAATCTGAGTTGCATTCCAGGGAAATCTGCATTTATTCTGGCCCTGGGTCTGGGGTTTGACTCCTGGCTGGGTACTACCAAAGACTCTAAAAATGGAACCTACTGCTGCTCAGCATAAGCAGTGGAGTAGGAAAAACAAGCCAGTGAGCCACAACTGGGAAAAAGGCCATGGCCACCTGACTTAAATCAATGAGTTAGAAACTGAGCCGTAAAACCTCATCTAACTCTAACTCTAAAGATTATTCAAAAGCCTTGTAGTGCATCTGAGGAGGGAATGCAATAGACCTACTCCACTTGTTTACTTCATTCATCTCCTTATGTATGCAGTTGGAGGAAACCTTTTAGAATCTTGTAAGGAACCGGATTAAACCGCATACTTAATTTTTTGTGCTCATCCCTCCCCTGAGTTGAGAAAATACCCCTGAGGGGGTGAAAATGCCCCCATTGGGAACCACTGATCTAAGGAATATTGCTCTACCATAAAGTGTCAATTCATTGTCATGAGTTCAGATATTAGGACTGAAGCAAAAAAATATTACCTTTGTAAGAAGTAGGGTCAAGTAATACTAGTTGGATAGTATTAGCTATTTCAGGTAAATTCAAAACTGACATCTTGTCTTTGAATTTCATCTATACTGGTATTGAATACTCTACTGATATGGGTTTCAGCACTACTTGAAAGAGTGTAAAAGAGACTGAGATATGATCTATTCCTGTTGCCATTTGTTCTCAGCATGTTCTATAATTTGTAGAGTGGTAAAGCTTAAAGGGAAAATGCAGTCCCCCCAATTTGAATTAGTGTACCCCATCATCCATATTCAGGAGTGGCTCTTTTCAATCATGTGACAGTATTTTTGTTACTTACAGTATATGCAGAATAACTCCTTAGTTTACCTTCAATATTCAATGATTTTATAAAGGTTCATAATGAAAATAGTAATGGGTGAAATATGTGGAGATCTGTAAGATTTAGCAGATTTTTGAAAATAAACCTGGGGTGATTGATTTCTCCCTTTAAAAATGACTGATGTGACTTTACTCTTGAAAGATGCCACTTTTGATGTTTTAAGTTAAAAAGAACTTCAGTCATTCAAAGTGGTTAAATGGTAAATTGATTGCAAAAAGGAATTGAAACAAGAGTTTTGAGTTTGTCTCTTTGCTGCAAGTCAACAACAGCCATTTAAGTGACTTAAGTTAAGTCATTGACTTGAGTCACTGTCATATTTCAATTGAAGAAAACTCTCTTGAATTTGCCAAGTCATTTAGTTTGAGAAGTTCTGACTTGAGCCCAGAGTTGATACATCTTTTACCCTGAATTGTTTCTTTAAATGCAAGTACTAATTTAAATTAGTACATTACTAATTTATTCATCTCAGATAAGTACGGTTTGTCACCAGTAAAAATATTTGCAGGGTCCTCCTCTGCTGTGTTTCTTTGTAGCCACAGCCTTAAAACGGTTGAGGAGATGAAGGGAGGAAGAAGTTAATCATAAAATTTGTTTTCCAGTTTTAGAAATTCATTTGGAAAGAATGTTGGTTCATAATCCAACTAGCCTGCATGGCTAGCCATTCAGCTTATCCCTAAAATAGTGAGATAGCAGGTTTGTAAAGCCACACAGAGGGATCAAATTACATTTTCATGACAGGATATAGAATAACCTGCTATTCGTTGAAGATGCTTGGCAGTTTAAAAATAATAATGAAAATTTAATCTAGCACTGGTATCTGCTCAGTGATGCTTATGGGGATACCACTTTCACAACCAAAAAGATTAAACGTCCCCAGAAAAGGGGGCTTTTTAGTTTTGGTGAAAGTATCCAGAGAAGTTGCAGAACCACCAAATGAAGAAGAACTTGTTCTAGATTTTGATAGCAGTAAAAATGAAAGACTACTTTCTCACTTATTGTTGTCAGCATGCTCTTGATGAAAACTGTGAGTTGAGGAACGAAGACCGGGATGGCTGGGTGAAAATAGAGTCAACAGTTGATTCAGATAAACAGGTGTTCAATAAGCTGTGGTCTTAAATATATAGTGACATTTAGAAAAGACTTTTCTTTCATCAGGAAGCCTGTGCAATTCTCGTACTAGTACTGGAGTAGTATGAGAAGATGGTGAATCCCTTGTTTATTTAAATTATTCTTTTGAATTGTTTATTTTAATCCAGAATCTGGCTACTACACATTTGTTTATGAATATCAGCATCGACCCTCGTATTACAAAGGGCCCGACTTTATCGGGGCTGACCATGGAGTGGAAGAACCCCTGGTTTTGGGTTTCCCATTCTTGGAGGGAGATATACAAGATACCATGGAATTTACAGAAGAGGAAGAAAGTCTCTCTGACATCATGATGACCTATTGGGGGAATTTTGCCAAATTTGGGTAAGTTAATCCCATTGTAATTTACAGAAGTGAAAAAGATGCAGTAATTGCAATGGGTGCTGTATTCTTAACTCAATACTGTATGTGAGATAATGTTCTGGTCAAGCCTTGCTGCTAGAAAAGAGAAAATTTGAAAGAAAGTTTGAGTATGGGGTTTAAGTAGAGATATGCAAAATTTGGAGATAAAAGGACTTTCTCTGTGGTGGAGGGGAAGGGTGAGGGAGGGCAGGGTAAGTGGACATAGAGGGGTGTATTTGTCTTTTCTCTTCACCCATGCAGATATGAATTTGACGAGATAACAAATAAAAATTGTACTTTTGGAATGTGCAGTGCATTTGCCTACCAGTCAGAAGAATGATATTGCAGTTGGTAAAGTTAAGTGGATGAATCCACCGGAAAATTGCACCTAAATTATAGTTGATTGATTTAGGGGTTAAGGTGAAAAAGTCAAAAATAGCTCTGTAGAGTAGTTGAATACGACAATGAACTGCAGTTACCACCATGTTTAGAAACTAATGTTGCAATAACAATGCATAACATTTAACGCATATGTAAATTATGTACTGGGTATCTACAGTCACCTTATAACAGTCCTGTGACTAATGGTTATTGTCAAAACATTATAGCACACCAGAGCCAGCTCTGCAGTACACTACCTGTCCAAATATGAAATAATACTTTTTCCAAAGTCCCCTCGACTCTCCAATGAAGAGCCAAGGGGCAAAACCAAACATTACTCCCAAAGGAGTTCTGCTCCTCAAGGGAGCCATGTCCCCAAAGGGACAACATGTTAACTGACCGACCTCTTGACCCTCAGACCTCTACATTAAGGGTCTGTCATGCGTGGTCCCATACTCAGCTGGCTTAGAAGTACAGATACTACACATGATCTTAGCCAAAAGGCTGCGAGCGAATGTGAAATACAGAGCACATTCAAAAGTTATTATTTGCAGAGAGCATTTGCTTCAGGCAGACCAAGAAATTCTTAAGTAAAAAGAGAGGGCTGTGTCTTACTAGTACTAAAGTCTTGAACTAGAGTAGGAAACTGGAGGCAAGGTGTGGGTCACCTTCAAGTGTGCTGTTGTCCACTTTTCTACACCATGCTGTATAAATAGCAGTGTAAATGTCATTTTTCAACTGCTTTTTGTAACCTCGCTCAGGACCACTGCCCAGCAGCTGAACTGAGAAAAGACCTGAGGTGAACAACTTCCTTAGTCAGACAAAGAGAAGCCCATTTTTGGTTTCGATGAAAAGAGAAACCTATGCAGTCATGATGGCGTGTGTATGTATGTGTGTATGTGCGTGTGTGTGTGTGTGTGTGTGTGTTTGTGACACTTTGCTCGTTAACACGATATCTCAAGAAGGGAAACTCTGACAGTTTTCAAACTTGGTACATAGATGCCCCATATTGAGAGGAAGAACCCTATTGTTTTTGGTGGGGGTCAAAGGTCACCTGGGGTCACCGGGGTCAAAACCTGAAAACCTTGTTAACACAATATCTCGAGATAGGAAGCTTGGATGAATTTCATACTTTGTATGTAGATGCGTTACGGTAAGAGGAAGAACCCTATCATTTTTGGTGGAGGTCAAAGGTCATCTGGGGTCACCGGGGGTCAAACGCTGAAAACTTTGTTAACACGATATCTCAAGAAGGGAAGCTCTGACAGTTCTCAAACTTAGTACATAGATGCCCCATATTGAGAGAAAAAACCCTATTGTTTTTGGTGGAGGTCAAAGGTCACCTGGGTTCACCAGGGGTCAAACCCTGAAAACATTGTTAACACAATATCTTGAGGTAGGAAGCTTGGATGAATTTCATACTTAGTTTGTAGATGCGTTATGGTAAGAGGAAGAACCCTATCATTTTTGGTGGAGGTCAAAGGTCATCTGGGGTCACCGGGGTCAAACCCTGAAAACTTTGTTAACATGATATCTCAAGAAGGGAAGCTCTGACAGTCCTCAAACTTGGTACATAGATGCCCCATATTGAGAGGAAGAACCCCATTGTTTTTGGTGGAGGCCAAAGGTCACCTGGGGTCACCGGGGGTCAAACTCTGAAAACCTTGTTAACACGATATCTCAAGAAAGAAAGCTCTGACAGTTCTCAAATGTAGTACATGGATGCCCCATATTGAGAGGAAGCACCCTAGTGTTTTTGGTGGAGGTCAAAGGTCACCTGGGGTCACCAGTGTTAAACCCTGAAAACATTGTGAACACAATATCTTGAGATAGGAAGCTTGGATGAGTTTCATACTTAGTGTGCATCTATGCATTATGGTAAGAGGAAGAACCCTATCATTTTTGGTGAAGGTCAAAGATCATCTGGGGTCACCGGGGGTCAAACCCTGAAAACTTTGTTAACACGATATCTCAAGAAAGGAAGCTCTGACAGTTCTCAAACTTGGTACATGGATGCCCCATACTGAGAGGAAGAACCCTATTGTTTTTGGTGGAGTTCAAAGGTCACCTGGGGTCACCGGGGGTCAAACCCTGAAAACATTGTTAACACAATATCTTGAGGTAGGAAGCTTGGGTGAATTTCATACTTTGTATGTAGATGCGTTATGGAAAGAAGAAGAACCCTTTCACTTTTGGTGGAGGTCAAAGGTCATCTGGGGTCACCGGGGGTCAAACGCTGAAAACTTTGTTAACACGATATCTCCAGATAAGCAGCTCTGACAGTTCTCAAACGTGGTACATAGATGCCCCATATTGAGAGGAAGAACCCTGTTGTTTTGGTGGAGGTCAAAGGTCACCCCTGTGGTCACCTAGGTGAAACCCTGAAAACATTGTTAACACAATATCTTGAGGTAGGAAGCTTGGATGAATTTCATACTTTGTATGTAGATGCGTTATGGTAAGAGGAAGAACCTTATCATTTTTGGTGGAGGTCAAAGGTCATCGGGGGTCAAACTCTGAAAACCTTGTTAACACGATATCTCGAGGAAGGAAGCTTGGATAAATTTCATACTTTATATTTAGATGCCTTATAGTGAGAGGAAGAACTCTATCATTTTTGGTGGGGGTCAAAAGTCATCTGGGGTCACCAGGGGGGTCAAACCCTGAGACAGAGCTCCCAACCAGCACGGATTTTCCATATTCAGTACAGAAAATCATTGTTCTTAAATCACTAACTTGAAATTTCACCCTCACTGCAAACAGCCATGCAAAACAAACAATTATGGGTCATCAGAAAAAGTCCTGGTGATTTCAAAGAAATTTGATCTGGGGATTGCTTGAATGCAAAGCAGTACACTTTAATTACCAACCTAAATTTTGCTTCTGTTTGTCTCAAAAGCCTTCAGTTTCTTTCATGGAATCTTTTTAATTCATTTTTCAGGGACCCAAATGGTGATAAAGCTGAACTTCCATACTGGCCTCCTTATAGACACACTGACAAGATTTACATGCAGCTGAAACCAGTACCAGAGATTGCAGGGAATCTGAAACCAAACATTGTAATGTTTTGGAACCGACTCTTTTCCTCTGCCAAGCTGATGAAGACTGGCCGACATGGAAGAGCCATGGATGAACTTTGATGAGTGGGATTTATCAGGGTATTACTGGTAGGAAGGGGGTGTCATCACATAATGACAGGGAAGGAGACATACCTCAGGGATATTGGAGAGAAAATTTGATAGAAGAGTCAATAAAGGAAAAATTGAAAGTCTTGGATTTGCTCTTAGGTCATACTAGTATACTTGTGAAAGGGGGGGAGGCAGATAGAAGCCCTCAGAACTCAGCAGAATTATGAAAATTGTAATTATAGTAGTGTACCTAGGTTTAAAGGAACTCCAAACCCCCCTTTCCCCATGCTTTGCCTACTTTGAAATGCTTCATACCATACCTCCTTCATTATTGTCTCATAATTTGTGTGCAATCAAAACTATGCAGTAAGCTACTAATGCAGAGACATTAACCAAATTGTACTTTTTAATGTTACTCTGTGATCATGTGGATAAGCACACACTGAACTAGCCAAATGTTGTTTAGTTCCTTTGTACTGCATTAAATCCAGTACTCTTAAATTCTGCAGATATCTAGTAAAATTGGGAAATGAAAATTTGTGTAGTCCTGAGAGCATGCTGTGATATAATTATTTTTTGAGGTGATGATTTAGAAAGTCTAATAAAAATACAAGATCAGGTGGTGGACAAACCAAATATTCCCAAAATTAAACCTTGCCAGATACATTGTGTAGTTTGAGAAGTTCATAATAATGCATTTACCACCAAAGCTTAAAAAATGTAAAAAAAAAAAGATTTTTTTTTTTTTTTTTTTTTTTTTTTTTTGGGGGGGGGTGGTCTTGGGGGAGGTGGGTGGGTGGGTGGATTCAACAGTGTTTGCAATAGAATTTGTTTCTAGGCTTTGATGGGTAAAATTGATGGAACACTTTAAAATGCTATGCAATTGATGCAGCTGCAAAATTGAATGTTATTTCCATTTTTCATCGTCATGTATTTCATATTTGTTATATGAATGGTTAATGGGTATTAAAGAACTATGGGTGACATTTTAGGATGGCATAAGTGTTGCCAGTAACAATAATTACATGTCACTGATGATTACCTATTTCCTAAATCTTTCAAGTGACATATTTATGGTCAATTTGAAGTCAAAGTAATATTAAATTTTAAACAGTTTGTCTGTAGGATAAGACGTGAGTTTGAGCAAATAGTGCAATCTTCCTGGCTGTTTGGGTTTTGTGTGTCCTGAGAACAGTACAGCAGAGGTATTTACAACGTGAAGACTCATGTTGTAAACATTTTAAAAGCATATGCAGTCACCACCCAACTTCATTCTTACCTGTCCACATGCATTTAATAATGAGGGTTGTCGTAACCTCCCCTTTAAAACCTGAAGGAGTTAAACCCCCTAGCTTCCTCTTCCATTCCCTTTCCCTGCCTAAAAAGTTTTCTTTATTCATAAATCAGTTGGAAGTTTGACATTCTAAAACAGGTCAATTACCTATCAGATAAATGAATTGAATTATCAGAGGACTCAAGAGATTTGCATTCCATAAAAAGTAGAATGCTTGCAAACATTTAGGAACCTTTGTGGAGAGGTTGGTGGTGGCATGTAGAACCACCTTGGGAGGCACTCATTTGGGAAAGGGGCAGCTTTCGTGGTCTACTGACTGTAATTGCTAAATGACATGTTTTCCTAGATTGAAACTCTAGGACCACCATACCAATGCTTGCCCAGACTCACTATTTCAATATATATGCAGTGATGACCCTATTTGTCCTTAAATTCTATTGAGAACTCACTGTTGTTTTATGATTGCATAGGACAGGGTCTCTTTGTTTTGTATGAGGGCCATTTGAACATTTTAAATTACACCCAGGGCCAACTGAGTGAGGTACTGAAGAGAGGCATGTTTACCCAGACACCCCTCTTCCAAAACATTGTTGGGCCTTCCTTGCAATAAGAAGTCAGAGAAAAAAACTTGTGTCACTAAATCTCTCTCCATCTCCTTTACTTCATCAGGAATTCTAAAGGATTTTTTTTTTCCAGCTTGATTTTATTCATAGGCCAGATGGAATCATCTCACAGGCTGGATATAACTTACCTCCATTTTAGTACTGTCTTAGATATAATGTTTTTAATATTTGTTTGATGTGGCTTAGTTTGGTGCTATTTTTTTTTTTCTTTTTTTGCCAGTCTTTCAAAAAGGTGTGTGACTTTTGCTTGCTAAATTTGATTTGCAACCAAATTCATTGAATGTGTTGCACTCTTGGGATTTAGCATAGGCTAGTGAAGCAAAACGTTTTCAAATATTTCAAGATAAAGGGGCCAAATCTTTTTTACTTGTTTTCAAACTGTGAATAATTATGTGATTGTTTATTCGTTTCGATGGAAGAGAAACCTATGCAGTCATGATGGCGTATGTGTGTGTGTGTGTTTGTGACACTTAGCTTGTGTGGGCAATATCTCAAGAAGGGAAACTCTGACAGTTCTCAAACTTGGTACTTAGATGCCCCATATTGAGAGGAAGAACTGTATTGTTTTTGGTGGGTTCAAAGGTCACCTGGGGTCACTGCAGTCAAAGTCTGAAAACCTTGTTAACATGATATCTCAAGGTAGGAAGCTGGATGAATTTCATACTTAGTATGTAGATGCATTATGGTAAGAGGTAGAGCCCTATCATTTTTGGTGGAGGTCAAAGGTCATCTGGGGTCACCAGGGATCAAACCCTGAAAACCTTGTTAACATCAAATCTTGAGTTAGGAAGCTTGGATAAATTTCATACTTAGTATGTAGCTGCATTATGGAAAGAGGAAGAACCGTACTGTTTTTGGGTGGGGTTCAAAGGTCATCTGGGGTCACTGGGGGTCAAACTCTGAAAACCTTGTAAACAGGATATCTCAAGTTAGGAAGCTTGGATAAATTTCGTACTAAATTGTATGTAGATGCCTTGTAGTGGGAGAAGGACCCTAACATTTTGGGGAGGTCAAAGGTCATCTGGGGTCACCAAGGATCAAACTCTGAAAACCTTTTTAACATCATATCTTGAGTTAGGAAGCTTGGATAAATTTCATACTTAGTATGTAGATGCATTATGGAAAGAGGAAGAACCGTATCATTTTTGGTGGGGTTCAAAGGTCATCTGGGGGTCAAACTCTGAAAACCTTGTAAACAGGATATCTCAAGGTAGGAAGCTTGGATAAATGTCATACTTTGTAAGAAGATGCCTTATAGTGAGGGAAAGAATCCTAGTGTTTTTTGGTGAAGGTCAAAGGTCACCTGGGGTCATCGGGGGTCAGATCTGAAAACCTGGCCAGCACGATATCTCAAGTAAGGAAGCTTGGATAGATTTCATACATAGTATGTAGGTGCCTTATAGTGAGAGGAAGAACCCTATCGTTTTTTGATGGAGGTCAAAGGTCATTTGGGATCATTAGGGATCAAACCCTGAAAACCTTGTTAACACACTAGAATATCTTGATGTAGGAATCTTGGATGAATTTCATACTTAGTATGTAGATGCGTTTTGGTTAGGCAAGGAATCCTATTGTTTTTGGTGAAGGTCAAAGTTCATCTGGGGTCACCCAGGGTCAAACCCTGAAATCATTGTTAACATGATATCTTGAGGTAGGAAGCTTGGATAGATTTCATACTTAGTATGCAGATGCGTTATGGTGAGACTAAGAGCCCTATTGGTTTTTGGTAGGGGTCAAAGGTCATCTGGGGTCACCAGAGGTCAAACACTGAAAACCAAGATTGTCATCTGGGGTCACCAAAGGTCAAAGTGTGAAATTTCCCAAGAATTCTCACGATCAAATGAGAACACAAAACTATTTTTCCAATACGTTAAAATAGCATTTGACCAGTGACTGAAAGAAATGGGACAACATGGAATTATTTGGAATAAAACATGTATCATCAAAACCTCAATGCATTTTTGCATTCTGGTTAAGATAAAGACATTAATCAGTAATTGAATAGTGTATTCAGTAAGAAATTCTATAAATGTTGCAAAAGTATATTATAAAGAGATACAATATAATTGTAAATGACTGTCAGTGGTGTAATAGGCCAAATTGTTTGGGGTTGGGGGCTGGTGGTAAACCAGTAGGCCCCTGGGATATTTTTTCAAGGGAAGCTGAGCCATTTTTGCCCGAGCAAAACCTGTAATTCCTGAGAATGTTGCCCATTTGATTCCCAAAATCCGCTGGAGGTTTTGTCCAAACTGGGGGGGGGGAGGGGGGTGAGGGGGACAGCCCCAAATCTTGTCTGCCTCTTAAGCCTATGATTACATCAATGAATGATGTATTCATTTGTGCAATGACTAACAATGCAATTTACTGTTACTTTATAGTTTCACATTTACAATGTATCTGTAGTGTAAGTCTCTGCTAGGGGAGGTGCTCTCCAGCAGTGATTTATTACACCAAGAAAGGTAACATCTCTCCCTGCACTGTAGCCAGGGTTTGGAGAGGTTAGCTTCTAGTGTTGGGTCCAGCTAGGGACCCACTTGCAGTGGTGCTTCACCATAGGGGCAGGAGGACCAACTTTTCAAGTCAGATCCCAACATGTCAAACTTCCGTTCAGTACAGAATACTGATTTTTGCCCCCCCCCCCAGCAATTTCTTTGAAAGCAGCACCATCCACCCAAGGATCCAAGTGTGATCAATAGGTGAAAGATAATAATAATAAATGCCAAACAGTAATGTTTTAATTTACTTTGACAGTGTAAATAAAGCATTAACTCTGTATGTGCAGGCCTGTTCTTCATGTTACTAAAACAGATGTATAAAAGCATGGTTGCTTAAAAGAGGGTGGTTGTGGGGTGGGAGGGGGCTGGCTGCACTTTGAAAACCCAGAGGTTATAGGCATAGTTGGAATGATGATTCCTAGCTGAGATTATGGACTTGAAATTTATTTACTAAATAAAATGTAATATTGATGTAACTAATCACTACCATGCTTCCATAAACAATTCCATCACCTTTAAGGATCCTACATCTTCCAGTGTTCTAAAAAACGTTGATTTGTTGTTATTTCTAATATTTTAATTTTTTTTTCTGAGGAATGAATATACTGTTGAAACCATCAAACTTGTTTCTTCTTTTGTCTAAGTGCCTGTTATTTCAATGGAGAGACCGTACGCTCTAACACATGCAACAACTTCAGTAAGAGAGACAGATCAATGTGTTAAGGCTCATTCTTCAACCACAAACAAGATAAGTCAGTTAAGATACTAGTTTTGAGGAGTATACAAGGATTATGGACAATTATCCCTCGAAAATGTTCCACCCGGACGGCTCCCCCACGAGAAAATTTTCTGAATTATTTTAAATTTCTTGGGTGGGAAGTTGTCTAAGGAGTTACTGTTATTGGTTCGAAGTCTCGGGGGGGGGGGGGGGTTGGCTAGGTATAAGACTCAATAGTTGACTTGCTAGGACCTTCAATTCGAGGCTTAAACTTTTGCCAAACTCACGGTGTTTTAAAAAGCCTTTTTCGTGACCAACGGAAAGTTTGAAGTGGTACTAAATGTGGTCAGCCTGTAAAATCGAACGTAAAATGTAAATATTTAAAGCATTCATATCACTGTTAACTTCAAATATGACAAACTTCAAAAAGATTAAAATTTGAAACAAATCTCTGAAATTCTGGAAACGTCTTGGAAAGTACAAGTCATTTCGAAAACAACCTGAATATACATTGTCCGGGTGTGTATTCGGGGAATTTACCTCCCCGCCCCACCCCGTTGAAAAAAGTTGCTCCACTTTGCTACAATCGGCGTTTGACAAAAGTGAAGTCGCATCCCCCTGTTTAAAAATCTTGCAAACGCGGATGTTTTCTTCTCGGTCCAGGCAACTTCCATGCCAATTGTGCCAGTTCTGTGCCAGTACTAAAACTATTCCCGAAATTTATTGTTGTTCTTTTCGAAAATCATTTCCTTTAATTCCTCAACACTAAGAAAGTGTTTTTTACAGACAGAACTGAAGAGGATCGAATGGAATTAAGGTCCCCGGTTTATGAATGTTAGCAGGGTTCTGCCTGATAAAGCAGTGTCGTCACTATACTTTAGCAATTGGACCTTGATCTGATTTTATTCGTGTAGTTGAGATTGTGAAGAATAAAGCTGATTAGGGGTTAGCGGCGCACCCAAGGCCCATGGGGGTGGAGATCCCCCTCCCCACCTGCTCCTAAGGTTGTTATGCAAAATTTATATAATTGCTTCAACTTGCGTTCAAGCTCTAGATTTCAACAAACTGACTGACCTGATGCTTCAAATAAGGTTGGGCTACTGCTCAGGCCGTATGGGCGTCAATTCTGGGGGAGGGGGGGGGGTGGGCACGTCCCTCACACATTTTGGAATACACTCATTGACTTCAGATTTTTACACAGTAAATTTTTGACAGAAGTGGCCATGTCCCCCCCCCCCCCGCCACATTCGAGTAAAGATTGACACCACTGTCACGCCGTCGGTATTCAGTCTGTCAACTCCACCTGCAGGGCACTTTATCAGTCCTGGGGTGGCCGCACAGAAACGTTGATAGTGACAGTCTTGATAGCGCTATCAACTCTCTATCAAACCTGCTACTATCAGCAGGTGCAAAACGACCGCACAGAAGACGCTGATAGAAGTGCTCTCTGATAAGGCGCTTATAGGCCCATTAACATATTATAGATCGGGGATTTCCCAGTTGGTTTGGCTTGTAATCGCCATTTGGAGTGTTTTATTCAGGTATGCTACCTCTAATACAGGAAGAAACAGGTAGAATTTGTCCATAGAACGCGTCACTAAGACCTACATTTGATGCACATCCTTCGTGTTGATAAAAGCCAAGTATTTGCATCCTCGGCTCTTTTGAATTTAGACAATGTGTGAGGTTGTGCGTTATGTACTACTGTGTAAAGGTACTAAATTTAGGACGAACAAATTCCAACTGATGGCCGTAGCCTCTGGGGGCAGAGGAAAGTTGCCCCTTGAGATTTCCAAATCGTAAACAAAAGTTGACCTTCTTGAGAAAAAATGCGTAAATTGCTAAAACTTTCGCTGTCCAAATTATGATTTCTAGGACCCCCAAACCTGGGAAATTGTATAATAAAGTTCCCTTTTCCCCAATTTTTCCCGGGGTCCTCCGCCGTGGATGTGTTCTTAATGCGGGTTTTTCTTGACGAATAAACCATAGTGTTCCTCCTACATGATACACAGCTTGAATACTTTCAGCATATACGTTGGCGAGAGATAAAGTAGCATATGGTTACCTTTAATCATTAGCTAAACCTCACGAGCTGGTAAAGAAACTGAATATAAAAGGCATAAGCAGAGGCCGCAAACTTATTTTGAAACACAGCTAAATCTTATAAATGTCCTATTGCGTCACTTCAAGTATCTTTCGTGATGTGTTAGATTAAAAAAAAATATTGCATATTCAAGGTAAACCAAGGAGTTAACTCTATACGGGGCTTTTACAACTCAGAAACGTATTGCAACATGATCCTTAAAAAGCCATTCATGAAATAGGATTCCTGGGTACACTCATTCAAATTGGGGTGACTGCATTTTTCCTTTAAATCAAATCTAATTTTTCTTCTTGAAATCTAAATTTGTTACAGAATAACTTAGCATGAATCTAAAAGGTAAGAATGCTCTGGTGCAAATTTTAAGGTCTAAAACGTGTCATTTGCCCCATCTGGGACACATTTGACCGAAAATTTCCTTACAGTCCTACGCTATGGCTACTCGCCAACCGTTGGTGGATCCCCCAGTGACCGCACTAAGAGCGCTAGGGAGAAGCCCGAACCGGGTACCAGCCTTGTAGAGGTGCCATGCCACCGTCGAAAAATTCAGTAAATAATTAAAATTTCAGATCATGTCTTCACTAAATAAAGATAACACCACTTTTTAGATCTAGGAAAACTTAGAACACGAAAACTTTCGCAAAGAGTAGAGGTGTCATCTCTGCCCTGAGGCAGCATCCCCTCCAATTACACCCTAACAAAAGAGAAACAAATCACTAAAAATGTTGATTCCTAAACACAATATCAATTCAACGCTAAACGAAGCTTTACCAAAGATTGCACCACTTTGCATACAAGCCACCTCACAAAAAGTGGGCATTTTGCAAAGCTTAGTCAGTCTGCAGCCACTTCCCCCTACTGCAAATTACTCAGTTCAGTTGGGGACAATTTCCCACTGATGTCCCTTGCTACTAAGCCTTTATCACAGAAACATATTTGTAACTCAAAATACCGTTTTTCTAATTCAATTCCTACAATATCGATAAGGAGAAGAAAAATTGTTTGAAAGTCGTGTTATAAGCCACCTCATTCACTATTTTTCTTTTAGGTTTGCATATCTTTGCCTTTTCGGATCGTTCCGTCATCTACGAAGTCGATGTTGACCGTTGTGCTCTACATTTTCTTCCATTAGGAATTAAATTTTGTGCTATCGAAGTCACTATCGGTGCCTTGGTCACTGTTAGTGAGTTGATATAACATTACCAGTAGTGATAGTTTCTGTGTGGCCTTTTACTGATAGCCTGTCAGCGCTGATAGCTAATCCCCCTATCAGTAAGCTTCTGTGCGCCCAAAATTTTCTATCAGCGCTGTTAAGGTGTTGATAGCGCTATCAACGCTTCTGTGCGGCCACCCCAGGGCTCTATTTCATAAAAGTTAGGAATATTCCTGTCTTGGACTTAGGAAGAATTCATTCCTATCTTCATGCTGAAGTTGTTCCTATGATTTGGAATGATCTTTGGTAGATTTAGAAATGTTCTTAACTGATTTGGCAGGAAATTCACAGATAAAAGCAATGTTACTTTTGATTTATCCCTAAATATTTGAAGAAAGGAATAATTTTGGACGAATTTTTCCTAAGCGGTGTAGGAACTTTAATTTTGAGAATACTCCTAACTTTTATGAAATAGAGCCCAGGACGGGCTTTGGGGGCTAGCTGAAGCATGCTAAAGAATCATAATTTCATCAAAAATTAATACTCTATTGGGCTTCCCTCCTCCCCCCCCCCCCCCTATCGTCGCCAGTTTCATGTGTACGATGTGCCTGACAGTACGTGTGAATTAAATTATCATTCTTCCCGTCCATCGGTGGTTTTAATAGTAATACATCTACCCAGGAACGTTACTCGATCAATACAAACGAGCAACAAATACTGGCGACCAAAAAACAATTTGCTTTGCAAAAAGCTGTGTGATCGCTTTGAAACAATGGGGTTGTTCCTAAAGCAGGTGGATGCCTATAGTGGAAGAACAAAGGTAAATAAATCACTGCAAACGAAAGTACAGCTGCATCGATCATCAATTCTGCTCAGTAAGGGATGACTAACTGAACTTTCAACTCAGAGTAAACAGATGATGTACGGGACTTTGGTAAGGTGGGGCAGTGTAATTTAATTGTGGCCACTTTAGACTGTTGATCAAATATTTATTGAATGAGGTTATGCGATAAATGAGAATATACCGTGCTTTTCGCCAGGGCCGCCGACCTTTTGAAAGTTGTGCGAAGTATTGTGTAGACATTCTTACAAAGCCTGAAACATGTAAGTCCAATGTTAAATTGAGTTTCAGGTTTGGCACGGCCATCGACTGTCATAGAATATAACGACTAAACAAAGGTTTGGTAACAGTGGCGCCGCCAGGCTTTGGTGATTGGGGGGGGGGGGCACAACAGATGAAGTCGTAAAGGCACTTCAGTTAACCTCCCAAGTCTGCGCAAAATGCGTTTTTTTTGTGTGTGTGTCTTCCCTGCGTTCGTATACACAATGGGGATCCTTCCTTTATCAGGTGTCACTACACTAAGGTGCCGTCCTGGGGAAGGGGTCTAAGGGGAGGGTCCCCCTCCCCTTTGAGAAATTTTTGTTTATTTGAGGTTGCTTAGATGCAAAATGGTGCTATCTTTGTGATATTTTTGGAGCTGATCACACATCTGCATGGCTGGAAAATGTCCCTAATTCATGAATTCTAATTTTTCCGACTGGCTGGATGTTTTTCTTCGAACTGAGAGGCGACGCTTAAATATTCCCTTTTTTTAATGCTCCCTGCGTTTGTATACAGCAGTGGGGATCTTTCCCTTGTCACTACATAAAGGTGCCGTCCTGGGTGAGGGGTTTAAGGGGAGGGGGTCTCCCTCCCCTTTGAGAAATTTTTGCTAATTTAAGGTTTCTTAGATGCAAAATGGTACTATGTTTGGAATATTTTTGGAGCTGATCACATATATCGGGAAAATGTCCATAATTTAGTGAATTCTAATTTTTGGTTAGGTGAAAGAAGAGAGTATGTTGTCTTAGCGGAGAATACGTTGTCAACAACCTCATGAAGACTTCCTTTTGGCTACTTTACCGCTTTCTATTCAGGCAAAGTTTTTACCCAAAAATACGTGCGTGGGGCCCACAGAAACATTTTTGGACTATAACGAATTTTTTCCTCCCCTTCATTGTGCATTATAAAAGGCATCCAAGGCTGGCAGATACCTGCATAGGGCCTCCTGGAAGCTCTGGATCAAGTACATAAAATGGAGCAATGATAAAATGCTTATTATCTGGCGTCCAAATGATAATTATAGATTATGACGCAGAGCACTTTAACACTATCGTATTTTTACTTTTTGAAAGAAAATCCAGATGAACAGCTTTCAGCAATGGGGAACGGGCGGGAGGGAGAGTATAGGTGCAGGAAAGTGATATTGGACCTCCCTAATAGATACAGCAAAAGTGGTGAAGGACTAAACAAACGCGTTTTCAGAATGTTTTTTGGTCGTAAGTATATTAAAAATCACCATCTTTCAGGGGCGTAGCCAGGAATTTGTCAAGGGGGGGGGGGCAAAGCAAATAGACAGACTCTCGGCGTTTCGCGCAAGAAAATTTTGGCTCAAAATGCCGCCCAGATCGCTGGAAATGGCACTCCCCAGGCCTATTTACCGCATATAAATAGGGGAAACACTAGCAATACCTTAAAAGTAAACATTAAAAATACCAAAAATATGTTCAAGGGGGGAGGTGCTGCCCCTTCGCGCCTCCCCCCTTGGCTACGTGCCTGTCATCTTTACCGATAATGGCTGCGCGCAAAGCGCTCGGTAATTTTATTAAAAATGTATAACGGCAAATACGTAATTTCAACTTTCCAAATCATGCTTCAACAACTTAGATTGAAAAATCCCATATTGACGCTAGGTTCCTACAGATGTTGTTATTATAGTTCCATGTATTATTACCTTAATGATGATTACGAGATGGAGTGCAAACCGTAAAGTATGCGCGCAAAGCGCGCAAAATTTTTCATCAAATAAGACTGCAATGACAAAACCTGTATTCAGAATCTGCATCGAAACACTTTCAATTTCCCAACAAAGCTACATGCCACTCAAAAGCCAGTCTTTTACCTGGTAATTCGTGAACAGCTTTCAACTTTTGCTGCTGCACTTCTCCGGAAGTTGCTATCAGAAGATATTGATGATAAGAACATTGTAGTAAGGGTTGAAGCGCGGAGCGCGTGAAAGTTTTGAAAGTTTGGGAAGGATTTGCGAAAATTATGATAGTTTCAGCAACTTGTGATAGAAAATGATTAAATAATTCTGTCACTCGGGTAACGCACACCTCACCCTACCCCCTACTGAAATCTATAGCTTAATCGCCTTTTGGGATCATTTTAAAATTTTCAAAATATTTTCATGGGGGGCACGTGCCCCCCGTGCCGTCGCCACTGTTTGGTAAAGCTGTGGAGCCCAAGGCTTCCGTGTCACTCTCTTTTGCCAAAATATCGTACTGACAACTTGAGAGAACCACAGACTTTTATTGCCGATTGTGACGACGGAACCACTTAAACCGTGCGATGCTGAAACACCTTACTCCACTGATAAAGCAGCTGACAGCTGCTTATTATACATGGAACAATTACACTCGAGGGAAAATAAGGAAATTTTGAACTTTGCGTCAAAAGTGCGTAGTGTGTGTTGTGTGTGTGGGGGGGGGGGGCTGCTCATAGTCACGGTGAAGAGCTATCCTTATGTTTTTCCTTCGTTACTGCCTTATATCATACATTTTCTTTATTAGCAAACATACTTAGGCTACATTGCTCGGCAAGTTTCAATAGCCTACAACTTAGCTACTAGCAACAGTATTGCAATATGCAAACTTGAATTATACTGCACGTTTCAGTGAACCACCATTACGCGTAAGATACCGGTACATAATATTACTGCAAATTAAAAATATCACTATAATTTTTTGCTTGGCTAAACATGGCCAGCTGTTACTTTTCAGTGGTGTAGCCGAGGATTTCTCTCGGACGGGGGGATTCGGTATGTTGGGTGATCGCCGGCCTGAAGGAGGGGTAATCAAGTGTCAGATATGCTACCTTTGAAGTAAAATTTGTGTTCAAATATTTAAGTATTTTATTTAATAAAAAAAATCGGCATCAGTGAGGGGGCATGGTAAAATGCCTCTAAATACGCCACTGTTTACTTTCCTAGATGTACCTATGCGTGTACACTGCAGGTGAACCAGAGATCTCCATGTGGCAATTGTTAGACACATGAGCTTCCTGTAATTATACACTTCAGGGCTCCGTGTTTTGCAACGGCAAATGGCAGTGCCTGAAAAGAATTAAATCATTTTCAAGTACATATTGTCTGACAAATTTGGCTGTTGTATCTCCTTCCTAACAACTCCCTGGTTGGTCACGTAAGTCCCAGCTTTTTAACACAGTCAACACAGCATAATTGAGACAGACTTGAAATGATTGGTCAGCACCGAAAGTGATAAATGTATGACAGTTAATTCGTTAAATAAACCTGATTCAGTCGCAATTGGATAGGCCTGTACATTAAATGACACTGTACATTAACCAAAACTCTTTCCGTGAGCATCGGATGTATTTTTTTCTTTTTAGCCTAATAAGAGTTACTTGGCACTTGAAGTGTATGCATCTAATTTCTTTTTAAACACACACTACTTTTTTAGTAAAAGATCTATAGCCTATCCACATGTTTTAGTTGAAGATTAGACCTCAAAAAATATTGAAACGGACAGAACTCCTTTAATACATTGTCCTAGTATCTCTCTGGAATGCCATGACATTCAGTTCCTTTGTTTAGGCCAAATTGGTAATTATTGACAGTTTATTGTTCTTGTTATTTCTTCACACAGTTTTACTGTACTTTGATTGTAAATTGCATCAGCTTACTCTATTGAGATAACCACTGAAATGTTTTAAGTATATTCCTTAGTTTCAATGTAAGTTTCCGCGTGGTCTGTTTAGAAGAGGGAACAGTTAAAGGGAAATATTGGGATTAAAATGCACCAACTTGGCATACAAAGAAAATACCTTAAATCATTATTAAACCATTCAGGCTCACCAATGAACTATAGCGATAGCTTCATCTCCGTAAAATGTTATGCATTACAAGAGTAACGGATGTTGCATCATTTGAATTTTTGAAAGTTTGGGTGAACAAATTACTTTTGGGCAACAAATAACCGATTTACTTCCTGCGAGAGCCTTATTTCTTGAAAAGAAAGCCACTGTACTGACTTATTTTGAATTGTCTATCATTCTGTATCTATTAATATTGGTTTTATAAGTATGAAAATTTTCTGTAAAATAAACGCAATATTTCCCTTTAATCTGATCTCCCAAGGCCATCCTCACTGTGAACTCTTTGCTTGCTTCTGCAATTAAAGACTATCTACCAGTAACCTTGAATCTGTGTGTACTATGTCCTCTTTACTGTGTCACCGAGTCACGTTACAACATTCTCCTTCAATTAGGCAATAGTCAATCCCCCCACCCCAAAAATTGCTTTGAAAAATCAGCTAACATTTGCAAATCTCCTCTTCTCTGCCTTACTTGTACCTCTGAAGATGTTTTTGAACATAAATATTAAAAACAAAAGGTAAAGAAAGGAGTTATTCTCCATATTTAACAATTTGGTAACAAAAGTAGTTACATGATCAAAAAGAGCCAATCATGAATTAGGATGATGGGTATACTATAATTCTGATTGAGGGACTGCATTCTCCCTTTAAAGGGAATAAGTCATCTTATCATGGCAAACTAGCATTAGCTAAATCTTAAACATTTTCGGTTATTCCCTTGAAAGTATATTTCATGATGTTTTAGAGGACACACTTACTGTCCATTTTCAAGAAAACCAAGGGCTTATTCCGCATCAATTAAGTAATCTTGTCAACTTGAATAATATTAAAGAACCATACATGAATAGGACACCGAGTATACTCATTCAAATTGTAGCAAATAAACCTGCCCGTTAAGTCAAACTTTTGGCCAAAATGCACTTGTTAAAGGTCGTGTGACAAGGAAATAACATAGTTAGATATTCGATGTAAAAAGCATTAAAAATCCAGAAAATAGCGGCAATTTCCATCAAAATCCATCAAATATTGACCATTTTACAGGGAAATTTCTATTTCACACTTGTATCATGAATAAACATGAGCTCAATAGGCAAATATGTGACATCGAAAGAGGGACATACCATATGCATACATGGCACATGTCAGCCTTTGTTTTTTTAACCTTAATTTCAAGGACACTGGTAGCATTGTTATTCCCTGAGGGGTTTATTATAAAAGTTAAATTTTTTTCCTTGAAAAATATTGATATCACTCACCAAACTCTAATCAATATGATCGGTAATTAAGAGATAATTTATATAGGGTTAACAAAAGAAATCATAACACTCCACATCATTATTTTTGCATAAGCAATTAGTTTCTTCAGAAACCATCAAACTTTGAAGACGTATATTTTAAGAAAGGTAAAAGATATTGAAATAATTCCAACGGATCTTTGATTGGAGGACTTAATTCTTTAACTGACAAGTGAAGCAGCTCTTGTGGTGGCATGTCACATGACCTTTAAAGGGAAAACGTTGAACAGGCTATGAGATACCAAAAGTTTTAATATATTTAAAGCCACGATTAATAGATATGTGACGATAGGCAACTGAAAATAATGTAGCCAGCTAACTTTACTTTCAAGAAATAACATTTGCCCAGAAAGGAATTTTAGTTACTGCCTGTGTAGCTCCCATTCATAATTTGTTCGCCTGAACTTTTAAATTTTCAAATGATGCAACAATGATAACTCTTAAGCTACAATGCATTATATTTGGAGGAAGAACAACTTTTGCCAAAGTTTAGTGGTGATACCCTATTCTTTAATGGTGAAAAAGCTGTTTTCTGTAGTCTGTATATGTTGATGAAAAGTAAACACAACATTTCCCTTTAATAACAAGAAAAAGATTCGACAAAAATCTGTAATTCTTTTATTACGTCGGATGATTATTCCTTACAAAAACAAATGTGTGCCAACTTAAATGGATCTTCGGTTAAACAATCAGCCGGACTAAATATCAATTTACAGCTTTCTTTCCGATCACGTGTGGAAGCGAACAATTTGTAAAGCCATGACTATGGCATGCCGGTACAATATATCCTGTACAGAGTCATACATATTGCTTTGTTCTTTGTCAGATTGCCCGTCACTTTATGTTTGATTATATTTACTTAGTTCGCAGGTGGTAAATTGCAGCGTCTGTCGAATTATTTACGTAGTTTGTACTCAACCTGCCGTTCAGCAATTCACATTGATTCCGAGATGAAACGTATTTTGTGACATATAGGCTATATAAATCGCCATATCTATCAAGCTTTATGTGTTAGTTTCATCACAAATTGGACAGTTGGACGGGCTCATTTTTTGTACAGCTCCCTGTGCAGGGGAAGCTCTCGGCGCTCCTTTGGGAGTCGTTGACATGTTAGCATCTGCATTAAATAAACGTAAAAAAGAACAATCTAAGGCACTTGGAGGAAAGTAATCTGAACGTGACAGCTAGACGAAGTTGGAGGAAAAAAGTCTTTGATTCCAGTTGAGCACCCGGCAAAGCAAGTATAGGCAGAGGTGAGTATACCGTCATGAGTTACAGGACTTCGGATTTTTTCCGTGGATCATGTGATGTTTGACTTATTGTCACGGGTGACGGGTTAAGGTGCTGAACAGGGACACGTCACCTGGACAACCCCCTCCTCATCCCCATTTTGGTAGGAGCTGGCTACACTTGATATCCGGGAAGCCAGGGAATACAGAACAAGCTTGTCTTCCTCGATCACCTTGGTTTTATCAGAGAATTTTCAAAACACTGCATTTTTTCTGAGCCATTTTAGAACCACTGGTCATGTAGACCTAATCACTTTTAAATTCCTGAATAAAGTTTAGCTCAATTTCCACTAACAATCACCAGGAGAGGGTGCCCACATCATGTAGGCTATGTTGCTGTTGCGTCATTGCGAAAACGAAAATTACCGACAGTCATTGTTACTTAATGTTTTGAACTTTTCTTTTTCTTAATTATTGTAATGGAGTTACGTCACCTTTTGAATTTCATCTCATCTCATAAACAGGTCTCCGTGTGATCTCTGTGTACGCTGAGAATAGAATTTTTTAATTATACAAAGGATAAAACTGTTCTAAATATTTAAAATGTAACATTTAATTTAAAAAAACTAGGCCTATGTGAATAATTGAAAATGGCAACATGTTCAAAGGGCAGTATAAGTATGCAACTTTTTTTTTATTCCTAAAGCTTGACTAAAAAAAAAATGACGTAGCAATTTTAGAAGACTGCGCGATTCCATGGAACACTAACGGGACGAGAATGGGACTTAAAGACCGTAGCATTGACGTTACCTTCTATTTGAAAACCGGCCCCGACGTCATGTTAGAGGACAAACAATAAATGTAATGTGTAGGGGCCTACTATAGTTAGCTACCGGCTTACCTCAGGGGCACTTCGATTTCTGCAGTCCTGTGACGTCATACGATGTTCTACATCACATCTTAATCAAGTAAATGGTAACGTTTTGTTTAGGGTAAGCCTACGCAAAATTTCCATACCTTTGAAAACATAAATGATAGGAATTTCAAAATAGGTAGCTGGGTAACTTTAACCAGGGAGCTGTGAAAGAGGGAGAAACATCGACCAAATCTGTAAGACAATACGTACTTGAGAATAGTATATAAATCCTTGTTAGGTATCCAAACTTGATTGGCAGGTCTCTTTGTTCTTGTTGTTTAGCCACTGTTGACTTTCCTTCGTAATGGTGATCTTTTTTTCAAAGACCAGTAACCCTAAAACAAAAACCATTGTCAAGATAATGCTTCAAAGATCATGCTGCGCAGCCGATAAATGTGAAACGTTCTCACCGTTTTAGATCAAAACGACTGTTTATAGGCCTATGTATACTCTTTAAGTTTCACAATTTCATTATTACTAGATTATTAGAATATCTTCATTAAGTAAGGAATATACGGTACCTTTTTGGTCAGGGCGTGATTTAAAACGATTCAGGATTGTTCCTGAAAATAGCGGAAAATGTTTGTATGTTCAAAAAGTAGCACGAAGATACACTGTACACTTTGCAAAAGCACCTGGCGGCACGCGTAATATTTTTCCCCAGGACGAATGGTGGCAATTTCATTTTTTTTTTACCTTAACTCTAACCTTGATCCTAACCTGAGCATTACTTTTCATTTTTCATGATTTCAATGGAAATTTCCGAAAATCGCCCCCTCCCATTCGACCTGGAAAAAATTCCGCTGGCAGCACAAGATGAAATAAATTTACTCTCCTTGACGACTTGCAATGTTATACCAATGAGTGAAATCATCTTATGACCCTCTCAGATGTAGCAGACGACAAGAACAATTGCCTTCAATACCTAATCCAAGTTTTGCAGCAGTTGGAGAACCAGACAATGCCAAGCTTAAGCGTGGGAAAAACATCTAGTTTAAAAAAGGAATAAGCGCTGTTTCTCTATCTGTTACAGAAACGAGATTCTCAAAGAAAGAAAAACCTCTGTAGCCTGTGAACAATTTGTTTATCCAAACGTTCAACACCCATGACTGTTTAATGCGTACTACTTGTGGGAAGCCAAATTATTGCCAGACTAAAGTGGTAAGATTGAATGATGGAATGTCTTGTTGTCCCTTCGGGGGGGGGGGGGTAGCTCCTTGGAAGCAGATTCAGAAGAACTCCTTCGGGGCTAACGTTTGGTTTCGCCCTTCGACTCGTCGCCAGAGAGTGGGAGGGGGGAGGGGGACTTTGGAAAAAGTTTGAAGACATAATGATGAAAGATTACCTGTTTGTGACATGTCAGCATGTTGATGTAATGAACACAAAAATATTCCCCTAAGAGAAATTTAGGGGCCAAGAACCGGGAAAGTGAATGGATGTTTGTTTGCCAAAGAGTGGGTTTGGTTATTAGTGTATAGACATTGAAGAGCATCATCACAAAGAAAAAGACGGGACGACTCACTTGATTCTTCCATGCTATCAAACAGTTGTCCGCTTATTAAAAATGGAATAATTGAATAATTTAAATAGCACAATCTGCGCTAAAATTTAACAATATTTGCCGCTAATACTGCCGAAAATGTTATTTCTTAAAAAAATCATTTATCATCGGCAGTTTCCCTGACAAAATAGAAATTTTTATCTCTACTCAAAGGGCTAGTGTTTCTTATCGCAGTGCAGAAACATCCTCTAACAACGAACGTACATATTTAACTGTTTTCTAGTCTTGCAAAGATATTTATATATCATGACCATAGGAGTAGGAAGCGGGGCTGGGGGGTTGCAACCCCCAACCAAATAGTTTTTGTGAAAATTATTGCAACTTCCTGAGAATTTTTCGGGCACCTACTGAAAGAAAATAATGGAATGATGTAGCTAAAGGTAATCAATAGTTTAAAAAACTTCATTAAAATAAAGTTCTGATTTGAATTGCACCAGCACCTATACATTCGGTTTTAATTCACCAGTGTTTTTTGAATGGTACTTATAATATCATTATCAGTGGTGTATTTAGGGGGCCACTAGACCATGCCCCCTCACTGATGCCGATCTGTAAAACAATTAAATGTTTTAACACAAATTTCACTTCCAAGTTAGCATATGCGGCACCAGACTGCGTGTAAGGATACCTAATTTTTCAAAAATTTCAAAGGGAAGGGTCACACTCCGTTCCCTTACAACCCTCCCCCACGCCGGCGATCGCACAACAAGATGCATGCACTCACCCCCATGAGAGAAATCCTGGCCACGCCACTGATTATTATCATTATTATTGTAACGACATCCCCAAATATTATAATCAATACGGAAGGGTAGTAACATGGCAAATGATTGTATGTTATTGGCATGCAGGGTGATAACCTATGCATACCTATGTAATATGTACATTAACATGTTGAGCGTGCGTGGAGCGGACGGAAATTTTTGGTTGTATTTTTCGGGCAAGTCGGTAAAGCCCCCCCCCCCCCCCCATTAACTTGGTCTCCTACGCCCATGATCATGACACACCCAAATTTACATCGGGTTTATATACATGTGTATACCAGGGCCGTAACGCTCGAGTCCGGATTCCGACTCGAGTCCCTTTTTTACCGGACTCGGAATTTGACCGGAATGGGAGGCCACGGTATTCAATGGGCTGCAGCTGGACTTGGACTCGGAGCTGATTCCAGTCGAGTTACAAAACTGAAAGTGACATAATTAAGGCTACATTTTTATTTGCGCACAGTTTAATACATGAATGGTCACACACAGTCAACTTAATTACAGAGTTGGGAAAACTGTATGAAACTGACCCCTGAAATGACCCTTTCAATCAAATGTACTTGAAAATGGTTTTAAAAGTATTTACATGCTATTTTAAATTGTCGAATGGCCGGAATCAGAATTGGTCTTGAGTTGGTAACACTGGAATCAGAATAGGCTCGGAATCGGGTTAGCTGGACTCGGTTACAGCCCTGGTGTATAATGTCTTAAATTTCGAGGCGACACAGCTAACAGGTTCGTACGACTGGTTTATCAGACAGCTATTTTTAGGGACACGATGCGTTCCATCACGGCGTCATTCATTTAAAGGGAAAATGTAGTGACCCCAATTTGAATAAGTGTACCCCGGTATCCTGTTTCGCGAATGGCTCATTTTAATCATCTGACTTATTTGTTATCAAATTGTTAAATTTATGCATAATAGCTCTTTATGTTATCTTAAATATGCAGTGTATATATTTGTAAACATCATTTAAATAGTGAAATAAGGGTTTTGAAATTGGCTTTTTAAAAACGAATTTGGAGTGATTGCTTATTCCCTTTGAGTTGTAGTTAGCGAACTCGTTTATTTCAAGGTAAATATGCAAAAACCTAGTTTTGAGAAACGAAGAAGATACTCTGCATGACTTAAACAAGTCACAAACAAACATATATTTCCATATGGATTAGGGTACCAGGATATATTTACATGTCAAAATTTTGTGACTGTTTTCGCCCTTAAAAAGGAACGGCTTCTTCAATTAATTTTTTCTATCATAGTAGGCGTCATCGGGTGCGTGGGTCACCGGGATGCGACCGGACCTCGTTTTCTTGCTGAGATATATAAGTTGTTAAATATTCCTTCACTCTTCGATGACTGCTTACAGTGACCACTCTTTTATCGAGTGGAAATCGACTGAAATTCCACTCTGCTCGTAGTAGTTATAAACTCTAAATGAGTAAAAATACCACTCAATGGAAAGTCGAATGTCACTCAAAACAGAGAGTGGTCACTGTAGTCAATCGTTTTGGTAAACTTTTCACTCTTTTACATTTTGAGAGTTCCTAGCATTTTAATTATCTTACTGTTTATTTTGGAACGACCCATCCCTTTAATATCTTGTGATAATGATCAAGTTAATACTATCTGTGTAAGGGATAATCCATTTTTTTTTTTTCATTTTCACAAGGGTACAAAACCTATAGGTTATACGTTGTGGGGAGGGGTCAAAACTTTACTTTTTTATCATGATGAATAATAGACGACCACTTACTGGGTCATTTCTTTCATTGTAATAGGTCGATGGAATCTTGAACCGTTCTTTAACGTAGATCCACAAAGGCGAAGATGTGCAGACATCCCTCGACTTCATTCAGTGCAAGATTTACGCGACACTGCAGTCGGCAGCTCCGCACGTCACTGATTCTCCGTCTGAACAAGTTGACATTGTTTGGCTAGTACCTCATAATGCATCCGTCCGTTTCGTGGTCATTTAAAAAACGACAAATCAAAGTTTATTGAGAAACAGATTTGTTTTGCAGCCCTTCAGAGTTAATATTTAAACGTAATTTGTGAAAAAGATACAGGACATAGTTTTACATCAGTAGGGAACGATATTTGCTCTCCGACATCACCTAACAGTTTAACTTTGAATGTCTGCATTGATGTCGATTTGTTTTGAAAAAAAAAAATCACAAAAGACAGCGTTAGATTGGATCGTGAATCATCATAAGGGAAAGTGATGTTTGCCAATAAGCCCTGCTTGAAAATGGAACCACTTTTCGGTGACGAAACAAATGAATTGCAAATTATTGATGTCTTCCATTGAGCGTAGGGTTACAAAGAAATGGAAATTCCTTCAAGGTGATGGCGTCTGAAATCGTTTTGGGAGCGGTTTTGACTATTTCTATCCATAGTTGTCCGCCATGAAGTAAAGCCTGAATGACCAGCTCGGTAGGCAGGGAGAGGAATGGCATAAAAGCAAACAGAGGACAGCGTATCACGGCAATCCCTCGACTCATTGCCAGAAACGTCGTACCAAAAAGAAAATGTTTAATTTCCTCTGGCAACAGCATTCAAGAATACAATCTAAACGACGATACGATAATTTGGGAGCCCCACGGTTGATGACGACCTGAAGAGCAAGCAATACATTCTTCCTACCAGAGTGGTACAAGACATTTTTCCAAGTTTTAGTTTGGCAATGTATTTACTTAAGCACTTTGCATGATTTCACTGGATAAATTTAGCTTTCTTGTTATCTAACTTCTTTGACATTATTTACATGTTTTGAGGCTTTAATTATACAGTTTTATGCAGAAAACAGAAATAGCTAAATAGCCAGATAGCCCACCTACAGACAGGGAGGAAATTATGAAAATTCAGTGTGGGTTTCCATACTGTTCTTCGGGTACCAACCATACACTTTTAAAAATTTCTGTAAACTACAGAAATATTGAAAAAATTCACATTTTTTTCTGTACTTTTTTCTCTTAGTGTTTCATTATTTTTTTGTCCTGTGCTCATACAGAATTTATTTCCATTTTGAATAATGAACATACTTTCTTTTGTAAAGTTAGACTCGCATTGTATTATATAATACATAAAGGTAACGTATTTGTGATATGTAACTTTACTTCGGCCGGTTGTGCAATACCAAGATTTTATTGTTTCCTATCGTTTTCTCCTTCTAATACTGTTGCATTGAGTTGGTTTTGTCTTGGCTTTGTTTGGTTTGTTTGTTTGTCTATCTCTTTTGTAATTAACTACTGAACAACTAAACAAGTTTGTAATGTTTTTAATAATTCAAAAACCTTTCATTAAACTATTTAAATTGACTTTGGTAAACATGAAACTTGGCAGTGGACAAAAGGGTGAAATAAAGAGGTCAATTTCTTGTGATGTGACTTAATATTTTACGTGAGGAGGTAGATTCTGCAGTTTGCTCATCGAATTTTACTCCTTCTGTAATAACATGTCTAACTGATACTCCTCCATGAAATTGTCGCCCTTTACTAAGTGTCCTCCTAACACAGGACGGGTACAGATTCGGCACAATATTGAGACTTACAAAGTAAGCAGAGGCGAAAGGGAGGAATGATTTTTGGAGAAAGATGAGGGAACGGGGCATGCTGACGAGAGGAAGAGGGGCACTCCTCCCTGTCTTCTATTATGCTAATATTCTTACTTGACATAATCAAGTCTGGTAACTGTAACAATAAACCATACATAATTCTTTTTGTTACCTCTGGGTAAATGGGTTGAAATAGTATAACGTGTGAAATGACCCTCTTGCTCGATGTTCTAAATGATCCTAATTCTTCTCTGAAGTAAACTTTTCTTGCACTAAGCTCTCCTTTCAATCTCAACCTGTCTTGCCTTGTATGTAATGTTATTTAATAATTTAAATGCTACCTCTTTGCACAGCCAGTCTGCTGTGCAATGGCCGTCTACATTTCACTGATCTGCGCATCACATCGACCAATCAGATCGGCTGATGTGCATTTAGAGTTGAGGTTTGAATTAGCCCTCCTTTACTATTAGGGACCTTATGCTGCTGTTGTATTTTAGGGTGGATGAGAATGCTCTTTAAGAGTCTTGCTAGAGTGCTGGAAATATACGAAGGTAAGGTGTGTGCTGGAAAACATATATTTGAATAAATCAGTCTGCTATTAAGAATGCTCAATTATTAAATGTAGGATGTAGGCCTAAGTCTCTAAAAAACACATCAATGCATTCACTTTGTTTTTTTTTTTTCTTATTACAATATGGAGATCTGAATACTGAGAAGTTGGTTACAATAAGTTTAATGTCCCCTCGGGGGACATAACTCCTTTGAGAGGTAATCTTGCTTGGTTTCTGAACCTCGACTTCAGATGTTGGCAATTCAGAAAAAGTATTATTTCTGATTACATTTTGTAAAATAATATATCGATTGGAAATGTCATGTCTGTTTCTTCAAGATGTCTGTGTATCAAAATGCAATCTTTTCATTAATCATGAATTATTTTGTATTAACAACAACAAAAGGATCCAGATCATGAAACACAAATGTGCTTTGTAAATGTTGGCAGTTTCACACTTGAACTTGAAGAGGATAATTAATGATTAGTGATGTAAATATCCCATTACTTCTGTGACTCCATTTATCATTTTAAAAGTTCTTTTTAATTTTCTTTCCTTCCTTATATGAAAATGCATTATAGATTGTTGAAAGTCCATACATATATTTACCTATTTGCCACATTTTGATTCAATCCCATAACTCCCACTATACACCATAAAAGGTCATATTTTATATGTTTAACAGGTTTTTAAACTGAGAACACTTTTTCAAAAATCTACCCGGATTCTTTACTTCTTATAACTATCCAATTATTCTTTATATTTTGCAACTAAAGAAAATGAAAAAAAAAGAAATCAGGGCTTTGGTAAAGGGAACAGTATCGTATAAAGACACACAGGAACTTCTCATCCTTATGCAAAAAATCGCTTCTTCATATCTTATTTGGTTGCCGAGATATTCCTGCTATCATAATTCAAAAGGATGCCCGCCATTTCTCACTTGTAGCAAGTCTATTATGATGTCACAGGCTCACTTCCTCTCACCACATGTTAAAGTTTGCTCTATATGTTATTTCCACTCATTTTGAAGGTCCAAGTACCATTCCACAAATGATTTCAGGAACACATACACCAAGTAATACAATAACATAATCTGATACCAACAAGCATATTTTACTCTTGCATTGAGCATAAAAGAAAACAAAATACAAAGTAAAAATTTAAAAGATCTGAGATACACAGTGAACCTCAAGTCAAAACAGACTTGCCACAGGTCAATATTTTGCAAAATGGCAGCTGCCTTCACAACCAAACATGATTTTTTGCATTGGGCTATGAATTTTGCTCTCCTCTTGTATAAGTTAATGGAGAGGTATCATTATCATCTCGTCTACAAAAAATATCAAAATGATATATCACTGAGTTTTCATTAAATGCACATTAAAACTCCCGTATAACATCAATAAATGATATGAATGCAGAGTTTTCATTTTCTTGTTCATTTTATCCAGTTTTGATAGTAATTACCAAAAGAACATTTCAAGCTGTACTCACAGAGTACAAATAATTAAATCACTCAATCTTTACATTCTTTTTACATTTAAATTTTTAAAAAAATGAATCAAAAACAACATCAAATCGTCTCTTAATGTACTTTCTGTAATCCCTGAATGCCAAACATTCTTGCACAGTTAAACTCCCACCAATTTTTCTTCCATGCTATGAATAAAAGACTGGTAAAATCTGAGATCATGCTAAAAACTTAAGAGAATTACCTGCAAAAATTCTGGCATTAACTTTTATATACACTGCAGTAACAGCCGCATACAGCCTTTTGTTGATCCTTGTTTAGGCTGTAAGCTAATTCCCCAACCTCCTTCCTCCCACTTCACACCAAAGATGGTAACAAGTCAATTTTTGCAAGTCCAAGCAAGTCAAAAGTCAGTGGGTTCAGTAACAAGTCAAGTCAAGTCACAACTCATCACAAAGCAAGTCACAAATTTAAACAGGTCAAGTCACAAGTCATTTATTTGGTTTCAGCTCAAATCCAATATGAAGCCTTTTGTCCAAGTTTTTAAGGGGACTGATAGTAATTTCACTAACGTTTTCAGTGATAATGATTCAAGTTATCTCAGTGCTTGTATAACAGTGTGTTTCAGATAGTACATAAACAATTTTGAGATTTAACTTCTAACAAGATCAGGGTATAAAGCTGTTCAATTTTAGATACAACACCCACAAAATAATGAAACAACCAGTTACCTCTAAAATGTAAGAGTGGCAGTTTTGTCCAGCTGTTTACAGGCAATCCATTTGTCAACTTACATCTGCCTCAAGTTTGCATTCTAAACTTTATGGAAGACAAAAAGTTCACAATTTTAATAAAAATTGCAAAAAAATGTGCTTTCTTTGGCAACTGTATCTGGGTCTTCTATGACAGTAGCTCCACACAATGACCAACTTTGGTGGGTTACCCAACTCTACTTCAGAGTCGCCACTCAGGGACTCAAGTGCTGGGAGTCAATGACTCCAAGTTACTAGGAATCACAACTCCAGGTGACTATGCCCTACTGTCCAAAATATGCACAAAAACCTTATTTGGGCTTGAATTTATGTGTTCTGTCACAGTGTTTTAAGGCTCTTGCTCTTTTTTACACGAATTTTCTCTTCAGTAGACCACACAGTCTACAAATCTCCATCACCGCAGCCTTTGACACACCTGTAGTTTAGGCCTAATAAAAGCATGCGCCTAACCAGCAAACCCTCTTGTTATGTGGGTGAAGTGGTAAAATAGTTTACCACTGCCCACCCAGACAAAGCTGGACCACTTAAAGAGCAGTGGTAAATACCTTTAGCACCAATTACCATTGACAAATAATGTGAAATTTCAATGTAACTCCATAAGATGGTCACTAACCTCTTCAATTAACCACCCTGGACTGATCTTCTGGGAATTCTGCCCTAAAAAGGGTCAAGATGAAATTGCTCCTAAACATGAGGATTCAGCCTGCCCCCCCCCCCCCCCCATCAAACTTGGAAAATCCTAGTTATCTGCCTGAAAGGCTAATAATGACAGTTAATAGCTGTGCAGAATATGTTCCATTTATGACATCACTGTACGAGATGTGACTCCTTCCACAGTCGCAACTTAAAAGGGCTCTGAATACCCGACTCCAAATATGTCAGAGTCTCCCAAAGCTGAGTCCAAGGCCATGAACTAGTATGAAGAGATACCTTGAATTGATTTGGGAGTTCTTAACAAGAGTAGGCCTATAGCATGGACGTGAGATGTGATTCAAATGAAAGTACCACCTGAATCACGAATACTTCAAACATTTGAAATAGGCGTTAGTATATTTGCCATGTTATCCTTCTTGCTATCTGTTATCCTTCTTGCTAAGAAGAATAATTTTACTTTAAAAACCAAATTACAGCAATTAAACTAACAAGAAAATAACACAAAACTGCCGCCTAGATTGTCTTGGGCAAAACTTTCATTCAATGCTTTGTACGAAAAGTCAACATTTGCTTTATTTTAATACAAAAATTCTCGACTTTGGTGAATAATAGTCTTTGAGCCACTCTGAGCCCACTCTGTTGTGATCGACTCAAAGCCCTCCACCAGAATTGTTGACTGTTACCTACATTTCACACTCATTTGAGTTGCCAAAATATTACAGAATGTGAAGATGCATTACAGAGTATTCACTCAGAATTTACTTCATCTTTCTGTTATTTGTAACATCAAAATATTTGTAAAGTGATTGACTCATGGTAACACCAATGCACTTGAAAATGAAATGCTCCACTCTTTGAGCCATAGTAGTAGCTGTGTTTCGTGTGGCACACAAATGTTCTGCCACTGAATAAGGGTGCTTTTTACAACTTATCCCAGCAAGAATCCAAGAGTTGAAAAGGAATTCTGATCTAACATTTATTAGGACTCAATGCCGTGATTGATGCAATGCACCATGGCATTCTTTTTAAGTTTAAAAGTAGTCGGGTAGATATAGGGTTTGACCCTAAAAAAATTCCTACAAGTGAGTTTTATGCAGTTTGGTATTAGTTGAGGTGTATAATGTACCCAGGAAAAAATCCACCAAAATCCACCCATGGAAAGGGCCGAAATTAGGTCAAATCCAAAATGGCGGCTTTTTAAACCCTTTTTCCTACTTAATGTCAAAAAGGTGTATGTAATGTGGGTTTTATTGGCAATTTTATGCGTAAAAATGTTTCTGTGACTATCTCCGACTAAATGTTTCAAGTTCCCTTGCAAAAATACAATGATGACGTCACAATGACGTCGATAAAAACTTTCCATTGAAGGTTTGAATGCCTTCGTACAATGGTTTTATTATAAAAACTGCAGAAAAGAGACGTGTAACTTGCGTACTTTAAAGGGTTTATGTAAAATTGAATGATCCTTGTGAATTTTTTAGCGCTGAAGGTTAGAGTGTTCAGAAGTTAAAGCCCTCAGAAAAGTATTGCGCAATACCATGTTCTCAGGAAGAAAGTTGCAAGCGCCATTTCGTCATATTTTGAAAGCTGATATCTTTTCACAGGAATTAGATCGATGGCTGAAAATTTGTATGTGGTATGATGTATAGCTATATAAAAAGAATTTGATGTCAAAGCGACATTACTTATCTCATTTTTGAAAACCTGGGCACTTGAAAACGTTATTTTTTACTTCTAAATGTAATTTTTTTTAAATTTTATGAATTTGCAGGTCTTTTATTATTTGTTAGATGGCCCTCATAATTTATATAACTTTAACATTATTCCAGGTCTATAAGCGAGAGAAAGCATAGCCATTTAATGCCTTTAATTATTAAGTGCTGAGGTCCAAAACTGGTTGCCTTAAAATGTTTCAGCAAAGGGACATGGGAAGGGCAAAAAACGACTAAAACTGTCCTGAACGTGACCTTTAAAGTTAACCTATTCCTTATGGAACCCAAGTATTTCAATTATTAAAGTAAAAATTTTAGTAGTTTTTTTTTCGTATTTGAAATTCTCTTATGACGTTCCGATATCAAACTTTTTGTTCAGATCTTAGTATTCCAACTTGAAATGCAATATAAAAGAGTATAAGTTTCATATTTTTAACTGTTTTAGTCTAAATATTAACTTTTAATCCCTTAAAGTCCACTCGTAGTGTTATTATTTTTTTAGGCCATAACTGTTTCTTAAATCTCATTCTCATGACTATTTGACTGATAATTTTTAGAGTCATTATTTAGACTTTTCATTCGATTAAAGTGACATTTTTATCAGCAAAATGTTCACTTAAAAATCACAATTATGACTTGTCAAGGCACTTTCTACCATTTAAAGCTAAAACTTCCGCTTTACATTTCCAAACAAAAAGGTGAGTCAAACTAATAAAATAAAAATGGTAATTAAAAAGTCAAAATTATGTAACTGAAACTTATTATTTCATTTTAAAGTCAACATTATGAGGTCAGAAGTCCTTATAATGGGAATAAAAGAGGCAAATACATGTGACCCTAATAGTCAAAATAATGAAATTAAAAGTCAAGACAATATGATTTAGGACAAAAGTTTGACTTTTTCAAGTCAAATTGATAACAGTAAGGGTGAGATTTTAGGTCACATTCTGTACTCCAAAAGTAAAAGTATGACATTATTGGTCAACTTTATGAGATTTTAGATTAAAATAATGACAATCAAGGTTACACGTTGGAATTTGAAAGTAAAAATTGTAAGATAACTGTCAAGATATTGAGGTTGTAAGTCAAAATTGTGAACATTATAGGCAAAGTTATGACATTAGAAGTTAAAAATGTTTTTAAAGGCATTACTTGACCCCCTAAAAATCCATTTTACGACAGTTTGATTTTTTTGTTCCCTTCCCATATACCTATGCTACCTATATTGATACCTATGTTGAACTCCAGCTACTTAATAATCGCTGGAAATGTTGTAAGGTGAATGATCTTCCCCATGCTTACAGGCCTATATAAACCTACAGTAGCAATAGGTGGCTATATTACGAAGGTCCTCTGACATTTGGTCAAGGGCCATGGAACGGATCGGAAATTTAGAAAAACATATTTTAGGAGTGAAACATTACAACTTCAAAGACCCGTATATTCACACTTGAGTGAATTATTGCAGGTTTGACTCAAAATTCTGTTAATATAGTAGTAAATCTCTTCACATTTGAATTTTCAGTTATGTATCTTATTCCTATAAAATGATATCATCCTGCAAAATTACTAAATACTTCACAGACAGCTTTCATAATGAAAGTGAATGTGCCATACTTTTCTGAGGACTATACTCCTTGAAGGACCTAGGCTTGAAAAGTATGTCACTGCTATCATCCAGTTGTATAAACATTGTGGACCTGTGTTTATATCAAAGACTGTGGCTGCAGTGTATTCATGTGTGATGCTGGCCTTGTACGTCACGGGCGTGTTATAGAATTTGGACCTCATTTGACAGTAAATGGCCTGATAATCATATTTTAGGGACCTGCAACTGATGTGCCCCCTTTTTATCCAATCTGATTCTACATGATAATAGCTCCAGTTCGATGGCAAACACTATAGCTTATACTTAAAATCTTATCTGTGAGTTATCTCGTGGTTAAAAATCCAAAATTGCCAAACTGCAGAGCATCCAGCATATTCTGAAACTGGACATTTATAAGTGTCATTTTCATTAAAACGTTTGCACTAGTTGATACCCTACTTCACGTTTCTGATTTAACTTTGGCAAGTTTCACCGAATTAAATGAGCCATCGTTTGGTCACTTGCACTTACTTGCCCTCCGTCCGTTCCTGCTTAAAGAAATACAGTTTACAGGAGCAATGTGCCAAAATACTTCCCCCATTTCTGCTTGCCGACCACGACCATTAAGTGTACAAACCCATTAAATGTGTTGATGACTATCCCTGACTAAAAGCAGCTTTACTCGGGTGTCACGTGACCAGATCACCAATAGGTGTCTGTCTACAATAAGCTGTAACGCCGAGACGTACACGTAATGTGTCCTGTCTCTTTCCCACACTTTTGAAATCCTGGCAGCGGCGCTGTTAGTTGTGGCATACCACGTAAATATGACTGTACTAAGTTCGTCCTCAAATGCTGCTTTTCTTGTGTTTAAACAAATAAGTCGTAAGCAAAACCCAGTGCTTTTTAGGTCCAGTTTAATACCAAAACCAATTCCTATCATGCATTACCTGCTAAAAGTTTTATCCTACTTACCTTGCCACCTAAATGCCAAAACAAGAAGACTAAGTTTACTTTAAATATTTTCTGTAGGGAAGGCAATGGGCCACAGGTCAGCTGTACTACTGCTTTAAAATTCAAATGTAACAACATTTTATCAATCGAACATGAGTGGAACAAATTTCCTGTGATCAGCAAGCTGTGCAACTTGAATAGATCTGCGTATTAATATGTCCACCATGACATCAGCAATTTTGCATATGATTCATTATAATCAATTTCCTTGAACACATTTTGATAGACTTTTGATATAATTGGAAAGGGCTTCAATGAATAAACCCTTAAGGACATAGAGTTTGCCAAGGTTTCGTCAGCAGTGACACTAATTTATTCGGGACTCAAGACGTTTATTTGACTGTCAATGTGTTGCTCTCATGTCCAACCCTGCCAAAACTGATTGAAATCCTTGCTACATAAATTGGGAGGGTGGGGGCTGGGTGGGTACATTTTGTCTTAAATCCACCCAAGTAGGTACAAGGCTACCTCAGTAACGTACAGTGTGAAAGGAGCAAAGAGCGAATCCACCACTATAGCAATTGCACATATAGAGTATGTGTTGAGATGACACACTCAAATATTTCACTACTCTAAGAAAAATACCGTATAACTTCACGAGCTTAATTCAGGGCCGCTCGGGAGGGGGGACTGAAGCCCCACATAATTTTCAGTTTAAAGATGTTTTCTCTGAAAATGTCCAAAATAGCAGCCTACCCTTAAAAAATGTCAAAATTCAGGAGTGAATTGTCCAGCCACCAATCTTAGAAACTCTTGATGGCAGGTACTGCAACTGTAGACCTTAACTGTTAAATGTGACTGCATTGTGTAGGTTATACACTGCTAATTTGATTATAAAAGGGTGAGACCAAAGCGATGAGCAGCTTAACCTGTAGGCTAAAGAGTATCTTTTAATAAAGCTTTGCTGCACTTAACATGACTGCTTTGCCCATTAATTGCACATGCGATAGCCTATTGTTAGAGCCTAGGGTGAACTCTATGGGGACAGGCTCATAACTTATACACCACAAACATCGATGCTACCACTTGAACTGACTAGTGACTTATTTCAATGGAAAAGCACAGCTTCATGACAATCGTGTGAAAATGGGAACCTCCGAATATCCAACAATTAACAACCCTAAATCAGGTTACTAAGCAGTCACTGCCGTGTTGGATTGAACATTACATAGTTCTGGTTGTAACGTTCTTGAAAACAGACATGGACAAACAAGGGGTGGTACCAGATGGGAGCAGGGGGCATGGCCCCATCGGGCATCGGGAAAGGCTAACTTCGAGGAACTTTCCCAATTTTGTCAGGGAGCCTTTATAGGTACGATAAAATATGTAATCCCGAAGACGTCCAGCCCCCCCCCCCCCCCGACAACTTACCTGCTGTACATGAGAGGAATCTCATGTACAACAGGTTGTACGATAGTCCCCCCCCCCCCAATTTTTCAGATTTTCATTCCTGAAACCCCAAACTTTCAAATTCTTTCAAAAGAAACCAAATATTTTGGGCTCGCTTCGGGAGCCAAAATTTTGCTTTCAATACCCTCCCGGCAACCCATCGCCCTTTTCAAGTCTTTAGACAGCCCCTCCCGCCAAAGAGCTTAGGCCCCTCTAGAGCCAATCCTGGGGCCATGCACCCCTGAACAAACCTGTTGAAGGACCAAACCACAATTTGTTTTTCTCTGCAGTGCGCTCTGCCACTTGCTAGCTTACTACATTGTAAAAAGGCTTAAGTAAAAATACTACCCCTGGAAACCTAAATGCAAGAAATCAAGAAGACTTTTTCATTTTGCATGAATTCTAGTAGTAGGCAAAGAACAGTCGTTTTGGGTGGTTTTGGGGACTTAAGTGTAAGATCATGGATGAATTATGAAAGCTTCAGGTCTACAGTAGTACTGTTGGTCAATTTAATCATAAAAACATCATGCCAAACAAAATTTGATTACAGCAAAACTTCCTGTAATCAGCAAAAAGTGTTATTTTAGGTGCATTTACCGTTACAATGACGTAAAAACGGCCATTTTGGAAATGACCTATTTAAATAAATATCTCGTGAACCGATTTTGGTGGATTTTTGATATGTTGTTTCCCACACCCAAATCTACCAAAAACCACTGAAATCTCACTTGTAGGAATTTTTTTGGGGTTAAGGTATATTTTGTCACAAATCTACCCGACTAAAGGACAATCAACGAGCTGACACTTGCTTTGGTAACAAGTCATTTTTTGCAAGTCCAAGTTAAGTCACAAGTCATTTTTCACAAGTCAAAGTCAAGTCACAAGTTACTGCTAGAAATTGCGAGTCAAGTCACAAGTCATAAAAATAGCGACTTGAGTCCAACTCGACACGACAACTCAGCTTCCCACCTACCAGTAAAATGTTGGTATTGACAGCAATCTGCAGTGGCCAAACTAGTATGAAAGTCCTTTGTTTGTCAAAAACTTAGGACTTGACACTTCATAAGAGTCACATGTTGCATCATGTGAAAATTTGCAGGTTTCGGCAAATAACTTATCAAATACTAATCAAAGAATTCTCTCAGTGAGAACCTTATTTCTTAAAAACAAAGTTATGCATGGTCTTATTTTTGAGTTGCCTGTTATATTACTCCATTTATAAATTTCCTGGTTTTAAAAATACCAAAATGCACAAACCTCCTCTAGCCCTGACAAGACTATTTTTTTGGTTACCACAGGCTGGCTAGACTTTTTTCAAGAAAAAACTTCATCAAGAGACAACTACTTAGGCTTTACCACTAGATCCATATTTTCTTTTTTTTTTTTGGGGGGGGGGGGGAGGGGGAATGCTTTTATTTCAATTGGCTTTGAGGATACACCTGTATTCAAATTAGTCTTAATGCCTGTTCATAGTGAACAATGTATCACTGCTATACAATATCAATAAAGTCTTCATGGCTGCACCCATGACTTGTACAGTTTATGTTTCATTGCGGCAATAATGTTCATATTATAAATGTCGAAGTATGAACGGCCTTTACATTCTCACTCACCCATGACCTACTGTATATTGATAGATACACCTACATGTTAAAATAATGTTAACAGCTTTTTAATGAATATAAGTGTCCACTTATAAATGTCATACACGTCTGATTCAGACTAAAAGTTTATAATTTATGCAAGGCATGGATCACGTCTTCCAAAATCTAGCTTAACAGGGCTGTACCTTAACTTTAAGAAAACTTGCCCAGTCAGGCAAGTAATTTCTAAAATTTACTTGCCTTAACAATTATTTTCTTTACTTAAATGATGGGAAATAAACTGTGATTTTTTTTTCTAAGACTTCTAGATTCTAGCTGAGTGCCGATTGAAATACATTTAGAGGCAACTTCAAGTGTACTTTAAAGTGTACCTAAAGTCTGGAAATTCAAAAATATATATTACAGAGCATGAAAACTGAATTCCAATGGTCCAATTCCCATCTTCACACGACTTTCTTAAGCTGAGATATAAAATGTTGAAGTTTATTCACTCGATTTAAAAAGGTAGATTGCGCAATAATTTGTGATGTCATTGTTGTACTACTCAAATTACAATCTTTGTATTTCTTTGTTTTTCTGAAAGCCACCGCACCTTGTGCCAAAATGTGATCGCGTTCTTACTGCTTTGGGGTGACTTGACTATATAAGCCCTCTCTGTACAGCATGTCATGCGAGAAAACAGGACGCGGTCAAGGTCATATAAACATTTTTTATTTTAAAAGAAAACAAAGCATTTAATGTGAGTTGTACAACAAGAATGTCAAAAATTATTGCGCAATGAACTGTTTGGATTTAAGTGAATAAATTTTAACATTTAATATCTCAGCAATGGAATAAGCTATGACAATGGAAGTTGGACCAATAAGATTAATTTTGTAACATCTAAAATATATATTTTTGAATTTCTAGACTTTAGGTCCACTTTAAGTCTAGAATTACAAGAATATATATTTTAGAGGTTGGAAAATGAATCTCATTTATCCAACTGCTATCTTCCTAGCTTATTCTGTTGCTGAGATATAAAATGTTGAAAATGTCTGATGACTGTGCAATAATTTGTGATGTCCTTCTTGTACAATCATATTACCTGACTTTGTTCCTTTTGAAATAAAAATGTTTATATGACCTCGAAAAATTTACCGTTTTCTTGCATAGCATGTTGTACGGAGAGGGCTTGTACAGTCAAGTCACCCTATAAAAATATGACTGTGATCATATTTTAGCATCAGGTGCAGTGGCTTTCAAAAAAACAAAGAAAAGCAAAGACGGTGACTTGAGTAGTACAAGAATGAAATCACAAATTATTGTGCAATCTACCACTGAAAACTGAGTGAATAAGCTTCAAAATTTTATATCATGGCTCAGGAATGTCTTGTGAAAACAGGAGTTGAACCAAATGGATTCATTTTTTAAGTTTTGTAACATATATTTTTGAAATTTTAGACTTAAGGTTTTTAAAAGACACGTTTTAGTATTTTACAAGCAACAATTTCGTTCTAACACCCTCAGTGATGCCCGTCTCTTTGCATCGGATTTCACAACTGTCACCTGTCCAAAGAGGCAAGGAAAGAGGAGAGAGTTCTCACCCCATTTATCTTAGACTTACCCCTGGCAATGGGGCAACTGTTCATATCATATATAGCCCTGTTTAACATCGAGCCATTAGGACTTTGCTTCAACTCATAAAGCCTCTATAATGCTTTATGGCTAGTTTATCCAGAAGCATGGGTTTAGAAGGATGACATCCTAGTCTTTTCATGAGAATTTCAATATCCTCTGGAAAATGAAGAAATGAATACTAAGTTCAGAATAGGCAAACAATGAGGGATATACGCCATTTACCACAGTCACCTATTTTGAATGACGAAAAATTAATTAGAATCTGCAAAAGGCACTGGGACAGGTCTAGACAGGAGTTGGTACCTTCTCAAAATAGATCCCTAGCAAACAGAAACTTCCTAAATTTGGTACAATTCAGAAAATTTCATTACAAAAAAGACTTCAGTCTAATAATAGAGCTTGATTACCAAGGAAGCCTTCTATTTCAATCAAAGACACAAAGTCCCATCATTCCTTAGTATTACCAGGACTACTCATTTCAAGGCTGACAGTAAACAGGTACAACTTCAGTTCTACTGAAAACATAAAATCCAATATTTCGAGTCCAACCTCACTCCTGTCCCAACATAAATACTTGCCAAACCTTCAGACTTTCTGGCCTAATCTTCTTCCTCCTCCACGTCATAGAACCTCGATGGCTCTTTAAGACCATTAAGACGGATCACTTGAAGTGCAGGACACTTCATCAACTGATCCCCAATCGGGACTGTCACGTAGGTTTGATCAAGGTTCAGGTGAGTGAGTCTTGGTAATGTGAGACAGGTTATACCTGCAGGAAGAGAACGACTTGACTTCAAGAATCATTCATTAAATTTTCATGGAGTTAGATCTAAGAAAGACGAATCATAGCTCCAAAGTACTTTTTGTATTATTCACAGATAACGTTGAGACATAAAACTGCTGTGACACATAAACACCGCTGTGACACTCAAATACATTCAAAAATTTTCACACTTTTGGTTACTGAACTGATGGAAGGGACCCACTGGTAAAATTTCAACCTCCATTTTAAGCTAATGTATCACTTAAACTTACATTCTAGTGGAAAAAATGTGACAGTTTTACTCTATTTTGAAAACTAACACATAATAAGAAATATCTTAAACCCTGAGGAAGTGTCTGTATGGGGTCTGAAGAACATGCAATGACAATCATAGACCTTATTGCACAGTCGTCACAAGACATCATTTTGGAGGCAAAACAATGAAGCACATGGCATGCACGCAGTAGACTTCGCACGCACGTGTAGTAGACTTACACGCATACGCAGCTGGTTGACAAACCTGCTGTCTGCATTAGGTGGTGAAACTTGCAATGATACGGGCTTGCCTCCAAATGAGGGAGAACGTTCTATTCTGTGACGTCATATGCATAAGGTCTATTGACATTTTATGAAGGATTCTTTCAAGTTATCACTGGAATGTAGGCTTCATAACAAGTGTTAAAATTTTGGAGATCAGAAAGGAAAGCTGTAAAACAAACCTTCACTTGATACATTTGTTCTACTGAGATTAAGATGTGTTAGGTGAATACATTTGTTTAATGTTCCAGTCTTCAAAAATTTACTGGAGATGCTGAAAGAAAAAAAGAAAATCCAGTCAGTATTATGATACTCTTCTGCTCACATCTCATCTCATGTGTGCACAGTTAACAATAACTGAAAACTTGCTCAGATTTTTACTCCAATCCTTGGCATATATGCATGGTATCATGGCAGATTAGGAATGATAAGAGCTGTAGGACATATCCAGTTTTCACGGCAACTAAAAAGAGTAAATTTTAATCTCAAAGGGTCAGCAAATGTTTCTGAACCTTTTTGGAAGTAATCTGAAAACACAATTTCATCTACCATAAATTCCAGAGACTTGTGAATGTTACATGAAGCCTTGTACTTACCCTGTTCCTGCTAGGCTAAGTTCTTGCAGTCTTGGCAGTGATTGGAGTTGCCTAGCACCCTCATTTGTTATAAGTGTCCGGTCAAGATTCAAGTCTACAAGCTCAGACAAACCTGTGGAAAAGAAGAAATAATAACTGAAAAGTCATATCAGATTATTTCAACCTCAAATCTGAATGCAGCCATTTCATTTGTTCCAAATTTAATGTAGTTAAATGGAAACACATGCACTTTCATAAACACTTCCTTGAGGTCAGCTGTGATGAGGATACTATGATTGCTTCATTTCACATTAGTGGCCTATCTTTGGATTCAGAAAGCAGTTGATTAAAGCTTACATAAGTTTACCAACAAAATTTACTCAGTGAGGAAGGATGTAGAACTGGCAGCAGTTGATTCCATCACTTCCGCAATGATACCCCAGTTTCTGGTCATGAAAGAAAACTGGGTATGATTCAGACAGATAAACCAACTTCACCCTACCCTACCCCTTTTAGGTGAACGCAGAACTGTCCAGACTTAAATGGTACCAACGTCTTGCATTCAGATTTTGTAGGATAACATTACTACTCTTGCATTCTATTTAAAACTTCAAAATACAGAACGGTGTAAAAAGATGTGTTTATTGGCTTGATATGAACAGAATACACAACTTGTGAGACAACATGTCAAATCAGATACTATATATCAGCCATATATGCCATATCAAATTTTCAGTACCAATGAAAATAGCAGAATTAAAAAGTTTCTTTGGATACCAAAATCCTGGGTATATCACTTCCCTATATAACTGAAAGATAAGTTCCTGCCACTTTTAGACCCTATGCATATGACTTCACAGAACAGGAAGTCCACCCTCAGCTAAGGTAAGCACGTACCATTACAGTTTACACCCACACAAGTGCAGACAGCTAATATTTGTACCAGGTCAGACATGCTCCTCAGTCTATATGCCTGAGCAAAGGCTATGTTGTTCATACAGTATGTGTACCAAAGTCATATACCTTATCTAGCTAACTTCACTGTTTGTTCTCTAACATGACGTCAGGGTGGCGTCAATGCAAAAGGTCTACACACACATACATACATGTGCACATACCCACACAAACACACACACACACACATACACATGTCTGCATGAAGGCATGTGTTTGTCCTTCCTCAAATTAAAATGGAATTTTTGACTGTAGCAACACCTTTCCAACTCTAACTGATAGGCAGTAATAACTCAAAGCCTACATCATATGTTTTTTTAATAAACAATCTTTACAATTCTTAAAACTTACCAGCAATATGCTGCATAGATCCATCTGTGACTTTGACATTTGAAAGAGACAACTTCTGCAAGCTATGTAAAACAAATTTATTACTCTTTTTATTGATAACTTGCCATAAAACACCAACTAAATTCACATCCACATTTGAAAACAGGACAGTACTTGTAAAACATGCAATCATAAAAATTATCCATGGTAATAGAACAAATGTGAAGCACAATGGTAGACAGGGTATTATGTCACAAATGAGCTACAGTCAATTTCTGTATGTTGTTGCAAGACTGTTTTTACTTCAAATTGTATCAATTAAAGACCATCTGTCAAACATACAATAAACTCATGACATACCTGAGACATGGTTTCCAAAAGTAATCTTTAATTCTAATCTTTTCATTGGTACTGAAAACTCAATATAGCTGGTGACCATCATGATATATGGTCTACCATGGTGACTCACGAATGTTTTTATCTACACAAGGTCATTTATAAACACAAAATTCCAATTCATACATAGAGTTTCAATCTCTCCTATTGTTTAAGATTGTGATTATTACTGTATCACATTGAATTTCAAGCTTAAGCTCACCAGTGCCCTAGCTTCGCTGTTTCACAGGGGCGGCCTGCCCCGCCCCTCTTTTCGCCCGCCCTGCCCCTTCTCTTAACTTCCTATCCCCACCCTGCCCCTTCTTTCAGCCGCCCTTGTAATTTTCCGCAGGGTTCTGCACTGCGCCAAATAATTAAAACGGCAAAGACAAGACAGCTGAACACATTTCTATGTCAGTGGTTATGCTTACTATAGAATCGTACAAGCGTGTTCTTCACATTGCAATCAATTATCGAAGCACCATGCATTGACCTGCAATCCCAAAGTTGTTTGTTCAGCTTGTAGCTACAGAATACGACAATGTTGTGTGTCAGAAGCCCCGGAGACCCCCTACGCAGGCTAATTCAACGACCAGCCTTCAGAAATTCCCCATACGTACAGTGTGGAAAAACGCTCGCATCTGAGCGAACTTTCTCACGTGCTGTACGTACTGTAGGTTAACGCATGTTGTCTCGAACTCCAGTATCTCAACTGCACTTGCGCAAATCATACCGCTGTTCACCATACGCCAAACTCAGCATCTTATATTTAGGAAAAGTTTCTCGCATATTTATGGCATAATTTAGTAAAGTTATCTACGCGATTTTCTGGGAAAAGGTTGCAAGAAGCTAAGCGAGGTCTATACAGTATGCACTGGCTTGACATGAAGTAGTGAAGTTGCTGGGCGGGTTTCGTAAACCAGTTCAGTGTTTATAAAGCTTGCAGCTATGCTCGCAGACTACAACCAACCAATGAGTGCGGGCAGCTAGGCCTAGCTGGGGCCCAGCAGAAGGCTACTCATTACATGTAAAACGTAAGATGGCTTCGCCAAACGCAGGCGCTCACAGATGTAGTCTGAGTTGCATGGTACACGCATAGTATAGTACACAGGTGAACATCGTTATCAACAAACTATTCAGTGACTTGATCACAACACTGCTCCGTTATAGCGAAGTCACACATTGCAAATGGGTCAACACGAATACTTATACGCCCCTTGTGCCTCCATTTTAGGGTAGGGGGAAGGTTGAATGCAGTATAACGGAGAAAACGTTCATGGTGGGAGATAAGATGGAGGCATAACTGAGCAACAGTTTTATGTGCCTGAAATTTAGAAGTTGAATGCAATGTATACTTCGACCGCCCAATTGCATGATGATCGGGGCTCTTGTATAAAGTTTAATTTACATGCGAGGCAATTTTACAGCACCCGAAAACTTTCATACAAAGCAGTAACTGCATCTAATCCGTATACACCAGTGACTGACAAATATAAATGGCAGACGTTGTGGACATCTACCTGACCTCATATTTTCCAAGTTTACAATTAGCCTATAACAGCAGTGCTGGTATAAAATAAAAGTATGAAAATACTGTAGAGTCGTGGTAATTTCACTTTTTATCGTCTTTAACAAACATGCCATAACCTCAGCTAAAGCAAGCTACTGAGTTATTAATAATCAGTCCTGTGAATGACAACATTTTACTGACTGACAGATTATGTAATCAATCATGGACCGTCATAGATGCGATCCCACTATCCCACTTTCCTCGGCAGTGTATGCACTGAAACAATAAATTCTGGTCTTTCAAAACTTTTGCGGTTTCGCAAAGGAGTAGGACTGCTGTAATATGACATTCCACAAAATGAAACAGGCTGTCAAGTGAACACTTCTGGGCCAGTGATCACATGGGTAAAACCTGGGTTGCCATGTAAGATCCAGATAATTAATGGGTGATTTCTTAATCACAATCACCACGTTAGGGGAGATTGGTAAGAGGTGAAACAGGGTTTAAATATAATTCAGTGGTTTCATGTTGAATTTTTGAATTGGCTCGTTTGTCTCAAGAATGTACATATGAACGTGTAAGTCAGTAACAACCAGTGTCTCTGAAGACACATGAGGACCTTAAAACAAAAAGTACCATTTTGGGGTTTATTCGTGTGCCACGTACGACAGACGAGGCAATACGGTCAATATGCTAGCCATTCATAAAAGAGAGCTTGATGAAGATTGCACATGGGGACATTGTAGAAGTGAATCAAGACACAGTATGTAGTCTGTAGTATTAATTTAGTAATTAATATGCAGTAAAGAAATATTAAAGGTAAAGACAAAATAATACATATAGGCTATCTATCTTACATTCACATTTTTCTCTCATTTCTTTGTAGTGGCTAAAAACTTTAGGTCTGGAATCTGCATATTCTGTGGCTCAGATTCTTTCAGTCTATGGGTTTTGAAAGGTAAAAAAGACCATATTCTGGGTTGAGAGAGAAGCTAAAACCCAGGAGCTTCCGGGGGCTTCGCCCCCTGGGCCCCCGGCCAATGGTGCGCAGCGCTTCGCGCGCGCAAATTCTGCCCTCCTAATGTTCCTCCCCCCTGCCCCTTTTTCACTGAAGCTAGGGGTCTGCTTACTAAAATATACCCAAATAGACCAAAATACCCAATTTGTACATGAATTCTATCAGTATTTGCAGTTTCTCACCTTTTAATCTTTCCAACATGTTCAATCCCTTTATCTGTTATGTGGATATAGTCAGTCAGGTCTAAGCTATGAAGAGGCATACCTGAAAGACACCAAAAACATATACATCACAAATACAAATAAATAAAGAGAAATAATAATTAAGAACACACATCTCCCTACCATGTGTGCTTCAGTGTGGCAGAGGACTTAAGAACACCTGATGAGGATTTTACTGAAGGAAAAAGAATGCACCCTCTTTTTACTACAAACATCATGTCTTTATGATATTTATGGTATAATTTAGTTGCTCTTTTGTTTGCAACACCATCCATCATACTTTTCATTTTTTAGATAACACTTTTGAAGTATTTAGGATCCCATTTTATTCATGTTAGGTTTGCCGGTTTCCATGTATTTGACCATACATTACACAATTCATTTATCAAAGACTTGAAAAATACACAAATTGGACTATAGTTGTGTACAACTACAGTGCGATATAATGTTTTCACCAATATGTTTAACAACACATAACACACACTACATAGTGGGCTCCTAACCTATGGTAGTACACAAAATTCTATTCGTTGCATTAGTTAGGTTTAGCTAGCTAGCTGTGTTTGCCTTCAGACTTTAACGATTCAAGTTTAGGTGTCAGTTTTAGCTTGTAGAGTACCTTCTGTTATTGGCACTTAGGAATATCATCTTCAGCTTTATAACGTATTTATGGCATGAATAGCACTGTTCCCTCCCAAACTTTTGGTAAATTATCCAAGTCAAATTTACAGCAAATTAATTTACAATAGTCAGTGATTCTGTATGTTACAAGATGGTGACCCTAATTTACAAACAAAAGTAAAATTCCTCTGAGGATGAGGAGGGGGAGGGGGAAGGGGGGAGGGGGAAGGGGGGAGGGGGAAGGGGGAGGGGGAAGGGGGGAGGTGGGAGGGGGAAGGATTTACCTTACCATTGCTACTGTTTCCACAAACTGACCATAGGTGTGATCAATGTGAAGACAAAATGTGACACACAATTTATTATGATTTGACTATTTCTCAATAAAAAATCTCCAAAATTGACTCTCAACATCATCTCTCTTTGTTTCTAAGTCTGATGCCACACATCGACTGCTACACAAACATTAGTAATAACAGCTTTAGGGGTTCAGTATTTACAAAAGTTTACTGACAAATTTAAATCATTTTTGAAAACAAATCCATACCTGCTATGTGTCTCAATCCTTCATCTGTTGTAGTATGTCTATCAGGCAATGTCAAAGATTTCAACTCCAAACCTGAAATGAAGACCAGTAAGTCCTTTACAAAGATCTTCTAATTTTTAACTTTACTTTTCACTACTGACTCGTCATTAATACTCCACCAAGGAATTCAACTAACTAAGAACCCAACAACATCATGATTAGTCTGCTATTTGGTAGATTTAAAATGCTTAAGTCGTTAGGAGTGCTTTGTAGTGCAGGCTTACTAAGCCATCTTCTTTTCACTTAATTTTCTTTTTTTCACTTTTAATTAGTGTAATATATTGTTTAGGGATCCAACAACATGAAAACAAGTCTAGTGCCTCTGGATACCAAAATATGAGTCTGTGAGAGTTTAATTAATTTAAGATTTTAGTAATGAATTGTTCTAAGTATGGGAACATTTCACACTTGGATGGCCAACAAACTTTCCAGTGATGTTTGGTTCACTGAGATATGCCGAAGAACTGTAAGAAGTGAACAGTGCACGCTTGGTTTTAGAAGCTGGACAGAAGTGGAACAGAGAGGAAGTGACTGAAGAATGGAGGAAATTGACCCTTACTTCCAGGAGGAGATAAGGAATTAAGTCAAGAGGAATTTAAACAAATGTTCTCAAGTTCACAAAAAATATGTCTGTCTATGCCTGAACTAAATACAACATTATCTACAAAGGCATATGCAGTCACACTGAGCTTAGTTTGTAATAACAATTATGCCTGCTAAAACCATTCTGTTTCCTTTTTGTACGAGTAGCAATCTGAAACACTTTGGTGTTGGTTGGTTGTTTGTGTTCAGTTAAGGTTGTATGGACTACAGGGCATCTTATGGGGCCTTAGCCCTCCTTTGCCCTTTAACCTGTTATGTTATGTTATATAGCACCCCCAAATACTAAGTACTGAATGTACTCTAGGCCACCAAACCCACCCTTACATTGTTTGCCATTTTCTCTTGGCTACCTTAAAATTATCTGCCCAAGTTTCCACACCACTGTCTTACTTAATGCCTCAGATTATCAAAATTATAAATTACTGAAAAGTAAACAAGTATTCAGTAGCAATTAAAATGTACACACTTACAGACAAACAAATGTCTTCACACAATTAAGAAATTCTTACTTTTTCATTAGGATCTGTCTCACCAGTTCAACTTAAAATGACTGAATTTGTGCTCACTCATTCATATACCTAATAATGTGATATACTATGTGCGTGAAGTCTTCAGAAGTCTTTGAAATGCTTCATTTATACAGCACAATGTGTCCATATTATGAATATTCAATGCTATCATTGCCTTTTTCAATCATGATATCAAAAAATTTGCATATTCAAAGCATTATCTCCATACTCACCAGATAAAAAGTGTAGAACTGCATCACCTAGCAATCCGTCAATCTGACTGACATTAAGGACCATGAGTTCTGAGAATTCTTGGAGACACCTGAATTCTGAGGCTTCTGCGATGGAATTTCTTGCAATGTTTAAAGTACGCAGTCTGGAGAGTTGGCTTATGATTTTAAGATGTTTTATCTGGAATGAGGGAAGAAAGTAACTGATTCCCCTAAATTTGTTTAACTTATTTCAAATCATATATAAAGTTTCCTGCACATTTCCAACACAAAATTTAAAGCTTTCTTCAGTAATCTTTTCAGGGACCATTTCATAGAAATTAGTGACTTCAGCTTAGCAAATATGTAGTTAGTTAGATGAGGTTTAATGGCCCAGTTTCCAACCAACTGGTTCAGGTCGAGCTGGCCACAGCCTTTTTTCCAGTTGTGGCTCACTGGCTTGCTTTCCCTTACTCCATTGCTTATGCGAAGCATCACGCATAATTACAGAAGGTTCCATTTTTAAAGTCTGTGGTATGACTCAACCTAGGAATCGAACCCCGAACTCCAGCGTGAGAGGCGGATGTTCCACCACTAGACCAAACACGGGGCTGCAAATATGTAAGTACAGCACAAAGCCCTGGTGCCAAATTCCCTCAGAAAATTTCTAAAGCTTGCATTTGGAATTTGTAAATATTAGACTGCCATAACTTCCCTTTCATGAATGAAAAGTCCACTTGCCTTTAAAATTCCATGACTTTACTGCACATTACTTTTTCATGTTTTAAAATATTTCATGACTACCTTAAACTCGAAAGATGGAATTTGAAGTTTTGTGCCTTTCTAACCTTGAGAAATGCATTTTCAGATAGTTATGACACTTCCATTATTTATTTCTATCCATAAATGTAGAAACCCTAATAAGTTGCTTAACTGACTCACAAGATGGTTACCATCATCTGTTAAAGATAAATCTAACTTCTAATTTACAAATCAACCGCACTTCATTTTGTTAATTTTCCCTAACATTAAGTTCTAATATACAGTAATCTACACAAGTACAGAGCTGTGGGACGTGAATGTCAAAGAAGTATCTTGTATGAAATTTATGTAGCACAGTTGTTCTGTTGTTTAAAATACAAACCACTTCTATTACTTTCACCAATGCAACATTAAAATGTGACAATTTATTAAATGTCTGCAAATAACGTCACAATAAACGATCACCAAATATGACCAAAAGCACAATGAATCATGTTCACAGTACAAAAGATAACAAACCTTTGTCTGTTCCAGTCCTAAACTAACAAGGTTTGGAAGGTCTGAAAAAGAAAAAGGAAGTTAGTGAGATATAAATATTCATAGGACGTACCATATGATATTTAATAGATTAAGGTTTCATGAAATTACCTTGGGCAAGATGCATTATCCCAACTGACTCTTTCCACCTAGTCTGGGTTTCCAGAGTTTTATGGAAAGAAAGTGGTTTTTCCATAATAAACTTCCAAGACTCCATGATACTTTTTTCAACCCATTTCCAGTTTGACAAATCTACAAAGCCACCCAAGCCAATCTCCTAGTGGATATGCTATTTGGACATAAGATCTGGAAATTATAACAGAATGACTAATTTTAATTTCTCTTTTAGTTCAATCAAATTTCAAGCCTTTTTCCTAATATGAGACACTTTTCTCAAATTTCCAGATTTTTCTCTAGCTGAGCTGAAAGGACAACTCATATTCCATGTTCCCCTTGATTTTCAGGATAGCTGGGAAACCTCCAAGAGGGAGTTTTGCATTAATGTGTCATTTCAATGCACTAGATGTGCAGCTGTGAAATGAGTAGGTTGTCTCATCTTGGCAAAATATTGTTGAGTATAAACTTTAGCATCGCCTCTATTCTGGTCTTTTGTAAATCCAACGTTTATTACAAGATTCTTGTAAAAAGGTTTTTAGGAAGAACACATTTTAAGTGTTTTCCCATGATTTTTTGATGACCACACTGTATATCTCAGTACCATTTAATCTGAAAAAAAAAATTGATAAATGCAGATTATTCCATTCATAGAGCTTCAGTAAGGTCGAATGCTACTTGCACATTACAGCTTTTTAACTTCTTAGTACAGGAAACTGGCCTCGATTAGGCCTTATGCATTGACGTTACACGATGTCAATTTGGAGGCAATGAAGCACCCTGCATGCATGACGTAGACTTCACATGTGGGTGTAGAAGACTTATGCGCGTATCCCCCAGCACACAAATCAGCTGTCAGCATTTTTTTTGTTTAAGTTGCAATGATACATACTTGCCTCCACAAAACTTTCTGTTTTGTGACGTCATATGCATAAGGTCTATTGGGCTACACTTCACTTTCATAACTTTAAATTAGCTTGAAAGTGAAATTCCATTCCCATTTCTTTTACTTTTATTCTGGAGGGAAAATTTGTAAATTTTACAAGCTTCTTTCTAGGTCACTCAATAACTGATGCATCTCAGTTATTAATAATAAAATTAAAAGGGGACAGGGTACTTACTTTGAAGGTATACAACTCCTTCATCAGACACTGCTGTTCTATTAAGGCTCAAGTTAAAAAGCTTCTTAGAGCAGCCTGATACAAGCTGACCTAACCCTGAATCTGTCACAGATGTGCCATCCAGAATTAGTGAAGTAAGGCTTGGAAGTTCTACAAAATGGAAGCAAAATTATCATTTTATTTACAAACCACCAAAAAGATGATGCAAAAAATGATTTTTCAAAAGTTAACTTGGGTAAAAAAAAAGCAAATTTCAAAGAACAGAGTACTAAAACATTCATCAGCAAAGATGATGGGGTATGTCCAACTGTGCACTGGCAAGTTGGCTGTAAAATTACCTGCAACGTTGAACTTCCAGACTTGTGGTTTGTCTGAAATTTTACTCACAATTGTGACTTGACTTTTAATTTTGCTCTTTAAGCAAGAGTCCAACTGATGATAACGAAAACTTGATTGCAGTGAGTACATACTCTTCCTCATGCTTTGTTGTAAAGTTAACGTGTGCTCATATTTCTGAAAATGGATTTGTAATTACACTCCTATTGACAACTACTGAAAGTATAGACACTGAGGATGATCCAAAATTTTGTACTCATACTCATGAAAAATATCTGTATGCACACTCTACTAATAACAAAATAAGTAAACCTTGTACTCATACTGATGGCACTGTACTCAAACTACAAGTCGCTGATATTTAACTTTTATAGTAAGGTCATAACAATGAGACAGACTTGCCACTGTCTTCATAATCCCCATTAAAGGCAATGCACAATTGTAATATCCTACTTGGCAATGAACTTTTAATGAGTAGTCTGTTTTTATCAATTTTAATGACCACTGTAGCCACTGAGAAGGGCATTTCAGCCAAATTCCACATTGAAACAGGGCACCAATGGTCATTTTAAGACATAGAGAGAGCACTGCCACTACCACAGATCAAGAGATTGGCCAATTAAGGGAGTAGAAACATGGGGCTTTATGAGAATTTTTCAATACTAGTGAAATCATCCACCCAAAGGTACAGACTGCTTTATTGAAGTGATGATAGCAGCCGTTTCTGGCTTTTACTACAGACTCAACTTGAAGGGGCACCACAGCAATTAGGAGGAGCATCTTAGCAATTGTTATTGGTAGTGTTGGGCGATATTGACTTTTTTACCATCACCATAACAGAACAAAATTTATCGTGATAATTCAATATCCACAATAAATTTCATAAAGACAATTTCCCTTGGAGTTCGCTTCCATGCTCATGCATGTTAGAATATTCAATGATGAACTTTCATCGATTTTTCATCAGTTCAATGTAAAAAAAGAATGTCTTCAATAAAAAACATTTTGGAGACAGCAATGAGAAGAAATAAAGCATTACAAGGTAAATTTTTTCATTTTCAAGGTAAATTTTTTCATTTTTTTCAAGAATTTATCGTCATTTTTGAATTCTTGTTATTGTATTGCGATAAAAAGAAATTATCGCGATAACGATAATTTTCGATATATTGCCCAAGACTAGTTATTGGTGTTTTCCACTATTCCAGGTCCTGTAGTAACATGCAGACAAGAGATGTCAGTCTGTCACTTACAATGTCTTTCTCTTATGCACCCATGCACCCTCCAGTCTACCATAAATGTTACTTCCATACCCCTTGTAGTAACTTGATAAAATCCACCAAAAATGTTAATTTTGATCAAAGATAAAGAAAAATGTAACACTTCTTACCAGAAATAAGATGAAATACTTTATCTGTGACTTGCTTGTTATTGCACAAATTGAAAAGTTGCAGTCTCTTCAAATCTGATAAGACAGGAAAGAATAAACAGGAAGAAAATTACTTACTGATAAGAGTAAGGACACTTTTGGAATGATGCCACACTTTATAACAGAAACAGCTGTGACTTTTATTGTTTTAATGTCAAATGGCACGTTCTTGTGCAATTGTCAACATTCACGTTTTATCAATCAACCTTCAGTTCACATTCCAGTTTCAGCACATATTTTCCTAAGAATCTAAACAACATTTTTGTGACTTCAGGAATAAACAATAATGACTCAGTCTATCTAACTTTTAAAAAAATATTTATTCAAATCCTACAACCTTTTTACAGTTGTCAAAACAGAGAACAGACTGAAATCTATAACAAACGTATGCTGGTTATAAAAACTTATCAAGTTACGAGATCATTAAAAAAATGGTTCAGATCCAAATTTATTTTTAATATATTAAAACAGAACCTAATCTAAGCATTCTGGCAAAACTTACATTTAATCCCTATGTTTGGTTCTAGAGATGCTAGCAGCATAAGTTATCACATCTTCTGCCAAAAGTGAACTTGAAGCAAGCAGGCCAAAAGTGAACTTGAAGCAGGCAGGTATGATGTCATGTTTTCATACTGTTTTCCAAGTATTGTTTTTCTTAAAATTACACCCAATTGTAATCACAATAATCCAATGCATTCACAATATGAATGTATCCTGGACATCATCATTTTCTTAACTTACTACACATTTGGCATATTATAGACCCTCATCAATCCAAGTTCAAGTAAAAAATTGGAAAGTAAAGAAGAAAGCAATACTGGTCATCAATCTGCCACCATGACATCAGGCCTGTTTGTTTGCAAGTTCACTTTGTGGTAACTTCAGCTGTTAATATCTCAAGAAAGATAGCAATTGAATGAAAGTTTCACTAAAATGCTCAAATGAATTCCTCTTTACGAACCACACATAATTTTGGGTCAGGAACACTGTCAATATCTTTCTCTTCAAATATTCTGTAATGATTATAGAATCGTTGTAAGGGGAAATGGGCAGAACGTAACTCCATATCTGAATAGCTTACTTGAGAGGGCCATGAGCCCCTGATCTGTCACTAAAGGACATGCAGCCACACTCAGTCTTGTTAAAAATGTGTGCCTCCCCACACATTGTAAGAGTTCATTGGTGGTGTACTTGTAACAATCCAGAGACAAATCATGAAGACGGCTAAATGTAGGAATCAGACAAAATTCCCGAGTTTGCATTAAGGATATTGAGCTAAGCCAACACTGTAAATCAGTACACATGGATGACATATTAAGCTAAACCACCTCTAAAGATGAACAACAAAGCTCTTCAAATTTTCAGACAAACAGCTGGAGCAAATTGTTCAAACAAACTGTATCATTACCTCTTGTTCAACCTTTAAAATACCATCTCTCCATTCCACGAAAAATGCTGCTGAACACAAATACATTGACTTCTAGCAAGTTAGAAATGATGCCACATTGCCACAACTGAAATTGTTAACATTATTCTTTAGCTAAGCATATCAACCTTAAAACATTTACTCAAAATATGAACAAGAATCTATCTTAATAACTTTTTCCCCGTTCCTGTATTAGATGACTGCTTCTTACCTTAGGCAATCACATTCAACCCTCGAACCCTCCTATGGCCCCTAATCACCTTTTATTTTTCTCTGACAACTTGGTTATATTCTTTGAAGCCAAAACTTAGAGATAGTATGGGATAGATAGTAACTTAGAGATAATATGCTGGTAACAATGCAAAGTAAGTGTTGATATTTTCCTTAAATATGAGAGTACACAATATTATAAATATTTTTTTAAATCAGAAACCACAAGTTACTCTGCAAATTCAAAAAAGAAGTTCCATTCCTTACCAAGGCAAAAAGAGTTGGAGAACTTTGGGTCTCAGACTACCAGACGATTTCAACTCTTCTATAAGTCTAAGGGCTACAAGTGGTGGCACAGCTTCAAGATTTGCTGGCATGGGGTGCTGGTCTGGATTCACTTTAAAGTTTTTCAGAACACATTTGAAACATAAATCTGAGAGTGGAGATATGGGTTTATCACTGCCTGGCCCTTCCTTGTTGGGGCTAGAGGTGGGGCTGACAGCTTGGAGCCTTTGAAGAGCAGCAGCTGGTAAGAGTAAAAGAGATTACATTGATTTTGAACTTTTGACTTAAGATTTTCATTTTTTGTGTACTTCTCTGGGTAAAGTAGTCATTTGAGTAGATGATCTCAATATGGAAGTTCTAAAATAATGCCAAAACTTCAACCAATAATAGCCTTAAAGAACTTGTGGAAGGAATTTTGAAATTTGTCTACGATTATTTTTAGGTAAGAACTAGATGAACAGCAGGGACTGAAAAAAAGAAGCTATAAGGGCAAATCCACCTGGCTTTTGGGTGGCAGTAATTTGCCAGGATACACAAGCAGAGCTACAGACACATGGAGAAAAATCGGAGAATTAATGGATAGCAAAGAGAAACATAATTTAGAAATAAATTAGGACCATTAAGCCTTCGGACAAGGTAATTTTAGAGGTACAACTCAAAGCAAACAGGGACTGTAGGTCATAGGCCTTTGTGTCTTAGTCTTGCAGCTGTCTAAAGTCTGATATAAAAACTCATGACATACTTTTGGCGACTAAATAAGGAAGAAGTTGAAACTTTTTAGTGCATTATGTGGCACATTTGTGTGGCATATCCTAACATGCATGTTATCATTTTCTAACAATTTGTACTAGATTAACTTCAGGCAACTCCAAAACCTCAGTTCAGAATATCTTTTAAATGCTACAACACTGGAGCAATGAACATCTCATTAATGTATTAATCCTACTTTCCTTCATAAAAACAGGACAGGATGGTGAGGAATTTGAGATGACATACCTGCAGCAAGTGCTGGGTTGGGAGATTCATTCAAGTCTTGTTCCCTGTTGGCATCTTCCCCTTCTTCATCTATATGTAACCTTTGACCTTCTCCCCAGTCATGATGGACGGCCCTTTGCCCTATTAAGAGTGAAGATGCGAAGTTGCGTTAGAAGTCATATTAGCAGAACATAACAACAGAAATGATCTGAAGTTACACTTTTTTCTGACTTCATGAAGCTCTGGATATTGCCATGCATTTTTGGTCAAATCATTCATTTCATTTCCTTTATTTTAATCAATTATCTCCTGACATGCATAAGAAATGATGAGCTTCCTGAAGTACCATCACAAGGCAGCAACCATACCTATCTATAGTAAAATACACTCACCCCTGTTTTGCATGGCTGCCAACATGCGTCCATTCACAAGTCCTTGCACCCTCCTGCCATCTTGAAAATGGACACGTCTTTGTTGACCAGCGACCCTTCGTGGTCCCAACAAATTGTCACCAACATCTTGAAGTCTAAGGGGTGGGCCACCAGCAGGAGGGCCACCTCTGTGCATGAAAGCTGGAGGAAGAGCCACCTCTGGCAGTATGCCATCTTCATGGTGTCTTGCTGCAACTTCTCTTAGGTTTGGCATTTGTGGTTCATCTGGCCTGGATGGTGGGCTGGTTTCCATTTCTTCTTCCTCAGGTTTTCCTCCCCACTTGACAGTGAGATGGCTGACTTTTTTGACCACAGACTCTTCTGAATGACCACTCTGTGAGGCACCTGCTTCATCCTGACTAGAGGAACCAGCCCCTGTGGATGACTGTTCGGGTGACTTTTCATGACGCTGAACTGTGAAAGCAGTTTATTGAATGTTGACACATATAAAGTGAGTGAGTCGTGAAGAAAACTATGATTTTTTTACTTCTTGAGTGGATTCATCTGAATTTCTTGATACTTTCATGTAGCCTACAGCTATATAACACTTCAATTACACACTACACTGAGGATACTTCCAAAAAGATATGTACCCTGTAAAACTAGATACAGTTTTGCATGGTGATTAGCACAGGTTAGTTTAAATAAAGTTCACCCAAACTGCAAATATTGATCTAAACTTCTCATGTATAAAGAGTGTTGTCATGTAAAACAGTAATGCCTAAGAAAGGCAAGATCCCCAAGAGAGACATATTTCCTCAGTAGCAGTCAATGTGACTTGTGCTGTGGCCCAGTGGAAAAAGGTCATGGCATTTGAAGCGATGAAGCTTAGCACCCAGAACGTTCGGGGTTTGATCTCTGGCTGGGTCAAAGGAAGGTGGGTTTTTCATGCAAGAGCAATCTACGGTTTTCCCATCTGGACTGACCTTTCAAAAGGAACCAAATTTGATGTAAATTATTGAGTTGATTTAAGCCACCCAATGTAAAGCTGAAACTCACAAGCCATAGGCTTCTCCCACATTCGTGGTCACTTAGTAGCATAAAACAACTACTTTAAAGCCTGAATTATTATTAATAATACAACACTTGAACAAAAAATGAGAAGGGAAGCTAGATACACACCAAATGTCAGCCTTAGCGTTTGTTATGGTGAAACCCTGTATGTGTGAAAGACACACTGAAGTTTATGTACTGCAGTTCACGGCAGTTCAACTGGTCATTTTATGTCATAATTTCATAAATCATCAAATTAGTTTTGACCGACCGAGAGAATGGAACTCTCTTCCAAATTACATCACAACTGCACAGACAGTTGTTGCCTTCCAGGAACTTCTCAAATGCCATTTCTTCCACCAAGCGTATTATACTTAATTCTGTTACTGTCACAGTGCCTTCGAACAATCTTGACTGGTTTTGGCGCTTTTTAAATTTCCAGTATTATTATTATTTATTATTTTGAAAAACATTTGAAAATGTTCTATAAACTGGAAAAGATACATATCTTGTCTTTTTAATTCCTTTTCATATAAAGGAGTTTAATTGTCTGTGTTGTACTTACAGCAAATACAACAAAAGCTTGTTCAGGCCTGCTCAAGGGCATTTTGTCTGTATGCGTATAGTGTAAGTGCATGGGGGGGATACATGCCAAACAAAAGGAACAACATCTGCTACATGTTAATTGCAATCTATTATTCTAAAATATATCAGCTTGAACATGTGGTTCCTTGTAAAAACTCTAAAAACTTGATTATTTTCATATTTATCATTTCACTTTGTTCTTTTAAGACAGACAAAGTACATTACCTTAAAACTCACTTTTTGTAGGTGGACCATCTCTTGCTAGCCTGGCTACCAGGGAAGCTGATGGTGTCAGACTGAGATCTACCAAGGTTTTATCAAAATCTTCACTCTCTTTGAAGGTCTTTGGTGGAAATGGCTGTGGCAGGATGAAAAACAAACTTTATTATTAGATAGTTCTTTAAGGTCACTGTACAAAGTGTACCTAATCTCTGAAATAAGATTATATCACAGAGGTTTGGAAATGAAACTAATTGCTCTCATACCCCCATCCTCATAGTCTGTTCAGCTGCTGAGATATAAAATTTTGAACTTTACAAACTTAGTTTGTAAGAGTTTATTGTGCAATAATTTGTGATGTACTTCTTGTGTGGTGCACATTGCATGCTTTTTGTTTTTTACTGAGAGGCAATATTTACATAATCACAGAAAATAAGTATTCTTGAAAAGCATTTTGTGAAGTGAGGACTTACATGAGGAAGTCACTCTAAAACAATGGGAGAAGGTTTTAGTGGCTTTAATAAACAAAGAGGATAACTCATTTGGTAGAAGAGTGACATAGCCAATTACTGCACCTTTTGACTTTGGTACACCTGATAAAACTAAATAGTACAATCCAAAAATAATTTTACATCTTAGCACCAAAACTGCCAATGGTCAACAGCAAAAGGATATGCCAAAGGCACTGGCTATTAAATATTTCTTTCAAATGAAAATTTACGTAGATGCAAAACAAATTAAACATCTAGAAACCCATTTGTTACTTAGCAATGAATGCCAAAGAGGAATAGACTTCCACACTGAGAAACACTAGAAGCATTAGTAAAGGTTTCTTACATTAAAAATTTTGTTCAAGCAGAAAAGTCAGAAAAATCTAACTAAAAACCTCAGTAATTAAACATGAGTCCTATGGTAAGTAGTGAAACTTAGAGATATTACCACAGGACTGACTTAACTGCCTCAAAACTAACAGCTTTATTCCAGTTGCTCTGTATTGATGAGTAATGATTGACATTACCTTGCATGCAAATTCTGATCTTTCTTTATGAACTATAGATGGTAAGAAAGTTACCATAAGTGAGGCTAATGCTATTTTTTACCCTTGTTTTTACAAGTTTTATAACTCTGCTATAACTTTTGGTTGTTTGAAAACTTTCTTTGCTTTTCAAGACCTGGAAAGAAAATTTTTACAATTTCAGGGCTTTCTCTGATCTAAAAACCCTAACAGTAGGCTGGAATTAGAATTTGTCAATTGTACACATGGTGGGCTTGGACTGCAAAAATACTTAGCTATTTCTTAACTAAGATTTTAAAGTTGAAAGTTTAAAAATACAGAGGTGGGAAGATAAGGGGGCTGAAATAAATCTCTTTACCTGGACAAGATCAACACCAGGCAAAGTAGGCTCACTTTCCTTTAACTTGGAAATCACAGATGATAGGGTGCTTTGGGAGGGAAACTTCTCTCTGACAACTTTCCCTGATGGTAGTCGAATCTGCCGAAAGTAAATGAACAAGCAAGTTTTGAAAGAAAGACGAGTGTAAAATTGATCCAATATCATTACTCAAAGAAAGACAAGAAATAACTTTAAGTAAAAAGAGATTCATGTCCTCTACACCTTTTTGAAGCGGAAAGGTGGGCAGCAATCATGATGCACAAGGCACGTGTGAGATTATCCACCTGCCAAATACCCCAAGTTTGAATGAGTCATCATTTAACTTTTCCCTGAATCAAAAAATTAGCAAAATGATGAACTTCCAGCATGAAAGCAATGTCCTAAAATTTTGATAAATTTGAAATGATAGTTCTATGGACAACTTTTTCCAAAGAGGAAGATCATTAGGGGGCAGAACTGATTTTAGAAGTATGGTCACTATTTTGGGGCAGCACTTTGCACTCAGGGAGCCTCCCCCCCCCTCCCAACAAAAAAATACCTTGTAGAGAACACTGGAGGTATCTATCTGGGGAGATATCTGGAAGGTCAAGTTCCTGTACTGAGAAAAGACTCAACAATCCAAATACTTTGCATATTGTTCTTTTCCTACACAAAACAAACTTTCAAAGTACCTTCTAATGAATCTTGAATCTATGCAACCTACACCTGTAGCTGAACATTTCCTATTCCAGTTAAATTCACATCACAAACATGAAACAAATGCACGTGAGAAGAGCACAATTAATCAATCATATATGAAATCTGAATTAATTGGCAACCCTGAAAAAGTCAAAGGCACACAGAAATGATGACAAAGCATTTCTTCGTCTTCCCACATGTTCAATAAAAATAGTCACAATTTTCTTCACCCGTCCAAAACGGAAAAAAATTCCATCCTGTTCATCCGCAATTACTCAGGGCAGAAAATAATAATAATAACAACAACAACAAAACAACAACAATAGTAATTATAACAATGTTTTCATACATAACTTTATGCTAACGATAACCCTCAGAGCGCTTTACAAATAATACACCTACTCAACAATAAAACGTCCTAAAGTCAATCTCTCCAGTGTGGCTGTGTGGCAGCAGCTCTAACAGCACACTTGATGACAGTATACCTCAGAGGTACCCATTTAACCCCTGGGAGAAGAGGAGCAACTGAGATGCATCTTGTCCAAGGACACAACGTAGTGACCCAGGTGGAAGTCGAACCAGCAATCCTTGGATCACAAGTCTAACACCTTAACCAATAGTCCACCATGCTCTCCTTGCATGTTTTGTCAATCGACAAAGTGTCTGATGTAAGTTTCAGTGATTACAGGGAGGTAATTCTGGTATAGGTGAGGACTAGGGTAAGTTTAACTGCTTTTGTTGGGGTTTTAATGCCAGTCAACCTTTAAAGGTCAAAAGCAGTCGCTCCAAATTTATTTTGAAACAATAGCTAAATGTCACAAATATTTTCTTATTTCCTTCCAAGTATCTTTCATAATATTTTAGGACATTAATATTACATATTCAAGGTAAACCAAGCAGTTGCTTTTTGTAAATTTCACAACTGAGTGAGGAAAATACTGTCAAATGATTCTCAAGATCCATTCAGGGAATAGCATAGTCTACTATACAATTCTTTATTGGGGTGACTGCATTCTCTCTTTAAGATACCTGTAATAAACATTCGTTGCTTGCTGTTTTCTTCACTGGAGATGTAGGAGCAGGGGTACTCTGAGCAGAAACATCACTTGTTGAGGAACCCGATGTTCTCTTTTTCCTAGCTTCTCTGTCAGCTTGTATTTCCTTTAAAATGTTGGCTTTTGCCTGATTTCAAAGAGAGATTATGAGAAAATTCATTCAACAAACATGAAAGTAAAGGAAAAGTAAGAACCCTAGTATTGAGAAATGATGACTGCAAATAAATGTGAATAATAAGAAAACAAACATAGAACTGAAACTAGTACAGAGGTTAAGTATTCACATAAAAAGCAAACTGTTGAAAATCTGAGAGGAAAGTGGAGCTAGGCCAGGGTAAATTTACCGTCCAAATAAACCTTGCACATAATCTCAAAACCATGCTCATAATCTGGTACAACTGCTCTCAGCTAACTACTCTTTCTCCATGCTCCTTTCCATAGTCTTCATTCCTCTACTAAGGCCTACCTTTCTCTTACAAATTCACATTTCAAAATATGTGAAGACTTATGTTTTGCCTATGGTCCTAAGCTCCTTATTTGTGGAACCATCTACTACACCATATTCACTTCTGCACTAACTTTTCCATACCTAAAAAAGTTCCCAAAAATTTCTTTCTTTTAAAAGTTTCTCAACTTGTTCTTTTAATTGCTATTAAGTTGTTTTGATTAGCCCTCTAGAGATGCTTCTTCTCATTCCTGATTTGGCTCTGTATAACAGTGTTGTAAAGAGTCATGACTCGAGTCACTAACTTTCAAAAGGGAAATGACTCGAGCATTGCTGCATAATTTTCTTCATAGAAATAATACAATGACTTTAGTCAACGACGACTCGAGTCACACTGAAAGTAGTAAATGGCTCGACTCGACTGCAAAACTGAGTGACTCGTTACAACACTGCTACATCAAAACATTGTCATTGCCATCGTTGTGTGTGGGTTGTCTTAAACTTCATTATTATTATAATTGAAAGGTGCAGAGAATGCAGCTGCAATGTGATACACACTCAGCTTAAATTATCTTGACATTCCACAAAACTGAACCCATTGTTTACGTACAAGTACGCACTGCCAGAGAGGACGAGTTTCCTTCAGACCAACTTTCATCCAATACAGATTCAGATTATATTTGAAGGGGACTGATGTTTCAATTATTGGTTAAAGTCATGACATGACATTCTAAAGCTCTGAAACTTTTATTTACAAACAAGTTCCATTCTGCCACACTGTACAGAACCTGTTTATCTGTGACCAGTCTGATCAATAGTAATGATAATAAGATAATGTGTTGAGGACTGATGTTTCAAACATCAATTAAAGTTGGATTTTAACAGTCAGATTGTTAACCTACCATTGCCCAAGCTCTCCTTCAACACAAACAGCTCAAAATGAGTCTTTTACAGGTATTTATACCACATTTACAACACATTCCTAACTGATAACTAACAGTAAAGTTTCTGATAATCACAAAAGTTCCAAACCTCTTTTTCTTGTTTTCTGTTTTTCTTAACCCACTCTGTGTCTTCCATTCTTTTCTGTTTTTCCCATCTATCTTTGTCTTCCCTCTTATTATCACTCAAAGAGAACCTGCTGACAACATCTTTTTCAGGTCCAGGTGATGGGTTTTCATCGACCATTGCTGGTATCGTGTTTTCTACTCCAACTGGTGGCAAACTAAATGCTGGGTAAGATGTTGTATTTCCAGGTGCTCTTGACCTCTGCAATTAAACCATGAAATTTTATTTATTTTCAGAAAAAATGGTAATATCAATACCACAGATTTAATTCAAAATGCTATTGTAACAACATTGAACATAAACTTTGGTTTCATTGCAAATATTTTATTTTTAGGCCACAGAACAAAAAAAAAAAAAAACACATGTATTTGTTCAGCATTCTGGCAGGCATGAAAAATGGTGCAAATTTTAACTTTGGTTTTACTTAATATATAGAAAAAAGTTTGGATTTAGTATGAATGTATGTAGAAAAAGGTTTGGATTTTGTCCAGAAATTGTGGATGTACCATATATCATGTACAGTACATTATGTACTCATGATCACACATTTGGTAGACATTTAAGAATAATTTAAAACCAAATTTCTGTCCAGATGAATGCACAGTCCCATGAATTTATAGGACAGATAAGGATTGACTTTAGCCAGTTGTCACTTACATTTTCATGCATGTAGATTTTGTAAGAAAAAAGAAGGCCGTTCCCTACCAGATGAAATCAACTTTTTGGACCCTAAACAAGTAATTTTTCATGTAGACTTTGTTCTCAGAGTTTAATTACGTAACTTACTAGTCATTACTAGGGAGAGCTTGACTACAGTAGATTAGACTTAATTGTAAAATTTCCTTTAAGTTTTAAAATTTTCAACAATTAAACATTCTTCTTATTCAGACTTAAAAGTAAAGTAAGGATTCCCTTTCCATCTTACATGTAGGGCCAAAGTAGCAACTACCTGATTTAGTGTTGTCACATTCAGTGCTACAAATTACTACAGTATTTAAGCTTGCCTTCACTTAATGCAGGGTTTCTCAACCTTTTGTACCCCCACTTTTGATTGCTGAAAATATGCGAGGACTACCTGCCACTATTAAATGAAAAATAAAGTTCCACTTGAATTTACAAGTTAACCAAACGAGACAAACTAAAACAATAAGCAACATATAATACTAAAACTGTATCTATGGTGGAAAAAATGAGCTATATTTGAAAGAAAAGACAGAAATAAAGGCTAATCCACTCTTTTTTATTTTTCTGAAGCTGTTTTCATGGCCCACCAGATAGAGCTCCACCAAATCTTTCAACAAGAAGTTTTCACTGAACATTTCATCACAAAAATTTGGACAAGCACAGTATATGGGTAACAACTAGCATTATTTTTCAGTAAAATCAAAAAAAAGTTAAATGGTCAATACAGTCAATACTACCCCCATCCCCATCCCCATCCCCACCCCTTCCCCAACCCCACCTATCTGCTAATGGTTTGTTCTAATCAGTGACTAAGCAAAATTATACAAGAACTGATACATTCATGATGGCAGTGCATTTAATATGTGCTGTTATAGTTAAGTAAGTGAAAAAGTTTGTAAGAGAGATATGACAAGATTTGAATGATGCAGTTAATGCTTTAGCTTTCAAGGGGACCCAGGTGAAAAGGGAAGATCAAAGTAGCATTAAGATTCTCCATATTACAGGAAAAAAAAGTTTAACTCCTTTGACCAAATGTAGGACAAACTTAGAACTTTTGCAAGCTTCATTTATTGATACTCAATGCTTCCTTTATACATTTTCTTAATACTCAAAAGTAACTTTAACTTAAAGTAGATTTTTTTCAAGGAAAAAGATAAGTACGAAAAGGGTTCAAAAAGTAAGAGAAAGTAGCATAAGTAAGAGTCACTTGGAAGCCAGAAGCTTGTGATATTCCAAAATGAGGTCAGGGTGGCTACTTATACACTATAATCTAATAACACAGAAAGGCACATACAGTACCTCCATAGAATTTGGAGCGCGTAAACTGAGAGATGGTGTTGCCCTCACTGGGATAGTGTTCTGTCCTCTCTGAGGTTGATTAGAAGCCCCTCTTTGAAGAATCCTGAATTCAAGAAAATACAACTGAGATTTGATGATCAACACTCATTTAGTCAAGTAATGTTCTTCAAAATCAGTAAGATACAATGTTATATATCATACTGTAGTAACTTGCAACAGATGCACAGAGATATGAGATGGGCAGGACAAACTTAACATGAACGTTGCACTGGCTATGCACAAGATCACAAATGACCGGTTCCAAAAGGATTTTTACAGCAGTGCAGAGTTTGAAGGTAGATATTAACTGGTCTACCACTTAAATCTGCTCTTGTATCATTCCAAACATGTGGGGGAATCCTCTGTATCCACATCCACAAATGGTGACTACACTTTGATGGACATTATTGCAAACTCTTTTAAATAAAAGCCACTTCGACTGGTTGATGATAACTTGTGCAAATCACAGAAATGTATCATACAGCCCACTGCATTGCAGGACAAATCAATACCATTAGTATTCAAATCACACACAGTAGTGTACGGTACTGAGAGAAAAAGGCAATTGGACTGAGTACCTGTACATGCTAGCTTTGACTGGAAGGTCCAGTTGATGTTAATTTTTAGTTTAAACTGAAGGAAAACCTAGATATGAACATGTTTGGGAGAATTTTAATGAGGTGGGAAATGATTATTGACCCTTCAAAACAGTTACATGGGATCCACACTGCCATTAGGAATAGTTGCATACAACTGAAAAGGGTTAAGTATGAATAGTTTTTTATCTGAAATGTCCTTACCAATCAACAGCATCTTGGACAGAAACCTTCCCAGCATCCACTGCAGCTTGGCACTGGTCCAATTCAAAGCCCATGCCAGCTAGGGTGGCAAGAACTTCATCAATGGTGCTCTGAAAAAAAATATGATACAAGGTAATTATTTCTGGTTGGTTAGTTTCTTGCCTACATATGCAAATTATACAACAAAATATTTTGTAGCAAGACAGTGGAAAAATTTGTCCCTCAAATTCATTGTAAGCAGCTGTGACCCAACTTCTTTTACACATTGCAACTTAAACACTGGGAAATATCTTGGTACAGTATTTCCACTCCAACTTTCACAGGCATAATCAACTTTCCCGCAGGGGATTTATTGAAGCCTGCAGCAAAAAAAACAAAGGGTTCTTATCATCCATAGCCTATAATGCATTTATATGCCAAGTATGGAAAGAATCCATGCATCGTACCTTCAAATATCAGGTGAAATGTTTTCAGAGTTGACCTCTGGTGACCTTAGATGACCCCTGACCTCCACAAGCCCTAAGCATGTTTCTCTCAATATACTACATCTACAGTTCATGCAAAATATAAAAATTATGCCTGCTTTCTACCTTCAAATATTGCATTCAGGTTTTCAGAGTTTCACCTCTATTGACTTCACTGAGTTTTTCAGGTTTGTCCTCTGGACAATTCAGATGACCTTTGACCTCCACCATAAATGACAGAATTCTTCCACTCAATGGGGGCATTTATTTTCTAAGTATGAAAAGAGTCCATCAGTACCATCTTCAGATGTTTTGCTAATGAGGTCTTCAGGGTTTGAACCAGAGCTTTAGACTTTGGGGACTGTCTCTGTTCCAACATCTCTTTGTTCTCACATCTATATATTACAAGAAATCTACATGAGGCCAGTGTCAGGATAAGGGTTACAGCATGTGAGTGACACGTGTCAAAACACAGAGGTGTAACCAAAGACCTCAGATGACACTTGATCATCACCAATATGGGGAACCCATATACCAAGTATGAGAACTTTGGAAGTTTCCATTACTGAGAAATGCTGTTAACAAGCAATTCGTAAGCATCACAAGCACGCACATACATGCCATCAACACAATCCATCATGGATCATGCATATAGGTTACCACACTCTTTATTCATCGCAAGTTCGCAACCAATAAAATGAGTCCTTGATTGTCAATATGTCCAACAGAGATACATCATAAGGTATTCTCAGTGAAAAACCTCTTCAGGGGGCTTTGACAAGTGTCTTAAGAATGGAAGCTTTTCCTTCTGGTGTAAGCTTCAATCTTTCACATCTAATGAATGCATTGCTTCACACTGTAGTACTTCAAATTGTATAATTCTGTCAAAGGCGAGGCGACCATATAGTCAGGGGGGTTGTTTGCCCCCCCCCACGGACTCAAATCGCCTGTTGGCACCCTTTTTTTAGGTATTTACCGTACTGAGGCAGGGTATCCACCTACTTTAAAGCACCCCTACAGGCCATTCTTACCCCTCAGACCAAATTCCCAAGCTCCGCTACTGTTCTCTGTTATGTAAGACAATGAATAAGATATTATGGCCTACAAATAATATTACTCGTAATATGCATGCTTTGCACTAGTGCCCCCCTCCCCTGCTAGGACTAATTGCTATAAATACAGTTTCTTTCCCAATACAATTCTGGACTGGAATAACCTTCCTGACAGTCTTATTGAGGGGGTTACTAGTCACCCTAAGCCAGTGGAATTTTTGCCAATTCACTGAGGGCCTGACTGACCACATGGTGCTACATGGTGCAATAATGTCCTTCTGCATGTCGCGCCATTAACCAAAAGAAGAAGAAGGCTTTCTACCCTGTATAGCGACTTCCGGAACAGAACCTAAATATTTTCTGCACCACCTACCGTAGGCTGGAGCAACTGCTATTTTTCCAAGATTCATTTTTATTTTTCTGGGGCTATTCTCAAACTCCAGAGTCCAGACTGGAAAGATTTAACTTTGTGCAGGCAAGTGGGTACTGATTTTAACTTTTTGCACCATAATGACTCAATTTCATAGCAATCTGCATAATTTAAGGTGATTAAATGTTTTTACCATACCTACAAAACCAGACAAAGTTAAAATACAGGTATAGCAGGGAATAATTTATGTGGTGTCGCATCGCAATTTGCTACACAAGCTGGCCAAATTGCTACATAAATGCAAAAATGTGTAGCACTTTTTTGTGTACATAACCATAGGGTTTTCAGTGATTTTATACTATAGAAGGGAAAGATTCTCAAAACTGGTAAAATTTGAATACTAAATCATTCACTGTGTAGTATATACTGATGTTTATGTTTAAGCACATGTATCCATGTAGACCAAATTTTGAGAGTTCCCTGCATGATGGAGGCAACTTACTCTGTGTGGTCAGTTGTGTTTTCTACTGACCAATATTTTATGCGGCCAGATACCAAACAGTGCAAGCTAGCTTTGCAGGTCAGATCTTATGCAAAGCAAAGGGCAAAGGAGGGCTAAAGCCCCATAAAATGCCCTGCAATCCAGACCCATCTCTATCCAAACCAAATACCTAACAAAGCCCAGCACTATCAGATTCTGCCAAAGTCACAACAGCACTTGTCAATGTTTACATGTATCTTGAAGCAACTGACTATATAAGTTTAATTAACAATCCACTTAGGCAGACTGTTCCACTCATTGACAACTGTATGAGAGAAGCTGGACTAATGTCAAGCCCAAAGAAACACTTCACCAGCTTCTTACAACGGCCCCGAACACAGGAATTAGCAATTACCTTTAGTTACAATTAGACAGAAAATTCCTACTACAAAGAAATTTGAAAACCTGCAGCATATCCCCCCCTAATCCTTCTTAACTCAAGCGTAGTAAGTTCCAGACATTTGAGCCTGTCATGAAACGAGAAGTTAAACGCACTTCAGGAATAAGCCGAGTGGCCCTTCTCTGAACCTGCTCTAAAAGAAACTTGTCCTTTTCTCAAAACTCCAAGCCTGCACAGCATAATCAAGATGTGGCCTAACCAACTGCTGGTACAAATTCAACATAATATCTTTACTAAAGAACTGAAATTCCTCTTGATCAATCCAAGCACCCTATTTGTCCTAGCAGCAGCAGCACCCGCATACTGCCTAGAAGGCATGTAATGACAACACCTAGATCTTTTTTGAAATCACATTACTCAAAATACTACTGCCCATGGTATAACCATTACTAAAATTTTTAGATCCAAAGTGAAGAACTTTGCATTTATCAGCATTAAAAGACATTTGCCAAGTCTGAGACAGCGTAAATAACCTTTAAAGTCCTTTTGCAACAGTGAAGCATCCATCTCATCATTTACTTTCCTGTAGAGCTTACTGTCTTCAGCAAACTTGCTAATACTACTGTAGATGTGAGAGAGCTATCAATATCATTGATGAAACTTAAGAAAAGAAGTGGGCCAAGAACTGAACCCTGTGGTACTCCACTTGTGACTTCTTTCCATGAAGAGAAATGACCATGGACAGCAACCCTCTGAGATCTACCAAACAGCCAAGAATTGATCCAGTCAGCTTGTGTATATATGCCCTGGATACCTGACTGGTGCAGTTTCACCATAAGCCTGCCTACTGGCACTTTATCAAATGCTTTTTAAAAATCAAGGTAAATGACATCAACACAGTGACAAGAATCAAGAGACATCCTCAAAAAGCTCAATAAATTAGTAGCTCACAAGCTATTATGCAGGACACCACACTGAGACAGAACTAATTATCTAATACTTAAGCACATAATCCTTGACCTCACACTCCATGACTTTTACACACTACACTGGTCAAACTAACAGGCCTGTAATTACAAGGCAAGTTCTGATCCCTTCTTGAAAATAGGAGTAACATTTGCAACCTGCCAGTCAGCAATGAACAACGCTTGAGTCCAGACATTTCTGAAAAATAATGCACAGAGGAATTGAAAAAATCTCAGAGCATTCATGCAGAATGGCAGCATGGATCCCATCTGGCCCCGGGGATTTGCTAGCCTTTAACCTCCTAAGTTTATTACCTACTCAGAGAAAACAACATCATCAATGCAAACTGAGCTTTTGGAAGCTCTGCAAAATCCCACTACAGAAGACTCCTTGGTAAAGATAGAAACAAGGTAATAATTTCAAACATTAGCCAATATCCTGATGGTCAAGTGCTGACCAAACTCACCAAGGTACCCCTTTTAACTTGGAGAGGCCCTGCTTAGACCTAACAGATCATGGCCACTATCCGTCCAATTGGGCTATTCCATTATAAAATTGGGGTTACCGTCTTCAATTTCGCATTTTTGTGGCAAATGATGTGTCGTTCTCAAAATAACTCTCTCAAGAAAATTTTTAAAAATTAAGTCATATAATACAATCAATAGCATTTTAATAACGACTCTCTTAATAACTGTTATTTGTGTTAACAAAAAGTCTGAAAATTTCAGTATTCCTAGGACTGTACTAGTCTGACGGACGGATAGTGGCCATGATCCCACCTAACATAAGCATAAAATGATTTAGAATCTACCTTAACCTCCTTAGCCAACTTCCTCTCAAACTTAATCCAGCTCCGAGACCCATTGCGGAATATTCGGTCAGCCTATCAGCTTTATTTGTATCCAGTTTAAATGTCCCTTTGCCAAAAATGTCATTTAAGCTATACCACAAAGTTCCTGCTCTTTACCAAAATGTCCCTGAGATATGAAATTATACACTAACGCCACAACTTATGTTACGTGAACATAAAATGAGCAATAAATTGAAATTTATGAAATATGAGGGGAATTGGTTAGAGCTCAAAGGAACTATTCTGTTGTGTCCGTTGTAGGCTGTTCTTCATGTATTGTTCATCGACTGTTGTAGCTCGTTAGGTGGAAGGTTCTGTCGTCACTTCCGGGCACGAATTCTAAATTAGAGCCAATTATTCATAGCCTAGAACAACAACTCGCTTTGCGCAGTTTTAATATGGGGACATTTTGACCAATAGCAGGGATGTTTTAGTACCCGGAAGGTTTGGTAAAGGGCCTTTCGATGGGTAGGCTAGGCCAAAGTGCTTTTTTGACACCTTTCCCATTTTTACAAATGGATTGGTAGGCTGGGGCTGCTGGGCAAACAGGCCTATCATTTGAACTTACCTCCATTTCTGAACAGATGCTAAAAGTTGATTTCTTCGAAAAGTGGGTGAGTCAGCTGCGTTGGGCAATGAGTGGTAAAAGAAGTGTGCCTTTCTGTAGGCTTTAGCTTGCCACCATCAACAATATTTAGACTGTAATTTGTAGCCTATCACTACCACTGAGACTCAGCTATAGGGCCTACAGGTACAGAAGTACTGTACGCAGTACCCAGGTCACTGTGCACTAAGCAACACAGCTTAGCCTACTCGCTGATGGTTACTGCACTGTCCGTGAACAAGTCCTAGAATGTTCTTTTCCCAAATTATGGTGTACGATTTTCAGCACGAGTGAAAGCAGTTAGCTCGCGGTACACCAGCTCTCTAGTTTATATTAATGGAAGTTGAAGCTGTTTTCGAGTGGAGCATCGGCTGGTAAAATCTACTTCACTGCATTACAACAATCTGATCAGCTGTTGTTGTGATGAATCGTCTGTTAGAGTAATGTCGCCCTCGATCTCTTCTATCCCTGGTTCTCTTAAGTGAAGTAAGACAAGCTCTGTCTTCTGTTGTAAATCCATCCCAATCACTAAAACACATATATGAAATAAACAATCAAAGATGTTTCTTGTTGGAAGACATTTCTTAGACGTTATCATGGTTCTGAAGCGTTGTTGATATCAAATTTAAACATGATGAAATTAATGTTCACTATTCCTGATCTAACGTTGATGGTTTACGTACGGCCTAGTTCCACGATAGTCATAAGATGGTTCAGATCACGGGCGTTCCGATTTATATGTACATATATATAATACACTAGGCCTATACATATAGGCCTATATATTAACAAGGTACGACAATTTTCTGGACGAAGCTTACAACTTGGCGTATTTTTACACTCTTGTGCTCACTGTGAACCTCTCTGATTTCTTTCAATCACGTCAATCGATGAGAAAGAAAATTCAACATCCTTTCGGGCACAACTGCGGGCATAAAATCACTTCTAATCAGAATTATTCGTAAAAGAATGGACTCTCCGCAACTTGGTGGTTACACAGACAGATGACGTATGATTATAACCTGCGCAACCATCTATGCTGTCTCGTAAGCGAAAACACGCAGCACAAGGTAAAGCAAATCTAAAGAACATACGTTCGCTATGCAGATTGATACATGTAGGCCTACGCCTAGCGCCTAATTTGACAAATCCAGGTAACGTGCGTTGTGATTGGCGTCGAAATAATTTGTCTTAGCTATATGCCAATCACAATGCACCTTACATAGGATTTGTCAAATAAGGAGCTACTCATATCTATCTGCATAGCGAACGTACGTTCTTTTGATTTGCTTTACCTTGCGCTGCGTGTTTTCGCTTATGAGAAGGCATAGATGGTTGCGCAGTTTATAATCATACGTCATCTGTCTGTGTAACCACCAAGTTGCGGAGAGTCCATTTTTTTACGAATAATTTTGATTAGAAGTGATTTTATGCCCACAGTTGTGCCCGAAGGGATGTTGAATGTTCTTTCTCATCGAATGACGTGATTGAAAGAAATCAGAGAGGTTCACAGCGAGCATAAGAGTGTAAAAATAGGCCAAGTTGTAAGCTTCGTCCAGAAAATCGTCGTACCTTGTTAATATAAATATAATTAGTGTATTATATATGTACATATAAATCGGAACGCCTGTGGTTCAAATGGTTAACTCACCGAACACTGGGGCAGGCAACTGCTTTTGGCTTATGTAAAGCACCAGTGGTTACCTTGTAATTCATCATCACTTCATCAGTATGATGTTGGCATTGGCCATTATATCGCTCATGGAAAAATATGATTATGAACATGTTTGTTCCAACAGCTGCAACGTTAGGCAATGTTCTGACGTGTAAATTGTAATAGCCTACGTAAATTAATGTAGCCAAGACTCACTGCTAACCTAAGCTCCTGAGTCCTAGCGGCCTAGTCTAGGCAAGGCTAGGCTATAGGCATCGACAAGCACGAATTTTGGCCTAGGGCCTATTTTTACACTCTTACTCTTACCACGAACCTCAAAAGAATTTGTTAATCACGTCATCAGTTCCAGTAGAACATCCTGCACCTCATCGGATACAATTTTGTGCATAAGATTAATTCCAAACAGTAAGAAAATGTGAGAAAATAAAATTGGGAGCACAAGCAGTCGCCTTGCACTTCACTGCCTGCGATACAGAAGATAGTACCCTGCATAGCTATCCATGCCGTCTTTCTCACGAATGATGAAGCGAAGCAAAAGAACGACAGTTCGCCATGCAGATTAAGGCGTGTGTTCACTGTGTCAGTGTCCTAACATCACCCAGTCTGCATTTCGTGCACAACAATCTGAAGATCTTCGGCGTGGAGTTGGCATTTTCCTTATGTTTTCTATTGTTTTTCTTGGCGTATCTTCGGCGTGGGCCTCACATGAAATGCACTTTGGAACAGAGTTTCCACTAAGAAATTATCCATTGCGTCAATTTACCCAATATGAGAAAATTGGACTCACTAGAAATTTTAAACCCATGCATTCACACTGTACCAACTTTAAGGAACAAAGGAAACCCTATTATTTTTATTTTTTGCCGTGAACATCAGTGCGTCATATCGAAAAGTCATTGCGTCAAAATCGCGTCATAGCGGCTTAGCAGAAACACTGCTTTGGAACATCACACGTAACGTGCGCTGTGATTGGCTAAGAATAATATCTACCATTTGAAAACTTTGCCTTGTAGGTATTACTTTCACAAGGTGTAGTATTAAAGTAGACCTAGTAACTCCTACATCAAAATTGAAAGTGCAAAATGAAGATATTTTCACACAGTAAGAAGGAAACTTGTGTTAAAGAATTTCATTTCACAAATCACACCACCCTATAAAATTAGTTGAGGGTCCCCAGACTCTTGGGTTGAGAACCTTTAAAGTTAATTACTGTAAATTTTTAAAAACTTTTTCAAGTCAAAGATGGAAGAAGGGTGCAATCCAGTAATTGTTAAGACCAGCTTCAAGGATTGTTGTCATCTTTGTGACTGTAAACAGCTATTTGGGAAATCAATATTTTGTCTGCCCTTTTGCAAGGGGCAAGTGAAAAAATACCAGGGCAAGTGAATTTCGGTGGTTGCTTATGTGACTTGGCAAGTGAGTTCGAAAGTAAGTGTAAAGCCCTGTATGTACTCTCCAAACAAGATTTTTATCAAATTTCTGTCCGTACAACCTTGAAAGCTATGAGTGTTAGAAAGGCTATCACGATGGAAATCCAAAATTAGTAAGATGATTTGAATGAGTACGCCGTCGAAGGACTTGAAATAGTCAAGCTTTTGTCAGAAGTAGCTCTGACTTCTTCAGGACTGGTGCAAGGAAGCAAGTGCAGTGAAGTTATATAGTTATGCTGCAACCCTTTTTGGTGGGTTCTGTGTTCTGATTGGCTGATTTGTCATTTTGTATACTTACCTTGCACAGGAGTATGTGTGATCACGAGTCATAATCCTCTTCCTTGTATAAGTCCTGAAGAAGTTAGAGCCACTTCTGATGAAAGCTTGACTATTTCAAGACGGGGTACTCATTCAAACCATCTTACTAAGCTATGAGTGTTTCAGTGTGTGGTGTAAAAATATGGAATAATCTTAATACTGACCTTAGGAACTCAAAAAGTGAATGTATCTTCAAACTTAAGTTCAAATTAGAATTCATAGATAAGTATAAACAACTGTTTTGCAACTTACATTTGAATTACTTTGATGGAGATATGTTGCTCTGAATATTGATCATTATTATAATTGTTTTGGGGGAGAGATTTGTACATACTCACACTGATAAGTTATTCTTAACTTTTTCTCTGTCATTTTTCATTTTGTGTTTCTGTCTTGTATAATCATATTTTTTTTTCTTTATGCTACCCTTTATGTTATTGTTGTAATTAAATGTTATTTATGTTGTCGGTATGGAAAGAAACTGACTAAACAAACAAACAATTTGGCAATTCAGTAACAAAAATATTATCACATGATCAAAACAAGCCATTCATAAATTAGAACGATGGGGTATACTAGTTTTGAATGGAGTAATTGCATTTTCTCTTTAAGGAAATTAAAAACAAAAATTATGTATCCTCGTAGTAGTCCATGGGCCAAGGTGAAAAAAGTGTAGGCTACCTGAAGTCTAGCATTACAAGAATATATATTTTGAGAGTAGGAAAATGAATATTTTTCAACCCACTCGTGTTTTTAGAGCTTGTTCAGTTGCTGAGATATAAAATGTTGAAATTTATTCACTAATTTGAAATAGTTCAGTGTGCAATAATTTGTGATCACCTTCTTGTACAACTCACATTACCTGCTTTTGTTCCTTTTGAAATTAAGATGTTTTACATGACCTTCAGAATTTCCTGTTTTCTTGCATAGCATGTTGTGCAGAGAGAGCGTTTATAGTCACGTTACCCTATAACATTACGAAAGCAATCACATTTTGGCACAAGATGCAGTGGCTTCCAAGTTAACAAGGAAATTAAAGAGGGTAATCTGAGTAGTACAAGAATGACATCACAAATTATTGCACTATCTACCATTTTAAATAAATTGATTGAACAAACTTCAACATTTTATCTATCAGCCCAGAAGTATCATGTGAAGATGGGAGTTGGACCATTTGGATTCAGTTTTCAAACTTTGTAACATATATTTTTGAAATTTCAGACTTAAGTTACTCATTTTGCAGACTAGGAATTAGTTTGGTAGCTCTCCTTTAAACTGTAATTGAACAGTATAACTGACACTTGAAATTGTCAGTCTGTCACATAGGCCCTAGGCTAGGCTGTGCGATAGTGTTTGCCATGGTATGAAAAACCAGAACCGGGTTATTGATCACTGTACCCATCAGGTATTCTCATGCATGTCCATAATTATTAGTGCTTTCCCCAGGTTCCGGACTGACAGTTACTATCTGGGTAGAATAATTACTACCGAGTAACTTTTGCATTTGGTTTTCTTTTGATCTAGAGGAAAGGACATATTTATTGCAACTTACAAAATTTATTTCCCATTCATTTTATTGACAATAAAGTTGACATTGAAATGAACTTGTCTTAGTCTGCTTCCATACCTTTATTTTGTTAAATTGCTCTATACATCAGTCACAAGTCCCATGGTGCATGTTTCTGACTATACTGTACATCAAGCCACACCTGTACCAGGTTAGGAGACAACACACTTTACATAAGCCTAGCATATCTCCTTGAAAAATGATATAAAATTAATAATATTCAGTATTTGCTTCACAAATATTACCCTTGGTTAGTAGAACCCATCCTAGAGACAATCCCTGGAGACGGCTGCAGCTAAATCAGCGCCAGTGATGCAAGTTACCTCACTGGCAGTGTTCGCGCTAAGGCGCGGGATTGCATGAATCCCGCTGTTGTCTTTCGAATCCCGCACAAAAATAAATTTTATGCGGGAAAATCCCACACACTTTTCTGCAGCTGAGATTGTAGCTACAATTATAATACACACATTAAATTGTAATAGTATCTTTACCAAGTGATAACCCCCTCCTTGATTTTGAAAATCCCTCCCAAAAAAATTTCTAGAGAGGGAATTCCCTCCCAGGTTCAATTCCTTAGCGTGAACACTGCTCACTGGTACCCATTTAACTCCTGGGTGGAGGGGAGCAATTGAGATAAAGTGTCTTGCCCAAGGACACAATGAATGCATCAATCCTAGGATCACTAGTCGGACACCTTACGCAGTAGGCCACCGCGCCCTCAAACCCTTACCCAACCCTAACCTACTACAGTTTTGTGTCTGATGTGCCGTAACTTGTGTTTGGTGAAAAAATTTTAATGTAAGTTTGTCACTGCAGCCTCTGCACCAAATACTTTATCCAGGTATTTAAATTTTTCATAAATTGCTTTCTTTTTACACTTTTCAAAAGTCCTCAACTTACACGCTGTTTCTTCATTATAATGACAGTAAAATCTTTCCCATATATCTCAGGGGCCAAGATTCCACCCATACTTACAATTGATGTATGATACCGCACACACTGTGCATGTAGTTTTCACATACAAATGTTGGTTCATTGCATGTGCTCTGTTCAATAATTATGTTGTACTGTATTGCATGCAGTGCATGTGGCCAGGACACGCTTGGTCTAATGTGAAGTTAAAATTTGTCACATTCGATTTTACAGATGGGGTGTACAAAGAAAATGAGGAAAACATTTCACCCTTTCTTGTTATGTCTTATGATGGAAAAATTTTGCAGTTACTTTGAGTAGCATCATAAAGTTATGAGCAATAGAAAGGTGAGGCTAGTGAACAAGTGTGGAAGGTTTTTCTTTGCTTATGCAACACTGAACCTTGAAAGCATATAATGCTACACAGATGAAGTGAATTTTGTTTCCAAGGAAACTATCTCCCCAAAAAATACAAAGTTTTAGCAATTAATTTCAGACAAACAAAGATTACTTGAGATGAAATGTACCCATAAACTTATAACAATGTAACTGTAGTCCTTAAACTACTTTTGTAAACAACAGAAGTATTTTGTCTAAATTTAAGTTATACATTAAAGAATAACATAAATAATCAGGCCAATTGTGTATCTTTGGGTTTAATTGGCACAAAATATTCCGTCCAAAATTTCTCACATTTTTTTCTTTTACATTACTCCTCAGCCTTTCTGTTCCTCATGAGCAGCATGCACATTTTATTTTTTTTTTTTTTATATTAAAGGATAATATAACATTCATTTGTCAAGGAGGTAGACTCAGCTCATGTATAGTAGTATGCTGTTTCATAAACTAGTAGGCGCTGCTTGATTGTAGGTTAGAAACGCATAGCAGGAATTGTAACTGATGTTTAGAGCAATTTAACAAAAGCAAGGTAAAGAAACAGGCCAAAACAAATTCATTACAATGTCAACTTTATTGTGGATAAAAATGGAAGGGAAATACATTTTCTAAGTTGCAATTACTATGCCATTTTGCTTAGATCAAAAGAAGACCCTGGGTAGTAATTCTTCCTGGCTAGTAACATCCTCGCTTGGGTACCTGGTGAAAATACTAAATATCTAATTTTACATTTTGTCTGTTTCCACACCAGTTCAGTTTTTGGTTCCTTGCGTTAGCAAAAGGAACCTATGTAGTCAACTTGGCGTGTGTGTGTGTATGTGTGTCTGTGACACTTGCTTCGGTATGCTGTAACTCAACAAGGGAAAGTTGGACTAAACTGAAACTTGGTATATGGATCTGTCATTGTATGAAGGTGTGCCCTATCATTTTTGGCGGAGGTCAAAGGTCATCTGGGGTCACCGATAGTCAAACACTGAAAACTTGTTGTCAACACAATATCTCAAGGTAGGAAGCTTGTATAGATTTCATACTTAGTGTGTAGATGGGTTATGGTGGGAATATGAATGCTAGTATATTTGGTGGAGGTCAAAGGTCATCTGGGGTCACCAACGGTCAAACACTGAAAACCTTGTTAACATGATCTCTCAAGGTAGGAAGCTTTGATGGGATTCATACTTAGTATATAGATCCACCATAGTAAGAAGGTGTGCCCTAGTGCTTTTGGTAGCGGTCAAAGGTCATCTGTGGTCACTGGGGGTTAAACACTGAAAACCTTGTTAACACAATATCTCAAGGTAGGAAGCTTGGATAGATTCCATACTTGGCATGTGGATGCGTTATGGTGAGAAGGTGGATGCTATCGCTTTTGGTAAAGGTGAAAGGTCATCTGGGGTCACGGACAGTCAACCACTGAAAACTTGTTGTTTAGCACAATATCTCATGGTAGGAAGCTTGGACAGATTTCCTACTTAGTATGTGGATGGGTTATGGTGGGAAGATGAATGCTGTTGTTTTTGGTGGAGGTCAAGGTCATTTGGGGTCACCAGGGGTCATACACTGAAACCTTGTTTACACAATATCTCAAGGTGGGAAGCTTGGATAGATTTCATACTTTGTATATGGATGCATTGTGGTGAGAAGATTGATCCTGTTGTTTTTGGTGGAGGTGAAAGGTCAGCTTGGGTCACTGGGGGTCATTTGAAGGTTATCAGAGGTCATTTTGAGGTTAAGTTGTGGACTTTCATTCACTGCCAACATACTTTAAAGGTCATGTAGCAGTCACCAGAGTTACAGGCAAACTTCACATTAGCCAGTATTTTGTTGGTATGCTCATGGCTCAGTGTCATTACATTCAGCAAGGAACCATAGTACCCATTGGGCTCTTGTTTTTTCCATAGGCCATCCATATTGACTCCCCTGCCCCTCCCCCCACAACCCATGATAGGTTTTTACCCCCTAAAATGTCGTAAAAATTGGGTTTTGGATGGGATGGTGTAATTTTTAGCTCAAACCCTCTTGAAGAGCTCTTTGAGCTGTTGTCATCCACCACCGTCACTCTCTGTCATGTCTGTTCATACTTGAAGAAATTCAAACATGCATTCATTGACAGATGTTAATGAAACTTGGATGCAATGATAAGTGGGACTGGGGCCAATTTTGACCAACAGGAAGTGTAGGTCAAAGTCAACTAAAAGTCAGTACTGTGAAAAACTTTAAAGCGGCACATTGAGTTGATATTGATCATTTTGTGAGGATTTTGAAGGGTACTACCACATGACAATGCTTATAATTAGCTTAATGAGTCGAGTTTCACATCAAAAACAAATGCAAAAACAAGAAATTTGGAATTTTTGGACACTTGCTTGTAATAGTCGTGTCCAATTGTAATTAATACTAATGTGAAAAAGTGTCTGGTCCCAAATTTTTGAAAACTGAATTGAATCATTAATTAATCACTCATGAAAAGTTTATTTGTACGTAGGATATTGGGATCGACTTAATTTGACCATTTGTCATTGGTATGTGAAGAAAACTTGACAGGTTTGAAAAAATTTGGTGAATTTTATGAAACAACTCAAAGTGTATCTCCATTCTCATGCAGCACCTTATGTTATTGAAAGTTTGTGAAAAGTTTCCTCAAGTAGTGCTTCTCTCCAGGTGTACAGAGATTCTTGATTTAAGGTCATAGGGGGTCAAAGGTGTGGGGGGAGGGGGAATCTTTGATTTGGTATCTCTTTAATGAGGATAGAATCCAAACTTGGTGTGTGTAATCACCATTTGGTGCCAAAGTATGTGAGGGTCATTTGGAGTCATTACGTGTCATTTGAGGTGAAAAGCATTGATTTTCTAATAACTTTGTATGACCCGGTGTTTGGTCTAGTGGTAGAGCATCGGCCTCTCACGCGGGAAGCCCAGGTTCGATTCCCAGGTTGAGTCATACCAAAGACTTTAAAAATGGAACCTACTGCGTGATGCTCTGCATAAGCAATGGAGTAAGGGAAAACAAGCCAGCGAGCCACAGCTGGAAAAAAGGCCGTGGCCAGCTCAACTTGAACCAATTGGTTGGAAACTGGGCAGTTAAAACCTCATCTAACTAACTAACTAAACTTAATGAGGATTGCACCCAAAATTGGTAAGCATAATCACAGTTTGGATCCAAAAATCTGAAGGTCATTTTGAGGTCACCAGGAGTTATTTGAGGTCCTATTTGCAGGTACTGATTGATTACAATGAAACTTGGAAGATGTCAACATTTAGTGCTTAGTGATAATATTGGGTACCAGAAATTTTCATGGTACTAAATAGTGGGAAATTTTCACGCTTTTCCCGACCAAGTATCCAGTCACGAATTTAAGACCCGCTAAAGTACTTTTGTTTGTTTGTACAAGACTGTTGGTTGCCTGCAACAGTGAATTCTTCACTCTGCAATTTGTGAACAAGATTTGCCAGAAATTAGCCTCGCGGAAATTTCCCGCTATACTTGACCATTTGAAGTTTACAAATTTTTGAAGGTCACTCAGGGTCCATTCAGCAAAAGGAACCTTAGTGCCTTTGTTCATGGTTACTTGTTCATAGTATAAAACAAGCTGGTTTTTAGAAAGACATCAACATTGAGTCCTATTAGTTTGTTGAGTTTAGAGTGTTTGGGGAATTACAAGGGAATGTTGGCCTATTTTCCACCAATTTCTTGCCATAATTCTTGTAATAACTTTTCCTTCGTAAGCCTTGCATAGAAATGAGTATGTACTACATCCAACTGCCATATCATTTTGTATTGTTCAGTATCAAAGAAAAACCATTTTGACATTTTTGTTCATTTAAGGTAAAATCACCCAAAGCTTTTAGCCCAATGCCAAGAGTACATTTTGAATGTTTCCTGGGGCTGTTTTGCTGTTTTCTAGAGCAAACCCCCTGAGCCATAGACTGTTTTATAACCTTGGAGGCTTCTTTAGGAGTTTTGACCTTTGAAGTTCATTGTCCATAACATTTTGTTGAGTGTTTCAAATTCTTAATGCAGTAACTTGTCTGCTTCATAAAAATTGTCCGTGAAAGTTACCATTTAACATGCTCATCTTCTATTTTAGGTGTTGAATAGGAACCAGTCTGCTCTCCCAGGTTTTTTGACCTTTTCACGGCCATTTACCTCGGGGTGTGAACAGTTAAAACCTGTCTTCGTAATGGCTTGAAAGGGGCAGGGTAACCTCTGAATTGTAAAGAGAGAAGATATTTCTTACAATAAAAAACTGCTTCACCTGTCAACAGCACGTGACTAAGTCACAATCACTTTTCTCTGTTGTACGTGCCCATTGTGGTCTATTGTTGAGAACGTGTTAGGTATCAGCATGTTTAAAGCTCTCCGTTCCCCTTTGCATCTTTTAAGGGTAATGACATACACTTTACCAAATCAAATACCTCTCACTCTACCTGAAAATGCCACTCAATAGCGCTTCATTGCCGAGTCTCGTCTTCCCACAAGAGAGTCTGCTGCCCTGGTCAAACCCACTTGCTGGCTCATTCAAACTCCTGACCCAGATGTTAAGTTCAGATTCATGGTGTCGTGTTGCAGAGTACGTCTTGAGTAGAGGCTCTGCGTGGGGACTTCAAATGTAATCTTATGCCTGCCTGAAAGATTGTTAAACATTTAGTTGAGGTAGAATGTTTCAGGTGAAAGTTCCAGAGCAGTGATTGATGATGAGAATTAAAACTGTTCTATCACAATTTATGAGAGTAGATACAATTAAGTTAACTTCATCCTTGCCCTCATCATCTCTTTAACTTCTATCATGAGTCTTTGAGTTTAACTCGGCCGGAATTGGTTCATAAGGGTTGAGTTGTCGTGGTGGTTTGAATGTACTTGCCTTGCATCAAGAAGTCCTGGGTTAAACCCTGTTGAACCGCCTGAAAATTTTCTGGTGTCATAGAATTGTTTGGCATGGTTTTTTGCAATTGTACTGAGGGTGTCAAATTGGTAATTGATATAATAGGTTTATGGCTGTCCTACTCAGGAAGTTGTGTGATTCAAGAAGTTGTCTGCTTCAGGTTCTTCCTCAGTTCATCTGTCGAGCAGTGGTGCAGATCAAGGATCCTTCACCTCTTCCAGCCTTTGTGATAGTTGGCAGATACCTTGTATACCATCTCTTCTGTGGGTTGGGCATGTTAAAAGGCAGGACTGGCATTTAAATTAGAAGCAGCCATCTAAGCCGAAACATAAATTTCTGAAAACCTGTGATCAGTCTGTGAGGTTACGGTATTCACAGCATGTATTAAACCCCCCCCCCCCAAAAAAAAAGAAGCAAAAATTGAAAGCAAATTGTTCACTGCATGTATTTAAAACAAAGTATTATGAACCCATGTCTTCATTCCTTACCCCGCCCCCCTCAAAAAATGATAAATGTGGGGAAAGTAGCTCTTCAGAAATATGTTTCATGAACATCTTGGTTACTTTTTTATTGTCTGTAAGTCCCCTGCCATTAGGGTAGGAACCACTAGGGACTAGGGTAACTCTAACCTAATGACTTATATGAAGTATCCCTTTCCCTCAATTTTTTGAAATTCTAGACCTATGCATCATGTGGTACAGTGACTAAGAGGTAGGATGTTTATAGATATCTCTGAGCGCTTAAAATTATATTGGGACTAAACGAACCTTGCTTGAACAAATATTAGTTGCATTTAAACTGAGTCATTGGATGTGACTAGTGACTTTTCTTTGTAAACCACAAAGCTGAAGTTTGACCAGTGTCCACTTGCTTCCTTAAAGTGTCCATCCACTATGCCCTATGGGCATTGCTAAATATTAGCTGCTTCCAGTTTGGACACTTTGGCACCACAATTCATTAGTTCCTTCTTTTTGTTTCTTTTTTTTCACATACAGGTCAGTGAAAGATTGGTTACTACAATGGCCAAGTCCAAAAATCACACCAACCACAACCAGAGTAAGTATTATGAATGGTATTCAGACATAATTGCAAAGCTTCTTTAGTATCTTCATGGATGTAGACAAAAATTTCTCACCAGGGGCATCAGGAGAAGCAGAGTTCCCCCATCTAGTGGGATCTAGTGCACACAGAAAAAAAATGCCAAAAATGCTCCTTGTGTTGCCAGAAATGGCACTCTTTGTGCCTTACAAGTTGCATGTAAAATGTCATTCAGTATTTGTAATAACCAAAGATGGTAAAGATCAATAAGATAAAACTTAAATTTGAAATTTTAGAAAGGAGAGGAGGGTTAGAGGGACACTGCCCTTAGTGCCCCCCCCTCCCCCCCCCCGGGTACATTTCTGATTTATGAAGGTTTTCGGAATAACATTTTAAGCCTTTTCCCTGTTGAAAGTTGATTTATTGTTATATCAAGTAAGCCTCTTGTAAATATGCAGGATTTCAGATTAAAGTTTCATTCAAGGGGATCTTTTGAAATGATATGGAAAAGATGTCCCCCTATAAAATGTTAATGGAAGCTGCTATTGTTTTCATTGTTAGTTCTTTCTCTAGGGTACCAATAGTGTGACATTGGGTCAGAATTTCAAAATCATCTTTACTGATGATTTACATGCATGATGGAGTTATTATCAGCATTTATTTAGAAAAACAAATATTTTTACATACCAGTACAGCATTGTATGTGTGAGGGGACTCATTCAAACGTATATTTATGCCAGTAAATTGATCAACATAACAGAGACAGCAAAGCAGTCTTTTAGCTCCTCTAAAAAGAATAAAAAAACCTGTAAATGGTTGAAAATTTATAGTTGAATATGATTTAGGACCCATCATAACAAGAACATGCAAAAAACTTGACAGCATTCTCCACAACTTAAAGTTCTGGTGACATGCCACCAAAAGAGCTCTTTTGTTTGTTAAAGAGCCTATGAAGTGACAAAGTACAGCCATTTATGTCATTCTCTGACCATATCTATCACCAAAAATAGCCCTTATGTTAAAAATACCGCCCCATGAAAGAGAAATGCTAAAATGAAATGGTACCTCTTCCAGTACAACAGCTCAAAAAGTGAAAGTACATTGACCCAAGAATGATGTCAGCTCCGGAACTCAACTTCACAGTGTGTGTATGTACAATGCACTTCCCTTGTAATGTTCTTATCACGTCAATATCGATTATGTACAGAAACTTGCCCTAATTTGCCCATTTTTGACTGAGATAATACAAGAATGATAACAAAGGGCCACATGAAGAGCCAGTCTGTGGAATTTAGCCCAACTATCTCAAGTCGCTGGCCTATGAAGAAGAAAAAGTCTGACAGTGTGAGGAAGACGGCGAACGAGTAGTTCAGAAAGACTCCATACTTCTAGTAACGTTTTGCTCACAGATTTTGTAGCTTGAGTCCGTTACTGGCCATATAATTTCGTAAAAATGTATCTGAAGAATGTGCCAGCATCAAGCAAAAAATATATGTAACATAAAAATTTGAAATTCTTACTACCCAGAAGGGGATGTTTGACGCTACTCGCTCGAGCTTACATCCAGACCCTGTACATAGAAGACATACACTGAATCTTGAATTGGTATTGAAGTGGGATTTTAAAACTCTGAAATGCTCGTAAGCATAGAAGCGCAAGTTAAGGCAGCAAATGGAAGCCATTTTCTCTCTTCTTTGTCCGTATTTCTAAGTTATATTTTAAGCCCATCAGTTTGACTTTGCAGACTACTTAGCTGAACTTCAACTAGACAGCGATCCTTTGCAAAGACAAAGAAAACATTTAACTCATGTTTAAATCAGATTGTTGGGTAAGGTGGCTGATTTATCTCCCAATATTCCTTTGAAATGCTTCCTTTCCAAGTTGTCACAAACGTTAGTTTGAAAATCGAACAATGGATCTCGTACTAGACTTTGAAATGCTTGAAACTCAAATAGTAACTAAATGTCAACTTCTGAGAAAAATACTCAATACTTCCTTAGACAACCAAAATTTTGGTCTCCCCTCACACTAAAATTGCCTCTGTTTTATGTTCCTTTAACTTTCCTCGGTCCCGATTTCCTGTTTGTACGAAGTATAGAAGTTGTTTGCCACTGTAGAATAGTACAGTTGTATATGGGCCTGTGTATTGATGAACCCCCATATGATACACTAGTGAAAGAAGCACTAATTCTCACCCCAATAATAATAATAATAACAGTTACCTAACACTGGGGGAGAAATGGATGCAATTATGTATCCCGGGGGATATTGTTCTGTGTGTATAACCTTTTACCAGGGAATTTCCATTTGCTTGTATACCAGACTGCCAGAGAGTCCATGACAACTATCTGCTTGTACCAAACCAGATGACTCAATGAAGATTGTCTTGTGAGGCAACTGAAGGTTTCTTAGAGATAAAACGTTGATAATTACATCAATTATTTTCTTTGCAAGAGCAGTAAGCTATGCATCATCTTTATACAGTTTCTGATACATACATATCGTGGAAAATTCCATAATATCAACTGTACAAGGTATGTTCAAAGCGCATTACTTATACACACTCCGAAGTTGAGTTCCGGAGCTGACGTCATTCTTGGGTCAATGTACTTTCACTTTTTGAGCTGTTGTGTTGGAAGGGGTACCATTTCGTTTTAGCATTTCTCTTTCATGGGGCGGTATTTTTTAACATAAGGGCTACTTTTGGTGATAGATATGGTCAGAGAATGACACCAAATGGCTGTAATTAGTCACTTCATAGGCGCTTTAAAGAACAAAGTCCTCCAATGAAAGATCCGTTGGAAGTAAATTTCAATATTGTTTACTGTTCTTGAGATATATGTCTTCAAAGTTTGAGTTTCTGAAGTAACTCATCGCCCGTGCAAAAATAATGATGAGGAGTGTTGCTCAGTGTTAAGATTTCTTTTGCTAATCCTATATAAATTATCTCTTAATTACTGATCAGATAGTGTACAGTTTGGTGAGTGTTATCAATATTTCCTAAGGACACAATTTTTTTTTATAAGATAAGTATGTTTATAAGATAAATTTTTATGCTTAGATGTCCCACCTGGTTCCCAAAAATCATGGGGGACACAAACCCAAACTAGGTTATTTTCTAGAAAATACGGATGGTTGAAAATTTAATGTGTAATGTACCTAAAGGTAGCCATATTGGTAAGGTATACTAAAATACCTGATATACTGGTTTGCTGTATTCCATTTTGAAATATTACAATATTGGCAAAGCCATTGAAAACCCTCTTGGTATCCTAAATTAGATAAATAACCAGTTATTAAAGACTGGAGAAGGGCAACTTGCATAACTTTTGACATTATTTTAACCTTACAGGGCTCTATATTGACTTGTCTGATTGCCAGGGTCAAGTAAAATGTTTCCAGGGCAAGCTATCTATTGTTCCAACTTGCCCGAATGGGCAAGTGGAAACTCCTATCTTAAGATTTGAAGTGGAAGAAAAGATACTTTCTCACAGCAAGAAGGAAACATATTCAATTATCTCATTTCACAAATCACAGATCTCGTGCAAAAAAGGGGTTGAGGGTCCCTTTACTCTTGGGTTCAGATCCCTTTCGAAAACTGTTCATTACTGTAAATTTGTTATATATAACCTTTCCGTCTTCAAAGGTAGAAGAAGGGAACAGTTCCATAATTCTGAAGAGTAATTCCAAGGATTGTCACCTGTGTGACTGCATGGATCCATGTGGGAAATCAATATTTTGTCTGCCCAACCAAAAGGGCATGTGAAAAAATTCCAGGGCAAGTGAATTTCAGTGGTTGCTTGCTTGCCGTGGCAAGTGAGTTTGAGAGTAAGTGTAGAGCCCTGCCCTAGCATTTTTCTGGTGAGGGCAGTTTTGACTGCTTTAATTGTTGATTGCTTGCCATTTCATTGCATTGCTGAGAGTGAGACAGAATGTCATTTCTTGGAATATGCCCTGATAAAACAGGAGCCAGACTTGTCAGGGTTCCAGCACTTTTTTAAAACAAATATCTGTGTTCGATTTTAAGGAATTAGCAATGGTTGTCCGAAGGACTACCACATTGTAAAATTTGGTTGTCCTGCTCAAAATAAGGTAGTCCTAAGTGTAAGCATTTTCGCAAGTTTGCAACCATGGAATTGATAATGCCCCATTATCACCAGCCTTCCAAAGTGGCTTTCACTTTTAGACAACCCCCTCCCCCACCCCCCAAAAAAACACAAAAACAGATATCTACTGTATAAGAGTAGTGCTGTCTCGTGGCGTGCATTAGTGTACATTGTGGACATAGTTAATGTTATGATGTTTGCATTGCAGGTTAATAAATTAAACATCTCTAGATTGAAAGCACTGGTGTTGCAACATCAGTACTATGAATTCGTAGCTTGCATGAAGGAATTCAGCTTCTCTGTGTACCTAGTGCAGGCCTAGTGGCCTACTACGAACACTGAAATATCATACTGTTGAAATACATACATTGAAACCCTGTTATAAAAATAAGTGATTGTATTTTTGAGGAAATGCAAGACTCTTCCACTTGGAGCTTGCCACTAAACTTCCAGCTAAAACTTTTGTGTCCAGACATACTGGTAACAAAGAGCATATAAATCTATAAATATGATGGTACCTTGTCATCATGAATTCCATGAAGAATGGTGAAAAAATGATGGTAGCCTATTTATTACTATTGGAATGGAATACAAATACATTATACTGTATTAAATATCCATGGAAAGCTTAACATATTATTTTTCTGTGAAAGTAAGAATTGATTCTTATTTTGAATCATGGTGTTGGTAGCAATGAGCTGTTAATTCCAACTATACTTTAATGCCCAAATCTAATTGCTGTTGCAGTTGTAATGCTGACACCCCTACCCTGCACATGACCACCCCCTCCCCCCCCCCAAAAAAAGAGAAAACTTCAAGATGTTTTGATCACTTTGTTTGTCACAGCTTCTAGCATGGTTGTGTTGCAGCTCAATATATGGGTGAAGAACACTCAAGTGAAAGTGTGACAGGTTTGTGAAATGGTCTGCCTCTTGAGGTCTGTTAAAGAAGGGTGTGTAGTTTAACACTTTTCTGACTTTCAGCTGTAAATTTTTATTAAATACTGCTGCTGCAGTGATGTTCCATATCTGCTGTGGCGATATGGCAAGAAAGCTCATAACATACATCTTAAGTTGGGGCTCGGTGAAAGGAATCTTTGACCATTGCTGGCAGGCAGGGAGGGGTTGTAGCCCCTTGTGGGAGAAGCTATAGAGAGCTGCCCTGCACGCTATTTCAAAAGGGGTTCTTGCTTATCACTGAACTTTAATACAAGATGCCTCTCTCTATCACAGGGTTCAAAAGGTATTTAGATCTGTTAAGTGTCATCACCTCTCCTCCCTGCCAGGCACGTAGCCATGGGGGCATGTGCCCCCCAAAAATTTTTCAATAAAAGTTCTTGCACTAAAGGAGGAAAAATATACTACGAGACCAGCCTTTTTGGAATACAAATATAGGAAGAAAAAATGGAAAATCTCGCACCATTTTGCATGTAGAGTCCTTAAAGTAGGGAAAAATTTTCAAAGGGGACCCCCTCCCCTTAGATCCCTCCCCCAGGCTGGCGAAGCTCCAACATCGATGTGCCCCCCCCCCCTTGATTGGTTAGTCTGGCTATGGGCCTGCTCCCTGCGAAAAAGAAAAAGGCAAATTATTATCAAATGAACATAGACATCCAGTGCATACTTAAAAATGTATGACTGGTATAAAATGTAAACAAGCAGACTAGCTACACATGGCATAAACATAGCCATCTATGATCTGTTTATATATCAGTGACTTGTGAAGTCTTGACTGCCTTATTGTTATGTAGCAGTTTTGTTCACTGAAGTAGTTACATGTATATATGTAGGGAATTAGTTGTGTCTTAAAGGCAGTGTCTGATCACATCGTATGTTTCCATGCAAAGATGGTCAAATTGCTACCAAAAATGGAAAAATGTGTCAGAGAATTTTTTTTTTTTTGTTTCTTTTTTGGTGTGTGTGCTACCACAGGATTTGAAAGATTATGGGCTAATAATAAAGATTGCAATAATCCTCCAAATTGCTATGCCAAATTAAACCTCAATGATTCCTTCATCATAGAGGGGACATATCTGAATTTTCAGTGAAATAGTTGCTCTAGCCTGTTTGAGGATTTGCAGAAATGTCTGGTCTTAAGTTTTTACCACTCGAGAGTAGTAACTTAGAAATGAGGGAAGGTATAAATATATGGGGCAATTTGGATTGGGGGCATAATTTTTTCGACAGAATCTCTGAACCAATAGAAGAATTTTGCCTGTACATTTCTATAGATTCTGCCAGATTTTAGGTATTGTTCAAAAATTGGGAAAGGCAAACAGTGCCCCACTCTGACCACCTCATACTGTGTGCCTAGATGAAGAAAGGACAAACCTGTTAATAGGGGAATAGTAAAGGAGAGGGCCATCTGTGGTGCTAAAGGTTGCTAGGTTTCCACATTATTGGTTTTTGTCCAGTTGTAGTAGAGGAGGTATCGAGAGGTCTAACAGACTTGTAAATAAGACAGATTTGTAGAATTTGTACCACATTTTTCATAATAACCTCGTAAAAGTGTTTGATTAGCACATGAAGAGCATACTGTATAGTGATATCCAGCAATGCCTGGTTCTTTAAAGTCATTGTCTGGTTGCATCTTGTAGGGGCCTTATATATGAAAGAAAAATTTTTTTTTCATTTCATGCCGTTCTAACCAGTATGAAAACTCCATTCCTAACCCAAGTTTGCCCTTCTTGAAGACTGGATACTTTTGTCAAGAAATACCTCCAGGTTTCCTCAAGGTCACAGAATGTGATGCCAAGTGGGCAAATTGCCTCACATTCCATATGTTATTCTATATAATTGAATACCTTGTTTGTTGTTGAAATTTGATATTTTGGAATGTTCAGATGTTTTCCTGTGTATATATATATTGTAAAGCTGTTCCATATAATATTGTACAGCAAACAAAGTTATGAAATATTCAAGTGGTATCAGCTTTGTAAGGGAGTACAAAAGGTATGTAGGTCTGTTCAGTTTGCCCAGATAACATCCAAAATTTTCCATCGTGCATTGTGGAAGCAGAAATATAGCATTACTTCAAAAATAAATATCTTCCAAATGCAAAGTGCTCTTGAGATGGGGCTTTTCCTGCCTAAAACAGAAAATTTTCCTGCACTTTTTAAAAACATTAGATTTAGTCACCATTTAAACAATAGTTACACACTGCCATAGGCGTAGGAGCTCAAGTTGATTTGGGGGGGCTGGACCGACTTGCCCGAAAAAATGTAACCCAAATTTTCCACGCGCTCCATGCACCTTCGACATGTTAATGTGCATATCATGAAGGCATGCATTGGTTATCACACCACATGCAAATTACATACAATAATTTGCCATGTTAATACCTTCTTTATTGGTTTTAATTTTGGCCGAAGTTGGTGATCGCCAGCCTGGGGGAGGGGTCTAAGGGGAGGGGGTTACCCCTCCCCTTTGAAAATTTCTGAAAAATTAGGTGTCCTTACATGCAATCTGGTGCCACATATGCTACCTTTGAAGTGAAATTTGTGTTAAAACATTTACGTATTTTAGGTACTAAAAAATCGGCACTACCCCCTCCTCTTTTCTTTGAAAATTTCTGAAAAATTAGGTGTCCTTACATGCAATCTGGTGCCACATATGCTACCTTTGAAGTGAAATTTGTGTTAAAACATTTACGTATTTTAGGTACTAAAAAATCGGCACTACCCCCTCCTCTTTTCTTTGAAAATTTTTGAAAAATTAGGTGTCCTTACATGCAATCTGGTGCCACATATGCCACCTTTGAAGTAAAATTTGTGTTAAAAATTTACGTATTTTAGGTAGAAAAATTGAGCATCATTGAGGGTGGGGCATGGCCCAATGGTCCCTAAAATACACCACTGATAACCATAATATAAGTTCAACCATTAAAAACACACTGATGAATTAATACGGAATATATAGGTGCTGGTGCAATTCAAATCAGAACTTTATGTTAATCAACAAGGAAGTTTTTTAAACTATTAATACCCTTTAGATACATCATTGCATTATTTTTCTTTCAGTTGGTGCCCAAAAAATTCTCAGCATTTTGCCCGAATTTTCACAAAAATTTTTGGTTGGGGGGGCTGCAGCCCCCCAGCCCCCCCGCCTCCTACGCCTATGCACACTGCTGTTCACATTAATCATAGATTGCCATGGACTTTATATGAACTCAGTTGATGTGAGGCAGGGCAGGAATTAAGCGAGGGATCAGGGCGATTTATAGCCCCTGTAACTTGCAAAATAGCCCCAAAACTGGGGTTACCAGGGCAAATTTGGCCATATAGTTTGTCTAGGGAAGACCGTTTTAACTGCACATTTCAGTTAACTAGCCCCAAAAGAGCCCTTGTATGACAAATGTTAATTCCTGCCCTGATGTGGGGACAAGAAAAGCTTGGAAAGGTGTGCTTTTGTAATTTTGTTGTACTTACAGTACTGTGCAAAGAATGTTAACGTATGATGTAAATTGAGAGCTTTTTATGTTAGGATGGATCAAGGTGGACAAAAAATGCATTCCTCATTTTAACTCACTTACTCCAGAATGTCAAATCTTTGGCACGTTTGCAAAACACAAATGATGGGAAAAGCAGGGGTGATTATTTAAATAAGGGGACCAACTTGTCACATTTGGGTAAAATTTCCAAATTCAGAATGTAAAGGTTAAACAACGATGTTAATTTTTCAGATTATTTATGGATACTGGAAACATTTAAACAATGTCAAAAGTTCAAGTTTCCATAACATATTGACAGGGATGTCACTACGCCGGGCGGCGCTGGGCGGGACTGGTGAACTGTGCCCACCACTCATGTTAAAATTAAACATTCTGCCCAGCACTTTTTCCCAATAATGGTACTATAATTTTATGATTTCTGAAAAAAATTTGGATGTAACATTAATCTCAGAATGAGACAGCTAATTGGAGCATTAATTCAGAGTGTAGAAAAATACCCACGCCTTCTAAATTCAAGGATAGTGATCACTACAAGAGTCAAGAGTCAAGAATTACCTGGCACTTAGTTTGGCTTGGTGACAACACTGCATATTGAACACATTAACTCCTTGCAAAAAGGGTCTGTAATGTTAAAAGTGGTTCACAGGGTGATCTTCTGTAGGATGGAAATGCAGTGTCAACTCAATGATGTGAATTAGTTTCACTTGGAAAATATACTCCTGAAAAGTGGGATCATGCCATTTTGTGGTGTCTAGCAGTGTCCTGTTAATACTAAGTGAAACTTTGATCTCAAAACTTCACTGTGCACACAACTGATTGCAATGTGGCAAACAAAGCATTTCTTGACAGTGGCCATCTAGTAAGCAGTGTTCTCCACTAGCTGTTATGTCCGGGGGCTCCGCCCGTACAAAATCTGCCACACAACTTTAGCGCCCGGACAAAACTTTGCCGCCCTCACAGAAAATTGACCTGCCCGGTCAAGAAGTTAGCTGTACACTCAATCACCAACACCACAACTTAGTCATTTGACTGCCTTTTATATTTGATTTCAAATACTCATGACAAGAAATGTATAATAAAGATTTCCCGATTTTCGCCCGAACTTCCATTAAAGTGAACTACTTTATTCTTGAATACGTCCAAGTGGAAACTGGAGCTTCAGATCTGCAAGTAAAGTCAAAGATATTTAGAAAATGCAATTTGCAAAGAAAAAAGAAGATTACCACAAAATGCCCAGATTTGAACACATAGGAAAGGCTAAGAACAAGGCCGTAGATTGCACCATTTGCGATCTAAGCCCTCCTAAATTGTCAAAATTTCCCAAAAGGGAGGGGGACACCCTCTCCCCTTAGACCCCTCCCCCCAGGACGGTGATCACAAGCCCCCGGACAGAAAACAGACCAGTGGAGAACCCTGTAGTAAGCCCTACAATGAAAATAGAATACTGTACTCTTGAATGTTTCAAGTTAAATTTCAGTAAAATGATTTATTTATTTGTAACAGGACATCAAACACTTATGCGTATAATGTTACACAGGGAATCTTTACTTTGATCACAGTGCTATTCCATGAACAACAGACACAGAATTCATGGAGCTGCATACATTTCAAATTACTATGCAAGTTCTTCCTAAAAATGCATCTTGCCACTATTTTAAAATTTTGGGGTTTCACACAGTTCATTTTCAAAATCAAAAATGTATTAACTCAAAATTTGTAAATGTCAATTTTTTGTCGTCCAGGTTACACTTTTAAGAGGAAAAAGGCAGTTTTTGAACATATTGTTTTAACCACTTTTTTATGTTTTTTTTTTTTGGTTTCGATGATAAGAGAAACCTATGAAACATACTGCGAAGTCATTTCTTTCTGTAGTACAATTTGTATGCAGATGTGCACACCTTCTAGGTAATACTGTGTGCCCTTTCACGCACCTGAACTGTGCTGCAGTAGACTTACGGCAACAATTGCGATGATAGCTATCATTTGGAGAGCTTAAAATGTTGCAAGTTTTGTTAGTATCAGTGCTGATAGTTTGGGCGGGAACTTAAAGAAATGCGTATTTCGGTGAATTATAAAGATTTTTGCAGAAACTGTGAAGTGTATTTTAGCCCTGTTTCCAGTTTTCAAATAATTGGTGGTAGTAATCGGTTGAATGACAAAATTTTACCGATGCCGATTATTTACCAATTGTGCAATAATCGGCCGATGCCGATTATCTAAGAGATGAAAGGTCGAACACTAGTTATTGTCACTGTCATTGTCATTGTAAACCTCTCACAACTTTGTCCCTGAAGTAACTCATTGCCTATGCAAAAATAATGATGTGGACTGTTGTATAATGCAGTTGTTACTTTTGTTAACAATTTAACACAGTGTACCGTAAGTTATCTCATTATTACGTGTGAAATGGTTTACTTCCGAGTTTAGGGGCTGACATTAATATTTTTCAAGTAGACAATTTTTTACTTCCAGAATGAATCCAGGACATATCAATGTAACAGATGTCCTTGAATTGAAGGTTGAAAAAACGTATAGTAACAGTATACATATTATTATGACACCCACCTTCCATATTGCAAATTTATGCGTCATAATTTTATGTTTATTCATGATGTACTGTAAGCATTAAGTGATCAATATTTGATGGATTCTGATGGAAATTGTGGCTATGTTTTGGGGGTTGTGAAACCTTTTCACAACAAACAAACATATTTTTATGACATTAGACCTTTGCCTGATGAAAAAACAAAATTTTCACTTCTGTATCATGGTTTGTTGACAATTCAGAGGATGTGTGTTTGTTCTTTTCTTCAAAAATTCAAAAAAGGTCTGTGAGTCTCTCAGTTTGTGGATTGTGCAGCCGTGCAGCTATGTTATGTCATCCTTAACACCTGTAGATTTTTTTCTTTGAACCCTCATGCATTCAGTATTATTAGAGGGTAGGGCTCGAAATAACCAGCAGCACTGACAGCCAGGGCTGTCAGGCGCCCCTCAGTCAATGTCCTATGAAATATAATAGACCAACAGCCAATTTGCTCATTTTGGCTGTGCCCTTTTTCACGCATATTTCGAGCCCTGAGAGGTAATGAGTACAGGTATTCCCATGCCGTAGGAGAAATGATAATGGCATATGCATGAAAGACCACATTCAATTGGGAGGCTAAGGACTTAGGCTGAACATTTTGATGCAAATTGTCTCAAGTTTGTCTGGAAAATGACATTCATTTTGCCTGAAAATGTTTGTAAAAAGTAAGGAATTTTTGTTTGGTTTTGGAGGACCTTATGTATTGCATGTTTGGTTTGGATAAATTGTCATATGGTCAGGAAAACTGAAAGTTTTAGATGACATCTTGAGATATTGTTGCCACATGAATGTTTTTGCAGCGTGTAAATGTGATTAAAAAATTGCAGCTTGTTATTTTCTTTCTACCATTCAGTTATTCTTTGGTCATGAAAATTGCTATCTTGGTTTGAGAAAGGTTTGATTTCATTTTCACAGAAGTGTGGGAACTTAGCAGTTTAATATTTACATGCGGAAATCCTGCCAGGCTGCCAGTAGGTGTCATAATGTAATGTTGAAATCTTACAAACTGCTTTGTATACAAGCTAAGTTGAAGATATTTTAGATGAAGTTGGTATAAAGTTTCTGTTCTTGGCACAGTGTAACAGTTCCTGTTTGTTAGGTATCCTGAAACAGTAGACATTTGGGGTGACCTGAGTCAATAACCTCTGCTAAAGATATGCAAAAGGTGGTATCTTGCAGAGTTTCTGGGGGTACTAAATTTCAGCAAATCCTGGAATTATTTCAATCCAAAATGTAGTGCTAAAAATAAGTTTTGGATAGACATATTCTCACAAGACTCTACAATCTATTTGATGAATTGTAGCACTCCTGCCATAGTCATGAATTCCAGATAACATTGTTTAAAACTCATACATTGTCCACCCCCCCCCATGCTTCCCCTCTCCACCTCCCCTCCCCCACTCCTCTCCTTCAGTCCTTCAGTCAGTCAAATTCTAGGATTGCCAATGGCTCAAAATTGATCCAAAATGTGGAAGGTACTTAAAGAAGATGGATTTGGCGAGTAAGATTTCCTTAGTGTAAGGATGCATTTACACTAGATCCGGATCTGATCTCCTGCGCAGGGTCAGATCCCCTGCTCGAGATCAAATTTGTAGTGTAAACGCAGATCAGATCCGGATCTGATCGCCCTATTTTGATCCTGGTAAGAGGGGAGGATCAGACCCCGCGCAGGCGATCAAAACTTGTAGTGTAAACGCTCCCCGGATCAACGGTGACCCGAGATCAACGGTAATTCAACGTAAATTATTTGGAGGTCACTTCTGCAAAAACACTCATTATGCAGGGAGGTGGATCAGAGTACGAGACAAGTGTAAATGCACCAGGATCAAGCCATACACGTAATTCGATATGCTGATAACATGGGGCGATCAGATCCGGATCAAGTGTAAATGCACCCTTAGTCCTTACTTCCTGTGGAAAGTAATTAATAAGTCCTGAAGCAAACACTGATAATCACAATGGGAAGATCCTATATCACCGTGAAAAGCAAAAATGGTGTCAGGTATCTGGAAGTTCTGCTAACCACTGCTAAGTAGTCAGTTTGTCTTGAGAAACCTTCCTAACTTGACCACCATTTGGATTCTCATGTTGCATTCATTTCCTTGCAGACATTTTCCTTATTACTTTGTTCCTTCCCACAGACCGTAAAAACCACAGAAATGGCATCAAGAAGCCCAGAAAATTCAGGAATATGTCTTTATCCGGGGTAAGTATTTGACCTTAGTTGTAACCTAACGTGCATTCTTTTTGTTTCCTAGCCTTTGCAGGATCACTCCCTTATGGCCTTATCAATGTTCATAATGTGCCCCCTCTGAAATCCTGATGGCTATTTGTAAAGATCCTTAATCTTCAGTTAAAGGCAATAGGCAGTCGCCCCAAAATTTTCTTTGAAAAATCAGGAAACTCTGGCAAATCTCCTCTTATTGCATTACAAACACCTGTGAAGATGTTTTGAACATAACTACAAACAATAGGTAAAGCAGGGAGAAATTCTCCCTGAATTTCACAATTTACCAACAAAAATATTGTCACATGATCAAAATAGGCCAGTCATGAACTAGAGTGACAGTATACACTCACTCTGATTGGGGTGACTGCATATACTGCCTTTAAGCATTCAAAAGGGATTCTTGAACCCTTACATATTGAGCAAGGAAATGAGAGGCTACCCAAAAGTCCCTATGCAGTGCAAAATAGCTAGTGTCGGTAAATCAAAATATAGTGTTGGTGCACTGAAAATAAAAGTTAACCTTTAAGTATGCCACTATGACCCTCCCCCTTCCCCCACTTCCTTAAATAAAGGAAATTTGTACTTAGGGTGGAAATCACCTTCCTTCACATTTGTCCATGTTTACCCCATTTTATGTCAGTGAAGCTTTTAAATCTGTTAAAATGGCTGTATGCCATTTTACATTTTTCATTGTTTGCACTTTTTTTTTAAGGGAAGGGGAGCAATTAACAGAAAGTCCAGAAAGGCTTTTTGCTCAGCCCTGAAATTTTATGAGGACCGCATCATAAGTTGAATCTGGTGTTAACCAATTTTCAGCCAGTGTCCCTTATGAAATTGTTTAAATGAAATGCCATTGATTGCTTATCAAATTATTGATAGAACTCTGAAAATGTCAGTTGTCTCGTATATAATCCCCTCCTGAGCCCTGGAATTTCGAGGAAAACATTGTGTATTATACAATGCTCTTATTTACATGTCACAGACAAAACACATTCAGTTTCTCCAATTAAGTTCAGCCAGGACTGTTGCTTTTCTCCCTAACATGTTACACATAACAAGAGTAATGGATGTTGCATCATTTAAAATTTTCAAAGTTTGGTTGAACAAATTATAAATTGAGGTTCAAAGCAATGAACTTCTTTCTCTGAGATCTTTATTTCTTGAACACCCAACTGCCTATTTGAATTGTTTGTTACTCTGTGTTCAGCTAAATCATGGCCTTGAATTTAGTCAAAAATTAACAGTACTGTACCACACAGCCAGTGTAAATTTCTCTTGAATGTAATGCATAAGATTTTGTATTTATAAACATTTGGCTTATTTTTGCTATCAAGTTGTCATTTCTATTTTTGTCTAAAGCTGTCCTTGTTACTTCAGATATTTGAGATGCTTTTAATACAAAAGGTTGTAAAAATGAAAAGGAATTTAAAAGAAATACACCAAATATAGCAAGTAGTAGTACAAAGTACACCTGACAATTTTTAGTCTTATTTATAGACCTACATGAGAGAATCCATCAAGATCAGTAATCAGGACATAAAAAATATCAAGTTTTTGGAAGGTAAACTTGTCAGAACTCTCACAATATTAAACATGTTTTCATGTACAAAAGAGCCATATTTCTGATTGCCAAAATGTCCTTCTAAATACCCAGATGTCATGATAGAGAGCTACCTTACACAGTATTAATATTAGAAGTGAACTTAGTTGAGGATGGTATAATGTGTAGATAAAAATTTCCATTTTACTTTGATTACATGACAGAAGGTCTTAGAGTAAGCACTATAAATGGCAAAGTCAAATGGTTGGCAGAGCTAAACAGGGCATTGAAGCCAAGCAAAAGGGGAATTGAGGCCAAAACTTAGAAACTAAAGGACATCAAATATAATGCAGAACAAGGCCATTATGACCTTCTGCCGAACCCCTTGAACAAGTCCACTTACACAGAATAGGTAGCACACCAACAGTTATTGCCCCATTGACTTACACACTTACCTGAAAACGTTTACCTACCCCTAGATCCTTGTAGAAGTTTTCAGCGTAGACATTGCAGGGCTCTTAAGAAAGCTTACCAACTGGTTGGTCTTTCATGGCACTTTCAAATTTCCATACTGTGACTGTTGAGATTTTGAGCTACAAGGGCTTGAATAATACCCGGTAGGTGTATGCTTCCAATCCTAATCACTCTCAAAGTCGGCAAATCGCAGAGCGAAGTAATACAACCAAGAAATGGCGTTCAAATTGGTCCAATTGCCATGATTTTTGTACAGTTTGTATTTCAACTCATTTACTTCAACATTCACATGATCACATCAAAAATTAATTCATTTCCATATGCATTTGTGTCAAAAATGAACTCCCATAAATTTTGAGGTGTTAAATTCATCGGGTAATAAAATTTCTTTTTTCCTTTATCTTGGCCAGGTCAATTTATTTCTTTCCTTATTGGCATACAAGAGGAATAGTATATGAACCCTTTCAGCTCTGAATAAATTCACTGTGCATCTTTCACTATGCCTGAATTAATTATATTTCAGAAGCCTACTTTAAATGTCATATACAGTACTCTGACAAAAATTTGTTTTATGAAGAAGTGTTGAATAAAAGCTAGAGAGCTTTCAGAGCTATTTTTTTCCAGATGGGATCTTATGTGGGACATTCACTGTTATACACAAAGAACAAAATTATACCTTTAAACTTCAAAAATTTAGTTATTTTTTTTTTAGTAATTTTTACCCTATTTGTCTTGAGTTGTCATTTGTTTATATAACTTTTTCTTGTACACATTATTGACTAGTCTTGTACAGAAGAAATGAAGCCTTCTAAATTTATGTGGTGTATAATTTGAATTATTTTTTGTTTTGAGTTATTTAAGTATAAAATTATCTGATCCATTTCATCTATTATCATCATTTCCCTAACCCCTAAATGTATAACATTAGCAGTACTACTTTAGTAGTAGAGACTGTGGTAACTGGCCCTTGAACAGTGCTGTGTTTCCATTGCATTCCTCCAGCTTAGCCCATGTGCAAGTGTGTACGTATTTTTTTTCACATCCCCAGGCCATAATGTCAGGGCATCTCTCATGCTCTCAAATAACAATATTTTGGCACAAACTTTGTCCATCAACTCTCTTTCGTGCATTGCAACTACAGTACATGTAAATGCTCTTACCCTCACACACCTTTTCAGAAAGATGTGATTCGAAGCCAAAAATCAGGCATTTGCTGTTGTCAGTGGCAAGGTATGTTTCCATATTATGTGGGCAACATGTTCCTTGCATACATATACATATAGTAATATACATACAGTACGTCTACAATGTACACTCTGCACAAGCTGGGCAGTAGTGTTGGAGGAGTGTATTGGAACACAGTGCTATTCAAGGGCTATGTGGTAATATCGCTTACTACTGTAGCAACCTAGCTTACTTTACTGGGATTACATAGGCTGCTACTTGTTTCACTTCCAACCTTAGGCCTTACACTAATTTAAGTGAATGTGCACGTGTTGTCCAAATCGAAAGCCCAATATATAGTAACCTTATAATTCCTTCTAAAAGTTGACCCTGTGGATGTGAAAAGCTGCTTTTACATAAAATACGCTTGCTTAATCAGTTACAGTTTGAAAGTTTCAGCCATTTTCAATCGAAAATATATCCCAAATTTTTAACACAACTATGAAGCGTGTTGGTAACAAAATTCACGTAATTGAGTATTCTATTAGAATAATATGGTTATGGATAGGTGTCTTAGAAGGGAGCATAGTAATATAAATTGAGGCAAGTCACTTGGGTGAATATATCCACAGATCTGTAGTGTGAAGGGCAAAATCTTGCATGGCAGATACATCTGCCTCTAACACTGAATGGGTTAAAAGGAGTCATTCATTCTATTCATCATTTTTTCAAGAGTACATAACATGGAATTTCTTTGGACCCCCCTACCCGGCATACTTTGAAAAATGTGGAAAGTGATATTTTGGTAGCAAATTTTGAAAGAGAGTACATGAGTCAGCGACACCATTCACACACACTATATGTGTATACACACACTTACATTGTACACACACATCTTAAATTGTACTCCTGTTGGTGAGTACGATGAAAACAATGAGGATACCCAAAGCATAGGCCTAGTACACTGTTTACTGGACAACTTCCACCCACGATTTCCCCCTGGGTGCCCTACTTCCTTTGGATGACTACCCTCTGGACAATCCCACCCTGATCACTTCCTGGTCTTTCTGCAGGAAAGTTGTAAGAAGGGCAGTTGCCATGGTTGAGTATTGTCCAGGTGGGAATTGTAGTAGTGGGAATTTTCTGAGAAAGAGGGAATTTTCTGGGAAATGGGGAACTGTCCAGGTGGTAGTTTTCAGTACATGATAGGCCTATACAGAAATATTGGAAGTCATAAAGTGTAATTGTCGGATTGTCCTTTGAGGTAAAAATTGAGATAAAAGTTTCAGATATTTATTTACCTGAAAGGACAGATGAATAAAAGCAAATGCCATTCATCCAAAAGGATCGACAGAGATTATATGTTTATCCATCTCTCCTTGGTGCAGATTTCCTTTTTCATGTCAGACTTTCAATTGTTTTGAAATGATCATGTTGTATACTGCACTTGTAGCAATCCTTCATCAAAAATTGGGACATAGTAGAAGCTAGGATGTGATGGAACTGTAGTAAATTTAGGTCAGATGACCACCAAAGTATGGGAAGGATGGAAATCAATGACCACTGATGTTTGTTTACCCTTCCTGCAACAGAGGAAGTGTGCGTTTGTTTGAGGAACTTCCTTGTTCTTTTATCCTTGGTGTGGTAATGAAACTGAGGACTGAAATAACAAATTTCAAAGGAAAAGGAAACGTATGCAAAATTTTATTGTAAAATTATATCTAGATGATTTGGTGTATTCTTAATTCGAGATTAATCTATAAAATTGTAAGAAAACAAAATCAATTGAAAATGTGACTCAGTTGAGCCAAATGAAAGTTCAATAACACCCATTTGTTGGAGATGTTTGTTGTATAATTATCTCATCTCTCTACATGTACAGTAATGTATAAGGAGATGAGATATTGTAATTCACTGAACATCATAAATGTGGAGCTGGGTGTGTCTGTGCGCATTTTGGGTACTCGACTTAAAAAATATTTGATTGGAATGAGCCTACTTTCCAGTCAGATAACCTTCTTTTTATAAAAGCAGTGCATAATGGCTCATGTTGATACAGTTCAGTATGTACAAATAAATCTGAAACATGGAGAGGCTCTTTTCATCTGATAATATGATCTCCTTTTTGATACTTTGCCGAAGGCTGAAGGAATCTGTGCGATGGTGATGTTGTGTGTTTATGGGTTTGTGTGTTTATGGGTTTGTATGTGTATGTGTATGTGACGCTGCTTGTAAACACAATATCTCAAGAGTGGTAACCATGAGTGGTCCCATACTTGGCATGTAGGTACCCATTATTGAGTAGATGATCCCTATTGTTTTTGGTGGAGGTCAAAGGTCATTTGGGGTCAGGAGAGGTCAAAAGGTCCATCCCTTGTAAACACGATATCTCAAGAAGGGTAGCTGTGAGAAATGTCATACTTACCCGTGTAGATTGCCCATATTGAGTAGATAATCCCTATTGTTTTTGGTGGAGGTCAAAGGTCATTTGAGGTCACCAGAGGTCAAATGGTAAAACCTTGGGAATTGCTTGCAAACATATCTTAAGAAGGACAAATGTGAGGTATCTCATACATACCACATTGATTGTCCACATTGAGTAGATGATACCTATTGTTTTTAGTGGAGGTCAAAGGTCATTTGGGGTTGCCAGAGGTCAAATGGTAAAACCTTGGAAATTTGTTGTAAACACGATACTGTATCTCAAGACGGATAAATGTGAGGGATTTCATACGTAACATGTGGATTGCCCATATTGAGTAGATGGTTCCTATCATTTTTGGTGGAGCGCAAAGGTCATTTGGGGTCATGAGAGATCAAATGGTAAAATCTTGGGAATTGCTTGTAAACATGATATTAAACTTTGCTTGACACTATACTGTATAACACTTTTGTGTTGGTGCGTCGTTAAATTTCATCTAACTTAAGAAGGATAAACGTAAGGGTTCTCATACTTACCATGTGGATTGCCCATATTGAGTATATGATCCCTATAGTTTTTGGTAGAGATCAAAGGTCATTTGGGGTCTCCAGAGGTCAAAAGGTTAAAACCTTGTTAAACATGATATCTCAAGGAAGATAAATGGGATCTATACTTACAGTGTGGATTGCCGGTATTGAATGCATGATCCCTATAGCTTTGGTGGAGATCAAAGGTTATTTGGGGTCACCAGAGCAGGGCTGGAATTAACTGATGGCCACGGCGGCCATGGCCATTGTGTTTTTCATGATGGCCGTGGTGCCCCAAAAAATTGCCTATAGTTCACGGCCACGATGGCCGTCGTGCCCATATTCCTTGGCCGTCATGTCCTCCCAAGTTGGTTGTACAATATTCTGGGACCATACAATAGAGAATAAATTTTCCTACCACATTTTTCATCGAGAAGAGCGTGAAATGAATTCGTACAGTCTTTAATTGTATGTTGGTATAGTTCTGTAGTGTACGCAAACAACGATACTGTACGCCATGTCCGTGTTCTGCACAGAAGTTCAAGTGAAACACGATGAGAGCACAGTTAAGTCAAGTGCATGTGTAGGTTCGTAATTGTATGCAAACACCCATACATTAGGCTACGCACCTGCTCTGTAGAGAAATTGTACGTCACAAGAACATGTACAGGACATGATAATGGAAGTTCGTTATTTTTTCTATCGCTGCTTGTGCCGCTTAATTTCCAGTTGTTACCTCATATTTTGCAGTAGCAATGGTGGGGGCCTTTTATGTATAAAACATGTATGTTAATTTTTGTGGTGGCGAAAGTGTGTCTTGTACATTTATGATTTATGCAACTTGACGGTGACTGAAAAGTGGCCTCCGTTACATGAGCTGTGCACGAAAGTTCGACATGCTAGATTTCGTACCATACTTGACATGCAAAAGGTATGTTTGTACGTAGTTGACTTAAGGATGGGTACATACCATACTAGCTCCACTGATTTGCACACAGTATGGAACAGATATTTACGTAGAGATATATAGTGCATGCATGCTTTATCTACCGCTATATATGATACTATAACACTTAAAAACAAACACGTGTGAGCCTACACCCTTTGTTTATGTATAGGTAATACACGGTAGGATGGTGTGAAATTACCAAGTAGCTGCACTGAAATACTGAGGGCTTCAAAGTATTCCCATTTACAGTTCATTTTGTCATTGTGTGAGAGACTGGTTTTGTTGACGGTCTATACTTACCTGGCGCAGGAGTATCCGTGATCACGACAGCGGAGCTCCCAGGTGGGACCTGTTCTATTCAGCCAGTCTAGAACGGGACCACTGTCGGGTGGGTTGGTTTAGTCAAAGATTGTCCCTTGGGGACGTTGTTACTCCTTCAGGGAGCAGAACTCCCTGGAGTATTGAACTTCGGGAGTATTGTTTGGTTTTTGCCCCTGGCTCTTTGCCAGAGAGTCAGGGGACTTTTGGAAAGAAAAGCTGTCTAAACTGGGAAGAGGCTAGGGGTGTGGCAGCAATATTTTTACCCTTCTTATTTTCTAACCAACATACAGTGTTTTTCTGTATGAATGTCGCATAAGACATAAAAAAATGTCATACAAAAATCATTAATTCCATGATTTTTGCACACATGAAAATAAGAGAAGGGAAGACTTGACTCACATTAAGAACAGAAAGATGTGAGAATTGTTAGATAGCATTATCTTGTCACTGCCATTTTCCCCATTGTTGTCTTCGGCCGTGTATTATTGAAAATGGAATATTGGTACTTGGATGTCAGTTAATGGTTCCTTGCACCCTTATTGGCAACATTCATGGAGTGGCCCCACCATAAGTTACCCCCACCATACGTTACCCCGGACTTGGCCAGACCTGAGTCCACTGTGGTGGTATGGTGGAAGGGAATGGAGCACCAACTCTACCCTTAATTAAGGGTGCCATGATATTGCTAGTGGGGTTTGTGGCAATTATGATGCAGTCATTTTCATTTTTCATTGATTTATAAAAATCAAAACATGACGTCAGATCATGATCAGGGTTTCCGCCAGAGGGGGGAAAGGGGGGATTTGTCCCCCCCTTTCCAGAAGAAGGTGGGTAAAATCCCCCCCTTTTCATTTCCATAAAAATTAAAAAAATTGTCCATATCTTGGTTTTTTACGTAAGAAGAGGGCACCTTTGCAGCAATGTTTGGACTTTCATAAGTAATTGGCCTTTAAAACCCTTCAAAATGCACCTTATAGGGGTCTTGAAGCAAGCTTTTGTCCCCCTGAACCCACTTGTAACTTTAGCCAGGGACAGCATCAATTTGGACTAGGGGTTTTGGAGCAATTAATCCCCCCCTTTTTTGCATTTCTGGCGGAATCCCTGATGATGAAGCTGTATGTTTGCATAGGTAATTTTTTTTATAAATACTGTTGTAATGCTTCATTGGTTAATGATCTTTTGTATGGTAGTTTTAAGCTTAGATGAGTTACAAATAAAACACAAAGCCATTTCTGCAAACTTTATTCTCCTTCATGTTAAAACGAACGTCACAAGTGTACTCATTAACGACGAAGGATAGCAGTTGAAATTTGCTTTTTGGAGGCAAAATTTGTGACTGAAATGGTGCAAAATGGTTATCAAACGAACGTTGCGTGTTTATATTTTAATATAAACAACACAAGGCAGGTTATCTAATGGATATAGTAGGCCTGTTTATATTTCAGTATATCATTTCATTCAGTTGTAGTATTTTTAAAAAATATTTTCGACGTACAGTTTTCAGCGATGCTTCGATACCTCTAATTGGTGATATTGTAATGTATCGGTACCTGTGCGTGCCGGTACTTACAAAATACTGGTATACTGTGAAACCTGTTATCAATTGATTTTCATTTCTTAATTGCCTCAGTGCCCTGCCATGCAAAAACTTTTGGCCTTGGTGCCCTCCAGAATTCATGAATGACCAAGGCTAAATGGCCGTGCCCTCCTTCAACCTTAATTCCAGTCCTGCCAGAGGTCAAAAGGTCAAAACCTTGTAGAAATGATATCTCAAGAAGGATAACTGTGAGGGAACTCCTGCCTGAAGTGTGGATTGTTTGTGTTAAGTAAATGATCCCTATCATTTTTTGTGGAGGTCAAAGGTCATTAAATGGCATCACAAAGGGTTAAATCTGTGTAAACATGATATTTTAAGGAGAAAAATTGAGGGATCTCATACTTGGCCCGTGGATTGTTCATATATTTTTGTTTCATATTTGGCATGTAGATGGCCATATAGGGTACTGTAGGTGATCCCTTGTTTCCAGTGGAGGTGAAAAGTCATTTTGGATCACACGATATTAAAAGTTCAAAACCTTATTAACAAGATATCTCATGCAGGATGACTGTGAGGGATCTCATGCTTACCATGTGGGTGATTAACTTCATGTTTGTTACGATATATCCATATGGCAAGGAATCACTAAGCCTTTTGGCTTTCTGGTTAAATGGAGGGATGTAAGCAGCATTAAAGGGAAACTCAGTGTAAAAATGTGAAATTTTCGTTTAGTTCCTATGTGAGGTTCTTGAGATATTAACAGCTGGAAGTTGCTTTACTTTATACTCAAAGTGAGCCTGGATAAAGCACGAGTGATGTCACCTTATCACATGATGAGCAATGATTTGCTTTCTTTTTATTCAGTCTATTGTTTTGACCTTGGAAAAGAAAAGGATGTGAGTTTCCCATAGGCAGTGATCTGCCACAGCTGGCTGGCAAATGTCAAGTCTGACCAGGACACAGAATTGCTGACACCCACTAAGCTTAAAATGTGCTCTTTCTGACCGGCACTAATTTCAGATAACAATTAACAAAGCAAAACTTTCTTCTCATAATTACTACCCTGATATGAAGTAAATGCAACACCCTTACAAACTTGTGACAAGAAGACTTCAAACAGCTGAAGATATCTCAGTGCATGAATGTCCAGTGTGTTGTACCACCATCACTTTCGTTTAAGTAAACTAAACATCGTAACTCAGTGTAGAGTGTTCCTGCAGAATTTATCCAGCCTTTTATGTACAGTAGTATCAAAATGTTTGCCACAGCTCCCATGTTGTATCTAGTCAACTGGTACTGCCACAGCTTAAAGCAGGGCACAAACGCAACTGCTCGTGTGACCCCAGTATCGGCTGATATTACCCATTTTTATCCTGTGTCGGTATCGGTAAAATTTATCTAAGATGTCAATACTGCCTTGCCGATATTTCTCATCCTATACTTCATAAAAAATGTTACATGATTGAAGTATGTTTGATTGTTCTTATCTTTTGACTGGCATGAAAAAGATGTGTTTGCATGGACAAAAAAATAGGAACCCGGTAAGCACTACATGTTGCAAAATTCATGCACTCCCACCGGCAATTATCCAGGGAGTTGCAACAGTTTTTCGCTTACGGGAATATATCGGGTTTGGGTTCATTTGGAGAATCTTTTTAAACTGGACGTACAGTAAGTTTTGGGCACGACAGTTTACAAAAAATATATTCATATTGATAGGGCCCCATGAGATGCATACACCAAGTAAACTTGAGTGGAAATTTTAGTGGCCTTGAAGTGCTAAGATACTGTAACGTTAGTTACGTATTTCTGCAGAGAATTGAGCGGATAGGCTACTAATACTATGTAGCACTACTAACTTAGTACAGTCCAGTACAAAACACGAAACACGGAATCTTCCGACGTGATCGGTGAAGGAAAACTAACAGTTAGGCATATTAGTTTCACGTCACGTAAAATGTGGGAGCCTTTATACCAATTTTCTGTTCTCGAATCAGATACGTACGTCAGAAGTGTAAAAGTCCTCAAGTGCCCTTTATTTGTGGAGAATGCAATAGTGCCATCACTTTTTTCTTGGCAGCCTTGTCTACCATACTGTGTGTATGTCTACTAAGCATTATACAGAGAACACCATACTGTGCATGATATGCATTAAATATTTCATGCTTGTAAGATGTAAAAGCTTGCATGAGCATTTTCTTGGAAAAGTGATTGAGGCCCTTCACCAGTGTAATTCACAGTTGATCAGATACCCAATTAACTTTCATTGTTTGCCTCAAGGTGAGAGCTACTTCCTGTACAAAACTGAACAGTGTTTATGATTTTTCAACCCTTAAGCCAGGAGAAGTTAGAGAGAGTGGAAATTGTTAGGAGGTACAGTGAAATCAATTCCAAGGGCATTGTAACCACTTTATAACAGCATTATTCAACTTCACTATTGTGTAGGCAAGGCTTATGAGAAGTGTGGGGTGTTGCCTAGTTACAATTGACAAGTTATATGTAGACCACAGTACTGTATAGACTTAGAGATAGTTATCTGGCAATAAAAATTTGTGTTGGAATGAATTAGGTATTCACCATCGGTATTGGCCGGTATTCCCCATTTTCATCCTGTATCGGCACTGACAAAATTTGCCTTTATAATCATGCCAATATTACCTGCCGATGTTTATCCTCCCATATGTCATGGAAATGTTACACTGAGTATTTTTGAATGCAAGAGCCAGTATATTTTACCTCATCAAGATAAAGGGCACTTTGTCATGGTGCCCGTAGCCTATGGTTAGTTGCAGAATGCTTATTCCCCAAATATCGGTTTCAGATCAGTATTGGCTGATATTGAGAACTGAAATATCGGCTACTTGCAAGATCAGTACAACACTAATAAAAAGTTTATGACTTTATGGCGACTTTTGCATGATCATATCTATGTTGTTCTCACCCCATTAATGTTCCGACGATAGTTAAAATGTTAATGGAAGTTTTGAATCCCTTTCCGGGAAGTAATAAATTTTCCAGCCCTGCAGAGGAAGTTACTTGGTGGGAAAACAGGATTATCGTCATTGACCAAACGTGTCTGACTTGACATGCCCATCGGACAACCTGACGCTAAATTTAGGTTGTCCGAAATAGTTTTTGGTTGTCCAAATGAAAGTGACGAACAAGAGATGAACAATTCTATTTCCTGTCTCTGCCTTTACAAAAATTATTCATTACTTCTGCATTTTTTAAAATTTATTGGTACACATGATGAATCAATAGTACTTCTCAAATGTCTCAAAGGGGATTTTTATGATTAGGTTTTCTGCTGATCCATTGTAGGGAACTATTCAGTTACAAATAAAATCTACTTGTCCACCGGACAAGTTCAAAGAGAGAAAATGGTTGTCCGATGCAAGTTTTACCCGTCACGGACGATCGGACGAGTGCTAAATTTCAGCCCTGTAATCTCATCTTTTACGTCTGTATGTCCTGATATTTGACCATAGGTTGTATGAAATAAAACTTTGTAGTACTGTAGTGCAAATAAGACTGTGGTTTTGTGTTGAATACACGAATTCCTAAAATATGATATAGGTCAACATTGATAAGATATCAGTAGTATCAGTTATTGGTTACATCAATACAACAACAAGCTACATTACCCATTATATGAAAGCATTCTGAGCAGGGATGTAGCTAGCCAAATTTGAGTGCCGGGTAACTGTCTGATCTGGGGAAAGCACCTCACCCCATCCCATGGCATCTACCCCATTTTTCAGCCATTAATTTTTCATTCTTCCCTCATTTTACTTTAGGGAGTAAATTTAGGGCTAGTTTTAGGTCTCAGTGGGCAGACTTGTGGTGGGCGGGGGCCGTGTGTTTGCCTGGAGTGCCGGGCGGGAATATCGAGTGCTGGGTGTCACCGCCCAGCGCCGCCCACCGTAGCGACATCCCTGATTCTGAGCTACTAGAGGTTTTACAGTCGGCTGTTGGTACCCCTTTGAATCTTCTCTCAAAATGCCATTTTGCACTGTGGGGATTTGTGTACCCAGACTAAGGTATAATGCTCAAAAAGTGCCTAAAATACCTAAAGTATTTCATTTTTGCATAATGGGTGCCCCAAGTCATTTACTACAACATCCACATCACAAAATGTTTGAGCACATCTTCCTTTTAGCTACATTGTCTACACCAGCGCTTCTCAACCACGAAACGAAGCTCTTACAGGTGGGCCGTGAGATCCGCCATAAAAAAATAAGAAAAAAGAATAAACTTTTTGTAAGGTGGGCCTCAGAAAAATTCTGAGTGTGAAAGTGGTCCTCGAGTTAAAAAAGGTTGAGAAGCACTGATCTACACCGAGCCCCCCCCCCTCCCACCCCTCACCCCCAAAAAAGTGCAGCGTACATTTGTCAGGTAACATTTTTTTAGCAGAGCCATTTGTTGCAAAATAATGATGGCCTTGAAGGTTTCTCTTATCATTTGTTGTGCATGTTTTGTAGTTGGTCAAAATATTGTAAAGTTTTTAATCTGGTTGCCAGGATTCAGACCTATATGCTCAATTTTATTTTTATTGCACTTGTTTATTTTTATTTATGCCAAGATTATACATGAAATCTCTTTAATAACACCAAATTCTGACAGTTGCAAAATGTTACGTGACATTGATTTTTTTCAGAGATTATTTCTTCAAACATGACTTTTTACATAAAAATATGTGATGTTTATTTTCATAAAGGCAAACCAAATAGTTCTATGGTTATAGAATTTGAACCTGTAACCTTAATTCAATTCTGTGGGTGTGCAAGTTACAGTAGGTTTTCAGAGTGAAATTTTATTGAGTGATTTACAGACTCTCAAAATTGAATTTGAATGGAAGCCCAATTGGCTTCAAATTCCTATGATGTAAAGTCACAGCCTTGTCACATGTGGAATGAACAGTAAAGAAATTTACTGTGATTCTGATATAGGGTCTCCTGACTTTCATACTTTGTGTAACCTTTTCTTAGTATTAAGGAACATACCTCTGACAAAGGCACAATGTCTCTTCAAACCCAGTTGATGGGCAGAGGTCATTTTGAGTGCATTGGCAGTATTTTTGATGCACACTCTTGTTTGATTGTAGTTTTCACTTTTTACAATTTTCTTTGCAGATGGACCGAAAATATTTGCGTAACATGCGGTTTGCAAAGAAACACAACAAGAAGAATCCCACACCCAAAGAATGAGGGCAGCAGGAAGGCAGGTTTTTGCGAGGCATCATTTCCTCTCTCTACCTGGCAGTGCCATCTGTGAGATGATCAGATACAATTTAATGGCAGATTTGGTCCCCAGAAAGAGAATAAAACCTCCCACACACTGTCCATGGAAGTAGTTCAATTGTGACACTAGTTGCATAGATATTCACTGATAACCGTTGTGGATTTGTAATTATGTGATAAAGCCCTGATCGTCTTCCCACATGAGAAGACATGGTGGGTTGAGAGAGGAAATTAAAGCTTTGGATCCTGTGTAAAGTATTCCAATCGTTTGGCGTCTTCATTCCTGTGTGACCCAGTTGTAGCCCCCAAATGGAAGATTGCCATTTGAGAAACCAGAAAAGGACCTGTGCATCTCTTTAAAAGTTAAGCAGAGAGTTTTCTTTTGGTGCTCATTAACCTCCATTACAGCACATGCTGTTGAAAACTGATTGGATCAGCAATTTCAATCCTTCCTCTTTGGAAGTTTGCTGCCAGAAAATTTGTGAAGCAAAAGCATCATCCAGTTATTAAAGATTTTGTTTGATGGGGGTTATGCTAGTGAAATTCCAGAATAACTGAATCTGTATACCTGAACCTAATTATGCAAAAGCACTTCCAACTTTCAAGATAATACCTTCAACTTTTAAATTATATTGCATATTTGACTCCATTAATACTGTAGCTTGGCAAATGATTTGCAAGTGGCTTTCTTTAGAGCTGCCACATGGAGGTGCTATCACTCCCAGCTTGCTGGTAATAGTCAAAAATCCCCCCCCCCCCCACCCACATAGCCCCAGAGATGATGTACTTAACATCAATTGATGAGTTCTATTTAAGCTATTTCTGTTCTGTCCTATCTATGCAGTGGTGTGCTGTGCATACCATACAGGTTATTCTGAGTACACCAGGCATTTCTTGCCAAATTTTCTTGCCTTCCTGGCTGAAATAAATATCAGTCTTAATCCACCCCATGAATGACTGTGTGAGTATATATTTAAATGAAGTTACCGTCAGATTTTTGAGGGTAATGAATTGTTTTAGGCCTGCGTCATACAATGGTTTCATTTGTCTTAGCAATGAAGTGAACCATAATTTTTTTGACATCACGGGCTAGTTATGCAAACTGGTACTCATTGTCAATTATGAACAAATCGGTTAGCAGGTTAAACAATGCTTCCCAGAGCCCATAGTCACAGATACTCTGTCCCATTGTGTTACTTGATCACACTCCAGTTATCACATCCTAATCTGGTCATGCGACATGTCCAAGTAATTCTGCCTTTACTGGGAGATGATAAGGCAACACATGAAATAGGCATGAACACAAAGTTTTAAAGGAAAAATGGTCCTAACCACTCACTCTTCCCCTTCCCAAGCATCTCCATTTCTTATCAATTTATAAAGAAATTAAATAACTACTAACAAAGCTTGCATTAAAGGATGCAGAAGAGATCATGAAGATTTTATGAAATGGATGAAATAAGTTTGGATTGAAAGAAATGCTGTTTTTTAGACAGAGAGGTTATCAGTAAATTGCCTCTAGCACAATCAATATGCATGGATGAATTTTTTCCATTAAAGCGACCAAATTTATGCAACTTTTCATGGATGGAATATGCAGTCACTCAAACTGGAATTAGCATTCCCTGTATGCTATTCATTCGTCCTTTTTAATCTTGTGACATTATTTTTGTTGCTGAATTGTTTAATTTAAATTAAGTAACAGCTTTAGTTCACCTTTAATATGCAGTATTTATTATAGTTCTGAAAGAGGGTGTTACATCGGGTTTCTCAACCTTTTGTAACTCTAGGCCCACATTTGATTGTCGAAATTACCAGAGGACCACCTTTCTTCATACAAGAAGTTCCACTCACATTTATAACTTGAACATACCAGACAAATGTCAAGTTACCAACACTTGGCAACCTATACTACAAGGCTTGATTTTAACAGTCGTCTGGTTCCCCATGACGACCAAAACGTGTGATGGACAACCAAAAAATGGTGTGTTGCTTGTCCATCGGACAACCAAACGTGCAAAATTAGACTGCTTCCAGGGTTACTGCAAGTTTCTTTGTGGACTACTTAATTTTCTTTTGGGCAACAAAAAAGGTAGGTTGTCCATTGGACAACCATAAAATTTTCTTAAAATCGAGGCCAGTACAAAGACTATTAAAATTCAGTCAGTGTAAGAGGAGATCAAACAATGTTTCACAAAAACGATAGAAATAAAGACTTTATCCAGTTTTCTTTTTAATATTTTCTGGCCATCTTTGCCTCCCACCTGACAGTGCTCTGGAAACCTCTGGGCTGAATCCCACTGGTTGAGAAACACTGTGACAGATACTTATAACAAAATAAAATTGACATACAGCCTGTACATAATAATTATATAAGGTTGGGGGACTGCCTGTAAGTGGTTTCAAATTGCAACTTACAGTTGCTTTTTTTGTTTTCATGTAAGAAACTTTATAAAAAGATTGCATATAAGCAGTAAGCAAAAGAGAAAAAATGGCTGCTAGCACTCCAACTATAAGATTTATTTATTAGATAATCAACTTGGAACTTCACCTCCCCAAAAGAGAGTTTGGCCTTAAAAAGGTTTGTCACTTGATGTAGGACTTTTACCATGCTCAGAGATGAGAACATATATTTCTCGAAAAGCAATTCAAACTTTCCCACAAGTTTTCACCTTTTCTTGTAGAAAAAGGCCAAATTTCTTCCTACTAGCAAAACTTCTTGGCGAGGAGCTTCCCAGATTCTTGATATTTTTCTCCACCTATGATCACACTTTCTATCATCATTCATTGGCAGAAAGTGTGTTGCCAGCATGCGTTAACAACAGGACGTCAAACACAAATGTGATGTAAATGCTTAATTGTCAAAATGTCAGACCAAGAGAGAGTTACGCGATACAGTGATGTCAGAGTTAACCTCTACAGAATAGAAAGGAATGGATGAACAGATAAAAATGGAAATACTTGAAAAAAAAGAAACAAAAGGAGCAGCCTTGTTACACCTAAGACACCAGCATTAGAAGAAACAAGGTTTAATAGATGACATGTGACTCTGATCCTTAGTAATATGTCGTTAAAATAATTTCAATAATCTGATAAATGGAATGGGCTAGCATTTGTCGACACTAAGGAGCATTTGATCCCATTGTACTGAAGGTAATGAAAGTACAATATCATTGCATTCTTTGAATTTGCAAAAGTTGTAGGCTCAAGTCCTAATTAGCAGTTTCCAAGGTTCCAATTCATCGAGGGGATGACTATCGCAGAGGGAGGTTCATGCCCAGGTGAAAAATATTCCAAGGGCAGTTTGTTATGTGAATTTTGTTTTAAAAATCCATGGTTTTCTATACAACATTTTCGCATGGCAGTGAATATCCAATTGTCACATTTCATAGCAGAAGGAAAGTGTGCTTGCTAGCAATGCCGTGTGTGCACAATCAGACAGTAGTATGCAAGTGAGGTAAAATAAACATTTGGCATTTGGATAATGGCTGCAGGGCTGTCAGTGAAAAATCTCTTTGTTTATTAACATGGTTAAAGCTCTCTTCACATTGTATGTGATACAGAACAACACAATGCTATACAATGCAATAGATATAGATATTGCCTTGAGCCATGTGATCTAAAAACTTGGGAATTCCATCTCATAAATGGTTAACCGAAATATCGACTCAGTTTTATCACATCGTGTCATGTTGTATCCTGCTTATAGCTCATGGTGTGAAACATGGGCGGCGATCCCGGGGGGATGGGGGGATATGTCCCCCCCCCCAGTATTTGAGAAATCGCCCATTGACTTTGATTTTTCACACAGTAAATTATTGGAAATTCTGGTCGTATCTCCCCCAATATTGAGAACAAATCGCCGCTCTTGGTGTGAAAGGGTCTAAGTAATAACATTATTTCAACTTATCTTACTGTATTACATTCCACCTAGTGTGTACAGATCTTATAAGGCCATTAAAATAAATAACTTGTTTCCCGTCCCCGCCCGCATCCTTTTTTGGGGCTGCATCTTTTTTTTTTCTTTATTTTTGAACAGCAGAAATCACATTTTATTTCAGCACCTTCGGGACTTCAGTCTGTTTTTACCAAAACTTCACCGAGCAGTGCACGAATGTGATGTGATAACTACAAGACAAGTTTACTTTGTTTAATATACACACTTACAGTTGTGCATGTGTCTTCTTTTCCAGGCAGTTTTGATGCGTGCATAAAAAAGGGCCTCATCCTCCTTTTCTGAAAAATTCCAGACGGGAAACATATTTTATTTTTTTTTTCACTTAGCCTAAAAGGCTCTCTGATCTCACCCCGGGCAGTAAAATTCTCCCTACCAAGTTTACTTTTAGCCCCTCCTCCAGTTTAAGCAAACAACACCTGTCTAGTGCACCTCAAGACAGAGGCACTGTGCCTAGCATGCACTGAGTTTAATTTACTAGAGGCCATATATATTGACACACAGTGACTGTGTGTGAGCTTAATTTGGAACACAACTGACTGTGCAAGTCCTCGTTGACCAACCAGAGTGAGGCCATATTGTTTGAAAGAATGTCATTCAAAGTGCAGTCACCAACTGTATTTAGAACTCTAAGGCTATTCCTAAATGTGCTTAGGCAGGGATTTGCCAGCAACTCCCTGGTTTTAGGGGATGCCATATCCCGATTAAGTCTGAGATGTTCAAGCTCTTTGCAATCTAACCTTCAAACTTTTCACAGAGATCACGCATACAAAGGGGATTTCCCACTAGACCAAAGGTTCACTAGACGAGAGATCCACTTGACCCTTGAAAATTTACTTCGGGTAAGAGGTATGGTTAAGATTCAGTTTAGATACAGAATAAGGGTTAGGATAAAGAGCTCTGGGTAGGACTAGAGTTAGAATTAGGATTAGGTTTAAAGGCCCTACAGTCATGCCCCAAATTTATTTAGGAATAGGATCATACCTCTAAGTACAATTGGTTACAGCACTTTGATTGACATTAATTCAAACAATAGCTTCGCTCTAGTTAGTCAATGGTGACTTTTGCAGTCAGTGTAGTGTTCACAGTTGCACATACACAGAGGATGTGCAGAGATGGTATTTACCAATTGAAACTCAGTGCAAGCTACTGTAATAAAGTACTGTATCTGCAGGAATATTATATATATATATATATATATATATATATATATATATATATATATATATATATATATATATATATATATATATATATATATATATATATATATATATATATATATATATATATATATATATATATATGTATATATATATATATGTATATATATATATATATATATATATAACGCTAAAACCCACGGTAGGGGGAAAAATTTTAGAGGGCGCTAGACGCCCTTTCGAAAAGGCGAAAAAAAAACAATAAAATACATAAGATTATATTTCGCCATTTGGTAGAATTTGAAAAACAGATATACATCAACGTTATTTCAATGGCCCACCAATTGTACGTGTTAACAGATACGTGTACGTAAATTGGTCAACATTGAAGTAATGGCATATAGATTATGTAGTGAAAAGGCCATTACCATCCGTTTACGTATTCCTATAGAAAAAGCGTGTAGTTTCGTTAAGTCGACCTGATTTTTTCCCCTTATAGACGATTTCCCCTTATAGGCGGGTTTTTTCATACGATATTTCCCCTTAATCCCAAATTAGCAAAATATATATATATATATATATATATATATATATTTATATATATATATATATATAATATATATATATATATATATATATATTATATATATATATATATATATATATATATATATATATATATATATATATATATATATATATATATATATATATATATATATATATATATATATATATATATATATATATATATATATATATATATATATATATATATATATATATATATATATATATATATATATATATATATATATATATTTGGGGGGGGGGTTGTTTTTAGTTGGAGGAGGGGCTGGAAGTAATTCATTAAGGAGAACTTCTCATTGTTTGGATCCAGATTGTTGGGCCTTTAGTAAGAGTTAGGAACTTTGGTCTATAGTGAACCCTACCCTGCACATATCTCAAGAGGGACAAATGTGTTGGAAGGTAGGCCATTTTTGATGCCTTGCTGAGGGCAAAAGGAATCTATGCAGTCACAATGGCATGTGTGTGCATGTATGTTTGTGATGCTTAGCTTGTAACCATGATATATCAAGATAGGAATGATGGATCTTTTTCATAATTGGTATATGGGTTCATCATATAGAGAAGGTTCCTATTGTTTAGGTGGAGGTCAGAGGTTATGCGAGGTCATTAGAGGTTGGAAACCGTGTAAACAAGATTTCTAAAGACAGGAATGATGGACACTTCATATTTGGTATATGAATTTATCATATTGAGCGGAAGCACCCTGTTATGTTTGATGTTACCATATGTTTATTCCCATATAAAACTGTAAAAATGCTTGGGCTAAACGATTTTTTCGCCCAGTGGTCAGCTTCACCCAACAGTCACATTTTTTCATACAATGTTTCACCTAAATCCCAAATTATACAAACATATGTGGGATTTTTATGAGAGGAAGAATCCTATAATTTTAGGTCATAGGTCACCAGAGGTTAAAAATTGAAGATCTTGTGCTATCTCGAGATAGGAACCATAGTTTTCATAATTAGCATAAGTATGCATTATTGTCAGGTGAACCCTGTTGTGTTTGTTAGAGGTCAAAGTTTATCAGAGTTCACTGGAGATCAAGTCGTGAAAACCATGTTTGTTAGCTGCTTCCAAACATGATTTTTAAGAAGAATAACATTGATGGAACTCATAATTAGCATATATAAAAAATACCTCATAAATATATGCTGTATCACATGAATGGTACCATAACTTTGATGGATCTTATAGGTGGATTTCCTCCCACCTGCCCCAGTATACTTTACCATCAAGTCAGTTACATAACTGATGAAGTTGGTTGCACTCCTGGTCTGATCAGTACCCCTTGTGCATCATACCAGTTACACAACTGACTTTGCTTTTGTTGAAGATGGTCAAGACAAATATTGGATACACTTTGTTGAAGCCATTTAGATCAGTTCTTGTTCTGTCTAATGCAAGGTAGCGTTGGAACGATTACCGATGTTCACCATCGGTATTGGCCGATATTCCCCAGGCTATTTTCATCCTTTATCTGTATCGGATTGGTATCAGCCGATATTGAGAACTGAAATAGCAGTACTGGTAATATTGGCAACTTGCAATATCGGTACAACGCTAATGCAAGGGATTGATGGCTTCTTATGTCTTGTGTCAGTTTAGGGTTATTACCCTTTTAGGGACTGGTAGGTAGCTATCAGGCAGGACTTTTCTTGGGGAGTAGTGGTGCTCAAACTTTGTCCATTTTTAACCCCAGAAAGTAAAATTAAGTACTAACAAAACATTTTCAGAGGCAAGGAATCACTAAGCTTTTTAGCTTTCTGGTTATCCAACTATTTAAACATAAAAGAAAGTCATACACCTAAGATTTTGCTGTCCAAAGAAGGAGTTTAAATCCGTCACTTCATTTCATTGGTACTAAAAACATAGTATGGCCTGGTACCTATGTCATGGTACCTATTCAATATCCTGGGTATGCTAAATCTGTGATGATTCTCTCCAATTCTATGAAACTTTGCTTTATGAATTTACTTTTATGCTATGTGATATGCCGTATTGATAATGTGAAGTCTGAAAAGTGTATGAAGATACTGTTCTGTCTAATGTAAATTTAAGATTTGATGTTTCAAATAATGGTGTTTCCATTTTCCAAGCTAGGTAGGATATGGTAGCGGAATGCATGTTTTCAATTAGTACTGGTAAAAGTAAGCATTTAATACTATTAAATTATTGAATATGTATATATATATATGTTTTAGAAACCACATACAGTACAGTTCACACAGGCAAATTTTCAATTGTTAATTTGCCAAGATTGAGGGAGCTCTTCAACAAACCAAAAACCAACCACACAGTGATATATGGAGGGTCTTCTTGCTGTGACTAGTTCACCATTTAGACAAGCATGGACTACCATTTTGTTTACAAAACATGTCACTAGTATAGGATACAAATCCCTTTTATTTGGCCTATGTGTGGGTGGAATGTTGGTTTAGCATCCATAAATTGCTCCAAAAAAGTTGAGCTGAAATCTGTCAAGCTTGGCTGAGTGAAGGTAAATGTATTGAGATGAACCCATGTAGTTGGTATTCTGGTGGGTGGAAGGGCCAAGGACACATCATGGTGGGAGGGTTATACATCAAATATTACACTTGAACTATTGACACTGTAGTCTCCTTAATGCCTGCATGTGACCTGGTCTAAACAAACAACTTCTTGGGATTTAAAGAGATTTTACACCTGACTGCATTACCAGTTGTTTCAGGAGACAGTCTACCTTTCTGAACTCTTGGAGTAAGTCCTTGAGAAATGCCATTTTAAGTCAAGTTTACGGCAGAAAATTCTGAAAACAACCATCTTGCTGTAAATTGGTCTTTGTGCAAATAATTGCTTGGTAGAGTAACCAGGTCTCCAGTATATTTTATTTGCTTCTTGCCTTGGTGGTCTGACCATTTCGAAAAAAAAAACACCAGAAAGAGCAAAATACTCCATTATAATTGAGAAAAAAATATATAATCTAGTAAAAAGAACAAAGTCCTTGAAAACCTTGTTTGCTTTTCTAAGATTAATTACTTTCTTCAAGTTACTTTAACTGGGTTAAGAGATTAAATACACTCTTTACCAAAACAGACACTAACACAAGTTGTAATTAGTTTTTAGAGGAGCAATGAACAAGTTACTGTACCAAATGGTGGATGGGATTTGAAAAGTTCAAACTGCCATGATCCTAAAAGGCAAATAGAATTAAATGTAAGAAATTCTTGGAATCAAAAGAGTCCCTTAGTTTTCCTTGAGTAATATCAATATTTGTGGAGGGCATAATTTTTCAGTGTTTTCTGTCTCACCTGCAACTGCTATTTCCACCTTCCCAAATCTGTCTGGTGTAGGGCTTGTCTCTTTGTTCTCCCTATTATTGAAAGACAAATGTGGAGAATAAGTCTTGTTGTGAAGAGTGCATCAGACAGAACATGAAAACATTCAGTCACTTGTAGCAAACTGGTAATTGTTTTGTGATGGGGAGGGCATATCTCTCCCTATGCCCACAGCCAGGTGTTCAAGTTTAGAGGGTTACAGTTTATATATGCAGAAAGGGGATATGATCATGCATGTTTGGAGAAGGGAAGCTCAATTTCATGGGTCCATCATCATTTGCACATGCAACTGAAATCAAAGCTGTCAAAAGCTATGGAGTATGATCCCCCCCCCCCCTCCCACACACACACTCACAAAGCTACCTCACTTTTCCCTTGTATATGTTTATACTGGGGGAAGCAGGGTAAATTGTCATCCTTGCCCCCTTCAACATTTGACAATCTGTTGAATATTTTAAGTGTGAAATAAAATGTAGCAATTCCCTGTGTTGAAATATATGCAACATTATTTTTTCAAAGATAAATTGCTAGGTATAGCCCAGCAGACAGATAGAGCTGGGGCCATAGCTGTCAAGGCAGCTTCTTCACCTTCAGTGCCATGATGCCCCTCTGTAAGTGTGTGTAGCAAAGCCAATTTGCCAGTTGTAGCCGTAACATATTGTTACATAACAATTCTCTTTGGAGTCCTTTGGTTTGAAAACTTTCAGTTAGCCTGCCTCAAGTCATTTGACCTTGCCCTTGCAGGTTCTCATTTTTAACCACTGAAATAAACTCCATTCAAATACATGTTTATATATTCTGAATTCCCTCACACCTGAGATGTTGACACACCTGTTAAGAGTCGACGATTCCTGTCAAATCCAAGATAAATGATAATATTTGCATATGGGTGTATGAGTATAGACAGCATAATTAAAACAAGTATAGGCATGTCTGAGTGAGTTTTTGTAGTTCCAGCTGGCCTATATTACAAAGAACATTCCTAGGGCATCTAGTAGGCATTGCCCCATATTGCCCATCCTCCCCTCTCCAACCTCTCCTCATCTCCCATCAGCAACTTTGTCCTCCCAGAAAATATTCTGCCACCCAAAGGTGACAAATTGGCTACTGGCCATGCCTACTGCCCCTACTTTGAAAGATTTCTTTCACCATGGGTACAGGCCCATAGCCAGAGAAGGTACTAAATGGGGGAGAGGTAGCTTTCAAGGGGGCCAGAATACATCCGGGGGGGGGGGAGGGGCATATACTAAAGTGCATTAAAGCAGTGATAGCTTTTAATTGTCTAGGGTGTGGAAACTTTTTCAGAGAGAGGGGTTCCCCTCTCTTCCCCTCCCTCCCTTGGCTACAGGATTACATGAGTGATGTGAAATTCACTCAAGACTACTGTGGTACATTAATGTCTGTTTCATGACTGCAGGTGCTATTGCAGTATGCCTGACCTTAGACCTTTGACAATGCTTCCCCCACATTTTTCTAAATTTCTGGAACATAACAGGAAAAAGACTTTATGACCCATCACACCCCACCTTTTTCCCAATGGATGAATGCCCTCTCGTATGCCCCTGCTTAGGGACTACTTTAAATTCAATTGCTCTATTAACCAATAAACCTGGTTAGAAAGATTCAAATGAATCATTTGTTCAGTTTAAAGTCAGGTGACTGTGATTAATTTTACAGGACTTGCTTCTATAAGAGCTCATTTAAGAGAGGCCAACAAGGGCAGGCTACATAATTACCATTTTAAAGATTGACAATTTTGCAATTAAAAAAAAAAAAGGAAAAAGAAACTTGCAGACAAGTGGGCTGGGTGAACAGGTATGCTCAATTTATTATAGGCAGTTGGGTTTAGCGTGCCTATCAGCTAGCAAACCTTGGTCACAAAGGTTGGAATGTGTGACACAGCATTTTACTGTTATGATAGGCCTACCCACTCCAATCAGTAGACAGAAAGGTTATTTGTTCTTAGTGGTTGAAGGCAGGAAAAAGCATGTGTATATGAGTGGAATTGGTTGTAAAATATGAAACCTGCAGCCTAAGACAAATAGCCTGCCACTTTAAAGGAACACTCTTGTAATCCAAGATTCATTAGCTTTGCATTACATCTTTCATCTTTAACCAAAAACAAAACAAAAGAAATACAAAAATGTTTTCAACCTCTGACCGCCCTGTAATTTTACCTGTCTGAAAAAAGCATGGAAATATTAATCACAGTTGGTGGTTTAATAAGTGTCACAAGGAAGTGTGGTAAATGTAGCAGGATATTAGAATCTGACATTATTCAGTCTGATTGTTTTACATCAAGATTAAAAAAGGAGAGGGTACATTCCTTTAAAAAAAAAATTAGGAAGTTGAAATCAGGTGTCAAGTTTAATGTGGGTGTCATGATTGGGTGTCATGATTGGGAACAATTGAGCTGCACATTTTAATGTGTTTGAACTTGACACATTCACTGGCATGTTGTACTGACTATAGTCAGAGGGGAATATGTCACATTGAGCAACACATGATTGCACCATTGATGGGTGAAACATGAAAACCAATTAAGTCTGTGTAGGTGGAGTGCAAATGAAAGGGGATTGGCAAAAGCATGTGAGGGCAGGGGACTGGAAGAATTGAACCCCCTCCCAGATTTACTATTTTCAGGCAATGTATGTGCCATTTTCAGGCATAAATGATAACATTTGAGGCAAAAGTGTTCAATCACCCCTCCCCCACCAAATTAAATTGGTCCAGTGCGCGTATGGGGCATGGCAGGAAATAATAACTGGGCTAAGTAATGTTGGGGTTCACTGGCAATTTCATAATCTTAATTAGCAGGTAGATCACATTGACCAGCAACACTGGAGGCAGAGCATGAGAAATTATTGATTAACTAGCAACTTTTGCAAACTAGCTGTTAAGGTAAATTGATCCATAAATTGGACTTCATGTCATAGTACAATGCAATTAACCTTTCTACTTGGCAGTGGCGTAGCCAGGATTTTTCGAGCAGGGGGGTGGGTCACGAACCTTTCCTGGGGGGGCACATATTCTGAATTCTTTCCCTCTCTATAGGACTTATATACAGAACTGTGCATTCCAAAATTTTCCATGGGGGGCACCTGGGGTGGCCGGCTTTGTTGTGGGGGCACATGCCCCCACTCCTACCCCACTGCTTCTTGGCCATTTGGAAGCTTATTTCTCATGTCTCAGTTTTCCTCTCCCCAGCTTGGACGTAACTTGTAAATTTGTTTGGATATATAGAGGGTAAAAGTTGTCACCCCAGTTTGAAATTGTATTACCCCATTTATCCCTATTCATTCATATGATGCTTTTCAATAATGTGACTTTTTTTTGTGACTGAATTTCAGCTAAATCACAGCAGAATTATTCTCTGATTACCCTTTGCTATATAATTGTTATCATAGTGTTCTAAAGCATTTTGAAAGATACTTGGTCATTAGAAAATATATGTCTGGTGGTCCTGACTTGTTCGCCATGTTTAGGCAACTGTTGTTCTGTTAGAATGAACAAAGTGTTTTGGCTAGTGGTATTGGCCTTTTACCTACTGTAGGATCACATATAGTATCTGTTTTTTTCAGCCAGTCTAGTGGAATGGGGCCATGCATAACAGACCCATGATGTAGAGGTCGGAAGGTCAAGAGGATGGTCATTTTATGTCTTGTGTCCCTTGGACATAGTTATTATGGGAAACAGAACTCTTTCAGGGGTAATGTTTGATTTTCACCCTTTGGCTTATTCCCAAAGAGTCAAGGGGACTTTGGAAAAAGTATTGTACCAAATGTGTAAGCCTTAACCTGTTTGATTCTAGATAGCCTAAAATGCTGTACGTTTTTATTCAGCAAATAAGTACCAATACACCTATATGCTATTTTTTTTTTTTTTTTTTGGGGGGGGGGGGTCTTGGAACTGGGGTTACCATCCTTGTCTTTGAGAGTTGTGATGGCCCAGGAGAAAAACTTTGGTTTGGAGAAACTGCCAAGAGGCCAAACAGTGCAATATTTGTATAACTGATTTCTGATTCAGGGTATTTGTCTGTATTTGATCAGTTTCAATATGTAATTAAGCAGAAAAGTTGTTAACAAAAAACAAATTTCTTAGGGGTTGAAAAGTTTTCCAGGGAGGAGGAGGGCGCCTTCCTTCTGGACCCCTCTTGCCTATGGGCCCTGATTCCTCTGCTGTTGCGTTGGGTTTTAAATGCAGATTGTATAGAAGACCATGGGCAGGATAGGGAGACGCGTTCCCCAATATCTGAGAAATCGCCCATTGACTTAGATTTTTCACACAGTAAATTATTTGAAAATGGGGTCACGTTCCCCCCCCCCCCCCTCCACCCCAATATTGAGAACAAAATCGCCACCCTTGTAGAAGACATGAGATGGCAGCTAAATGTTGTGTAAACTTTTAAATAGGTATTAGAGAACCATTTCTGTGAAAACTGATCATGCATACAGAATGTATAGAAAGAGATTCCAGAGGAGATTTTTTTAATGTAAATTTGGAACCACCTTTTTGACTTGTTTTTGCCTTTCGTAATTGGCCCCAAGCTGAGCAAAAATTTATCAGATTTCAAATGCACAACATTTACAATTTTAATTTTTAAACACTGCAGAGGGCAAATTCATTTCATTTCTGCACGGTCAGGTGCCCAAGGAAATCAACCGTGACTGCTCAGACAGGAAACAGATTGCGTGCAAGATCTTTATCATACTGTTGTTACTCTAACAATATGTCTGACAAAACTAGCAACTTGACACGGAGGTGTTTACACTGAGATTGGACAAGCATACAGTGCAATGAACCACCCAAAAGAATTTACGCTGCCTTGATGTTTGTTTTCCTGTCAATTGTGTTTTGTGTTTGCTTTTTGGTAGCAGTTGCATTTTAAGAACCCTTTTGCTATTTTTAAACCTAATGGTCTTTTTCATGACCAGGAATCTAACTAGAGCATATTTAGTGCTGGGCGGCAGTCGATTTATGAAATGCCATCCTGGGAGAGGGGTTGTATCTTTAAGGGGGCTTAGATTCAAAATGGTGCTACCTTTTGCAAAATAACCTAGTTATATGTGTGATTTCATTCATTTTTTTAGTTGATGTTTTATCTTTATATTTTTGGTATTTTTTCCATTTTTAGTTAATATTTTTTTAATGTAATGAAACTCTGAAGGTGCAGTATAGAAATGGCTAGAAACTGTTTTGTTAGCTCATTATTAATTAAGTTTGTTTCTTTTATTCAGCATTTCCATATTGCAAAATTAAAACACATGTGCTTGGAATGCGATCAAAATAGTGCATTTTCAGTAGTTTCACTTTAGTTTGTGGAAAATAGGCTGTGCCAGGTGCAGGCGGGACAGTACATTTGACCATGAGTGCCGGGTGCAACTAAGGAGTGCTGGGTGGCCTCACCCAGTGCCACCCACTGTAGCTAGAACCCTGTTCATCACTTATTTCAGGGGTGGATCCAGGATTTCACAAAAGGGGAGGGGAGACTAACACTTTGAGGGCAAAGTTCACACCTGTGGGTTTCAAATGTGTGAAGCCTCTATGGGGGAGGGTAAAACTCGAAATTTAGGTATATTTCCTGGCATCTCAGGCTGACAACCAAAATATATGCATGAACATTTTAGTGCAGCTTTGGGACACCAAACCCTCACTTTTTTTTTTTTGTAAGGTATCACATTTGCATCTCGAGATATGCACAGCATGCATGATGTCATGTCTCAAGGTCAGGTTAGGGTTAGAGACATGAAATAAGGTTAGGGGTAGAAGTCCCAATACTTGTTATCATGCATGATATCATGTAGGTTTGGGACCATCTCTAAAAAAAAGTGGTACCAAGAAATGGGGGCAAGAGCCAGGAAAGCCCCCCTCTGGGTCCAGCCTGAATTTGCATCAATGTTTATTGTACAGGTATGTCCTTTTTTGCCCGATGCAATACACCGTGTTGAAATTATGATTAATGAGGCACATATTTGAAGTATTTTTAGGGTAGTTAATGAAAATAATGTCGCCCTAATTTGAGTATACCTAAAGCTATGATATTTTGTTACACTCAGTTGCTGAATTCATGTGGTCTATTTCGTTCCTCATTACCTCCTTTTTACATATGTACACATTGCCTGCGGTTATTGCAGGCAATAATTATGGTATACATATGTATGAAATATATGTATCAGAGCTCATAGACTCCCAAACCAGGGAGTTTTGGTCAGTTTAGACCTTAGTTATATTTATGTTCTGCAATACCACAAATATTAGGGCAAGTAAGGAGGAGATTTACTTTCAACTAGTGTTTTAAAATAAATTTAGGGTGACTGCTTATAAGCTTGAAAGTATTACATCGTCACTTTCTAACCTGTTGGAACTTGATTTGAGAATGAAGATGGAGCAAAGATGGAAAGGGGGGGGGGGGTTGAAGTAAGTAGGAAAGACCATTGGAGCTGTGTAGAGGAATACATAGCTGGGGCCTGGGGGAAGTGCCCCCCCCTCTTTCCCACCTAACTCCAGTTTGAAGGTTTTTTTGTCTTTCAAGGTACAAAATTAGACAAGAAAATCTCAGAATTTGGGAGGGGGTTGAATGGTTTATCCCTCCTCCCACTGAAGAAACCTTCGAACAGCAAAGGTGGGGGATGATTCAACCTTGGATTCTGATTCTGAGAGAAAGATTGTAGCCATTTGTAACCTCCTTCCTCCTTGAAACTAGCTTTCTTAAGTTTATGTACAGCCATATGTGCATGTATGGTTTCTATTAAAAATGAACAGAAAAGTGAGGGTTCTGTACCTCCCCATTTAAATACAGTTCTCAGGTGCGAATCCAGAGATTTCGAAAAGCGGGGCAGAAGCCCCCTTGAATATTCTCCTAGATTAACATTATGCTAATTTTCTTGTATTTGCCATTGTTGATGTGGCGGAAAAAGGGGAGGCTGAGGCCGGGAAAGTCCCCCCCCCCCCACCTTGGATCCACGCCTGGTTCTCTTATTCTGCAACTAAGCATGTCCAGGTATAGCAATACTAAACTTGCAGTAGGTCTGTAGGTAAATTTTGCACTCTCAGAATGTGTGCATCGGTCTGGTTTTTGATGTCCAGACCACCAATGTTTGGGCACAACCAGGACCATGCCCGAGACCAACAGCATCGTCTTCAGACAACCTGACACCACACCAGCATTGGTTAAGGAGAATATAAACCAAAAACCACCCAAACCGAAGAAGCTCTGAGATCACCTGAGACCAGTCTGAAAATGCGCAAAGCAAGCTTTCATGTCTGACAAGTACGGCACATAGTTGATAAGATCTCCTCCAAGGTATGCAAATTAAAAGAGTACAAAATGTACCGACTATAGCGTAATTGGTAGATTTATGTGGACATCTTACCATCGTTTACTCTGGTCCTCGTATGAAACTACAGTTTTGGCACTTTGGTACAGTAAGGCATAGTAACTATGCCTTCAAAAAAGGTGTTAAATTTACACCAATTTAACCATCGAGTTTTTCATTTTTTGGGGGGGAGGGGGGGGGGAGGGAGGGTCGTCAAAAACAGACATGCTAATCCAAATGGAAATGATTTTAGTTTCATATGACAGGTCACACCATGCACCCAACCCAGATCACCAAGACCAACCCACACTGACTTCTTTCTGTTTTAGTTGGTTTTGGTGTGGTATACAGTTTGGGGTGGTCTGTACACACCCACCTCTACTTATATATCCATGCATGCTTTTAAAGTCATTCACAGTTGGTTCTTTTTGGTTTTGTCATGGGACAACGATTTTTGTGAATAAACTAAATGTTATGCAAGATAATTCCTACAGAAGCTAGGTTTATCTGTGACCTGCAAAATTTTGTGAAATATTATGAAAGATACTGAATTAATACATTGCAAGTGGGGTTACAAAATAAGGCATGCTAGGGCCACTATACTTATTCCCCTAAAAATATTTTCTGGTGACCAAATTTTGTTTTCAAAAAGTGCAGTAAAATATTCTGTATTAGACAGTGAAACCCAATCTTGCATTAAGAAGATACTAATTGTTAAAGAAATGCTAAGTTTTCAGCCTCTATAGTGCATAATGGGAAATATATGATGTCATCTGGGCAACTTGTTCAGACATAGCTTTCATATTTCTTTGAAAAGTTGATATCAGTTTTCACTACATGGAATATTTCATAACTTTTGCTATAGCATAGCTAGATCAACATGGAAAGATATCCAAATTTCCAACAGTACCAAATTTCAAGGACAAAAGAAGGTATGATTCCATTGCCAACAATAACAAAAGGAATCTCAAGCAATTTGCCCACTGGCATATCACACTCTGCGACCTTGAGGAAACCTGAAGGGATTTCCTGACAAAAGTAACCAGTCTTCAAAAAGGAATATATATATCGAGATAAGAATGAAGTTATGGTATGGGGTGTGATTTAAAAGTCATGTGACATGCAACCAAACAGAGCTGTTTATTTGTCAGTTAGAAAATTAAGTCTTCCAGTGAAAGATCCATTGGAATTATTTCAATATCTTTTACCGTTCTCAAAATATACATCTTCCAAGTTGAAAGTTTGTAAAGAAACTCATTGCCTATGCAAAAATGAAAGGAAGTGTTGCACAGTGTTAAAATTTCTTTTGTTACCCCTAAATAAATTATCTCTTAATTTACTGATCAGATAGATTACAATTTGTTGAGTGATATCAATAATTTTAACTTTCATAATAAACCCCTCAGGGGATATAAACAATGCTACCAGTGTCCTTGAAATTAAGGTTGAAAAAACAACTTAAAGGCTAACATTAGCCATATTTGGTATGTCAATCTTTCCATGTCACATATCTGCATATTTAGCTCATGTTTATTCATGATACAAGTATGAAATAGAAATGACCCTGTAAAATGGTCAATATTTGATGGATTTTAATGGAAATTGCAGCTATTTTCTGGATATTTAATGCTTTTTACATTTAATATCCAGCTATGTTATTTTCATGTCACACAACGTTTAAAGGGAAAGTGTAGTCACCCCAATCAGAGTGAGTATGCCCTAGCTGTCACTCTAGTTCATGAATGGCCTATTTTGATCATGTGACAATATTTTTGTTAGTGAATTATGAAATTCACCGAGAGTTTCTCCTTGCTTTATACCTATTGTTTGTAATAGTTATCATATTCAAAACCTCTTCAGAGTTGCTTGTAATGCAATAAGAGGAGATTTGCAAGAGTTTGCTGATTTTTCAAAGAAAATTTTGGGGCGACTGCCTGTTGCCTTTAATAAACTCAGAACAGGCTACACTGTAAATTTGACTGAGAGGTGCATTTAAATGGGTGTTTGTCTGTGTATGTGTGTTTGTTTTTATTTATTTAAATTGGAGAGTCGAGCAGGATAAACTTAGTAGGGGAATGATTCCTCTGGGAGAGATTTTTTATTTGAGGTGTTTGCCTTTCAAATTACAGCAGTCAACCCTTGTTTCAAAAGTTGGTAGCCTGCTGGAAGATTTAAGTGGGGACATGCATATACAGGTCTGCAAAATGAATTTTGCATAACTTTCTGTTTGAATTCTAATATGAGTTGTAACCATAGCAGCCACCAGCTGCACATAAAAGTCATATTGAAAAACAGCTAAATATTTAAGACAATGGAAAAGAAGAAGGACACTTTCAGTTTTGCTTGCCAGAAAGGTAATGAAAAACATCAATGGTTGACGTCACAAATGCAATTAAAAATGTTTTTATTGAAGGGTCTAAGTCGTTTGCCAAAAGGATGGATTACTTTCACTTTGCAGACAGAAAAGAGGAAGTGTGTATGTCAACATCCCATTGTTTGTTTCCAGGGAACAATTCAGAAGATTAAAAGAGCTGTTAGGTCTGAAGAGGCAGCAGAGGGCAAACTGGGTGTCCACAAAAAACTTGTGTATTATTGACACCTACAGGAAGTAGAGGAATAATTGTTTTACTCCCCATTTCTGCACCTGTTTTATGCACATACTGCCTTTATATGTAGTTATCAAAAGCCAAGGCACTTGAAAGAGACAATATAACAATCAATTTTTAAGTCACAAAATTTTATCCATTCCTAAAAGTTGGATTTTTGGATTGAAACAACCGGATGTAGGCTTAATTGACAATTGCGAATGATTTGCTTGACTCACTCTTTTTATAAGCCCTTTTACAATGTACGAGATATGATGCAGTTGAAGTTGATGAAAAAAGTTGCTCGTCCACTGAAACAGGTGACTTAAATTCTTCATCACTCAGCAACATTCTAGGCTATGTGATCTAATAAATTGGAAGTTCGATATTGTGATTTCATGGTTTCACAAAAAAAAATCGCACAGAGACAATTAGTGATAAAAGCTGAAATATTTTCAATTCCATTCTATCCCATAGCATAGCATGCATTGTGTTGGAACTTGGAAGTAATAACATCTCGCCACGTGAAAGGGTATTATGTTACATGTGCGTCTTTGTTCCAATCTCTGTATGTCTTGACATGTTACCCACCCTCAACCTAACCTAACCCTTATCCTAACACTGACCTTAATGTTAACTTGTCAAAATATAGAGATGTCGGATCAAAGAGATGTTGGAACCGAAAGCAGTCCTTTTCGATCATACTGCATTTGATAGTTACATCAAAGTGTACTAGGCAGAGGCTGCATGGGGGTGGGAGTTGAAGCCCCTTCATTTGGGCAGAACATTTAGCCACTGATTTTCAGGTGAAATTTATGCTTTTGTTAGACCAACATGTACTGATATTTCAGGCAAAAGTGCTGAAGTCTCTCCCCCCTCCCCCTCCCTCCTCCCTCCCCCTCCCTCCTCCCAGTTGGAAGTAGTCCCTCACTCTCATGGGGGACATCAATCTACAATATAAAAATTTACTTTGTTGATATAGATGCATACATGCATTTATATACTCATAGCAGTGAGTATACACATAGACTCATCTTCAATGGTACAAGGACCAGTGTTTCTGCTTGACGCAATTTTGACGCAGTGATGTTTCCATTTGACACACAGATATTCATGGCAAAAAATTAAAAAGTAGGGTTAATTGATAATGTGTGAATGTATGGCTTTCAAATTTCTATAGTGAGTCAAATTTTCTCATATTGTGTATATTGACCCAATGGATAGTTTCTTAGAGGAAACACTGACAGGGACTGGAAACCAATTTTGAACTGGGGGGAGGGGGACTAATGGCATTGAAGCGGCCCAATATATCCAAGAAACTAAAAGCTTATCATCTATCGTAAAGCGGCACAAAATGTCCATGACAGAAAAAGTGCAGGGGCTAAACCTCCATAGCGCCCCGTCTCTACGGTCCCTGTGGGTATATTAAGTCTGAGTTACCTCTACCTTATTGTGAAATGTGCACTTAGTGGCAATAGGTGTTCACCCCAAAATTTTCTTTGAAAAATCAGCAAACTTGCAAATCTCATATTGCATTACTGTACAAGCACCTCTGAAGTTACCATCATAGCAGGTGTCGAATATGTACTCCTGTTTGGCGAACATGCTTGGTACTGTGAGTGCAGGAGTAATACACGTCCACCGGGCGGGCAACCTCTGAAAACATTCTGAACATAACTATTACAAACAAACTGCCTACTGCATGCCTTTAAGCTAAATCAATTCTCAACCCATTCCCCTTACAATTAAGTGTCTTTCATGATCTTTCAGTTCACAACATAAATTGAATGTTAAATGTAAGTACAGCTACAACAACAGTTCATGAACTACACAATTCAAAAAAAGAAATATTGTCACCTGGCCTGATCACATGTCACAGAACCATGCTGTCCATGCAATAATGAGGATATTTTACCATGTTTAATGTGGATAATTGATTCTCAGGCAATCTCACACATTTTCTCTTCATAATTGGATTGTAAATTGCCTGTTTTCGTCCTCCTTGAGTGCAATTGTCATTATACTTTTGAAACTGAGCATTTATTTTATACTTATGAAAATTCGATGAGTGAAAAATGGAGAACTCACATCAAAAAAAAGTTTCAACTTTATAAAAGTGGCACCCTTTCCCCCAGTCAATACCTTCCCCAGCTTGCTTCTTACCACTTATCTGCTCCTGTACAAAGTTACACAGTTTATCAGAGCAATTTGCACACTCATGTTTTACCCCAACATTTCTGCTTCACCCCCCTCCAGTGCCCACCCAACCCCACCCCCTCTCGTTTGAAATCCTGATGTTGCCTCTGCTTCGTACTCATAACTATCAAAGACTTCTATGTGCAACCTCGTTTATACCAGAACCCTGCCACGTACTCCTACAACACACCCTACATGCCCACTCCAGTTTATATATACACACCCCCCAACCTCTAGGAAAATGGATTCAACTTAACAGTTCATTAATGCATATGTTCCTTTCAGCATCATTTGGCAAGCTTCAGGCATTCAGGCCATATTTTGTTAAAAAGAAAAGTAGTATGCTAATGCTCAGTGCACTTGAACAGAACTAACCAACAGGTTCATATACAAATAATGACATGGTAATTGAAACTCTGCTACTATAATCTGAAAAATGTTGCCAAGTTTCTAATTTCCCCAGTTTGATCAGGGTTCATGCCACTTAATACATTTCATTGCAGTAGCATATAGCCAGAAAAAATGTTTGTTGGAGGCCTGGAGGGGGGCTTCTGGGGACTCTACCATTTCACAGGGAGCTTCAAATCAATTTTTAGAGTTAGATGAGGTTTTACGGCTCAGTTTCTAACCAATTGGTTTAAGTCGGGCCGGCCACAGCCTTTTTTCCAGTTGTGGCTCACTGTCCATGTATTCAAATCATTGTATACGTGTACATTTTTTTCACTCTTAGATTTTCCAGTGGGGTCCACTGAGGCGGTAAGAGGTTTGTGGGGGCTGGGGCACATGCCCCCAAGCCTTCCCCTAGCCATGCCACTGCTGCAATGCAAAAGGATTGATAAAATATCCAGTTTCATATGCTTTTGCATGCTAAAAATTTTGGCAAATTATAAAAATTTCCTAATGCTCAAGTATGAATATTCAAGCTGCTTAGGATACTGGACAGATTTTTCAACAACGATGTACTGAGCATACACAGAAGTGAGCAACATTTTACGTGACAATACACACTGACTGACTGATAACATCACAGCACACTCCATCCCCTCGATACGATTCATTTATGAAAAGGCGAGTAAACATGATTTAAGTAAATCACAGCTACCATTAAGATCACAGTGTCTGTTTGATGAGGATGGGAGTGGCTCCCCCTCTGTACTTTTCCCAGAGGTCAAAGATCATGTTAATTTGTACCAAAGCACTCTGATAGAAGGCAAAGTTCTCTGGTTATAGATACAAGCGTAGTGATCATTGTTTTGTGTTTCACTTTACGTGACCCAGCTATCAGGCAAGAACAAGCTTCAAAGGTCTCCACTTGACAAATATAGCCGTCAGCAGTCAATATACCCAACAGCAAAGTAGTTTCCGGTGTGGGAAGCATCTTGTTTGCCAACAAGATGTAAAATGTAGATTAATAGTATTTCATCACTGTCATGCAATTAAGTTGAATCTGACATGGTATATATTTAAGTATAATGTTTAACAACAGAGCTGACTCTGTAGCTAAACATTTACTTAGTTCCTACTGTGAGCTTTGGTGTCACAGTCACAAGTTGAAGTTTGGGGCCCAAGGTGGAGGTAAAATTTCTTCAGAGATGAGTCTTTATATTTCCACTTTTTTGTGTACAATTTCCTTCACTGTCCTCCACCAATTTAATTTTTTTCCTTTGAAAACTTCAAAAATGCTTCCAGTTTTCAAGATTGATATTACCTTGCCTAAAAATCACAGAGTGACTACAAGTGTATAATACTTGTTGGAAGTGACCACACTTTTGGATGGCATAGGAAATCTGAACATAACCCCAAAAGTTACTGAAGAACTGGACAAGTTCTTACATGGGAAGCTTTATTTAGTTTTGTCCAGGGTTTGAAAATCATGCAAATATGTCTAATTCTTTGCATGTCAAAATGAATGGGCCTATTAAACTGCCCTCTATCAGATCTAAAACTCAGCAGGATCTCATGGGAGCCTAAAAATCACAAAAATTGAAATGATTCATCTGATTTTTTTATTTCATTTTTGTTTCCTCTTTTGTTTCTTTTGAATTTTTTAGGATTTATAGACCTCTCTTTTTAAATTTAGTTTCACACTGTTTTACTTTTGTCTTTCCTTAAAGGGAGAATGCAGTCACCCTTATAAAGAATTGTATAGTAGACTATTCAAGTTTGCTGAATGGCTCTTCAGAATCATGTGACAGTAATTTTCTCACTCAATTGTAAAATTAACAAGGAGCAACTGCTTGGTTTACCTTGAATATGCAATATTTATGTCCTAAAGTATTATGAAAGATATTTGGAAAAGAAATAATAAGAAATTTGTGATATTTAGCTGTTGTTTCAAAATAAATTTTGGGGCTACTGCTTTGACCTTTAATTACCTTTTTATCTTTTTCTGGAAGTTCCTGCCTTTGAAATCACACCCAACAATGCTCATGTTTGTCACAGTTGTTGTTGTTGTGGTTACGGTTGTTGTTGTTCTTGTTTGTCCTGTCTATTGCAGGGAACAAACCTTAAGGAAAAGAAATGACAGCTTGCATTCACAGAGGTATAGAGGAGGTGATGCTGTGTCCATGCATCCCTATTAATGATCTTTCTTGCTTCACTGCCAATGGGTTTGAATAGCAATGAGTCTGACAAGGTTTGAACAGTCAAAACTGTACAACAGGTATCATATGTGCTTGTTGATGAAGTAGAAACCACGATGACCGGCAAATTGGCAGAAGGGGAAAGGGGAGTGGTGTGAATGGTACTAGGGGGTGGGATATGCTGAATTGAATGTTTGCTGTGTTATGAAACTAGTAGGAGAGTTCACTTTTGTGTGTAATTAAGTCCTAAGAGGGGGGAAAAGTAATGCGAAGATCTTAATCAACGGAGCTACATCTCTCTCGAAATGCAGTGTTCACATTTAGATGTGTCCATGCATGCATAAAAATTCACATCAGACACACTTCTATTGAATCACAGAGATGAGTCTTTTTATTTCCGTTCTTTTGTGTATAATTTTCTGCACTGTCCTTCACCAGTTTAATTTTTTCTTTTCAAAACTTCAAAAATGCTTCCACAGTTTTCAAGATTGAGATAGTACCATATTGCCTAAAAATCACATAAAGAACAGAGTGACTACAAGTGTATAAATACTTGTTGGAAGTGACCGCACTTTTGGATGGCATAGCGAATCTGAACACAACCCCAAAAGTTACTGCAGAACTGGACAAGTTCTTACATGGGAAGCAATATATTCAGTTTTGTCTAGGGTTTGAAAATCATGCAAATATGTCTAATTCTTTACATGTGAAAATGAATGGGCCTATTAAACTGCCCTCTATCAGATCTAAACTCAGCAGGATCTTGTGGGAGCCTAAAAATCACAAAGATTAAAATGATTCATCTGACTTTTCTTTATTTCATTTATTTTTGTTTCCTCTTTTGTATCTTTTGAATTTTTTTTAGGATTTATAGGCCTCTCTTTTTAAATTTAGTTTCACACTGTTTTACTTTTGTCTTTCCTTACCTTTTTATCTTTTTCTGGAAGTTCCTGCCTTTGAAATCACACCCAACAATGCTCATGTTTGTCACAGTTGTTTTTGTAGTGGTTATGGTTGTTGTTGTCCTTGTTTGTCCTGTCTATTCCAGGTTACAAACCTCAGGGAAAAGAAATGACATCTTGCATTCACAGAGGTACAGAGGAGGTGATGCTGTGTCCATGCATCCCTATCAATGATCTTTTTTGTTTCACTGCCAATGGGTTTGATGAGCAATGAGTCTGACAAGGTTTGAACAAAGCCATATTGCAGGTGTCATATGTGCTTGGTGATGAAGTAGGAACCACGATGACAAATTGGCTTAAGGGGAAAGGGGGGTAGAGGTGTGAATGGTACTAGGGGGGTGAGATATGCTGAATTGAATGTTTGTTATGAAATTAATAGGAGAGTTCACTACTTTTGTATGTTAAGTCCTTAAGAGGGGGAAAAATTTAGGCAAAGAGTGCACAGAGCTACATCACTCCAGAAATGCAGTGTTCACATTAAGATATGTCCATGCATGCACAAAAATTCACATCAGGCACACTTAATCTATTGAATCACAGACAAATGAAAATGTCTGTAAAATACTTCAGGATGCATGTAGACATATCATTTTGCCTTTTTGTTAATTGAAGCAGTTAAGATGCTTCAAGATAAAGATTTTGATGAATACATCGTTCTTCAAAGAAAATGAAATCCACTAGGCCGAGAAACACAAAGACACAGCCTTTTCATTAATATAAACACGAGCCCAACAATCCATTCTTCTTAGTGTGCGAGCTTACCTGGTGGGAATTTTTTATGGAAACCCAACCAAGAGACATGGAAGATGAAAATAAATTGTGCCCCGCCCTTGCCTGCATAGCAGGCTGTACTTGTATGGCATATTCCTTGTTCAGTCAAGAGAACACTGAACAAATTCTTTTGGATATCATAGTAATATGTGGCCTTAAAACTGGTTGATTACTAGTGAATATTCAAAAGAATACAACATCTGGTCCTGTTTAAAACATGCAGTAGTCTATGCCACCCACAGATTTGTTATGTCATTGTAATACCCACTCCCTGGTAGTACCCACTGCACAGGTGGTTATGCAACACAGTGATGACAGGACTTCCCAGGTTTCAGTCTAGGCTTTCAGTTTTATGACTATGGGAGTACACACTCTCTCAAAAATAATAGCATGGATGAGAGAGTACATGAATAAGTCATATTATGGTAAGGAAGTTTGCAGCTAAAACTGGATGCAGCCTCTTTACTTGGGAGGATGGTGCTTTGGGAAGCAGAGGAGCTGAGCAAACAGTCTGCTCTATGGGGTAGCCCCACGCCAACTGACAAAATTCTGGCTTAAGCACTGGAAAACACTATTTCAGATCCTTATAACTTTAGACTGGACTCAGAGAAACAGCCTTGATTCAAAGAAGATTCTACAGGGGATAATGGATGCACAGTTGATAGGAAAAATCCTCTGTGCACTGTACTTGCCCATGTGTCAATTAAGCACTCAATCTCTTTTACAGCAGTCCCATTATCAAAAGTTTACAACAGACAAAATTCAACAGAACACAATGTTATGTTTTTATCTCTATATCTCTTCAGGTATGATCATGTATACAAGTTTTAGTTGACCAAATGGCAACCACAACACAAAAGGAAATTTTGCAATTCAGATAAAACAAATTTACAACTTAAGTATGCAAACTAAAACATCTTCAGCTATTTTATTTTTATTTTTTTAAATTTCTTGGTTGATAGAAATTCACCATGATGTCTCCACAAGTAGATGCAAGTGATAAAATCATCAAATTACCTTGGTAATGGCTGGATGGATGGAATAATCAGCAAAACTAACATACCATTTGGAGAAATTTACACACAGGTGTACTATTTCAATTAAATTACTGATTGACAAATATTAACATTCAGTGACACAAGACTCACACTCTATTAAACCTTATTGGGGGGAGGGGGTAGGCAAGTTAAATGAGTTACAATTTTACGGCTAGGCATTATGTAAGAAATAGGTCATCCAGAAAATCTTCCAGCATAAGGGCAATAGAACAAAATGGACATATTTGGTTCAAGTTGAACAGTTGGATGATGCAAATGTGGACGGTAAGAACAACAAATCATGTCAGCCATGCATATACTTTGTATAAGAGTTCAGTGGTCATAACACAAATGGTAAAACAAGGAATGAGTATGACGTTCCTGAGAAAGACTAGACTGTTGAACTATTTGTAATAAATCAGCAAATAAAACCTTTCCCCAATCACTTTGCAGTCTTCCACGTGTGCACATCCACTAAAGTATCCCTGACATTACTCAGGAGGATATAACGCACTCCCCATATATTTACCAGTTTACAGGGGCACTGCCAAGATTTGGCCGAGAGTTGATATGAGACAACTAATTGCAATTAGTGTTGTCAAAAGTGACAGTTTAACAAATCAAAAGTTGTCCATATATTGAAGGGAGTCAATATCAGAAAATAATTCCAATAAACAGGCAATTTGGGGCATTATTTGCTCAATTATGGGTCACAGGGGGATCAAACCTGACACCCCCCTCCCACACCATTACAGGAATATTGCTTGCACAGTCACACTTATCAGGCAACAGAAACAAATCTTGACTCAGCCATGCAGACTGTGTCTATAAAGTCCCTTCTTTCCCATCCCAACAAGTTTCCAAATGTCTACAAATGGACTAGTCACTACAAAACCATGACATGATCATCAACAACCAAGCAAATTGCAGTTTTCCAGGAAAAGAAATGATAATAAAAACATCTCTTGTTGCCATAGCAACAAATGAATCATGTTTCCTATTCTGATTTTTTGGCCATTCTAAGGCGTCAGCACCATGTTTATGACAAAGAAAACTTGCAAAAATAAAATGACTGAATGCAAATAAAAAGACAAAAAAAAAAAACAACAGTAATTGAACATTGCATAACTCTATCAAGTTCAAGGTATACTATACTGCCCTTCATGGGGCTTTGTTATGTACAATTGATTATGTACACTGTTAGACTTTTTAAGTACAAGGTTTAGTAACAATGCTGTTACTGACTAGGGATATCGGTTCTAGATGAACCAAAATTAAAATATTCCCAACCAGCAGAATAACTATATCCTATCTACAATACCAACAATACCACTCACTCTAAAGGATATGGTGCAGCTATTAACAGACATATTAAATGCAAACAACAGTTCTAAATTCTATATGGGGGGTGGGGGTGGGGGGTTCATTACTACTACCTGCAGCAAATAAGCAGTTCTGGAGGTTTCATTCATGACTGGAACCTAAGGTACCTTCTTCTGGTGGGTTATCCTACATATAGTTCAGGGGGACACGGCTGCTGTCTTTTATCAAGGTACAATTTTTAGAAAGTATAGATGCAAAAGGATAGCACTCGGGAGATATTCACTCATAAATGTGCAGTGAGTGGTTCTAAACAAAATATCAATGTACAAAAATATGTAGAAACGTTCTAAGCTTTATCCAAACTCTCATGTGGCCAGATGAATACATCGGCTTGTTGACTTGACAAGCCAGAAAAAAGTCCAATAAGTTCATGGGTATGCCTCCAAAAAATACAACGAACTGCACCTCCAGTTCTTTGCACCTATTTCTGCAGGATGAAGTTGCTTTCACACAACCCTTATCACCATGTATGGGTAGTGTGTTGATCACAATATCTGATAAAGTAAGATATTTTCACATCCTCTACTACAAACAACTAACAAAGGACCAAAAATATAGTGTATTCTAAGCACAACTGAACTCATCAAAGATACATTGCCACCTCACAGTTATTACAGTTTCTCATCTTCAAAAGCTATAAACCAAGCAAAACATTCCACTATATACAACTTCTGAAGGGGCAACTCTACACAGCTGCCTGTTTGCATAGTTCCAAGAAAGAGACGTCAATACAATTATCCGTCCCTATATCAGCTGACATCAGCTATGAGCCACTTTCTGTCAAAACATCTGTTAGAGAGAACCAAAGTCTATAAAATAACAAATTATGTATTACAGAGGCAAAACAAAGTGGAACTCATTAGCTCAACTCCAATTTTCGTAAATCTGTAACATATAGTTTGGTAATCAATAGACATTTAACGTCCTTTACAGACGTCAATGCTACCGTTTTACTGTTCCTTTTGACATACTTTAATTAAGTAATAGAGCTCACTGAACTTAAAACACACATATATACAGTAGCACTGCAGGGAGAAATAAGAGATGCAACATTTTGTCTACAAAACAGCCATCGTGGACCAAAAAAACAAAAGTTGAAGGGGAGATATCCTGAAGTGGATGCAGGGCCTTCTTCCATGGTGGATACATAACTCTATATCCCTCATGGAGAGGTCTCACACACATTATAATGACATTACTGTTACCATACTTCAGAGAGAACACCCTACTGCTGCAGTATATTAACTACCTGCCACATCATAACTTCCTGTTTGGGAAAATTACTTTATGTTAAGACTTATGGTCTGCTACATTAGTTTTATGTTGTAACTTTCATGTTTGGCCAAGTTGATATGAATAACCAGTCTGAAGTCCTACTTAATAATAACCTAAGACCTGTCCTCAGAAATATTATAAACCAATATGGGCTAATGACTACATTTGCTCAAGAGCATGGTAGTTTATGAAATTTCCCGACATTCTGTACTCCAGATTCTGCACAACTGCATTTATTTTGTAACCATTTCCCTGGCATGAATTTTTTGTTCTAAATTTTGACTGAGAATGCAAAGCAATTACAAGAATGGGTATTGTGGAGAAAGGACACAGAACATTACCCCGTAATTTTTGTCAAAACCAGCACAAAAGCAGTCTTTCACAAACCTCATGACCAATTCATCATTACAAACATGTCCCAAGGGCACTGATGGAAGTAACACCAAATGTTAGTGCCAGAACAAGTTTGAAATATCCTTGGTCAGAGAGCTGAAATAACAAATCCTTACATACAAATCCAACGGGATATGAAAGCATTTGTGGTTTTCTCAAATAATTTCAAATAGAGATGCTACCCAAGGAAAGGACCGCTGTCCATAAGCAACACAATGCAAGGTTATATACCTGTAGGTCCTACACGAAACCCAAGGCATACATATCCTTGAGTAACCTTTCCAGAGTGCTTGCTCACATTCATCAAAATAATAATACAAGGCATTATATCTGGTCAAATACCATGATTGAGAGCTTCAATTCAGAGAGATGAAAGGATTTTTAGAAGCAGTATGTGACCTGATGTATTTTGCTTGTAAGTTAGTGACCCCTAGCTGATACAGCTTATGAAGATGTTGTAGCAGTTGCATTGAGAGTTGAGACACAGTGGTCCATGTCACTTCACTCTTACCCTTATCTCCTTATCAGGCATAGGGTGAGCTTTTGCTACTGGGCACTACTATTAAGTGTGTGTCATTTTCATAACTTAAAAAGCGTAACATTTTTATGAATTATGGGACCAGGAATATCGGAGAGGTAGTATCTGCATTTAAGGTAAATTTTACCAACACCAATAAAGGACGAAATTGGGGGGTAACTGCCGATACTGATACTGAAAACCCATATGCGGTCCAGCACTAATGAATGACATTGTACTTGCTCTGCTAGTCTTACTTCTTTGCCACACAAATTATTCCTTTCCAGTCGAAGAGATTTGCTCTGTGAATATCTCATGTCATCAACTGCATTGTATGTGGTGGGATTCTCATGCAGTGACCAATAAAACCACAAACACAGATGGTAATTCATCCTTGTTGAGTAACAAACCCACATTTAACATAGGTTTCGGTAAGGAATGTTTGACTCAACATCCTGTTATTCCTGCTCTCATCTTAAACATAATATTCAGTATGACCAGTATTAGTATGCCTCGTCTCCATCTGTGTCACCAGAATCTCTGACATGGCTAGCACATCAGTATTATGATGGGGTTCACCCACTTAGCACCTAGTTCTCCTCATCATGTTATAGGACACAGCAAATGGAGGGGTAAAGATGTGTCTTGCTAAAGGATTTAACTCAGAGGTGTTGAATGAATCAGCAAAATGTATCGCTAGAGAGCAAAGAAAAGCATTACTTATTTACCACCACCATAAACCCTGGGGTGGGGGTTCTGCTTATGCTATAAATGTTGTTTACTCTCTACAAAGCAGGGATACAAAAATGAGTGATAGCTGAAATGTAAGGCTAATTAGTATTAAGTACGACATCTATGGGGTTTGATGAAGGGAATCTTTGATTGTGTTTCTATCATGCTTAGAGGAGCAGCAGCCCCATATGAAGACGGTACTGTAAACAGGGCTGCTAGGCAGGCTCATGTGGTGCATACTGAAATTGTTATTCCAGGAAAAGTATAGCTGGTAAAGGTAAAAAAAATATTTCTGCAAAATCAAACAATAATGGGCACCATATTCCATTACAGTTTATAAGGATACAAGTAGGTACCAAAGTGGAGTGGGGTATTAAAAATAACACAAATATGTATATGAATTTTAATAACTAAGCTAAAAAGTAAAATTTAACACAAAGTGTGTTTGAAATGATTCAAGATCTGCATAGGAAGCAAACTGAATATACACACTTTAGGCCTACAAAAAGTGTTCATATGAGGTTATTGATCAATTAAACATTCTGTCATTGGATTTTGTAAATGTTGTACAATATATTACACATTTTTAACAAATTTTGATACAAGACAATTTTCATGTACAACACAACAGAATGGTTTGAAAAATCTACGTAAATGTTACAGTATAAAACTTCACAGCAGAATGATTGAATTCTTTCATGTATAAAATTACACAAATTGTAGTAATTTCAATGATCATTACGTAGTTGTAAATTATTCTACAATCCAAAATTGCTGTAGTGAGTCTCTATTCTAGTTAAATGGCCGGAGTACCTCATGAGTAATGATATAAAACGTCTTTGAAACCAGTTGCTCTGCTGTAACTTTTACACTCCTTTTTGTGAATTTTTCCACATGTGCTAAAAATGAGTGCTTTACTTCCTTAAATTTTAATGTTAAACCAGTTAAGAACAGTTATCAAATTCTGAACTGATTCGTCTCCCTCTCTCTCTTTCTCTCTGAACAAGTGAAATTAAAATAACAGTTGAATGATAGCTGAAATTTCTCTTTTGTTGAGGATATCATTCTCAACAGTGATCAGTTTTTGTTTAACAACAAGTACTAAAATCACTAACATTTACAGTTAGTGAAAGCACAACACTTGTTGGATGCTTTCCCTTTCATCACGAATGGTGATGATCAAGGGAGACAACACCTAACAAGTAATGAAAAGAAAAGCATCAGAGAAGAAAAAGTACAATTGCTGAGCCCTGGGTTCACATTGAACTGAATTGTAAATTAACTTTCATCTTTAAATTGAATTAAAGCCTTTGGTATGATAAACGAGAAGGAAGCGAAAGCTAGAACACTTTTGACTTCCAACATACAGTATGTGTACAGGGTTGACAGCTTTGGTGACCGCAACTGCCCTGAAAACATGTAACACTGATGACGAAAACCTGTCCTTCAATCTGGTGTTTCTCTTTTAATCATCAGAGGAAATCAAACTCTCTCTTGCTCTCTGCAGAGCTTATACTGGTGTTGGTACTGAGTGGAGTGGTTCGTTCACTAGACGAAGCAGAAGAGGACAAGAATGTGGGGTCTGGACTCATGCATTTTTTCCCTTGTACTGAGGAACATGAGCAGCGCCCACTCCGGCAAGGGCTGCTGGCCAGTTCGCTTTCGAAGTCCTGTAACTGATCAAGGAAGTTCACATTTGGTGCTATGTTAGCCTTCCTCTGTTTTACAAAGTCATAGGCATCGTTGAGTGAAAGCCCTTGCTTTTGCATGAGATAGGCAACAGTCACTGTTACAGATCGGCTCACACCTCCATGACAGTGGACAAGAATTCCTGACTTTGATGACCTTGCCTCATCTAAATGAAGAAAAAGAAGAGAAAACATTTTAGAAAGCAGGCTTTGATATGCAGGACAACAAAAAGACTTGCTATCTACTGTGAGCAGAGGATGTGTAAATTAATGGCATAAACAGATACACAATACATAGCAATGGATTATTTCAAGGAATCGCCAACTTTTCAATTCAACACTAGAAACAAAAAAGGACAGTGTTTATCATTAAAAAAAAAATTACCCTTATGGCACACACCTCAGTTAAATTCACAAAGAATAGATTCTGTTGTAGAATTCATCATCACCTGGTCAATGTTTTACACTACTGTAATGCACTTAAAAGTACAGTACCTGACTTTGAATGGGGAAAAACCACACTGTGCGCTACAATACATGTAACTATGCTGTAGCTTGTAAAAACCCCAAGAAACATTAATTTTGTAAAAGCTATGTTTGAAAATCACCTAACTTTGTTTATGTACAATGCGACACAGTCACACAAGTACTTTATTGCTTGAACAATGAAAGTCAACTGCCCAGGTACTTGGAATAACAATTTAAACTCAAATGTCCTTCCTCTTTACTGTCTTCTATTAAAAGGAAGTTGAAAAGCTTAAAAATTTTTCATTAGTGAAGGCTTGTAAAGCTGTTCACACAACTCATGTTCAACAATATCACACTTCACCAACATGCTAAAAAAAACAGACAACAGAACTCACAAAAAAAAATAATTGTAAAGCAAGCATACACAATTATTCATTATACACTGAAAACCAATAAGGAAATGCAACATCCTTCCACATTTCATAGATTAGGGGAAATTGAAACCCCCGCAGGTGCGGCAGTTTTTCTCGTCAAGAAGATATTTCCTGTAGTCATTTGGCTCATCAAACAATATACTAAGGGACCCATAGAAGAACAAACATTGCATTATGATATTTAGTATTGCATTTATCTTTGATCACTGAGTTAGAGGATGTAATGAATGTGAAAAAACTGCATGTGAAGTTGTGACTTAGTTAAACTACAGTATTACTTGATTAGATTACCCATGGGTGGAAATGGTGGAGAAACTGGGAAGCCTTCTTCCGGGGAATTATTGGTTTTGGGAGGAAAATTTTGGCAATTTGAAGGGAAAGCAGTCCCTTTGTGCATACATATGAATATCTTAAAAACAACTGTGGAAATTTTGAACTCCCACCGGAGAAATACATGTTTTTGCAACCTAAACAATACACATGTGCTGTAGGGCTGTACATAATACTGACTTCTTGTTCACAATGAAATATAAAAGTACAGGGCAACCAGCTTTTTATACCAGATCACAAAGTAGCCTACTCAAGACTTGCATTGCAATATGCAACTTGAAAATCTCAAAAGGTGCTTGATTCATGTTATACTATGGTGAGGATCATTTCCTGAGCACTAACCACTTGACAATATTTACAGCAAATGTATTGCTGACAAAATCAAACTTGTGTGTGGTTTTTGTATATATGTGTGCCCTACTGTAACTGCCTCTCTTAAGGCTATATAATTGCTAGTACTATTGGACAGCCTCATGTAGCATGAAATCACATCTGGTAATGTTTTGGATCCCTACCATGGGCCATGTTCCCACTTGATCCCCGGATGCTGATCCCCCACGCTCAGTCAAACTGAAAAATTTTGTAGCGTTCCCATTTGATCCCCTGCACAAGATCTGATCGCCTCCTCCGGTTCAAGCGACAGGAAGTTGCGTCATTGAAATTATGTCTGCAGGTCATGTTTGTTTACACAAGGATATGTCACACGGGATATGAGACTACGGGCAAACTGTGCTACAATAGTAAGTACAGTCTGCGGAAGTACATCATTCACTTGCTTTGATCTCTGGTCAACTCGATCCCCTGTTGTGTTCCCACTTTTTTTTTTTTTTTTTACCTAATCCTTCCCAAAGGGGAGATCTAGCTCTCAAGATCTGATCCACAGAACGAGAGCATTCCCACTTGCAAATTGATCCCCTTTGCAGAGTCACACCTGGATATGATCTCCTGCTCATACTTAAGTGGAACACACTCATGGTGCTATACCTGCTTTCCTGAATGTTTGCTTAAAGTGGCACAGAATACCAAGAAAGCACAAAAAAAAAGAAAATAAAAAAGAAAGAAATTAAATGTACTTAACAATCTGGGGGTCAATGAAGCATGGGCATCTTAGACCAAACATGAAAAGTGGTAGAGTGCCATCTAGGAGCAGGCACATAGCCACGGGGGGGGGGGGGCACAATGCCCCCCTAAATGTTTCAATAAAAGGTCTCGCACTGACGGAGGAAAAATTTATTACAAGACCAGCCTTTTTGGAATACAAATATAAGAAGGAAAAATGGAAAATCTCACACCATTTTGCATCTAGTGTCCTTAAAATAGGCAAAAATTTTCAAAAGGGAGGAGCATCCCCTCCCCCAGGCCGGCAAAACTACAACATCAATGTGCCCCCCCCCCCCAAATTGGTTAGTCTGGCTACAGGCGTGTCTAGGAGGAACCCAAAACATTGCCAGATGTTGTTCCATGGTAAAAATGGGGCTGTCTGATACATGATAGTCAAAAAAGGTACAGTACTTAGCCAGATACATTTAAAACTGTCAAACCTTTCAACTTGCTGGTAATTTCACAAAGGCTCAAACACAATACTCGAGATTCTTTACAGGGAAACACGATGTACAATTTGCATTCATTTTAAGTGAGAAAATCTGTGATGTACAATGGATTCCAGAGTAGTACTGCAATAGATGGCTTGGGCAATCTGTCCTTTTCATTCTATTAGAACTTTGTTTGAATGCAAACTTTTTGTTTTCCAGGGACGTGATTTTTTTTTTTTTTTGGCCAGGCTATCTTTGGTCTATTCTTTCCTGTCATTAGATTTAATTGTTCACAAGCAAGATATAAATACAAATGAGACTTCCTCATTGAAAAATATCGTGATACTTTTTCCCACTGTGAGAACTTTTTATTCATGTTAAACAGCTCTTTCAGTTTCAAGCTAAAGTAAAATTAGAACACTTCTTCTTAAAAGCAAACTACTATGTACATGAAAGGAGGAAGTGTGTGCATACACTGGAACTTTGTCATGACTCAAGGGACTAAAACAAATAGATGGTAATACAGTTTCAATGAGTGACAGCAATATGGCATCATTACTACTGTACCTCTGTCTAACTATGTGGTAAACACTCAGATGGAATTCTTGGGCCAAAAGTTTTCCAAACATAGCTCTATTACAATTCCAAAATCTTCCATTCAACAAAACCAGTCTCATAGTCCATTTACGGTAGAGTAGCTACAGAAGCAGAGTGTTTCAGAGGAGGGGAGGGGAAGGAGAATGTACACCTATGAACACTTCAACAGCTACAGTACTACAGGAATGCAAACATGCTGGAATAGAAAAGTGGATCATATCACAGTCACCATTCAGACTGACAAAATAACCAAAATTGTATACTGACATAACACTAGAGAGTATGTTACAGCTTTTCTACTGAAAACTGGAAAATGGCATTGAATTTAACTTTGTATTTGGCAAATCTAAGCTCAAAAAGTGGACTTATTCCCCCCTACATCACAACACTGATAGTGCATGATTAGTTTAGCTGTACAGGTATTCATGACATTAGTATTCAGTATTACATATTTACTCAATAACTAACTAGGCATTTTCTGTGTTCTCTTAAATACAGTTTATCTTCCACTGCAGCATATTTAAGATAACTATGTATGAGTATCAAACTCACAAATATATAGGCTACCATGTGGCATATATGCAATTTTCATGAATACATCTCCTTTCTTAACATTGAAGCAGCACACTGGCTGCTGCCCACTGTATTTGCTACTGCAACTGTATTAGATGTGCACGTGTACATTTAATCCTGTAATGTACAGTATGTGCTCAGTTCATGCTTTATGAACATGCTAGCGGGCAGATGCCTTTCCATCAAGCCCGTTCATTACAACCTGATCTTTCATCTTTGGTTCTTTACATTGAACCCAAAGGGCAGTGTTGCAGTATATATTCCTGACACACTGCTGTAATGTTCTATTTATACATACAGTATTGTGTGTACTGAAGAAGCCATTTACCACAAGAAAATAAGACAGCCACATAGCTTTCAGACTGTGATTTGTGGGACACAGTGACTGAAGTGTTTCCTGTAATGATATGATTTGTGGTTGCATCTGAAGATATCAAAGCACAAAGGGCAAGAGCTTGTGTCAATTTGTTTCACTATACTACACTGTGAATGGGATGTGGTTTTAGATAAAGATCTCTTCCCTGCTAAAGTGGATTTCTTGCCTTTCCTATTTACAAAGAAAATATTTATTGTGAGGCTGAAACTATTCACAGTGGTTTGTATCACAGGGAGGGAATATTACAATAAATCTGCAATCAACCTAGCATGATGTCCTTTTCACTTGAAAAGCCTAGATAGGGTACAAAATTGTCAGTAGCAACCTTTAGTATCAAAGAGTCCTTGCAGGGGAATGTGAACATACCTAATCTTTTACACAACTTGAAAACAATGTGTAGGATTTTAAACAGTCACTATTGTTTATTAATACCACAACACAGTACTACCAAGTACTGGACTCTTGTGCACACCATTTTTTCTTTTTTTTTTTTCAATATAAAGACTACTTAGTAGTTTGTTTAAAATTGAAAAGCTGCTGAGCTCATTTGTACATAGGCCTATATGTGTAGACAGAGTATTACTTTGTCCAAATGTACTTCAGGGTACAAAGTAAAGTACAACTTTTAACCAGAATGCAAAAATGCATTGTATCCATGATGTATGTGTAACCCTAAATAATGCCAAGCTGTTCCATTTCTTTCTGTCACTGGTCGAATATTAATACTGTACTTAATATCTGGCCTTGGAAATTCTTGGGAAATTTTGCATTTCAGACCTCTAGTCACCTCAGTTCTCCAACAAAACCAGTAGAGTTTTCTACTGTATTTCCTTCATTACCATGTGAAGTATGAAAAGTATCTTTGTTTCCTAACTTGAGATACAGTGTTAACAAGGTTTTCAGGGTTTAACCCTGTTGACCCCAGATAACCTCTGACCTACACCACAACCGAGACAGGAGTCTTCCTCTTTACAGGGGACATCCACATACTACAAATGAAGTCTATCCAAGTTTCTAACCTTGAGGTATCCTGTTTAAACAAGTTTTTCAGAGTTTGACCCTAGTGTCCCCAGATGACCTCCACAAAAACTTATTTGATTCTTCCTCTCACCCTGAGGCATTTACATACTAAGTATGAAATCTATCCAAGCTTCCCACCTGGAGATATTGTATTAACAAGAATTCATATTTTGACCCCTAGTGACCCCAGATGACCTTTGACCGCCACTAAAATGATACAGTTTGTTCCTCTCACCACAGGACATCCACATACTACGTACGAAATATATCCAAGCTTCCTACTTTGAGATATCGTGTTAACAAGGTTTTCATTGTTTGACCAGTGACCTCAGATTATTTTAGACCTCCACTAAAAACAATAGGGTTCTCCCTCTGACCAGGACATCCAACATACTAAGTATAAAATGTGCTTTCTACCTTGAGACATTGTGTTCACAAGGTTTTCAGAGTTTGACCTCTGGTGACCCCAGGTGATCTTTGACCTCCACCAAAAGCTGTAGGATTCTTCCTCTCAATATGAGGCATCTATGTACCAAGCTTGAAAACTCATAGTTTCCCTTCTTGAGATATTGTGTGAACAAGCAAAGTGTCTCAAACACACATGCACATGTACACCAAACACTACATGTATACACACATGCCATCATAAATGCATAGGTTTCTCTTTTCATCGAAACTAAAAAGTGGCTCATACAGGTATTTTACCTGTAGGCTAACCTGTTACATGCAAGTCAAATGAGAGACTTGAGTATGAGAAAGGGTGTGAACTGCTAACTATTTAAGGAAGGATTTAATGTCTCTTTGAATAGGGAACACATGTATCCTTTCACAACTGCACCTTCTAATCCAATGAACTTTGCCCAGTAGACCTACAGCATGTATACAGTACTTTTTTTGTTTTGAAGCAACAGAAATTAAATGAAATGGAAACTTTACAGACAAAATGCCACACCATTTCAAATCATCTGTGCAGAGTAGCCACACTACACAGCAGTCAGCTATTGTTTTTCTAGTGTACATCATATGTACTATATATTGTACTCTGTTGATTGTTAAGTAAATACTGTATGAGGAATAATTAAACTGAACTGACACCTAGACTCTGTCATACTATACTACTGTACTGAGACAATTGGGCTTTAAAGTACTGTGACTCCCCCCCCCCCCCACCCCCAGGTTCCTCACCCTGTCTAATCATAATGCCTGCCTAAGGATACAGTAGAATGTTTGACCAGTATACAGGACTTCATGTATACAGTAATTATCATGAAAGCAACCCTGATGATGGACATGTATTAACCCAGTAACCACAGAGTGGTACAAAGACTGGAATTGCCAGACTGCCATTGCAGGACTTTGTTCATTTCAACAAGATTATAGGTCTGCCTGCAGGAGACTGGATTCCATAGCGTGAGTGGGTGTTCACTGGAATCTATTGCAACTAATCTCCTCAACTTGTAGCAGTAAGTAGTCCAAGTTGCCATGGTGATTACAGTAATTCAATCAATTTGCATTTTAGAGAAGCTGCTTTCACAGGCTGTTGTATCATTTTGGCCAGTCAGACAAAATTGGGACATGCAAACTGGATACTGACAGCAAAAATGCATGATTTCAATGGTTGGTCTGCAGTACTTAATTTACTCAGGAGCAATGAATAACTATAATACCATAGAATTTGGGCAGGAATAAGAGTTATTTACTAAAAAAAAAAGAAATAGACAAGAACCATTCACATGCATATATGTGAAAGCATTTGCAAACTACAGCATGCTAAAAGCAGCAACTGAAAACTTATTAGACCTCAATTCAAATATGAAGGCTTATTCAAAATAAAAATGCAGATTAAGCTTCACTTGACCTTGAAAATTAGCATTCAAAACACTGAGTACAGACTTCCTAATTAAGGCCTTTGAAAGCTTAAAGACTGCCTAATTAAGGCCTTTGAAGCTTAAAAAAAAAAGCATTCTTAAGGCTTAATGAATACTAAATGAATGCTACATTAGCATTCAGTCATGGTAAGCACAACCATAAAATATTTTTGCAGTCAAAATTTAAGGTTTTACTGTATTGTCAAAGATAAAACCATGGAACACATGCATGTATGGAAACACTTTGCAAACTGTACCTGGATACAAAATACTATGCAGAAAAATAATCAAAGTAGCAATGCAAATACAACACCTTGCACTGTAATCTTGATGAAGATGAAGGACAAAGTTGAGTATAAATGTAGGCCTGCATGTGCACAATGAATACACAATGCACATATACATATACCATATTAATATATTGGTTACATAATCAGCAAGAATGGTCAGGTGTGTATAAATGCAGGTACAACTTCTTTGATCTCCCCACATGCTTTATATTTGTACATACACGTGACATGCCATTATTCACTACTGTATGTACGTATACCGGAAACGTGCAAACTTTCCTTACCAGGTATACAGTACAGTACTACCCAACTACAACCTCACAGTCTGCTGTAGCATGAGAACTGGTGCACATTCAGCTCATACCTACTTTTAACTACTTTAAAAGGAGCATTCTTTTGCATTGATGCTATTCTGGATGCCACGATGCCTAGCCTCTTTACCACAGAGCAGAGTACTACTGAACAATATACCACTTTTAGTATTTCATAGTACTAGTACAGTAAGGTTGCCAGCATTGCCATTTTACTATTTAAGTTGTCCCTCAAAAAGGAAACTCACCACACTTAAAATTTTTATTGGCCAAGCAATCTTTCTGTGAAAACAAAAACTCCTCACCCATCCCCCCCTCCTAAAAAAAAATACTTTCACCCCTTTATAGTGAATACAACCTGGGTATGGAAGTATGTGGGGTCTGGAGCCAAAACAAGGGTCACCGGTACAGCCTGCAGAGGAATCTGAGCATTGCAACTAAAGTATGCTGAAACGTAATAGCATGGCAATAGCAAGTGTGGAAGGCTATACTGTAAGGGACATGAGAGGGAGGGAATGAACCAACTACCGTGTAGGCCCCCTATATGTTAAACAGTGATGTACCTACTGCATCAACACATTACTTTGTATTGCTGCAATACCACATTAAGCTTGAAGCCTATATTGTAACCTGATAAACATGATGATGAAATGCACCTCAGAGTCTACTGTATGTTTGCATAGTCTGAAAGGCTCCACACTTAAACACTTTATTTCAGTACACTGCATTGAGTGAGTAGGCATTAATATTAAGGTCTAAGGTAGGCAATGGTCATTGGTAAAAGCAAACTCAGAAAGCACGGCTCTTGACTTAACCTTGCAGAATGCATGTTTGCACAGTAACAATCTGTAAATGTACAGTACCTCTCACGACCACGCAATACAGTACAGTATCATGAGCTGTGCGCTTAACCCATGGACGACCTTTGTTAACCTTTTACACCACAGTGGGTCCCAAGTTCCCAACCTATACCACAAAACCTACACTGCCACTAACTTGAGAATACAAGAATTTCTTCAGTTTTAGAATATCTAGAATGTGTCAGATGTCCTTAATATTACAGAAAGGTATTTAATTTCTTGGGCTTTCTTAGTCCTCAATGAATTGTGACACTCAAAAGTATTGAATTTAATTCATAATCGTTTTTCACTAAATAAGCGCTTAAGGGACTGTCACCTTTGATTGCTTGTTTTTGGAATTAAAGTGAATTTTGACAACCACTGGGAAATTATCTGACAGATGGAACAAATTAAGAATGAATCTGATTATTTGTACAAAATAAGTTTCCTTGGTGTATTCGACAGACCCAGAGAGGTCCTTGAGCAGTTTTACAATGAACATATGACTAAACATTTCTGCAAACTTGAATGGCCTAAAATTTATCTCATATTCAAGTGTTTACAAAGCAACACTGGAGGGAGCACTTGGAGTAACCTCTGACCTTGTCTATAATGATGAAGAAATTGCTCACAGCTACAGGCAGGGTTCAGTAAAAGTGTGAATATTACCACAGAAGTAACTAAAAGGTGGGACATGACTGTTCCTGTATCACTCAAAATACAGGATCATAACCAGACTGACTCCATGATATACTGTAGGCCTTTTTATGAAAAGATGTGCACACATACAGTACATGGAAAATAAGGAAATCTGCAATGTCCCTTGCTGGGAAAGTTGGGTATTTGTGGGGAAATGTAGGCAACTGATGGAAATTTGGCTTTTTTGCACATGAAAACTTAAAAAATGAAAACATGAAAAAATTCCAGGAAATCTGATTCATTTCCTGTGAAACAAAGACTTTTCCCCCATGGCTACCTACTCCATAGCAGACCTTTTACTACATGTAATGTATTTTTAATTACAGTACATTCCACTATCTCAGCACACAGTTTAATCATTGCTTTGGTGTGAGAGTTTGTACAAACGGTTGGTTTTCACATCACATCCTATAAAACCACTCAGCCAGTAGTTCAAGCAACAGTTACTGCATTAACAAAGATCTTGTCTGAACATATCCTGTACAGTCACGAAGGGAAGGATGTAGTTTTTCATTAAAGCGGATGTAAAAATACTCGCGGAGAGGAAATTGGGATTTAAGGTATGTGTGTCACAATTCAGGTACAGGAAGAGATTATGCCAGTGGGGACTCAATACATTTGTACTTCACTGTACAGCACTACAACACAACACAGCAGCCATTAAATAATGATTAAATTATACCACTAAGTATATGTTCTATACCCACATTTAACTCCATAGCAGGTGTCCAATATGTACGCCTCTTTTTACATACATACTCGTAACACCTGCAAACAATGACAGAGATCATCCAATTCTGGGATATTCATGAGCCCATTATTTGATGTTACCTTTTGACTGTTGATTGGTTTTGATATGAATATTCATAGTGCACGAAGAGCTTAAACTGTAATATTGTTCTACAACCTTCTCACTTTTACACTGTTATAAGTCAATGGGTCCCTTCTTGTTTGAGTGAATTTTAAGAAAGAGAAATCACAAACTAAAACGCTGTTGACTGTGATCATGTAAATTGCATGTTAATCAGAACTGCATTAGTCGCTTTTTCGTTGAATTTATCATTTGTTTGTTGTGATGGAATATAGTTAATAGCATACAGTTTATCTACAGTTCAACATAAATTTTGTGCAAGTTCACGGACCATTGGTATTACAAGAGCACCTGATATAGGTGCAGGAGTAATACACATACCCCAAGCGGGCAATACCCACATTAGCTGGCAATACACTGTACCCACCACTGCTCACTTTTCATGCTCAGTATCAAGAACAACCCATTTACATCTCTCAGCTACTGTCTCCCTATGCTCCTCTCCTCATGGTCTTTGTTCTGGCGGCAAGGCCTTACCGCCTACGTGTCTCTTTCCAATCCACAGTTAAAAACAAACGGATGTTTTACAAACTCTGCTCCCTATTAGTCGAACCAGTTACCAGACCATATTTGATTCTGCACTGAACTATCTGCATTTAAATGTAACCTCAAGACTCATTTCTTTACTTGTTCCTTTGATTGTAATTATTAAGTTGTTTGTGTTTTTGTCAAGCACCTAGAGCAGCTCTACACTTTGTACCTGAATTGATGCAATACAAGTCCAATAGATGTATTATTATTACTTTCATTATTTAAGCCAGTCATCATCACATGGGGGTCTGCATATGATTCCCTGCCATGCAGGATACAAAGCAAGGGTATAGGAGTCTGAGGAACAGGTATGTATTTCAAACAATAAAAGAATATTACAGCAAAGCAGTTCATGGAGAGGGTGAAACTATTAGCGAGAAATTTTAATTTTTAAAAAAGCAATCTTATCCAATTATCTAAGAATCATCTGCCGACACAATTTGGCCCATGCATGATGTGTCAAATAGCAACTCCCTGGTTCTACTTACCAAAAAATAAAACAAGTGGCACAGCAAAGCCGCAGCACTGATATCACAACCTTTAACATTACAGATTATGCAAAGCGAATTCCCTCATGAAACTTTTGAGGATGGAAGAAACATTGCCCATAGGATATCACTTGATTTGTGAAATATATTAGTAGCATAAGAAACTATTATCAGTTTATCAGTTGTTAACAGTTTCCCTTTAATATTTTTGCCTTAGTTACAATGGAAGTTTAAATTCAATTCAGAGAACTTCTCACTAGTACTGCCAATAGGTTTCAAATTTGGGATTAAATTTTCCCACCCCCACCCCCCACCCCCAAATAATTTGAGGGGGGTTTGGAATCATACCTTATGCATGTTTTCTGATAAAATGGGTATGAAAATGCTGCTGGAATGTAACGCATGTAACATGGCATGGGCTATTTGATTTTGACACATCATTTTTCCCAAAAATATACTGAAAAACTCCATAGACAACTCAAAATGCATCACTACTATAAGACAGCATTGTACATTGGTATAATTCACGTACATGGCCTCTAAAGGCATTGACAAACTACTGTGCTATTAATCCAGTTTAAGGATGTTTTCTTGTTTTTCATTGAGGGGAATAGTCCATACTTCAGGTGGGTGCTATCAAAATTTTTGCTTGTGTACATTGTTTTTACAACATGACACAAAAGGGTGCTTTCTTTGGCAAAGTTTTGCAGTGGGATGTTTTAAAGTTCAATGCCTTAACATCATGCAAGACTTTTCAAGTTTAAACTGAGAAAAATCCTACTTTTTTGTAAATTTTTCAGGAGGATTAAAACATTGATGGGAAGTAACTTACGATACTCCCCTCCCACCCCCTCCCCCCCCCCCACCTCCCATACTTTCGAAGTGAGGGAAAAAAGCAAACAATTGCACCATGTTTCTGTTGTTCTTGAGTGAAATCACTAGGAACAGAAGTTCTGAGGTGTGCAATGTTCATGTTATTATAAATGTGGCTTAGAAGTTATCCAAAAGCAAAAGTACTGTAATCCTAGATGTTTACTACATATACAGAAAGTGGACAGAGTTCACAGCCTGATTAAAGTGTAGATGTTATTTCTATAAAATTTTCATGCAGAAGGCTCCACTTTCTGGAAATTTAGAGGCTTACCTCACTACCCACAAATTGTTGCTTATTTATTTTACTCAACTGAAGGTAATGTGATTGTATGTTTTTCTAAAGGAAAGAACTGAATCGAGAGCTGAAAATTTCTTCAGTTAAAAAAGTCCTGCCATTATTGAGATTGGTGTGTAACAACAGCCTGTTCACTGAACTGTGAACACACTGCCTGACACTATAGAACATGATTTCGAGTACATTTTCACGATTAACATTGTATGCATCAAGTTGTTTTTGAGTGGAAAGTGTACTTTAAAACGCATAAAATGAGTTTCCTTGTAACATGATACACAGATACAGGCCACATCACTTTCAACTTGAAGCAAATACACCACCAGAGTACACATGACTATTGTACAGTATACCACGTCTATGTATGCAGCCAATCTGCCACTCTCTGCAGATCATTTAATTTTCTGCTGCAGGTCAGTTACTGCAGCTCTCTGTCAGAGTCTACAGACTGTTATCAGAGTCCTACAGATCAAGTTGCTCGTACATAAAGCAGTAATTAATGCTGTGTGCACAGTCGGCAGACATGGCACAAATTACTCAGTGCTGTAAAGTAGGCCAAATGTTCCAGATCTACCAAGTAGGATCCATCAATTCCTCACAATTTTAAAGTTACTATGAAGCTGAAATTTTGTGCAGAATCTGATTCCTAGGAAGAAATTCCTAGAAATGTTAATTCTGAATGCCTGTGCCTTCTGCCAGTTTATCTTTCAAAATTCCCAACCTATTGTATTATAAAACTCCTGTGTGTGTTAATCACATCCAATCTATATCGGAGGCGTCAATAGCCATACTGCACACATTTTATATCCTTGAGTGCATCAAGACGTCAAATAAATGTGCAATCAAAAATTACATACTGGACTGGGTCTACTGTGTATCCTACAAAAAAATACCCATTTTTATCACATGTGGTGTGTCAGCAAATGTGTATGTCCGTTACAAATGAGGATTGACACATCCTTCCCAGGGGTCATAGGGTGTGCCATACAAAATAGACCTGTATTTAAAAATGATTTCTTTCTTATAAACCAAACAATTGGATTACAATATCATCACTTGGACCTCCCCCATCCACTCCAATAAAAATCCCTAAAAACTCACAAAGAAAGGCCTTAGCCAGCGATTCATGTGGCTGTCTTTGAGACGGCTTCATTTGAATGAGAGACTGCCCAAGTTGGGCAGGACGGCTTTTGAGACGCCACTAAATTGCTTGTCTAGCCTTCAAAACTGAGTTTGATTTGACATCATTTTTTATGTTTGGATGCCTACAAAATTCAAGGAGGCATAGGTGTTTTTACAGCTTTGTGAGCATGTTTTTTACACTAATTACGTTAAAAAAACTGTTGCTTCAAGGGGGGGGGGACCCTCTGGACCCACCCATAGAAGACTTCGCGTTTCGCGTGCGGGCTGGTGAATACGGCGCCAGATGGATAGTGCCTGGTGAATCAGTAGCAAGTGAGACACCTTACATAAAAATCCTGTCTAAAGTCCTGTCATGAAGGCACACATTCTCATACTTACCAATAAAATCAATAGCTTCTGGGAAGTGTTCGGCAAGATTCTGATTCCACCTATCTCTGATAGGAATTTGTAAATATTTCAGACCATCATTCTCAAAATGGTTTGGAATGTTTGGAGTCACATTAAGCACATATGTTATTTGATACTGACGTAACAGTTCTAAATTTTCACACTCCCTTTTAGAGCCGAGGTACAAATAAGGCAAGATTTCTACTGGAAAGTTTTCCACTTGATATTCATGTTTATCTTCAGGAGAATGCTCAATCCTGAGCTTGTCAAAACCCAGATCTGGCAAGGTATCCTCCGAAGAGTCTGATGAAGTATCTGTGACACAGAGGTTTGGGTAGTTCATCTGAAAAGCTTCAAATCCACCTGTGGGTAAAAGATAGTATGATAAGAAAAATATTAAATTGATGTCAAACAAACTCAAAGCAATGGTGCAAAAAAAAAAAAATAAAACTCAAAGCCAAGATATGAGTTCAATACAGGGGAAACTGCCGAATGCCCAACACAATATTTTTAAGTGGTATACATGTAGCAATGCTAGGCATGAAGGGGTTACCCTAACTACACAGCATACCTGAAAGATAACCAAATCTGTTTAGCCAGAAAGGATATGTGTACAAAAAACTGTTTGCGATGCAATATTTTGATGGTTTGACTGCTTACAGAACAAATGGGCTGATGGCATTTCATGTACAGTATGTAAAACAATGACCAAACACAGTATGACAAAGTAGATCTCCATAATTACTACCTTTCTGTAAAAATACCAGTTATGCAATGTAAGAATCTAGGCTATGCCTATCAATGAGAATTTTAGTCAAGATGATGCAGGCCTACAATACGGATGAATGTACATATTTGCACAAGTTTGTACTAACAACACAAAATAAAAAAACAACTGCTAGGCCTAATTGCTATACATCATAATTAAATGCATAGCAGTTTTGCTATGCAATACAAAATCCTTAATGCGGACCCTCCGTGGGATACTTCCCATAAAATCATGGAACTGGATGAAAACAAACAAAAATATGCTTACATATCAAGTACAGTAGCCTATGTAGTTACATGTATACCAAACATAACTAAGTAGATCTCCATGTAATTTATCGTACCTTTCTGTACAAATAATATGCAATGTTGAGAAATCCAGGCTTAGGCTATCAATGAGAATTTTTGTCAAGATGATGCAGGCTTACAATACTGATGACTGCACACATTTGCAGGTTTGTACTGACAACACAACTGGCATGGGATACTTCCCATAAAATAAAGAAACTGGATGAAAACAAACAAAACTATGCTTACATATCATATCAGCCACATGAAAAATTTCTGAATTGCCTTGGCCAGCAAATTTGTAACTTACCATCTAAGTATCCAACACGAAAACCATTTTCCTTTAATCTCCGGAGGAGCAATACAAAAGAAGAGTCTGAGTTGGCATTGATATCACAGTTCCTTGACTTTGCATCATATAAGATAATTGAGGCAGTACTTGAATGTTTGAAAAATATCTCCTTCCCTTCATCTCCATTAATGAGGCTCTTGAATGATGAAGATTTGAGAGAACCATTTTCAAGACGCTTCAATAATATTTTGGGAATGGTGACTTTCAATGCATGTCTTACATGTCCTTTGCTAAACGCAGTTTGTGGACGAAAGTCCAGTAGTAGAACCCCAGGTTCGTTCCCACCAGATCCAAGAAGTTCTGCAACCATGTCAGGACTTCTGCTCATTGCCATACTGTCGATATCACTGCAGTTGTTGTTGACCGTTGTCTGGGCTGGCATTTTTACAGTGGCTCTGAGGCCAATGTAAACTAACAGACTGGGTTAATGGTAACAGCCTCACCCTGTTGACTCCAGGAAGGCTTGAACTCAAAAACAAGGTACAAGCTACACCACTTTTAAAATGCTTATTAATTTCTGTTTGAACTTCCACGTTCAGCACAGTAACTTTGAATGCTGCACATCTCAGAAAACTCTTAAAAAACTGGCAACTTCATCAAGATGGTGTAGTGTTACTGTTAGCCATGAAAAATTCACGTTGGAGGTATTTTCAATACAAATCAAGTCCCTGATTAAATCTTGGTTTGGTTGTAATTTGTAGTTACCTACTGCATAGGCTACACCACTTATTATTATACTTTATAGCCTAGATGGCCTATAAAGTGGGAAAATTCACTTGCTACCCAAGAAATTCTAGGTACGAAATATACTTCAACACCTTGCAAGTCGTGGATGAATTATTCAAAACACTAGCTTAAATGGTATGCATTATTGAAAAGAATTAATATCCTTGTCCCCTGGCTTCCGTACAAAGTCGCCTGTGTGGTGTAAGACCAATGTTAAGTTACTTGAATTACGTTACTGCATGCACACCACAACATTTGTAAACACGTTCTGATATAATCAATGAGGGCCGCTTGTGATGATTAGAAGACCGAGCGAGTACTCGGAGGTTCACTTCCTTCCACCAAAAAATCACATGGCGTTCCAACGATACAGTCCGATATGACCACACAGTGTTACTTTTATTCCTTACCCAGACACCTCTGTTGTCCGCACAAATATGGCTGGAGCTTTGGCCTCCCTAATATATCTGCAAAATGGTCGTTCTCTCGAGTCACCATTTGCCCGTAAACAGTCCTTGCCTATCACACACATGCACAGCAAGTGCAGTGACGTGCGTACAGTAAGAACGTAGTATTGTGCCAAGCATGCAGTTGGTAACTCAGTATATGGACTACACTGTACTCGCACACAGTATATTGAGTGTTGAGCATGCATGTTAACTTTGGGGAAATTTGATTGACAGGTTATTTCATCAAGATCGGAAGTCACTTGCAACCGGATTATAATTGAGCCAATCAGATCGCGAGTTTGCGGATACGTTGCCAAATTGAAGTCTTCGTTTCCGGGCAACCGTAAGAGTAATTCAATATATTTCTTCCGGAGTTGTCTATTACAAAAGAAGGGGTGTGTTTATATTTTAAACACAAATATTGATGTTATATTGAACCATTAACGGTAATATTGGTCATCTGCAGATATTGCAAATATTTTGTATACATTTTTGCTACTTTAGGACTTACTAATTTATGGAACTGGATCGATTTATTGGTAACTCTATTGACTATTATATTTAATTTACACCCAAGTTTATGGTACCATCCAATTTCTCTATCACAATGAAAAATATGTACCGTAGTAATGTACGGGGGCTTTTAAACGTCGACAATGTTTATTCCGATCTGCTACTCTTTGGATATGATTGGGAACGAATAACAAATTTTATTGAACATGATGAGAATTTGTTAACGTATGAGTGAGTGGCCATCTGAAACAACTAGATGGATATGTAATGTTGGCAGAATTTCTCATGTGTGGCTCTGAATTTATCACAGATAAAACAGTTTTGCAGGGTTTGGTAAATGCCAATAATTCTTCTCTGACCCTTGTTCACGAAAGTTAACATGGGAAAGAATAGAGTGCAGTGGTTTCGCAGGACGCATAGAAATGTACATTAGGCTTGAGGGACTCCAACCTTTTTGGAGTCGAGTACCAGATGCAGGGGCGGCGTTAAATGGGGGCAGGAGAATGCCCCCGTCGGGGAAGGTACCCCCTTTCCTTCGGGGAATTTTTCTTATTTCTTCGGGGAGCCTTAAAGGGAATAAGCAGTCGCCCAATGTTTATTTTCAAACATCAGCTAAATCTTGCAAATCTTACAATTACTAATCTTCCAGTTTGTTTCTGAATAAAAATATATAATACTACAGGTAAAAACCAAGAAGTTATTCTGCTTGATGAGTAAAAGTTTTGTCACATGATTGAAATGAGCCATTATTGAATAAGGATATAAACCGTGGTTTACTTATTCAAACTGGGATGCTGCATTTTCCCTTTTATGTCCTCGACGATGGCTAGGTCGCCCAGAGGAAGATTTACTTGATTTGTTCTAAAGAAGGGAAGATTCTTTCAAAAACACCCAAAAAATTGCCAGTTTCCTCACTAAAAGTTCAAATTTTTAAATTCTCCACAATAAAATCCCAAACTTTTCAAATTTTCATCATTAACCCCCCCCGCCCAATTTCGGCAGGGGGTTAATTAGTGGTGACTATACATGGAGTCGCCACCCAACAATGATGTCATAACTGCCACAGGCATGAGTGCGGAATATCAGCGAAGGAGTTTTAATAATAGCCTACACTACAGGCTGTTCGATGATCGACGGAGGTTATATACGAATCGCCCATGACGGAGAATAAGGAGCTTTCGATTGAGTGAACGTGGGCTGCGTTCACGTCGATCAGCGTGTCTAAGTGAAGCGTCGACTGGTTACGTACGTCAACTGTTATAGCCTGTTTCGATCCTTCAGTTCATGAGTCGACGTAGACGAGTCGTGTAAAACATTGAAGTGTTACAGTCTAAGACTTGCGTAATTTTGGGAATTCGCTCAACCATGCATAGCGCTGGTCAACAACATGAATTTCACTACAGCTGTAGGTGTTTTCATGGCGATATATGCTACAGTAACAATATAGGCTAACTTCGCGGCGAATTGAACTTACTGCAAGAATACATGCCCAAAACAAAACAAATTCCCCAACAGAACCATCACTGCCTCGACATTTTAGGTAATTGTACAAAACAGATCATGGCGAGAGAAACTAGCATGTCGCTGAGTGCACTTGTTGCCGCTTTATCCATTTTCAGAAATTCTGTGACGTCACACGTGTGAACAGCGTTGCAGTTTGAGACGAACGGCAAAACCAGGGTGGACACGTTCTCGATTTGGATGGTGGACGAGGGAGACGACGTGACGCATGCGCAGAGGCTTAAAATGACGTAATCTCGTAGCAGTCGACTATGTGGACGTGCAAATCGAAAGCTCCCTAATCTCAGCGGTCACTTGAACAGGAAGGAAAATTAGGAGCATGAGAAATAGTTAAACTGAAGGATCCAGTTTGGTTAAAATACGTTATTGCAACTTGAATTTTTCTAAACTAATGTAGATCTTTTAGGACACAAGAAATTTACTTTTGTGTATGTTTGTGGCAGTACGGAAAAGTGTCGAGGCTCCAAGGAAGATGGAATCGCTTTCGGCCTGGAGGCGTGTCTCTAAAGTACAGTCGGGTAACTAACCCAACCAAGCCTAGTCATACATAAAGAAAGAACGTTGCTTTTGAGGTTCAGGATATTATAGCCTTTTGATTTCCATTAGTCAAATTTGCCTGCGAAATGTAAAATTATCATTGGGTAGGTTAATTGAATTTAGATGTCTTTTTTTCAGGAATGGGCAACTGCTGATGACCGAAAGGGTTGTTTAGGCGTAAATGGAACAACTATGGGATGAATAAAAATAGTGATCATGTAGTTATTGGCATCAAAAGTAAATAATAATGTTGAGTCCATTTATACAACACCTGAATCTGAAATTATTGTATGTGCTTAATGTTAACCCTATCAGCTCTTAGGGTTACCTACGTGGCAGGCTGTACGGCATATTCCTTGTTCAGTCATATCCCCAAGCTGAGGAGCTGAGCAAACAGAGTCCGCTCCGCGGGGTACTCTTAGGGTGGCGTCGAGACTCCAAATCGCTTGGAAGGTCTTTACAAATTCCAGGTCACCTTTTTTTTAAAACGAAGGAAATTTACTGTGGATATTTTGAAAGTGAAACTAGATCTGAGCATTCGGGTTAAATTGTCACTATTTAGCCCTTATGAGCCGTTCTCGAGATACGGTATTAAACGGATCTTGCACTGATGTTGCTGACTTCAGAACTTCCAGATTATACAAATATACAGGCCTCCCTAAAATTGAAGATGGTTCTCCGACAACCCCCCCCCCCAGGAAAATTGTCACCCGGACACTTCCCCAGGGACAGCTCCCTTAAGGTCAAGTCACACTCGGATAATTCCCACTCCTGACAATTCCCAACGGACAATTTTCCCCGGGGAAATTCAAACCGGGGGGGGGGTGTCCAAGGGAAATTGCATGCGTGGGAAGTGTCACCCTTGGAGTTAGAAATCTCTTAAAGGGCAAATACAGTCAACCCTCAGTATCTTAATCTATGAATGGTTCTTTTATAATAAAGTAAGAAAATGATTTTTGTATAACTTAGTTGCTGAATTTATAGGCCTAATCAATGCTGTTCAGAAACGTTATGAAAGATACTTGCAAAAGTAGGTTTTCAAGATTTTGCTGATTTTTTTCAAAAAAAAAATGTTATAACGAGTAACGATTGTGAGTCCCTTTAGAAATACCCAAAGGAATTTGCCTATACGGATCTATATATTATAAATATATATTCCCGTCTGTAAAGCTACATGTATAAAGGTCAACTTTTCGGCCCGGTGCCACAACCAAGAAAAATCCTGGTTACGAGACCTGACGAATGGGCTTCAACCCCGGGCCTTTTTCTTTTCTTTTTTTTTATTGGGTGGCGAGTATTATTCATGCATGATTGAGTGGTGAGTAACATTCGTGAATGGATCCGGCATAAGCGTGCATTGCTGTGAAAAAGATTGCTAAGGGTAATTGAATTAGGGGACTTTGTCAGGACTGCCTAAACCCTGTATGGAACCGGTCTTCTTATCTTCATATACGCTATACTATCCTTTTATATTTATGTACCAATAAGGTCGGCTTAAAGGAGCGTTAAAAGCTTCCGTCACATTCTTATCTGCACTGCCTTTCTCTCTTAGTAAATTGTTCCCTCCAGCGGAGACATTTAGAATCATATTTCCGGTCATAGTGAATGTCAATTTTTCATTCGAGTCCAAAGCTTTCACTGCCGCGATAAAATTAATCTCTGTGAATTACCGCATCTATGACGTTGTCTCGTCTTCATATTGGCTGGTGTGCCATGCGGGAAATTCCTCCTTGATTTGTCGTGGCTCATCGGCTGCTCGGAAGTGGAAGCATATCACAATATTTTGCCTGCTGGAAATTCATCAGTAAGTCGGTGTACGAGCTTACGTGAGCAGTCATCGAGGGGAGATTAAAACTAGTTCGAAATGCGCAGCAAAATGCCCCACATCGAGTTTTGTTTTTCTTATCGTAATGTTGACATCTGCAATTCTTGTATTTATCTTAAAATGAGGTTTTTGTGTACTTCACTGAAAATTATACCGTCACCCTCTTCTAATATATGCAGCTTTTTCAACTGAGTAACGAACATCTTTTCCGTCCTTTGTGTTTTACTTTTTTATATTGTATCAATTTTGCTTTTTTGGGGTGGAGTTATTTTGCATCGGAAGGACCAACGGGTTGTTGTTTGTAACAAGAGACACAGGATGGAAGTAGGTATGGTGACGTTATAGTACTTATTTAATTTTTAACGTCTTCATCATCGTTTAAACGATGATTTTCAATTTGTGGTAAGAATTTTCCATGGCCTACCACGAAGTGAGGTACAAACAGTGAATTCAACTGTTCTGTACCTCACTTCGTGGTATGCCAAGAAAATTCTTACCACAAATTAAAAAATAAATTAAGTCTACCTTTATGAAACCATGCCAGCTAGAGTCTCTATCACCAAACCTCATCATCACTGTCGGACAGTATTTAGTACGTATTATATAGGTCTAAAAGCAGGCCATTCAACTGCATGCCGGTACGCTACGCAGTCTGGTGTTTGTGAGAACTTCCACGTCTCACCCCATTCCATCTCAACTTTATGGGCGGGGTTAATTCCACCCCTTCAGAGACTCCTAATTGGTCAAATCATATCACTTTATTAATTAACATTTTTATTCTTTAGTGCGTCTCAACTCTTGACCAATCAGGAGTTCTGTAGGACTTCAGTAGAGCCACGAGGCATGAGAGCCTTGAAAGGCCCAAGCCGCAAGCTTGGTCACTCGTGCTGCAGACTTTTAGGAAGAAACATGTAACGTAAGTCACTGTTACTTCTTTACTCTCTTCTGGACCGGCCTGTATAATTTTTAATCACCCTTTCTGGAACCTGAATCATCGAACAATCATCAATCATCTGAAATAAACTGTCTTCATTTTTGCTTGATCTCTTTTGGAGCTACACCCCAAGATACCCCAAGCCTTCGTATGAGCGATTGGCAGACAACACATTAATGTTAAAGAAAATTTCTATCATATTTTTTAAGATGGATGTTTCCCCTTGTTTGCTTGAGTGATGGTATCCTGCAGTAATGCATACTTTTCATTAGCTTTCGAGCTTCCTTAATCGGTATACATCACAGTAGCATGAAACCCTTAAGATACACGTGAAATAAGGGCGCTATCCGAACATCTTCCCTACCCCATCTGCAAAGCGAAAAAGTCAATCACAACCAATATGACTGGGCAGCAGTTTTTCTGCATGTCTAGCGATGGATCCAGTTAGTAATCTAGTGCCTATACAGGGCCGTAACCTGGGCGAAATCCCGGGGGAGGTCATGACACTGTCTAAGCGGAGCACCATTGTGACTTGCCTATAGATAGTTAACACTCTGGGGGACCCTTCCTTTTTCACCTGTACACTGGTGCCATCCTGGGGAAGGATGCTGAGGGGAGGGTGTACATGTAAGGTGCAAAATGGTGCTATCGCTGACAAATTAAACTAATTATATCTGTACAAATTGTCATTAAGTGATTTTCTTCCTAATTTTTTGGCTGGGCATAAAGGCCAGGGGTGCTGTCTAAGAAAAAGGGGACGACACCTCCACTCTGTGAAAATTTTTTTCTATGTGAGGTGGCTTGGATGCAAAATGGTGCTACCTTTGGTAAAGCTTTATAACTGATGATATATTTAGGATTTTTTATCTTTTTTGCCAGGGAATGTTGCCTAATGGGAGGAATGACACCTTTATTTTTTGAGAAAGTTATCTTATTCGAAAGTTTTCTAGATGAAAAATGGTGTTATCTTTGGTAAAGCTTTGAAGTGATTACATGATTTGAAATTTTACTTATTTACTGAATTAGTCGGACTTGACATGGCACCCCTACAAGGCTGGTAGCTTATGGGGGCTGCTCCTCCTGAGACTCACTAGGGGAGCCACCATCGGTTGGCACGTAGCCGTAGCGTAGGCCTTGCAAGAAAATGTTCTGTCAAAATGCCTCCCACATGGGGAAATGTAAAATTTTAGACCTTTTAAGTTGCATCTAAATATTCTTTATTTCTAGATTTCATGCCTTAGAAACAAATTTAGCTTTGATTGAAATTAAAGCTCATTGAGATCAGCTATAGGTAATAATGGTTATCTTTAACCTGCGTACATAGAGGACTTCTTCGTCAGGAAGAGAATCCCACATGAGAACGCGTCAATGGCGGGGGTTCGAGGAAAAGGGGCCCTTATATGCGATTTCCCAGGTTCTTTGGGCCCTGAAATCATAATTAAGACAGCAAAATTTTCAGCATTTCAGTATGTTTTTCTCAATAAGCCACCTTTCATTTACGGTTTGGAAATTTCAGGTGGAAATTGCCCACTTCCCCACAGGCTACGGCCCTGATATACCATAGTTGGACCTGAATTGAGGTGGTTTTTACTGAGTGAAAAGTGACCAGTGTTTGTAAGAATGGGAGATGTTCACTTACAGCGAACTTCCTTGTAAAAACCTATTTCACTTCTTCAGGGAAGTCTGAAAAATGAAAACTGACAATTGCCTTTTGATGAATGTTCTTCTTGTAGTAATTAACAACTTCTGTTGGTACAGGGGAGTTGCTCAGTCTTACTTTAGCTCCATCTCTTGTCAGTGATAGGATATCGATGTTTCGCAAGTTTATCTGACCCTACCCCTCCCACTTCCCTCCTCCCCGGCCCCTTTCCAGTTCACCCATAATCATATCAACTTGGTCCACATTAAAACTGCCATCTGTCCACGATTGTATTATACCTGTTCGTTATCACTCGTTTACTCAATAGGAGAGCCACATCTGCCTTGAACACATTGTGATATATCACACACTAGCTCTAGGGGTTCATCACCCGACTAGGGCCCCTGTTTATCATACTGGGCCAGTGGGTCGTTTGCGTAACAACGACCCGCATCTACCAGAATCCTGGCGCCAAAAGGTAACGAATAATAAACTTGTTTTTCAGAGCGTTCAATATTTCCATTAATCATTAAATTAGACTGCCCTATTAAGACGGCGTGATGTCAATGCATGCTCTCAACTGTTCCTAACATCCACGATATGATACGATTGAGATCATTGAAAGTACGAATATCCTTACACTACATTCTTTTACAAATCTCCTCCCCTAAGTTTCGTTCTTCCTTTGCACACGGAATGTCTTCGTAAGTTCAATAGCAGCTACGGTGCATTCCTTTCCTCTCTTGTGGCAATTCCATGCAGCTTTTGAATTTACGTTTTAATTAATGGCTTCCTTGATGAATCAGTTCCGTTGGAAATAATTTGAGAAGGGAATGGCGCCCTCCTAAGAAAATATGCCGGACACTCAGAATGGGGTAGTTACTACAGATCGCCTCCTGTCAAGTTCAACGTTAACGCTTTGTTAAATTGCTTTTAACCTCATAAGTTTTGTAATGTTGATATTTGTTTACGGATTACTTCTGAAACTTGTGCATTAGGGTTGATGGATGCACAGTTAAAACGTCTGTACAATTATGTAATTTATGTGCAATCATTACAAAAACGAAAAACGAAGAAATACGAAAAGAAATGAGAAAAGTGCTGCCAATTTTTAAAAATAATTAACAATATTTTCCCTGTTTATCCTCTTTGTGTTCCTTCTCGGCCTTTTGGCTATAAGATCATGTGTAATATCTGTCCTTTTCAGCCAGTCTAGAACGAGACCACGTATATGACAGACTTATGATGAGCTAGGTCTGAATTGGTCAAGAAGTTGTTAATATCCTCTCGGGGACGTAGCTCCTTTGGGGAACAGCCTGCTCCTTCGGGAGTAACGTTTGGTTTTACCCTTGGGCTCTTCGCCAGAGAATTGGGGGAACTTTCGAGAAAACTCTTTTATAGGCCTATGTGTTTCTTTATTTTCATTCTGAAAAATGATTCGTTGCCGGACTGAGTTTGAACTTGAGAACAAAACTCACTATCCAACTCTCCGTCTAATGCCACTGTTTGTTCATTTATGTGTTGTATGCAAACTAATTAATGTTTTGATTTGTTAAAAATTCATATTTTACAACTATGGGTGTGCATAGTATATCTTGAATGGACTTGCGTTACAGCTCAAAATTATGTTTGTTTCTCTTGTATTTACTTTAGCCACTGCAGCTGGCTAGAGACTGGGGACAGTGTCGTGTAGTGATGGCGTGATGTGATTTCACTGGCACCGAGGGCAGGGAGTTGTCACTAGTAAAGAGTGTACCACCATGGAAGTCCGAGGTAGTACTTCCATGGTACCACAGACCAATTACCACCTTCGCGAGGTGGTAGCTCTAGATTGTACATATTTCGTCGTCGGGTTCACGAAGTGCTTTGAGGGCATGGGCGGCGATCACGGGGGGGGGGGGAGGGACATGTCCCCCTCAATATTTTTAGTGGGGGAACATAATATCAAATGTCCCCCCCCCCCCAATATTTAGACTTATACAGAAAAAATTAATGTTGTAACACACATTTTCGATGTGAATAATTGTGATATTAGCCTATTCATGGCGGTTGGGGGAGAAATTCAGATCAGAAATATGTGATATCTGTGTCCCCTTGAATGCACGAAATTGCTTGGCTCTAAGGGGCTTCGCCCCTAGACCCCAGCAGGGGACCTATGGTGGTCCCCTGTACCAGTGACGTATTTAGGGGGACCTTTGGGCCATGACCCTCACTGATGTCGAATTTTTTAGTTCCTAAAAGTACGTAAATTTTTTAACACAAATTTTACTTCAAACGGTAGCAGGTGTGGCACCAGATTGCATGCAAGGACTCCTAATCTTTCAAAAAATTTTAAAGGCGAGGGGGACACCCCATTAGGCCACAGTCCCCCATCACTGATGCCGATTTTTTTTTTAAGTTCTTAACAATACGGAAAGTTTTTAACAAAAAAATTGTAGTTTAAACGGCAGCATATGTGGCACCAGATTGCATGTAAGGCACCACCTAATTTTTCAAAAATTTTCAAAGTGAAGGGGGACATTCCATTGGGTCATGGCCTCACTGATGCCTATTTTTTAGTTCCTAAAAATACGTTAAGTTTTTAATAAAAATTTTACTTCAAAAGGTAGCATATATGGCACCAGATTGCATGTAAGGACACCTAATTTTTCAATTTTTAAAGGGAGGGGGACGCCCCTCCCCTTAGACCCCTCCTCCGAAACGGCGATCACACAACATACTGCATGGCCCCCGTGAGAGATATCCTGGCTATGTCACTGCCCTGTGCCCTGGCCGGAGGCCCATAGTGTTCACCCAAGTAAGCCCCCCCCCCAATTATTTTTAACAGATCGCCACCGCTGTTTGAGGGGAAAGTGGTCCATTGTCGAAGCATAGTACTTCCATGGTCGAAGATAACGACAAGCATTTATTTTTGAAGCAATTATGTAAAGGGTTCAACATGCTTCTTTCGACTTACATAACACAACTGTTTCATTATTCAGATTTTATGATGCTCTCCTTATATCGCCTAGTAGCAGCTTAGTAGTTAGTTTTGGTTTCAAGTACGTGATTTCCTCCTAACCGTGCCTTGTGAACTTCCACTTTGTGTAGGCCTAATTGAAAACAACAATCGCCGCTGTTGAAAGCTTTTCTTAGTTAAAAGGGGTGCAGTGAACGCCAAGTTGGATTGCCGGTGTTAGGAGAGGGGTCTCCCCCCCTCCCCCTTGGAAAAAATTGAATATTTGAGTCCTACGGTGCAATTTGATGCGACGTTTTGTGTAGGTTTTGAAGTACTCGCATTGCAAAAGATTTGAAAAAGTTTGACATGTTTCACAGAAGGAATAAATAAGGGGTTTTCAATCCTTGAAAACTGGGGGCTGAAGCGTGCTTTACCGCCCCTCCATTTTCCTGGAGACTGAAGCCCCGGCACCTGCTTCTTGAGTCTATAACAACGATAAAAATTAATAAGCTGCTCTTTGAATTAACCGTATACTGCCACCTGTACAGAAAAGAAGAAAACCAGTTCTGAGGCACGTACAAATATGCCCCTTGTTGTATATCATTCCAAAATTTTATCAAGGACTGAGGCTATACAACCAGGTAGTTACCACTCGGAGTGGCCTGGCACTCCGATTGGCAGGTCCCTGATAAAACCAACTATACAAGGCACTGACGGTCTCACCCTTTATCATTGTATGAGTAGCCGAGAATGAAAGTGGGGTATCCCATATGGGCCTTATTTATGTAGGGTCAAGAAAGGGTATAACACAGTATACTAGTAGATCTCTTACAATATCAGTGCATGTTCAGATCAAACTGACATTATCATAAATTGCACTCTACCGCCCTCTTTTATCGCACTTCAACTACATCTCCCCACATACTGACATAGATACAGAGTATCTTGTTAGAAGTGTGACGTTTCCTCAAGCTAAGATTGTAAGCTTAAAGGGAAAAAGCAGTCGCCCCAAATTTATTTTCAAAAATCTGCGAAATCTTACAGATCTTGTCTTATTTTGCTTACAAGCATTTTTCGTTATGTTTCTGTAAAAAAAACATTGAATATTGAAGGTAAACCAAGGAGTTATTCTTTGTATGCCATTTTGGTGCATTTTAAACGCAATATTTCCCTTCAATTAGGGGATAATGTGGTATAAACTATTTTAAACTTATTATGTAGATAATTTTTCACAACATGTAGGCCTAGTTCTGCTATGGTCTGCTGTTTCACATATTGTCACCTTTTGTGACTGTGGGTAAACTACTGTATTTCACAAGACTTTTGTCAACAAATAATTCAGGCATAAACAGTTCAATTATCCTCTTTTTACAGTAACTAAGCGCAGACTTTGTCTACAATGTTCCAACTTAAAACATTATTTTGTCAAAGTGTGATTTATGTGGTATATTTCATTTGCCTCTCAGCTGCTCGTATCCTCATTTCTGCTCTAATCTCTTTTTATTGGAACACCATGCAAGAACCTAGCATTCGAACCTGGCCTTTCCAGCTGAGTGGCGGATACTAACCTCTAGAGTCAACCAGTTGGTTGATGGCACCTATAGTCAGGGTCGCAGAGCTTGATGGAGGCCCAGACCAGATGGGACTAATATACCAATTGGTGTATACCAAATCTTTACCAAAGATTCAGCCGATGCCCACTTAAATTTGTATGCTCATGTCAACTGGTCCCTTTCCTGCCACCCCACTCCCCAGCCCATCCTGCTCGCATTTGGGTAGTTCATCATAAATCAGCGTCGACTTTTAAATACTTTATTTTTTCACCTGGCCATAAAAACCGAGAAAGAAAGCAGAAGCCTTTCATCGACCTTACCTCTTTTTTTTTTGCCTTTATTTTATTTGTGCTGAAGGCGTCTACGACACCAGGAGGGGTGAAAAGGATCATGGCCCCAATACTTTTTAGGGCATCACTTTGTAAATGTCATCCCTGTCCGACATCCTACCCCCTCCAATGGCCCTTAAACATTCCCTCTCAATCAAGTCTTAGGCTTAGCTATTAGCTTCCCACACAGCATGGCGGACACTGTTCAGGCTGCGAGGTGTTACAATTATGACTATTGATGTAGCATTCTCGTCGGGGCTCACCTGAGCTCTAGGGTCATCTTGAAAAGAGACCGAATAACTGAGAATTCTTTGAAAGAGAGGGTAGAAATTAGTGTTGTAGAGATATAACAAGTGGTCGATATTATCGATACCGATATTTCAGTTCTCATTAGGGCTAATATAGAACCGATATACCGGTATATGAGAAATAAGGGCGTACTGTACACTCTACCGTACGCAGTGACCATAATTATACCACTTAGTGTCATTTCTACTAGATTTTCATGAGGTGAGGCATTGGTACGAAACATACTAAAATAAGAAGTGTAGGTCCGAAAATATCGGTTACGGTAGGTAATTCACTAATTCATTTCATTGACTGATACAGGGCGAAAGTGGGATATATAGGCCTATACCGATATTGAAAACCAACATAAGTTACTAGCAAATACAGCTCCATCATTGATCGGATGAGGAAAGGCTGGGCAACAAACAGCAAATTCAGTAAATTTGTAAAAATAAAAGTAGAAAGCCTTGATATTTTATTTAGGGGTTCCGGAGGGGACTGCCAGAGTATTAATTGGACCTTACTAATGTGGCTCTTAGGGTTAAATTGGAGAATCGCATACCTGGACGAATCCACTCTGAACGCTGAATGTTGTTTCAGTGATGGGGTAGGCCTGTATACAGACGTAACAATACTTTGAAGCAGTAGTTGAACAGCGGAAGAGATGTTTCTGGAGAAGGAAATGGGAATTGTCTGGAAGTTTAAATCGGTTGTAGTTTGATTCTGGACATTAAAAGCCTCTGTACCGTACGAAAGGATGCATGTAACGGAACGGCTGGAATTCGGTAAAACCAGGGAGGTGTTGTCAGTGGCGTAGCTAGATATTTTTTTGTGGGGGGCAAAAGCAAAAAAACTCCAACAGATTATTATCTTGATAGTTGTACGATTCGAAATTCTGGGGCCTTTTTATTCTTTTCTTTTTTTCTTTTTGCTTTTCGGGCAATTTTGAGGCCGACTTTTGATTTTCACGTTGACATATCGATGTGTAATTCTTTTTAAAAACATAAGAAGTGTTGTAAGTGTTTCAAATGAATTGTTTTTACTTATTTCCGACAGAGACTAGAAATTTCCGACAGAGGCCTTCGGAGGCTTTGTGGGGGGGGGGGGGGGGGCGACCGCCAACCTCTAGCTACGCCACTGGGTGTTATTAGCTAATACCACCTCCCTGGTAAAACCAAATTGCAACCTACTGCAGGGTCGTAGCCTGAGCGAAATCCTTAGGGACAGTTCATGATGGTAAGATGATTTCAACGAGTACGCCGTTGAAGGTCTTGAAATAGTCAAGCTTTCGTCAGAAGTGGCTCTGACTTTTTCAGGACTGATGCAAGGATTTGTTCAGGAAAGCACTGATCAGGCTTTCGCCCCTTCAGTGTAGTGATAGTGTTTTGATTCTAAGTTGGCGATCATTTTTTTAATTAATTACTGCATATGGTATGGGGACCTGGGTGACTAAGGCAGGGAGGAGAAAGTACTGTCGTAAACGCTGAGAGTGGATTAGTCGGAATAGCCATTGGAAAACGAAGAAGATTTAAAACAAAGCCGGGTAGAAAAAGGGGGTGGGGTGAGATGGAGGTTACATACTGATTAAAAACTTAGGGAAGCCCTTGAAGTCCTAAATAGAATAAGAAAAAAGAACACCCACCCTCTGACTGCCCCTTCTCACTGTAAAACAGCTACTAACTCGCAGGAGCTCTAGCCAGAGGTGCTTAGGCCTAACCTAGGGCCCCCTCCCCCCTCCCTCAGTAAGTAACTCCACCTCAACCCAGTAAATAGCATCTAAGATGTCTAGGGGCGATTTTACTTTGATCCTACTGTGAATGGAGAGGTAAGATAGGAATGTGTCACGGATTAGGGGATCAATTTGCAATAATTTTTAAGTTGATTAGTATTAAGAGTTTTCATCCTATCAATAAGGGGGGGGGGGGGTAAATTAAAGGAAGGAAGTTCATCATATTTTCTCAATGTATTGTTCTTTATTCATTACGACAGTTCATGATAGCGTCCAGTAGTGTATCTAGGATAGCCTGGCACCCAAGCGGATCCTTTCTTCGTCACCCACTGCCGCCCTCAGGGAGGAGTCTAAGAGGAAGGGTCAGACAGAAGGACGTTACATTTGTGTAAGGTCGCTTAGATGCAAATTGATGCTGTCTTTGGCAACGCTTCGAACTGATAACACTAAGTGTCTTTTTTTCTATGGGGGGGGGGGGGTGCCTAAGGTGCCGGATGACACCCCTACTCTTTGAAAAGATTTTTTTTCTTTGCCCATAAAATGGCTTAGGTACAAAATGGTGCTATCTTTGGGAAAGCATGGTTGTTTGGATACAAAATGTTGCTTACATTGACAAAGCTTTGAACTGATTATATATATTTTAGAATTTTTCATTATTTATTGTTTTGTGGGCTGTGTTATGGCACGGTGCTATGCCACAGTAGCGCCAGTGCCGACCATTTCCCTCTGACTGTCTGCGTGAGCTACTTTGTAAGGCGACCATCGATTGGAACATTGCATGCATAGCCTGTCGATTGTTTGTCCAAAATGCTTTCCAGATTGACGGGAAAGGCACTTTTTAAGCTTCAAAACTTACGAAGCATCTAAACATTTTTTGAGACTTCATGCATTAGAAACGAAGTTTTCAAGAAGAAAAGTTAAACTTGAAAAACTTATTCAGTATATCACTTTGTAGGAGAAAACTGAACTAAAAGTTACTTCACATGCGCATTGATTTTAGCATGTAATTAAAGGTAGCCCAATTACAGATTATTTTTAAGCATGTTGAGGCAACACGTGAGTGACATTCCTAAATATCTTTAACTGTTTAAGGTGCGGGACTCAGTTGTGAAGTGCGCATTATGCATGAGGAAGGAGGTTCGTTCGTCAGTGGCTGTTACCCGCATAAGATCACTTCTGAAGCGTGGGTCCGGGACCTCCCCGGGAAAATTTTGGAAAACTGAACCTTTATATAGGCTATGCGATTTCCCAGGTCCTGATTGCCTACGTAGCAGGCTGTACGGCATATTCCTTGTTCAGTCATCAGGAGCTGAGCAAACAGAGTCCGCTCCGCGGGGTAAGGTCCCGAGGGCCTTAAAAGCATAATCAGTACAAAGGAGTTTAGAGCATTTTCAGTATCTTTGTCAAGAATGCCATTTATAATTTAGGGTTTGGAAATCTCTGGGGGACTGCCCCTTCCTCTGCCCCTACCCCTGTCCCCTCCCGCAGGTTACAGCCCTGTCTTGAACGATCGACAGTTGCTTATCAAACCGGAGATCTTGATCAGAGGAAACCTCAGGGATCTAATTTCTCGTAACTGGTATTTGTGTAAACAAGCTCCCCAGGCCCAGCACCCTCCACCCTGAAAACCATCCACTTGTGGGAACTCCCTGATCCAAATTTACGAAGCCCGCTCTCCTCATAAGCTCACGTGACTTTTTTGTAGTGGGGACTGGGGGCACTTTTGCCGAAATTGTAATGTGTTTTCCCGAAAGATACATAATTTGTCAGAGGACAAGCTCTACTCGAATTTAAGGGCAGTGCAGTCCCCGCCTCTGGCTTATTTGGCTATTATTTTGGACTGAGAATGACCTCAAACTAGCAGTGCAAGAAGATGACCCGCCTGAATGATTTGGGAGGGTGGCGGTTGTTAGAAAGGGGAAATGGTGTACAATACACTGATCTCAATTTGATGGGCTATGCAGCACGCATGAAAATTGCACTGCAGGATGGCCGTTGGTTTGGCAAACTAGGCATAGTCGTATGAAGATGGGAGAGGAGGTACTGCAGTCCCTCCACATTCTTGGACAACTCCAAAATCGGGACAGAATCTATATAAATTCGGGCAAAATTCTTCTAAACAGGCTAAGACTGTAAGAGATTTGTGTCAAAGAAATTGAGCCCCCTAAATCCACATGGTCCTATACGCTTATGACTATATAAGGGGAAGGTAGACAGAGGCAGTTCCCTCTATCTTTTACCGCCGTCTTCAGTTTGTGTAACTTTGCATATTGCGACCATGGTATTGGGTCATTTACATCGTCAAATGAGGGATTCCCTATCGTCCATGTTTTGAATTTTAATCTTTGAAGTGGCGCTCATTGGTCAGGGTAAGTACATACTACCCACCCTATCGACTGAAAGCAAGGCACGCCGGGGGAACGAGGCACATGTCATCGCCAGCCGTCATTTTAAAATTTCAGTCCAACCAATCACATTTTTCCTCACCAGTTCCATTCATGAGCGCCTAGTTTTACGGGGATTTAGGGACACTGTATTTACCCTTTAATATTTTTACAATTATAGCGCTACTGAATAGTACGTGACTTTAAACAAATGGGTCGCGTTTCCCGGTATACCTGTACCAGCAAGTCCGGGTACAGTTTTATTGGGTGCACCCATAGACGCCTTGTGAAGATTAAAATATTTAGAATTACCAGTTTTTTTTTCTACAGTAGACCTATTATTTTTTAATTTAGTCAGAATTATTTAAATGTTTCCTTTTAATATTTTGATGGAACACCGAAGATTTAGATGAGAATCACAGTGAAGGTATACTACACACAGAGCAGGATGTAAGAACTTAGACGCTGCTCTATTCTACACATTGACAACCAAGTAGCTGCATTACAAATAGAGGGCGTCATACAGAAACGTAGGAGCAACTCATAACTTGCCTCTTAAAAAGTGTTGCGGGCAGAGCTTACGACTAGACATGGAGTAACCAGGACTGCAATACTGAGGACTAAATGTACCTGGGGACAAAACATTTTTGGACCTAGTTCCACCACCTTCAGGGCATTTTAGGGGACAAGGTACTTTCCCTTGAAAATGAAGTTCTAAACGTGTAATGGTCAACAACGCATATATGCATTTAATTTAGGACGGGCTGTTTACGATATTTTACCCGAAAGACGTAAGAAATGATTGGTCCCGTATATACCGTACTCCTTCCTAGGTTACAATGCTTTCAGTTTATGTTTATTCATAGGGTCCCAACCAACAGACTGCTTTGCTTGATGGGGAAGGTAGACTCCCCAGATTTTACTTTCTGCGAGATTGAAGAAAAACCGTTAAACCATATTTTGTGGGATTTGCAGGTATATCTCGCAGTTTATTGAGGGGGTAGAAATTATGTTATTTTACTATCATAATGTTTTTTCTCTAAGCAAACTTTCTGTTTCAGTTACGAGAGCGCCAGACATCCTTTTAATTTTTAGCGCTTTCTATGGAACATACAGAGCCCTGAAAGTGGCATGTGAAAATATATTTTTTGTCAGGATTATCTGGAGATAATCAAAACATCTCGAGATAATGAAAAGATCTCGAAATAATTATCCCGAGATTTTTTCATTATTTCGAGATAAGTTATTCCGGAGATCTTTTGATTATCTTGAGATAATCCTGAAAAATATAGGCTATTTTCACATGTCAGTTCCAGGGCTCCGTAGAAACAACACATTTTTAACTGCAAAGTGATAAAAAGTAAGCCTGACGTTAATGAATTTCGTCACAAGTTCAAATTTATTGTTTAAGTGGAACAAAATAAAAAGTAAGAAGTAAGAAGAATGTAAATATTGATAATATTAGAGAGGCGTTTAATCGTTTTTGTCCACATTTATTTACCGATTAATTGTCAGGGAAAACAAGTGCTCTAGCATAGACCTTTATCCAAATAGCAGTCACAAAGGATTGTGGGATAGTTTTTATGTGCATTTACTTTTGTCAATGGCATTTTACTGTGGATAAGAACGATGCAGACCAAAATGCTGTCCCATAATCCTTTGTAATTGCTTTTTGGAAAAGGGTCTATTGTATTTAAACAAAGGCGTAGGAAGCTTTTTGAGACTGGGGGGGGGGGGCTGAACCTTGTTTCGGATTGCCGTCCTAGGGATGTCCCCCTCCCCTTTGGAAAATTTTTGGGTATTTGAAGGTCCTCAGATGCAATTTGGTGCATCATTTTGGACAAACTTTAAGGAAAAGTACTGCAAATTTTTGACATTTTCTTACAGAAGAGACAAATAAGGGGTTTTTGACCTTGGATCTTGGGGGGCGGAAGCATACTTCAGCCCCCCACATTTTTGACTGGGGGCTAAAGTCCCCCAGTCCCCGCTTCCTACGCCTATGATTTTAAATTAACATAGTGCGATATTTAATCGGGACATAACTATATTATGTTGACCATCTTGAACATAATATCACTGTTGTATATTAAAGTATCTCATTTTTGGAACATAAAATTTGAAAGCAATGAAAAGGAGACCCCCAAATGTGTGTCAAACATATATTTCATGAATATTTTTCTCAGTATTATAATCGTTATATAGGCGACCATTTTGTTATTTCCGCCATCTTGGTTGACCTGGACCCTGAAAAAAATGTCCAGAAATGTACGTTTTGATAATATGGACAGATGTTAAGTTTTCCTGTGATATAAGTATTTAAATGTTCATTTTCCTAGTTATTATAATATATTGACATAATTATTGCATTGGCGACCAGGGCGGTAGCCTGCGAGAGGTAGGGGGCTACTGCCCCCTTGAGATTTTCAAACCCGAAATGAAAAATGGCCATCTTGAAAAAAATACTAAACATGCAGAAATTCGATGCCATGGTTATGTTTTCAAGGCCCTCAAAACCTGGGAAATGGCAAATAAGGGTCCCTATTTTCCAAATTTTCCCTCAGAGGTCCCCGGACCCCCGCCACTAAAAGGTTCTTATGCCGGTCACTCCCACTGACGAATGAACCTCTCTCCTAATGTATGATGTACACATCGCAGCTGTAGGCTATAAGTTAATCATCTTCTGTATTATTTCTCCCTCTGCGAAACAGTATGCTGGTATAAAATATGTCATGATTATCTTTAATTACATCCTAAAAGCAATGAGCTTACAAAAGACGTTTTAGTCTTATTTTCTCCTAAAAAATAATCTGGGTTTTTCAATTGTAAGTTTTCTTCTTGAGGTCTTAGTTGCTAAGCACGCGGTTTCAAAACACGTTTACATGTAACTTTGGCGTCTGGAAATTGCCTTTTCACCCAGTATGGAAATACCTATTTTAACCAGAAAGCCAAAAGGCTTAGTGATTCCTTGCCATATGGATATACTGCAACAAACATGAATCACCCACATGACAAGCATGAGATCCCTCACAGGTATCCTACTTGAGATATCATGTTAATAAGGTCAAAAGCTTTTGAAATCTTGTGACCCAAAATGACCTACATGCTAAATATGAACAATCCACAGACCAAGTATGAGATCCCTCATAGTTATCCTCCTTAAAATATGCTTACTAGGTTTTGACCTTTTGTGACCTCAAATGACCTTTGACCTGCATGAAAACAGTAGGGATCATCTATTCAATTCAAAAAATCCACATGCCTAGTGTGAGATCCCTTACAGTTATCCTTCTTGAGATATCATATTTACATGGTTTTTACCTTTTGACCTCTGGTGACCCCACATGACCTTTGACCTCCACCAAAAATAATAAGGATCATCTACTAAATATGGGCAATCCACATGGTAAGTATGACATCCCTCACAGTTACTCTTTATGAGATAGTGTTTACAGCATTTTGACCTCTGGTGACCCCAAATGACCTTTGACCGCCACCAAAAACAATGGGGATCATCTACTCAATATGGACAATCCACGTGGTGAGTATGAGATCCCTCACACTTATCCTTCTGGAGATATCATGTTTACAAAGTTTTGATGTTTTAACCTCTGATGACCCCAAATGACCTTTGACCTCCATCCAAAACAATAGAGATTATCTACTCAATATGGGCAATCCACATGCTAAATATGTGATCCATCACAGTTACCCTTCTTGAGATATCATGTTTACAAGGTTTTGATCTTTTGACCAATAGGGATCCTACATGACCTTTGACCTCCACCAAAAACAATAGGGATCATCTACTCAATACAGACAGTCCACATGGTAAGTATGAGATCCCTCACACTGGAGATATCGTGTTTACAAGGTTTTGACGTTTTGACCTCTGATGACCCCAAATGACCTTTGACCTCCACCAAAAAAAATAGGGATCATCTACTCAATACGGACAATCCACATGCTACGTATGAGATCCCTCACAGTTATCCTCCTTGAGAAATAGTGTTTACAATGTTTTGACCTTTTGACCACTGGTGACCCCAAATGACCTTTGACCTCCACCAAAAACAATAGGGATCATCTACTCAATATGGACAATCCACATGCTAAGTATGAGATCCCTCACAGTTATCCTTCTTGAGATATCATATTTACAAGGTTTTGACCTTTTGACCTCTGATGACCCCAGATGACCTTTGACCTCCACCAAAAATAATAGAAATCATTTACTTAATATGGGTAATCCACATGCTAAGTATGAGATCCCTCAAAGTTACCCTTCTTGAGATATAGTGTTTACAAGGTTTTGACCTTTTGACCACTGGTGACCCCAAATGACCTTTGACCTCCACCAAAAACAATAGGGATCATCTACTCAATATGGGCAATAAACATGGTAAGTATGAGATCCCTCACATTTATCCTTCTGGAGATACCGTGTTTACAAGCAATTTCCAGGGTATTTACTATTTGACCTCTGGTAACCCCAAATGACCTTTGACCTCCACCAAAAAGAATAGGGATCATCTATTTAATATGGGCAACCTACCTGCCAAGTATGAGATCCCTCGAAGTTACCCATCTTGAGATATCGCGTTTACAAGGTTTTGACCTTTTGACCTCCTGTGACCCCAAATGACCTTTGACCTCCATCAAAAACAATAGGGATCATCTACTCAATATGACCAACCCACACACCATGTATGAGCTCAGTCATAGTTACCCTTCTTGAGATATCGTGTTTACAAGCAAAGCGTCACACACACACACATACATACATACATACATACATACACACACACATACACACACACACGACATCACCATCGCATAGATTCCTTCTGCCTTTGGCAAGGAATCAACAAGTAATCGACCTATACGCTACGCACCAACCTATGGCGGCCCTCCAAGTAGCAAGCTAAGAGGGGGAGGGTCCACATGGACCCAAAATATTGACTGGTACCCCTTGATTTCGTGTGCAAGGGACCATAGGGTTTCCAAAAGCTATTGGTTTGGAGTGTTGTGGGGGTGGGGGCGTGCCCGTAAAGTGCCTCTGGCACATGGTCAAATATGAAGATAATTAGCCTTTTTGGGGGTGGGTCAACTTGCATCCATATCACTATAAAACAACCCTAAAATGAGAGGCGGACCAACTCTACAAACAACCAACTGAAGTGTGGAAGAACACTCGAAGGGAATTTTTTCGCTCTTCTCGTTAGATCAGGAGTCGTTTTTATCTGTATTCAAGGCCTGACGTTTCACTTCCTGTACACTTGAACAAATGCGCAGACACACCCATACACATACGAACATATACACAAATTGTACGTCCTAAGCACTAATCCACACTTACTAACAATGCAATAAATTCCAATTTTCTTAATTCGATTTATAAGTATATTGCTATACTGCCATCACTGAAGAAGGAAATAGATTCATAACAGTAAAATAGGTCATAGGCGTAGGAAGCTATTCATAGCGTGGAGGGGGATGAACGTTTTAGACCGCCGTCCAGGCTGGGTTAGGGTCTTAGGGGAGGGAAAGGCCCCATCCCCTTTGATAAAGAAAAAAAACATGTACACATCTGAGCTTGCAAATAGAGTTTAACATTATGTGAAGTTTTTGAAATACACTTCTTAAAAAAAAGATATTAAATTGAAAAAAAAAATAATATTCTTTACAGTTTACCCAAGTCAAGGAGGATCTAGTCTTGAAAAGAGTGTTTGGGCGTGTCTGTGCGTGTGTGTGTTTGTGTGTGTGTGACGGGGGTAGCATACCTTACCCCCACAATGACAAAAAAACTAAGCCCCAGCTACTCTTCTCGTTTCCTACGTGTACGAAATAGTTGGAAAGTTGTTATATACACGTTAAATGCTGGCAAAGTTTCACGTAAATATTCGATCATAAGTAATCCGGGCAATACTGCTTGTAATCTCCGCGGATTCCCTTCTTTTCTTCTCTCGATAGCTGGGTAAACTTTCGCACCCACTGACAAATGGTAAGACCATGTCCGTAGTTCGGATATGGCTCTGGTCCTAATTCAAAGAGAGAGGAAAATGTTTACAGTTAATGATGCTGAGAACAAATAACGTCACAACGTCTGGGCGGATTTATAGACTCATTGGAAAAGGCGCGCACACTGCCGTAACAAATTGAGCAGTACATGCCCCTCGTTTACACGAACATTACCTAACAGCACATACATCCTTCTCATATAGAGGATCACGTGATCAAAAGTGTCGCCACCGTTTGAACAAAATGCTTACCCGGAGAGATATGGCGGCCGGCTACTGTCGTTTGCGTAATTTGACGATGAGTCTGTCACATTTCAGACAAATTACGAATATGAATAGAGAAAAACATCACACTGCTTCACATTTTTCGTTACTTTCAACCAGGCCCTGCATTTTATTTGCCCAAAGTTTCTCGCATAATCTGTCGATACTGAACGGCTTGAGCAAGTCTAAACTTACACAGAAGGTAGAGCACCATTAATTATTTATCCATTGACTTACATACTAAATTTGGTCTGTTCCGTGGCCTCTTTACCCTTGTAAAAGTTCTCGGCAGATACTAGCTACTTCTCCCTGCCCTCATATTAAATCTCAGGAGTAGGTTTTTCATACTGATTTCAAACATGTATACCATGACCACCACTGAGATTTTGAGCTAGGAGCGCTTGTATAGTAGGGCGGTGGTTCGTGCCGTTTTACTTCGATCAAAATGCCGTTTTGCATACCGGAAGAAGATTCAATTCAATATTATTTCACAAATGATTCAAAAGAATACATAAGAAGCATTGATATACAAAACAACGTGGCAAGAAAACATTGAAGGGCACTACAAAACAGAAAACAGATACACTGTGACACATACAATGCCTAAATACCTTTTCCTTACGTTCGCATAATCAGTACTTTAATTTATTTTATTACCACATACACATCACAAATTGAGCACATCACTTCAGCAACATATACTTAACTGTGCCCCCACATTTTTTAGGGTGGTAAACTCGCAGGGTAATATCCTACGTCGGGAATAGATAGTATGCATGTGACGTCACGGAACAGAAAAGTGCGCCCTCCGAAGAGGTAAGGCGTATCATCAGAACTTACACAGACAGCTGATTTGTGTACCGGTCGGATACTATCGTAAGTCTACTAGAGCTACGCAAATGTACACAAACAAAATTGTGCAAATACTCTCCGAAATTGGCAAGGTGGCTACGGGCTCGGACGGCTAATTACCATTGTCAAATAGCGAATTTTGGTAACGTAAGATTATGTGAAAGCAGGGAGCAAGCTCCCTGGAGAAAGTCAGTAATTATTCACATGCCAAAATGTATGAGTGACATGCTCATAAATTGAAATTAACGAGATTTGTATGCCTTTTTGCAGATTTGTGGCAAGTCTTCATGGATAAAATGAAGAAGAGTACCACATGGTTTGAAAAGAATAGGTGCCCAGTGTTGGTGCTCTCAAGCGACAGTATTGTTTCATGCGAGGCGAGACCCCCACCTTGTCAGACCTGAAGAAATCGACAGTTCTTTTGTGAATTCGAAAGGTAAAATTTGTGTGACACCTTCCACATACCTACAAACTTCAGATCCATAACTTTTGGAACGGCCCAGAAAAAGCAACTCGAAGGCAAAAAATCTTGAAATGCTTCATCCAATCTGCTGTTGTGGTCATATTACTTTAACTAGTCTAAGAAACAGTTGAAAACTACTATGAGGTGCGCCCTCTACTGCGACCTCTATTATGCTTTTGGACAGGTAGCGTAGGATACAGCAGAGCTGACTACAGAATATGACGTGAAGACTTTACGTGTCAACTCTTTAATGAGTAGGACGTAAAATCCATACGAAGAAACCGGCCATACCATTGATTACGTGGATGGGGACAGCAGGCTTTCCCTGCAAACGCCCTCTCGTCATTCTTCCTCCTTTAGGCTCCTCTGTTACGATAACCTTACATATGAACATTTATCCGTACAAGAACCTGACGTACGGAACCGAGACAATCGCGGTGGTGTGAAATCTGACATGCCAGTTTTCCCACCCTTTCTTGGGTAAATATGGGAAGGAGAAATCAAGATACGATTTCTCCTTACCATTATCCACCCATAATGTGGAGTGGAGAAAACCAAAGTTAGTGAGGGGGTACTTCAAGAAAGGACCATTACACAGTGTCTATTTTCGAATACCCTGTTCATAAATGGACTAATGATGTCCATCGATCCTCTTTTCAATTTAAGTAACATAGCTAGCTCGCTCGTCGACGATTTCTGCGTACCACGGTGGGATCATCCCACGTTGGAAATTATATAACCAAAGTTATATAGCGCCAATCCGTGTCATGTGCGGGCGCGTCCATTTATGGACAGGATGTTCGAAAATAGACACTGCGTAGTAGTCCTTTCTTGAAGTACCCCTCACTAACTTTTGTTTTCTCCTCTCCACATTATCGGTGGATAATGGTAAGGACAAATCGTATGTTGATTTCTCCTTCCCATGTTTACCGAAGAAAGGGGTGGGAAAACTGGCATGTCAGATTTTACACCACAGCGATGTTCTCGGCTTCCGTACTGACGTGCTGAAGGATTTTACTTGAAAGAAGTGTGGAACTTGAAATGATCTTCAATTCGATGAGTTAAACTAGTAACGAGGGCGACAAACCTTTATTTGAGCTTGGGGACGAAGTGTGAAAATGACGCAATGGTGACGAACACAAGGTGGGAAAGCGAAGACTCCTCCATTTCGGCTCGGGGTACAGGGGACTGCCGTAGGGCCCTTTGGGGTTTCAGGGGCCAGGCCCATGTTGAGGTCCAGGGCGTGATGTTCTCGGAAGTTCTTGAGTATTTACAAACTTGTTGACATTATGATACAACATTTCACCACTACCAATGGGACTGAATGCGCAATAAGCAGATAAACAGACCATGAAATTACAATCTTTTTTTTTTAAGAAAAGCTATAATTTGGGCTAACGGCCGGTAGCGTACAAAATGTAGTGTATTTGGTAGTGGTGAGGATCATGATGATCGTAGAGGCAGGCCCTTAGCAAGGGTAGACAATTGAAGGGGCATCTCAATACAAGATTGCTGTCCAGGGATGAAGTGTAACGGGGGAGCCCCTCGAAGAAATTTTTGCTTATTTTATGGTCTAAAATGCCAAATGATGCAATACTTTCCATCTTATTACCCTTCATTTTTGTTTTAATGAAGAAAATTGGCGACTGAAAAGTTTGGGGTGTAAAAGATTATTTTTATTCTATTGAAGCTGTCCTATACGTGCTGTAAGAAGCCTGATAATGAGACAACTAGCGTATACGATGGTTAAGCGCAAAGACCGGTGGAGAAACATTTTTTAAAAGGTATTCTAATAAGGCTTTACTTTTTGCACAGCAAAAGAAGAAATCCATAATATTCACATGCCTCCAAAATTTGATTGTCTTGATAATTATTGATGTAAATTTTTCAAGGGGCTAAATCATGGTTTCAAACTTTACTTTTTGATATGAGGGGTGAAGCCCCTTCCTTACCCCCGAGATTTTAGCCAATGCTATTAACTGATTCGGTTTGTCATTTTAGTTGCATCGATAGACTTTCATTAAGGTACCGGTAACGATCGTACCCGTGGAAGGGAAGGGGTATATGTAGAGGAGAGCCTGTGCTAGCCATTTTTTGGATAAAAATGGTATAAGTGCCTATAGAAAATAGAAAATTTACCCATTGAAAAATTGCTCTTTCGAAGCCGTTCAACAAGTTTTCAAAGTTAACTTTTTTTTTTTACAGGGAGGTGATATTAGGTGGAAATCCATCGAAAACTTTAATTTATACTAATCCAATTAAATTTACCTCAGAGTGGGGACTAAATCCTCTAATTGGAGATTTTTGAACTAAAGGACATGTGGTCCATCGGACAAAAGAAGTCAGCCAAAGTAATTGTTTCCAATACAAAAGAATAATTATTGTTTGATTTTTTGTTTCAGAATTTGTTTGCCCTTTTGAAGGAGACATAAAACAACGTGATATCTGGACTTTTCTTTAAGAAACCGATGTTAAATATAAACATACTTCGAAAAAGATGTTAATGATAGCATCATGAACACCTTATCCCCCTTCCGAACGCAAAATGCTTTCGGGGGGGTGGCACTTCCTTTCCTTAGGCCACTTCCACACTCCCATAGGAAGGCGAATCACAGAACGGACCATAGTTCGATCAGCTATTCACACTCACCTGTAAATAAATACTTTGACCCCTTTTCCAGGTAGTTGACCCCACACTGAAGGCTTGATTGTCCGGTCTTAAAAACTGCAATTTCCCCAATTGAAAACTCCTTTCCACCCTTGAAGACATTTTCCACCTGCACATAGTATTCGATCGTGTTGTTCTGGGTTACCTTATCAACGACTGTCCCCTTGATAACTGCAATGAAAAAAAAAATGGGTCTTACTGTGTAAATATGTTTGGATGTTTGCCTCTATAAAGAGGAACGGTTGAGCAATGGCGGATCCAAGGGGGATGAGGGCATTTTCCCCCAGTGAAGTCTTTCTGCTGCCCACTTCCCGAGTCATTCCACCGAAAATAAAGAGTATGCATCTGACACGACATTGAACCCCTTTTCCCCCAATATGATAACCCAACTACTGCTCATTGGAAGGAAAACAGAGCTCATTTGTAAAATTCTCTCCAAGACATAGTGAAGTCATTCTTTAAAAAAATGAGAAAAGTAGCCAAACGGCATCTGTTAGAATGTTTGGGTCCATGTGCGTGTGTGTTGGTGGTGGTGGTGGGGGGGGGGGGTCGGTCATAAAACAGCCCATTTAGGGTCAAGGTCCCTGACAATGGCGTAGCCATAGACAGTATGCTTTGAATGGGATACCGCATCAAAGTAAGGTAATCAGAACCAGATAAACCTCTTAAGAATTTATGTGAAAAAAATCATGGATTCAATGCCCATTCGAAAGCTCGATTGTCAGTGAGGCTCTACGGTCCTTCACTTCTATGTAGAATGGAAAAGGATGAAGAAATGATACATACCGTAATATGCGTCACAGTACAGTACTTCTTTGGGTGTAGTCCAAGGGTTAGGGGAGCACGTACACGCGAGACATGATGGGACAAACAAAAAGGTAAGGAAGCCTATGACGTCAAGAAGTTTCAACATTTTAAGCTGAAGAAGAAAAGAAGAGATCATTAATTTCATCTATTTCTTAAAGGTATATATATATACTGTCTACACTGTCAACTTCCATCGGTATATCACGAGCATTCTTTCAGTATAACTACATGAACCATTGCTAGCACTGGTGAGCCTCACAGACAGGTTCAACGCCAGGGTATTTAAAAGGGAAGTTCGGGCTTAAATCCTAACGTATCTAGTCAGGAAGTGTCGGGGCGGGGTCTGGGGACAAAGATTTAGTGGAGCCAAGGTATGAACTAGCGATGTATCTCACCGTCTTTGAGACGGTCAAATCGTAATGGAGGTGGCCAAATTTATGCAGGACGGGTTCTTAGAAGGCCAAAAATTGCAAGGTCTAGCTTCCCAAATTGAGTATAAATTCTGAAGTTGTTCAGCCTAGACATGAATTTCGAACTCACTAATATAAGGAAGCAAGCTTATTCCACTAAATTAGACATAATACACGGTAAATATTAAACGTCGGCGGAATCACGCCAAGAACTCTTTTCAAAACATCTAGACCCCACCTGCGGCGCCTGTGTGTCGGGAGGAGTTTCATACTCAAGTCATACTCTGGTTTATGAACCCTGGCTGAGGCAGTGGTTGGGGCCTTGGGCGAAACTCCCAAAGACGTGGTGTTTCCACTAATGTATCTGAGGGCCGGCAGGGTGTGAATTAAATCATACATTCAGCAATTGAGTCCCTTTGACTTTTTGAGATCAAGTAAATATTAATTGAATTAAAATTTTGCTTGTAAAACAATTTCGGTTAGGTATTAAAAACGTCAAGTGATTCCCCGAAAAATGAAAACAGTTTGCTCAAACCATAAGTACATCTTCTGTCTACGAGGATTTAGACTACTTTGTTTCATAGCCGGGTTAACCAGCACGTGAACACATCCCTCCAAACCTTGGTACTGAAAACTGTACGCCATTTGTTAAGTACAGTTTATTCAAAGTACACTCGGCTTTTACGGTATGTACGTCTTTCTATACAGAAGTGCAAATCCAGGATAATCCAGAGGGTCAGAGCACATGCGCTCGACAGGGAAACATACAAAAAAAATATTTCTGTGAAAATGAGGGCAGGAGACGAGAGAAACTATAGCAGTCTTCTCGCACACGCATCTCAAATTGTTGTCGCATCATGACTTTCGGCTGCAGGAAATAGACCAACCGATGGTCCGAGTTAGGCTCGAGAATGAAGATAGATCACGCCAAATTACGATTTCTGTAGTTTGTTTAAAGGGAAATATTGCGTTTAAAATGCACTAACATGGCATACAAAGGAAATGCTCTTAATAATTCTTAAACCATTCAGTCTCATGAATAAACTCTAGCAATAGCTTTATCTCTTCAAAATGTTATGCATTACAAGAGTAACAGATGTTGCATCATTTGAATTTTTGAAAGTTTGGGTGAACAAATTACTTTTGTGCAATAAATTACCAAATTTCTTCATGTGGGAACCTTCTTTCTTGAAAAGAAAGCTACCGTACTGCCTTATTTTGTATTTTTCTACCATTCTGTGTCTATTAATATTGGTTTAAAAATATGAAAATTTTCCGTAAAACAAACGCAATATTCCCTTTAATGCTCATCAAATGCCATTTACTAAAGTTGTATGTTCCACTCAGGCTCCCTGAATCACAAAAGAGGTGCGTATCCATGATTTATTCATTTATTTATTTATTTTTATTTATTTATTTATTTTTTTTTTTTGGAGGGGGGGGGGTAACTGAATGATCAGATGGTAGATCTGGGTTACAGGCGTAAAAATGCAGCAAACGCACAGATCCCTTGGGAGTTCTGTCCAATTATCGCTTTTACTAACAAATTCAACCCTTTGACAACACTTCTTTTGTTGTCGAAGCAGTTGGTATCGTTCTCAACCAATTTAAGCACTGTTAATCCCCCGGCTGTGGCTTCCCCAGTTTATCTGTTCAATTATTGTATTATCGTCGATTTTTTAATAGCTACGTCTAACAGTATCCATGCCGCTATAATTCAATAGGCTCATCTAGCCAAAGTCAAAGTTCCCCGGGAAAAGGCCGTTTTCCGGGTGAAAAATAAAGAAGCATTAAGTCGCCTGATGACTAAATCCTCCTATTGAATTCTAGCCTCATGTTTGCACAGTTTTACAGTATGAAGTTTTCTTGTACATTAAACTCTAAATTTCGCACTTGCAGTCTAGTCGTTGCTAAAGAACTTAGTTCCCCTGGAGACCGAAAATTTCAATAAAATTCATTTTTCGAATCTGTGTTCTTGTTTGTCAACTACGAGACTGGTCTCTTCTTTGCTCGTGTGTATATTTTTCACTAGAATACACGGTAATATATATATATATATATATATATATATATATATATATATATATATATATATATATATACACACACACATGAGAAAAGAGAGAGACGCCTCAAGCAGGGTTCGAACCAGCGACCTCCCGCACACACAAGGCGGATGCTCTGACCACTGAGCCATTGAGGCCTATGTGACAGAGCACGACCAGTTGAGAGCATATCCCCATTCAGTGTAAGTCAAGTGCCTGTGTTGGAGTAAAAATGGCCTAAGGTCTCTGTGCGACTATATAGTGTTGACTGACTCATACTGGGCCAGTGCAAAGTGCAAAATATTGTCTGGTCGCTATCTTCACTCTATAAACAGTTGCGTAATAAAAATCACCAGCACCAGGTATGCATGCGTTGAAAACACTGAAATTGGGTAGATTCAACAATGTATGCAATAAACCTTTTGCCACTTAATTAGGTAACCAACCTCTTGGTAAACCCATTAGCACCTGTCAGGCCAACTTTACCCAACTTAAGTATTATTTTTACATTGACCAATGTTGGTGGAATGTTTTGCTCAGCTGTTTTTAGTTTTAAACTTCTGTAAGGAGAGGTGTATCTTCAAGTAAGCGAGAAAACTAATGGGACACAGAGTAAAAGTTTCAGAACGCAGTCAACAATTTACACACAAACATTACTTTCTGCCTACTTGGGAAGTTCAATTATCGCCCAGCTCATTCCCCATCTAGTCGTGTTACCGGCATAGTCAAACGCCGCCAGCAGACAACACTGTGTAGTGTCAATAACTCGACATTTCTGGAAGGGGGTTTAGAAAATTCTTACAAATTACACAGCTAGGGAACAAACTTCTTATGAGATACTGCTCTGTACATTGTAAAAAGTTGAAACAAGTTCAAATTTACCTAGAACCAGTTTAAAATGATCATATAAGTTCACAGAATCAACGAATACGCAGCTAGTGACGAACAAGGACAGTATTGACAAATGCGTGAATGGAAAAGCATGCATGCAATTGCCAAGTATATGCTTTTACTGAATATTATAACCAGACGTTTCTGACATTATTCTTCAGTTCTCTTACATAAACTTCATCGAAAAGATAAGAAAGTCGATCTTTATTAATGTGGAAAATGAAAAATAGTTTACATGCAAGTATCAAAGATTATATATTATAATCAACCCTTAGACAATATTTTCAATTATTCTTACGTACAGAACAGAAGCCGCCTGCCTGCAAACCAACTGATCAAGACTGTTTTACATGCTGTATGCAGTATAAATATAGTCTCTCGCTTCACAGTTACTTATATTATATTGCTCTTTGTTCACAAACGGTTACATGAAATATACGATATAAGATTTACAAAGTAACCTGGTAGCTGTAGAATTGTTTCTTGCTATTTTCTGCTTGTGTTTAATGTCCATAGCTTTATTCCTCAGTCACACGAAAGTCTTCTTTGGATGGATGCTTCGTTAAAAACAACATCACCATCACGGGATTGAGCACGGAAAAGTACTTACGTTTATATGATTCGAGTCTTAACTGTTGGCGTCACTATACAGAGCAAGCTGTTATTGTCAAAAAGAGTTAAAATTCATTGAAGCTTACATGGCGCCAACAGAGGACAGGGTACCAGTCAAATTCAACACAAATCAGGCGAGTTAAAATCTTGCAAATAAATAAGTGAGCTTACCTCACAATTTAAAGACAGACTGTCATCACCCCAAAGTATATTTTTAGTGTATGTATATCAAAATTCTCAGTTGGTGACTGCTGTTTGATTGACATCAAAGTTTGAAAATTTGAAAGATGCAGCGTAGCTCACATTCCACACAAGGTAGAGAGAGTACTTTTATTACATTTTATAGCCTTGTGTGCTCACCACGACATGGCCTTAAGCAATAAAACAGGTTTATTCTTGCACAAGGAAGAGCCTCATACAGTTATGGGAGGAGCTAGAAGATACATAGTTGGGAGAATTGGAACTGTCTGGGATCATGAAAATTCCCCTTTAAATAAAAAGTCATGTCACTTAAAGAGAGATTTGCATCACCCTAAGTTTGAATTTTACAAAGGGGCGAGCAAAATTCTCAATTGGTGACTACTCTTTGATTGACATCAGAGTTGCAAAATTCAAAAGATGCAGAGTAGCTCGCATTAGACAGCATGTACAGAGAGTGTTTTGATTACATATTAGGACCTTGTATACTCACCAGGATGTGACCCTGAGCAATAAACTACGTTTCTGTCTGCACAAAGAGTAGTTAAAGTGTACCTAAAGTCTGAAAATTCAAAAATATATATTACAGAGCATGAAAACTGAATTCCAATGGTCCAATTCCCATCTTCACAGGACTTTCTTAAGCTGAGATATAAAATGTTGAAGTTTATTCACTCAATTTAAAATGGCAGATTGCGCAATAATTTGTGATGTCATTGTTGTACTACTCAAATTACAATCTTTGTATTTCTTTGTTTTTCTGAAAGCCACCGCACCTTGTGCCAAAATGTGATCGCGTTCTTACTGCTTTGGGGTGACTTGACTATATAAGCCCTCTCTGTACAGCATGTCATGCAAGAAAACAGGAAGCGGTCAAGGTCATATAAACATTTTTAATTTTAAAAGAAAACAAAGCATTTAATGTGAGTTGTACAACAAGAATGTCAAAAATTATTGCGCAATGAACTGTTTGGATTTAAGTGAATAAATTTTAACATTTAATATCTCAGCAATGGAATAAGCTATGACAATGGGAGTTGGACCAATAAGATTAATTTTGTAACCTCTAAAATATATATTTTTGAATTTTTAGACTTTAGGTCCACTTTAAAGGCAGTTATGGGATGGGCTAGAAGTAGCTTAGTTGGGAGAATTGGAACTGTCTGGGATGAGAAGATTTCCCCTTTAAGTACTCATGAATGCTTATGTCATAGATCCATCCTGAACTTTCGCTCCAGTGTGGTCTATTACATGCAAAAGCAACAAACGTTAAAAGCTTTCACGTTCATTATTATTTCTCATCCTGTGGCATGTTGTTAATCTCTTATGGATTTTGGAAAAAAAGTGCTCCCGTATGTGCATGCGACTCCGGGTTGGATATAAGGTGTGCTCAGACGCCTACCCCAAACCTGATCTGAACTACAACTGAGACCAACCGAGACGAAAGTCGATTTTGGGTGGTCTGGCCTAGTCTCACTGCCACAGGGGCAACCGACGTCGGTTTGGTCTGTGGTGGTCTTAAATGTTACTATAAAGTCTTCGACGTTCAGCCCATCTCAGACGGTCTGAACACCAAAAAACTAGTCCATGAGTCACTCTAAACCTGGACTAGTTTTGGGAAGTCTTTCCTTCTAACCTTTGATGTCGAGTGGGTTGAGAATGAAGCGTACCATTGGTCGCAGGTGGTCTCAATCATGTCCAAACCAACAGTTTGGTGGTCTGAAAGTCAAACACTAAGCCACTACACACCTTTATTGGATAAAATAGTTCGAGAGGGGTTGAATGCACTTTCTGTTAAAAACATATGTAAAAGTTTGTACAATAACAGAGCAAAAAAAAAAAAGGAAAAGAAAAAAGAAAAAATCGATAAATGGAAATGCAACAAAAGAAAAGTGCTGTAAGTTTTTTTTTTGAAGCTAGTTGATAACACTGTCGTTGTATTCTCATATATTTTTTCATTTCTGTTCTGTATTTGAGCAGAATCTTTTTACAGTGATTATCAAAGGAATGTGCAATAATCAGAGCCAATTTTCGTTCATGCTAATTTGTGAAAAGCTTGATTCTAATTCATTTGCTGCATCTTCAAACTTTTCGCCTATTTAAAAACTGAGAGGAAGTTTTCCAGCGAAGTCAAAAGAGAAGCAGCAAATATGACATTACTCCTTTCGATCATACATAAAGTCCCCTTCCCTTTCCCCTACCACGGGACCTTCTGCCTCCTTTGTTCATTATTTGACGAATTTTGGGCTCTAGCAATAATAAAGCTTTCTACTATAACTCTGAGCTGATTTAGATCACTCTGGACTGGCCTGGGTCATGTGTTACCGTACTCTGGGACATTTAAGAACAGCAGGCAACGGCGGCCGGCGATTTGGTCTCAAATATGGGGGGAGGGGGCGGCCGGCGATTTGGTCTCAATATGGGGGGGGGGGACATAACCCCATTTTCACATAATTAACTGTGTGAAAAATCAAAGTCAGCAGGCGATTTTTCAAATATTGAGGGGACACGTCCCCCTGTCCCCCCCCGGGATCGCCGCCCATGACAGCAGCGTAGCGATAGGGACGAGGGGGGTAAGACAGGTGGTACATGAGAGGCGCGAAATTTGAAAAGAGCTCTTCCTTGTCCGCTTTTAACAACTGCTTAAAATTCGGCGTGACCAAAGGAGCTATATGAGACATCTGAGTAAACAGAACATTGTAGTAGCCTACTGTCACCAGAGGCGCCTTGAACATCACTTTTCCAGTGCTACTGCCAAAGTATAGCGTATAACAAATATTACGTATCTACAATGACTCAGAGACAGTTTTGCAGACTTTTCCTATTACGTACAAAAAGGTTCATGTACTCTGTTTGTCATATTTTTCCTTCTTTCATCACCTTATCTATGGCAGTATTACTGGTTGCACGGAAAACTGAAAGTTTCATTACCCCTAGTCACACTATATCTGAACTCCGTGTGTACTTTACCTTTTGTAACATTTACACTAGGATCTTACGATGATCTCTACCAGCGTATATTTTTATACAGTAGTAAATCGTTATGCATGAATTTTCCTTAATTTCATATCCAGTTATAGTATATTACAGAACATGGTTAAGCACGGGGAGCTGGCAAAGCATGACCAAGGCCTTCACAGAATTGAAATAACCTTTTTTCTTTTCTTTAATTGAAGTCTGAGACATTGCTGTATATCATATATGATAGTTCACAAAAGAACCTTATGCATGTGATGTCACAAAGTAGAAAGTGCTCCCTAGTTTGAAGGAAAATGGATGAAACGCGCGTATCATTTCAAGTAACACCAATAAATGCACACGGTTGATTTGTCAACCAATGGTATAACGAGCGTAAGTCTACTACACGTGCTGCGAAATCCACGCCGTTTGTGCACGTGTGCTTCATTGTTTTCACCCAAAATGACGTCAGTGTGATGCCAATGCATAAGGTCTATATTCAGGCAGTGTATATCACATATCTTGGATTCCTTAAAAATGCATACGTCTGTTCATATTTTTACAGTTTTGTTGTTACAGTATTGTTCATATTGTTATGATGATAAACTACAGCAGGTCTGCGTCATTAGACGACCGCTTGAAAGTTCATCTGTCGCAGAACTCCACTATTCTAACACACAGAAAATGAGCGCGAGACCCATACTACGGGTGTGCTTATTCTACAACCCTGATTCTATTAAGAAAATGAATCCCTCTTGTTATGTCCATTCTGGGGGTGACACTTCCCCGACCCTTTGAATAACCAAGCGCCTGTTACCGGTTGGGACGTCTGCTCTTACTGAAATCTTTCAACGAATATTTCACCACCTTGATGCTATTTCAATTAATTGGACAGTACTGTATATGCTACAACCATGTTATTTAGTTGAACTATAGAGGTCGCGATCCTAAGAAGGGTTGCGAAAACATTTTGATAAGTCGCCAAGAAAATCAGAAGCAAAAACAAAAACAAAACAAAAAAGAGTATGATAAACCCCTCCGGCGAGGGATTGCTGTTAGAAAGTTCCCAAGAACGACCATATGGTAGACAACTGTGCAAAAAGTTTGAAAAGCACTGTGTTACAACATAAAAAATGTGTAGCCTATCCGCAATGAAAATAAGATGACAAACGCAAATACAGGAAATATTTTGAAGTTTCTTGCTTCACTGAAGTGAAAATAGGAAACTGAGTGTCCATGAAATAAGCAAACGTTTTAAAGGATAAACAAAGTTTAACAAACCCTAACTTTTCAATAGCAAAAATCCTCAAAATCTCTATCAATTTCTCAAAAACTTTTATATAGAGTTCTAAAACATTTCTATACAAAACTCTAAAAAATTTCTATAAACTTTTCAGTAGAACCTCTGTAAAATTTTTACAGCATCCTTAAAGAAGCTTTAAAATATCTGTTTAAAATCTTCAGAGTTTGAAAAGAATTTCAATTTCGTATAGAAATTATGTTAGTAGAACATATCTAAAAATTCTCGAATTCCATAGAGTTTCTACAGAAAAGATAATAGAAATCTCTATAAAAACCTTCTAGATTCTGCAAAATTCAGTAAAAAAAACCCTCCAAAGGAATTCAAAAGATTTTTATAGCATTCTATAGACTATTTGTAACGGAACTGTGTGAAATTAAGTTTAATGAAATAGATTTGAAGGATCATTGCAATTAAAGGTCCGGCTAGGCTAGTCCATGACAGTTTAAGGGAAGTCTAATTTTTTTCATTGGCGTTGTAAGAGTGGCGTAACTTTGGTTCAAGATGCCCAGGGGCAAAAATGGATTGGGATGCCTTTGACCAAGGTCCAGCATTATGCAGCACTGCTCATCTATGAAAACGAAGTATTATCGTGTGGAAAGGGTATTTAGGTCTGCGTGGCCTAAGCCTGGGTACCGGGAGGCTGCCCCATCAGAGCACATAGGAGTTACCCCACCCCTGCATTGTAATGAATAGAGTGTCATTCTCAAAATGTTATTGGCTGTGATGCTTATTTAAGGTTTGAAAATTATCCTCAAAAGTACTATTTTGAGAACGACTCTTCGTCTGTCTTAAAGATGACTATTAATATTTTGAAGAGAAAATTTGAGGTTTCTATCGAAGAATCTCCTTTCCTTGAGAGGAAAATCACGTTAACTGTCGGGGTGAGTGTTGGCCGTTGGGGCAGTCTTCCCCAACGGGGGCCATACCCCCTTCCCCAACTTGACGTCACCTGCACTGTATCTGACGACACAGTTTGTATAGAAGATAATACTTACGTCAGTAATGCCTGATTGTTTATGCTAAGTGTATTATATCTGAAACAGACAGAACCCCACGCCATAACACATATAGTTCTGTGCCTAATGTAACGTTTTCTTTAATCTTAAATCCGCACTGTATTGGGTAAATGTAAAATTAATAAAAATATTTTATTACAGCAAGTATATTTCCTTACAGAAAATATTTATTATTAAAAATATTTATATTACTGTTGCCAAAAGAAGAGGTTTGGAAGTAGGGCACAGCAAACTTGAAGAGAAAATGATACTTACATTTTTCTCAAACACTTGATGAAAAAGTTACAAACAGAATTGAAATAATGTGACTTCTGTTGCAAAGGTAAAATTACCCGTATGTACATCGAGTATAGGCCTATATGCAGTACGAGTGTTTAAAACGAAATATTAGTCAAACACAGAACTTTGAAAATCTGACGAGAGAAGTCTCCCAGCTTACCATCGATGTGTAGCCGTAAGAAAGCCAAGAAAACTGTACTTCTGAATTGCCTTCCAAACTCGCACAATGAAGTGATACTGTAACTTTGTAAAGATCATATTTATAGTGAGCATGAAGGCGCCATCTGCCATGCATATACATCCATTATCTTATCAAGCGGAACACCAACCGTGTTTTCATCGAAAACAACGAGAGGGTCCTCGCCCACTTTCCCCCAAAACTCTTCCTTGAAGTTTACTGAGGCAAGTTGGTATTAATAAAATTATTCATTGATCTAAAATAACTCACAAGTTAGCTGCAGTTGATGAAGAAATTGAATCTGTTTCTTGTGACGTCATTTCCTCTACTCATGTGTGACTCGATCTATTAAATCAGAATCCGCCTTGACCATTGCATGGTCTTATCATTCATCCAAAACGGCAGGCTTCCATAAATTAATAGTTTATTAATATGATGTCCCAGGTAGAATCACCTACCGGTACCAACTGGTCAATAACCCTGCTGTAATTGTGAAATATTCTGGGGAAGCAAATTTGGTAAAATTTGTCTTACTTGAATGTCCCCGGATGACTTGTCCATGTACTGCACAATACTTGGATGGCAAAACCTAAGACCACATTCAGCTTAGCAAAAAGGGATAGGGAGCAAAAGTATATGGGTCGTCCACAATTAGCCATTTTGTTAAATATGTGACCGGAAGCCTAATTTTTTTCCCACGAGGTTATGGGCAAATTTGATTTTCAAAATTTTTCAAATTTGTTCCAAAATCATGGTTAGGGTTATATTTAGGGTTAGGGTTAGGGTTAGGGTTACGTGGCTAAGTGTTATTTGGCCTGTTCTTTCATAATCCGGTGTCAGAATTATAATATAAAAGCGTCGGAAAGCTATCATTTTGGAACTAGGGGTGTGGCCTGTCTATTTCCAAGAAGCTGATATATATATATATATATATATATATATATATATACAGTTATATACAGTTATACATATATATATATACATATATATATGTATATATATATATATATATATATATATATATATATATATATATATATATATATATATATATATATATATATATATTTATATATATATATATATATATATATATATATATATATATATATATATATATATATATATATATATATATATATATATATATATATATATTAGTCCTACAGAGAGAGAGAATTCAGAAATTGTGCCCTCCCAGGTCAGGATAGCCTGCGGAGCAGACTCTGGAGCAGCCTACCAAAAGATGGCGCTCTCTCAGAAATCATAATACACCCCTGTATATATTCTATACAGAGTCTGCAAACCTTCGTCCAGTTTTCATTTACGCGAATCCCCAAAATGCGGGATGGATTATTATTCATAAGAAGGTCACATGGTGTTCACGGTACTGACTATTCATGTTTATCAACGGCCTGCGACGATCACAGGCGCCCCTTAACATTGTATAGTATACCATATACTATGTATTATATAGACGGAAAGGTATGTCACAAATCTCCTAGCTCGAACAAACAACTTACGTTTCTGGCACAATTACTGCACTTTTCTCGCCAAATTTGTCTGTGTTGAGACTTTTGATCATAAAGTACCTCAAGGCAGCTCTTTTTCCCGAATAATTTCACTTGGCATTGTCTGAAGGATGAACTTTCGATGGAGTAACAGTATGAGGATGGTAGCTGCTGATAGGAGAGCATTCAGCACTTCCACACTATATATTACAATACTCCCAAAATATTCCCTAAAGTTCTCTTAACTTTCTGAATTTCTTCCAAAATTTGTCAGTTATGTTTTGCTTTGATTATTACAAATCTTACAGATACATATTAGCATTAATATGCAAGATTTTTGAACACAGAAATTCATAAAATTTGAAAACCTTTTGAAAAGTGGAAGGGCTTGCATTTACTATGAGCATTTGTGGCAGTTGAAGACTGTACAACAGTTACAGTTCAACTGTCACAAGTGCTTGTAGAAAATGCTAGCCCTTCCACTTTTCAAAAGGTTTTCAAATTTTATGAAATTTAATGTTCAAAAATTGTTCATATTGATGCTAATATATATCTGTAAGATTTGCAATAGTAAAAAGTGAACCATAATTAAACAAATTTTGGAAGAAATTTAGAAAGTTAAGAGAACTTTAGAGAATATTTTAGGAGTATTTTATTACATAGTGTGGAAGTGCTGAATGCTCTCCTATCAGCAGCTACCATCCTCATACTGTTACTCCATCGAAATTTCATCCTTCAGACAATGCCAAGTGAAATTATTCGGGAAAAGAGCTACCTTGAGGTACCTTATGATCAAAAGTCTCGATACAGACAAATTCGGCGAGAAAAGTGCAGTAATTGTGCCAGAAACGTAAGTTGTTTGTTCGAGCTAGGAGATTTGTGACATACCTTTCCGGCTATATAATACATTGTATATGGTACACTATACAATGTTAAGGGGCGCCTGTGGCGACGATGCACATATACGAATACTTCTGAAGATACGGTGACATCTTAAAAAGGTACGTAATTATCATGTATGGGTTATAAATTGAGCTAATCCTTGCAGTGGAAAGTCAAGCCTAACGTTAGAGAGGGCGCAGAAATTTTTGAAGAGTAAAAGAAAGGAATTTACACTTACCTTTGGTGGGTCTCTGATGACGATTTTTACACCAGTATACGGTACTCTGTTCAGCTAGTGCCAGGGAGTGGAAGTCCTCCGTTTAAATTGGCACTTAAACTGATCATCATCAGGTACAATGGTAGATATATAACCATTTAAACTTAAAGGTCAAAGTTAAAAAGTGTTTGTTTCCCTTTTTATAGTAAAAAAGTGAACGGCACGGACTTAAGGCAATATTAAACAAGGCTTCTGCAGAATTTATTTGAACAAAGCATAGTCATTTTTTGCTGATGGCACACTTAGTATTGAAAACACAATAAAATAGACACACAAATGCGAACCAGTATGCAAAGATGACGACGGACTATTCACTGAGAGAAATATGGTCATAAAATTGTTAAAATGGCGTGACGATAGGAACTGTCATGGAAACAATTCAGATTACAAATTGATACTTAAGTTCTGCCAAATAGGTCTACACATGGGCGTGGATCATGGGTGGATGGAGGACGCGTCCCCCTCACTTTTTGGAAGCGGGGACATCTCCAAAAAGTCCCCCCACTTTTTCAAAAAAGTGAAACTAAAACTGTGATGAATTGTAATATAACATAGATTACGAATTGACACTACACTTTAAAAGCTAAATTACGCCCAAATATGCCACCTTTTACCATAAAGACACCTTCTAATTTCATTTTTTTTTTCAAAGGGGAGGGGAACACCCCTCCCCCAAGACAACGACTCGCAAGTAGTGAAAAGTCCCCCCCCCCCCACTTTTGGAGATGGATCCACTCCACTGGGTCTACATGCATGGGCCTACGGGGAATCTTTTCTTGGATGGAAGGGCTAAGCTATTTTCCACCAGCTAACAAAAAGAAAACTGTAATGCAGATGAAAATGACTCGATATTACCATAAATTCTGCCCGAGAAATAGATTTTGCCCCCTGACTCGTAAACCTGTGTCTAAATGAACACCACGAGTGTACAATGATGCATACTACATAGGCCTATAGTGCCACATTGGGACCATTATTGCCTGAATCATCAATATTGGACAAATCACACAGCATTCGACAGGCTCGTTTCCTCCGTAGTTTTTCCTTTTTTGTATTTTTTGGTAAAATGTCTCTTTGTTCTATTTCAAGTCCTTCAAAGACAAGAATTTCGCAGAAATTGCTTGGAAGGATATACGTCTTGTTGGACTGGGAAGCGAATTGTGGGAATCCTGTATCGACGGTCAGAGTTGAAAAAAAAGGTTGTTGACCTCTGCTGTAGATGAAACATGGTACATTGTTAACAGGCAAAAACTGCATAAATGTTAGAGTGTTGAAGGCCAAACAATAAAACTCGGACTCAAACAAGTAGCTGGCTTCAAACTTCTTGCAAAGAAAGAGTTTCACCGACACTCGTGACGAGTCAAATTTCATATCAGTTTGGACTTGATTACAACACTGTTTTTATGAGCGTAACTCGAGTGTGGCGTGGGGTGTTTATAATATTTCAATGTCGTCGACAAGTGTCTACGACTGGGGAGGAGGAACAAACTATTCCTCTCCAGAGTTTGACATTTTCTAAGGTAAGTTTAGACATTAAAATACAAAAAGCCTTCAATTCAAAAATAATTGAGACGCCACTCACCCCAGACCCCCGTTTCGACGGCCTAGTATATATCTCATTCCCTACTCGTTTTGTAGCCATTGTAAGTCATATATACGGACGTACTTCACGGACGTATAATGTAAGCCCAAGATGCAAGTAAGATTCTGCAGCTTTGCTCGGTAACATACTTTGTGCATCGTTTCATATCGTTATTTGATGAAGCGAGGGTCGCATTTTTAACACAAAGAGGGCATGGAGAGTGTCATGTACTCTCGTAGGCTTGGTCCGCCAGCCCCGATTTCTCCCCTCTGCTGTTGTAACACACAATTCAGGGGCGGATCTAGGGGGGCCGACCCGGCCCCGGCCCCCCCCCCCTTTTTGAAAATGCAAAAAAAAAAAAAATTAAAGGGAAAAAAGAGAAAAAAAGAGAGAAAAAAAAAACGGAAAGGAGAAGAGATAGAGAGAAGGACAGAGAATGGAGTGATAGAGAATGAAGCTGCAATTAGCAACCTCGAAGTATGGGAGTCATAGCGTACAGCAGATCAGTTTGAACGTCGATTGGGACGTTTACACACATGCTGATCTTACTACACTTACTATACAATACCGATACAATACCATCAGCCAATCGAAAAATACCTTACGAGACAGTGAGCATCAGTTGGGATGGGGTGCTATCAAGCCTGGCAAGTGCCATTTCCGGCCATCTGGGATGTATTAAAACCTCAAATTTTCTTGGAACGCTACGCGCCAACCTACGGTGGCGCTCCGCTTAGATAGTAAACGCAATGGCGTACACAAGGGGGAGGCCATTTTTTAACACAAATTTTACTTCAAAAGGTAGCATATGTCTGTATGTGGCACCAGATTGCTTGTTAAGACACCTAATTTTTCAAAAATTTTCAAAGGGGAGGGGGACACCCCCTCCCCTTAGACCCCTCCCCCAGGCCGGCTATCACACAACATACTGCATCCCCCCCCCCCGCGAGAGAAATCCTGGGTACGCCACTGAGTAAACGATATTCAAACTTGCAACCCTTGGACCAAAAGTCCCAGACAGATGAGCCGGTCCGTCCTCACAGAAATGTGTAATAAAATAAAACCAAACTTTACATTTCGTTCACAAAAATTGCACTTCTTGATGGCTGCTATCAAGCCTGGCAAGTGCCATTTCCGGCGATCTGGGATGTATTAAAATCTCAAATTTTCTTGGTACGCTCCGCGCCAACTCATGGTGGCGCTCCGCTTAGATAGTAAACGGGAGCCCCGCCCCCAAACAAAAATCCTAGCTACGCCACTGCATGAGAATTAAAATGGAAAATCATGGGAATCACAAGGCCATAGAAGTGTCTTTTCCTGCTATCTGGGATGTGTTTTTACCCAAATTTCCTGGTATGCTACGCATTGGCAGCGGTAGCGGGGGAACGGGGGGGGGGAGGACACGTCCCTCCCTAAAATTTTCAGTGAGGGGAGCTCCCTCCATAAATAAATTCCTAAGAAGAAAAATGAGGAATTATAAATTAAGTAAAAATCAGAAATCAATAAGTATAACCATAATCAATGACAAAACTAAATGGCCAAATGCTGTTCTGTCAGTTAATAAATCCCTCGATTTTTCTCTGAAAGACGTTAAGATTGGCCTACAGTGCACGTCACCAACAAAATTTTACTTAGAAATATAGTGGTCGGAAACATTACAATTCGGTCATTCAGTTTTGATACTATGTAAGGCCTACAATAATACCATCATTACACTGCCTGGACGTACCCCCAAAACAATGACAGGGCTGCCAAGTCTCGTGCATTCTGGGTGATTTTCACTTTCTCACTGAGTCCACACAAAACAAGAAATTAGGCAGAGGGGAACATGCACGTGATAAAACGTACATTTACGCCCACATGTCAATGCAAGGTACCTGAGTCCTGGCATCAAGTCGAACTAAGATATGGGTCACAAATTCTTCAAGGAAGTCCCTCAATATTCACCAAGTTAGAACATGAATACTAAAGATCTGATTAGACACCTTGAACAGGATGCATTGTAGTAAGGCACTGTGCCTATGATAACTGTCTTCTGTTAATAACTTGTGGAAAAATTAATGTGTTGAGAGTTGAGACATGAAATTATATGAAGCAGAAAATGCAAAAATAAGACATGGAAAGTGCTATTTCCGGCGATCTGGGAGGTCTATTTTGTCAAAAATTTTCTTGTACGCTCCGCGCCAACCGATGGTGGCGCTCCGCTTAGATGGTATAGTACCATCAACCACAGGTCGAACAACTTCGCCCCCCCCCCTTTTCAAAAATCCTGGATCCGCCTCTGCAATTAAATCACCCCTTTCAGCCGTATTGACGTTAGCATACTACGACTGAAAGGTCGCGGCTTCAAATTATAAGACTACTTTCGATTTCAAATTCGTTATTCTTTCAAATGCCGCTTAAACGTGTTTTTGCCTCGAGTTTAGGGCGATTTGGAAATGAAATTGCACTTGCCTGAACTACCATGCATAATGGGAGTCAGGGTGTGTGTCATTTGTGCATCATTTGCCCCTACCACTTTGCCTCTGCCTTTTCCCTCTCGACATGACCCTCCCGCAAGGCCTACGCCGACTAAAGTAAAGGCAAACCCTTTTCATAGTTTTAAAAGTTGCCAACAACAGATGGAACGGAAGTGATCCTCGGAATAAACGAACGCGGTGTCGTCTGGTTATTCTATCAACATCGACAGATGCGCATAAATTAAAACGTGTTAAAAAAGTTGTGACATATTTATACGAAGTCAGGCGTGTAAAGAGCAAAACAAAAGGACAGACATTTTCAATTTTTTCATCAAATATTGTTCCATCTATGAATTAACTTTACCAAAATTTCAGATGTAAAAAACAAAAACAAATTTCACTTTAGTAGGTTGAACTTTTCACAACAAAGACAACGCGATACGAAACTGCACACATGATAGGTCATTTAAAGCAGGGAGGTGGCTAGTACCTCTTCCTCGCTTCAAACGTTGTGAGTATTGCTTGATTTTGTGACTTAGTTGAGATTGCACAGGCTGTAAATATTTGAATTACTCTTTTTTTTAAGATTTGTTTATCTCATAATCAAAAAGTAACATTTTTTGAAGTTCGACATTATGTTGAACGAATGCCCGTCTTGAAGAGAATATTTTGCTGAATGAATACTTTAATTCAGGTGCGTAGCCAAGGGGGGCGAAGGGGGCATCCGCCTCCCCCTTGAGCATATTTTTGGTATTTTTAATGTTTATTTTTACAATATTACTAGCGTTTCACCTATTTATGTGAGGTAAATAGGCCTGGGAAGTGCCATTTCCAGTGATCTGGGAGGCATTTTGGGCCAAAATTTTTTTGCGCATTGCGCCAACCCATGTTGGTGCGGAGCACTGAGAGTCTATGGGCTTCGCCCCCCCCCCCCCCTTGAAAAATTCCTGGCTACGCCCCTGCTTTAATTAAGGACGGAAAAATGTAACATGAGAGATTAAGTTGTATAACGGAATGATTCATAAATAACTTCAGTCTCCCACGGGTACAAATCGTGCTCCAATTCGTAATCATGACTTTGCCCAATGCTTCATTATGTTAGGCAGGGCCTTAGTTTGTCTCTGACCAACAGGACATCTCATTCCATTAAAGTAAATAGGTCCTATAAGAAAACCCTTAAGATTTAATAGTCAACATATAAATCTTAATTTTGTCCCTTATGAAACTTACAACCGCCTTTTATCATGTATTCACAAAGCTTTGTAGGATCTGTGACGTTCGTTTCCTTCACTGTCCCTTCTCAGACAGCACAGACGCTGTCACACGTAACAGCAAGTGGAAGCACTGAGAATTCCTTCACATTTCGAGTGTGTCCTTTTTTTTCACAGCCATAGTTTCAATTGCGTACCCTCATGGTTACTCTACGAAAGTGCTCCTTTAAATGAGGGACCGACAAGAAGAAATTCTATACTCTACAACTTGCTGTGGAGGGGGGGGGGTGGCACTCTAAAGCAATATCCCCAGACTTTTAATTTCCCATATACTTTCAGGGGTAAACTATTATTTCAGTCAAATATGCTAATAATAGAGCTATAGGAATTCCCCTCCAAATATAAAATTGTGCCTTCCAAATCTGGGCAGATGGCTACACGTCCGCTTTGTAATACAATTAACTACCGACCTCCATTGACGGCATGTGTGGCAGCTTTAAGGAAAGGACAAAAAAAAAAACACTTGAATATGTCAGTATCCTGCAGAGTCCACCCTGAGATATAGAGTCATGGCCAGCATTCACTGGTCAATATAACTGTCTAAATCATCGAAGACACTTTGAAACTTTAATCAGTTGAATAAGGCAGTAATTTAAACTTTTTTCTTGGTTTTACTTATCATTCCTGAAAGTTGTCAAAGATTCATGTATTTTTGTAAGCTACACAATAATATAGCAACTCCAACAGATACTGACGCAGGCTTGAAATGGTGGTGTGGAAGGGGGATTTTTCGGGGAAAGGCCAATTGTTGACATATGAGGCCATATTTGGGAAATATTGCTTTGAAACTGTTTGGGGTTATAGCCCACAGGCCCTCCAGTATCGAGGGGTCCGTAAAATCAATGTTTCTTCTTTTCATTCCGAAGTTGTTCCCTTTTGGCAATCATGACGTCATAAACTGCCTGACAATGGGAAAGTAAAAGCCAATTCCGTATTATAATTAGAACAGGGAAAATCAGCCACGGCGAATTAAAAACTCCAAAATATAACCACATGTACTTCGGGTTGTCTACGGGTACGTGTTCGTAGCCAGATAGATGCTCTTCTAAATAGTAAACGGTGGTTCCTGCCAAAAGGAAAACACGAAAGAGTTGGTTTTATTTTCTCGGCATTGTCTCTTTCTTCATATTGAAAATTATTCAAAATTTCTCAGAATTCCAATTTTGAGGCAATTACCATTTGGTATAAGCAAGATGGAAATCAAATCTTTACGGAAACGTCTCAAATTTATAGGAGAACGGAGAGAGTCGTTTCAAATGCCTCGTGCACAAACATTTCCTCCACATTTTGACCGACTTGCTTTGGGCCATAGCCTATTTATGTTTTAAGGCCGATTAATTCTTCAGTTTAGCGCTGTAAAGGTATGAAAGTTGAACACTGTTCAACTATGAGCTATGTCCGTCATTGGTCCAGAGGAGCCGCAACCATGTATGGTTCCTTAGAGTTTAAGAAAGGGTGAAAATATGGAAGTATTAAAAGCCCTTTCGGCATCGTCATTTAGTTCTCTGTTTCATTTACGGAAGGGGAATATCCCCTTCTAATAAATATTCAGTGACGACTCAACGCAATAGTAACAATATCTTGGAATTGTACCACTGAATGGTTTTTACTTACCGTACAAATGGGATACAGCAATAATTAGTTCTAGCACGTAGCGCGTTGTGTTTCGCTTGTAATGAAGCCACACGACCATCAGGCACATTGGTCCCAATATCCAGGCTGTCATAATCTCTATTGCCACGGTCGTCGACTGAGCTCTACGGAGAAAAGAAAAAACACAATATATGAAAAGCTTGCATGTACAATAAAGTATATTAAATGATTATCTATTAACTATTCATTCATTTGTCCCTTCTTCCATACCTTCCCATTCAGTGAGGGTGGAAAGGGTTCGGGCAGGATCCACCACCCCTTTCTTTAAACGACGCTTAAACGTCATAACTGTATTTCTATACTGTAACGTTGGTTTATCCTTCGTTCATCGTCATCTAGCATGGGAACAAATCCATTCGAAGAAATTTCAAGGTTAGACAGGGTGGTGCCAGATTTGCCCGACGGGGGAGGCCAGCAACCAGAAGCCATGACAAATGTGACGGAATGCCGGATGGATGCCGAAAGAAAATTTTTGGCCCGGGAAAAATTCGAATATTTTAGGTCTTTTTAAGAGGAAATTTGAAAAAGTCGGGATTTTGTTGAGAAAATTTGTAAATGTAGAGCCTTATTGCAGAAAATTTGAAAATTTTGGATTTTTAATAAGGCAATTACCTTCCTTGGGAGCAAAATCATGTGACTGTTCACCATTGGGGATTACATGCTTTATCGTACCCATCAAGGCTCCCCGACGAAACTGGAAAATTTCACCGACGGGGTGGCCAGCCTTCCCCGACTGGGAGCCCTGGTCCCCGCCCCTACCTGGGGCCACCCCTGGGTGAACTCCTCATTCGGACGAAATGCCTTAGAATGTCTTTTGTGCATGCCTACCTGTTGTTTTTATGTGACGTCTTGTTTTGCCTTACAATATGACGTCATCGTGCAAGCTTAGCTGCGAGGACAACGCGACGTTAGTCAGGGGTAGTGCTCGACTATATCGGTATCACTCATATGTTGCCACGGTGCATTACCCCTCCCCCTCTCCACTCATTTATACATGCATGCGCAAACCATTGTAGTCTGCATGTATACAACCTACGATGGAACTTTTTGTAGGCCTATGATAACCCATTCAGCAACTGTCATAGTACGCTCTCAAGACTATTGTAGCAACTTCGTAGAGTATACGTGAAATTAAATTACTCTTGGTCTAAATCATATCATCACATTAATGAAACGAGTTTTGTATCCGTAAAAGTGAGGGACTTTTTCTTTACCATCCAAACATTTATCGTAACGAGAGTATCATGATTTGCAATTGACCTTTAACCTCATACTCATACAAAACTTTGTTTCTCTCTACATACTAACGAATGACACTCATGATGGCCTTAACAGCAAGGTGATATGCATGGAAGTAACATTTTATTTCCCCTTACTAACTTAAACAAGTATCAGTTAACGCCAATGAAGCAATATGTAACTGCACATATTACTTCGTAAGATTCCATTGTTGTAATCGTCAAATTAACGTGAACGGAAAGTGTACACTCACAGAATATAACGGCTATCGGCTTTGCTATATTCTTTCCCTGTTAAGAAGGAAAAAAGAAAAATGCATGCACATTAAGAAGAAAAAGAAACATCCAAGTCTTCTGTCGCCTGGGTTCATATTATATCAGTCTAGAGCACGTTCCATTTTTCTAATTTTTATAATCCGTAATGGATCAGAATCGGAAATCATAGTCCGTGCATGAGCAAGGTCTGATAAATTAAACTTGTGCGTTGGCTTATTTTCGACCATAAAACTAAAGCAAGCATAATTAATTTAACGACTACAGCATAGGTCCTTGGATTGAAGCCGTCAATACACGAATATAATGTACAGCTATCTTATAGGTTTTACTTGATTAAAGTGATTCCTCAGGTAACGAACTTTGTCGTTTTTCAAAAGGAACACAAACACTGACTACGTGGGCTACTTTCTCGCCTCATTTCGAGTAAAAGTACTTTGGCACACCTTCGCACGGATGCGTCCGAGAAAACATACGAATGCTACGCTGGTCTTCGGTATAGGCAGGCTATCGACTTACGTTTATGACTTTGAAACCAAATGTATCGTAAAAATCAAAAACAAACTCCATGTGGTCACTATAGTACTTAACACCAACCCTTTTATGCCTACTTAGCAGTGTTGTAACGACTCACTCAATTTTGCAGTTGAGTCGAGTCATTTACTACTTTCAATGTGACTCGAGTCACCGTCACCGTGTTATGTCTATGAGGAAAATTGTGATACAATTGCTCGAATCATTTCCCTTTTGAAAATTAGTGACTCGAGTCATGGACTCGTTACAACACTGCTACTTAGATGGATAGTTAGAAATCTGAGTGGATCACGTGATGCTATATATAGACTTACAGAGTAAGATTGAGAAGGGGAGGGTGTAGCACCCAGTCGTGTGGAGAGGAATCTGCAGCAAATCGGTAGCGTTAGCTCTCCTGCAGTCTACGTGTCACTCTCAATATAGGTTTCCTTAGCATTTCGAAGTGAATTTCCAAGTTAAAACCTCCGTCACAAAAATCATAAACAAAGCTCTCCTTGTTTGGATGTACTGTTAACGGTCCAATTGCTTTGTAATGACGTTACGTTTGATCGCCCTCCGATGAAAAACTCGAAAAACACCTTCAAATTTTCTTGGAAAATTTGTTTATTTGAAAAGTTTACACTTTCTAGACGTTCAGAGCTCTGAACAGATGGTAAGAAAATGAAAACATTAAGATCTTTTTGTAAATTTCACTTTCTGCATCAGCGGGCGCCCCACATGTCGGTTTCTATAAAAAAAATTTTAATAAGGCAAAGTTCCGACTGAATTAGAAAGACAAGTTCACAATAAATCTGGTAGGCCTACGGCAAATTCGTCAGGTAATCCGAAACTTAAATCTTTGGAGCGTATATCCATCAGGCATGGTAGATTTGGTTGCTTATATGAATGCCACATAGATTAATATTCATATAAATGTAAGTTAAGTGTATAGTACTTGTGTCATCTAACGAACGATTTGCATGCATATTGATGAAGTCGTGATTGAAGAGACGGTATAATTTCCACACGTTACAACCTGACAATTTTACGGAAAGAAGTATAGCGTAAGGTCAAAGGATCTTAAGTGTCTTGGGCTTGGAGTCACTTTTACGTGAGTTAATACTTTATAAAAATAGACGATTTGGGAAATTCGGTACCTCCGGTCAGGTCACAAGGCAGGAATTAGGAATGGGCAATGTGGGCAGTTGCCCATGGGCCTCCACAACAAGGGGAAATTAAAAATTAAAAAAAAGGAAAATGTAGGCTGACACGTATCATCAGTTAAAATCATATTGCGCGCGTTTTACGTTATCTACATATGCAAGTCATATTCAATTATAATTGTATCTCTTTGTGAATGGTAGAAACAGCTAAGTGGTTGTTTTCCTACCACCGGAAAGCACACGTCGGCAGACAGACATGGTTGGCCTAATATCTCAAGTCATCGAATCTCACCGTCTATTTTCTTTAGAAGTAGGTTAGTGGTTGGTTTTGAAACTTCACAGTTCACCCTGACACTGCGCCTGTCATCACCTTCCCCTAGGTTTTAGACAGGATGTGCAATGATAAAACAACTCTCCTCTCCACCCCCTCCTCACACGCACACACGTCCGCGTTATCGTATTATTCACCCGTGCGCGTCGGGACAGTTGGCATTTTGCAAGGGTCAAGTCTCGTTATGTGTCTGGTCTGTAAATATATGTACTGTACTATATCCATGTTATGATTGATCATGATTGCTCATTTGTACTGAGAGATGTGGTAGCAACCTGTTAATTTGCCTACGGTAGGGGTGGTAGCGACCTGTTCATTTGTACTGAGAGAGGCGGTAGCAACCCTCTTCAACTTGTACTGAAAATTGGGCAGGCAAAAAGGCTTACATACAGTAATGAAAATTCTTCAACGTAAATTTACTTCAAAAATCACAAAATACTGCACCATTCTGCATCTAAGCACCCTTAATTATTCAAAAAATTCCAAAGGGGAGGGGGAACCCCCTCCCCAAGAACGGCGATCACTGGGTTGCTGTGGGCCTCCACTATTGAAGGTTGCCCACGGGCCTCCACATGTCTAAATACGGTCCTTTCGCAAGGTCAGGTGTACCATGACAACGGCAACGTATTTAACTCTGCGTGCTCAGTATGCAACACCCGCGCTGGGACACTGTAAGCATGGTACACTTCACCTTTGACTCATTACCGTAATGCATTGCGTGGAAACAGTTCCCAAAACGTCTATTGTTGTACGCCAAAACGTAATTAAGAGGTCTGCTCTCTTGTAAGAAAAAAAAAACTTTTCGTCTCCTGGAATTTTACATGGACCATTTTGATGCACCCCACTTGAGAACGTCGGGTCTGTAGCTCGTACCAACTTTTAAAACTTCTACAAGGGTCCACAGGCCACGAAATGGACCAAATATATAGCGTGTGAATGTAAGAATAATTAGTAGCGCCCTATCTTAAGTACATCAGCCATCGAAAGTCTCTCTATAAGTTAGACTTTAAGAGGATTATTACACACCAAAATCCATCAAAATGTTATTTTTAAGCCTCAACTGAACCTTACCACTCTCCTCGTTTTTGCAATGCAATTATCTGTTATGATGCTCTGTCCAAGTATAAATACTGTATTGTTCACACGATGTAAACGGGGAAACTATACTCTGCATAAATTTCACAATTCAGTAACATAAATATCATAACACAATTTAAGAGAGCGTTACTTGAATCATGAGACCAGCGTATACTAATTCAATACGGCTTCACTTCATATTCACTTTCAAGGTAGCACCAATGGGCGGTCTCTACGATGACGTCATTCGGTTGACATTAGTTACATGCAAGACAGATTGTGAGGTACATTCTGACCAATGCAGGCACCTCCATTTCAATTATTATACTCTGGTATCGTACACCATTAATGATATCTATGTAATCACGTGACAAAATTTTGTCACTGAATTGTAAAAATTCATGCAGAATAGGCTAACTCCTTGATTAACCTTTATTATTCAATATTTGCATTCTGCAAACATCATGAATAATAGTCTTTGGGGAAAATACGAGGTTAAAATTTAGCTGATGTTTCAAAATAAGGGTGAAGTAGCCGCTTTTTCCCTTTAGCAGTTCAGTGTTCTCAACCAACAGACTGGAAGCGGTCATTGTGACGTAGCAGTCCCTCAAACGAGATGGCTCGTACGTAATGGACCTTGCAAACGATTAATTCGGAATATATGACTTTGGTCTTCGATAAACCATAATCTACAGAAGTAGCATAGAGTTGTCGAAGACTTTTTATCAGTTGGCGCCTTTAATAACGTACAATCATGACGTTAATCTGATTTTAACTTACCACGCAATTCAGTAACCCAGATGGTTCCGTGCTTTTCAAGTGAAGGTCAACTTTGATTGAGCATGAATGCAGAAGTCATTTCGTTTATTCACATACGTGGGAATGGGAATAACACCGTTCATGATAATTGCAACCGTACCGTAGCCTATGAGAAATAGTTTGCATGGTCACAGGCGTAGGAAGAGCTCTGTTCTCGGCTGGGAAGGGCTGAACGTTGTTTCTGACCGCCGTCCTGGGGAGGGGTCTAAGGGAAGGGGCACAGGAAAATTTTTGAACATTTAAGGGCCCTTAAATGCAATTTGGTGCAAAAGAGGGAACAAACTGGAGGTTTTCGTTCTTGAGTTGAGCAGTTGAGGGGGCGGAAGCATACTTCCTCCTCCACATTTTTGACTGGGGGTTTAACCCCCATCCCCCGGCGCTTTCTACGACATTGTGCATGGCAACCAGCAACCCCATCATTATCAATTTCATGTGAAGCAATGCCGTGACACACTAAACATTATAAAATATATTAAAATAGGGTAAATCCAACTACCAAAAGCGAAATATAGAGCTGAAGAAGCCAGTAAAGGCTCCTAACAAACAACCGTCAAGTAGAGTGCCTCTGACTACAGTATATCTTAGCACAAATTTGAGCTACAGTAACGGTAATCTACTTTTAGTCAAGGTCGCCTGTGCAGATCGGAGGTATTCCGCTAAGCGAACAAAGTTTTTTGTTCATCTCAGACCGAAAACTAGGGGTGGCAGCGAGTTGGCGATAGCAGAAGAGACCTACTACATGCTAGATCATTATCTCCAATACCACCCACCCCCTCCCGCCGTCTACAAAAATAGGCTTCACTCAGTAAACCAGTAACAGCGAAAGATTACCGGAATTCAAATTAACGATCATTTAAACAAACGTTTGTGTAAGCCGACGTCTATCGCCGTCCTTACCCTAATAACATTTTTTCATGACAATGCAATCATTTGTCAAGCGAAGATTCATTGTCATTCAAACTTAGCTAAAAACCCCCTACTTTATCCGCTACCAGTGGCTTTTCGTAGCTGGGCATCTAGGGTTTGCCGGCCGTATGACCGGTCCCTAAAACCAGGGAGCTGCCGTGGCAGCTCCCTGCTAAAACTATTTCTGAAGCAAAACCTCCCTGAAAATGAGAAGTTTAAAGAGCGCCCTCGATTTTGCTTCCTTACATGGAAAAGTGTTCAACCGTCTTGACCAAGAGTATGCACTGAGTATCGTAGACAGTTGGCTCATTATTTCCCGTAAAACATCTTGAGTGGTATAATTGTTCCGAAGTCCCATGGGATCCCTGTCATCAGCCATCTGCACCCACAATTAAACAGTGCATTGTGAAGTTTTCTAACAGTTGAAGGGCTGAGAACTTGAACAAGGGGTGGCTCCAGGTGGAGGGAGGGGGGGTAGCCCACGTAAAGGATTCCCCCAATTTCGTCGGGGAGCCTTAGTCGGCAAAATAAAACCATTCCTTCCGAAATCGAGTAGATACCCCGACGGTTCACCTACTTCAGATCTCATTGGAGAACGTTCTTCAATAGGAACCAAAACTTTCGGCGCGCTTCTCACGATGTAGAGTTTGGTTAGGCTATTCCAGTTTATTCCATAGTTCTATTTCATACAGTTATAGTACGACTCTTCCTGCATTATGAAGTAACCAGCTACGAGTAGACTTCAAACGTTTATATAAAGGGTTAGGACATATTCGCATAGCCTAGTTTCCCCTTGTTTTTGTTGTACGGCACGGTAAGCGATTCGCGGAAGGAGGTTTGACTATTTTATCGGGCAGGCGAAGTGGATACGATAACTTGTTGTTTGGCATCCCAGTTAGGGGTCAACTCCCCGACAGTTGATCTATTTTTACTTTTAAGTAGTCTAGATTTTTCTACCCAACAATTTTCGCGCACTATGCAGCTCCACAATCCATATTTCCCGGAAAACGCTACATAAGTAAGTATAAGTAGCCTAAGTATACGGATATTATGCAAACTATATCCTGCAATGTGATGGTTTAGTATATAGTAAAGATCTTCTTTCCATCCCTTTTTCCCCTCCCGCAGACAATACCTCACCTCTGTCAGGGCTTAGGGACACTACCCCCGGCCCGGTCCGGAAGCCTGCCACCTGCGGGCAAACCCTGACACCACCCCTGCCTTTAGCTCCTGCATGGATTTAAGCTCACTGTATAGTAATCACATTTCGTCGTTCTCCGTTATACTGCTTATAAGAAGCTATGAAAGCAAAAACTTAAAAGAAAAAATATTGGAACTGCAATCCCCGATTTCAATGGCCCTGATAAGCCACCAGACATCATCAAATCGATCGGCTATTAGTCAGAAATGTGATTAATTGGTAATGCTTTTGGTCATGTCAGTGGGCATCCAACACCCTCTAAAGCTGATGATTAATGTTTTATTTTAATACTCCAAACGGTGCGTTGACCGTGCTTCTCACCTTTGGCCCTATATCGAGCTTCTGCACGACCCCAAAACCTCGATGGTGGGCGTTTTGCGCTCCTGGGGCCCGCAACAACGCCACCATTGGGTCGTTCCAAATTGGGAACCCCAGATCGGACACAATCCTGGTTCTTCACATCATGTTCCTGGACAACTCCCCCTGCCCCTGGCCAATTCCCACTGAACAATTCCCCCTGAACGACTCCCTAGGGACAATTCACCATTGGGCATTCCCAACCCATAATTTCCACCCCAGAGGATTCCAGATTTCGGGTGGGCAAGTTGTGTCTGTGTGTGTGTGTGGGGGGGGGGTAATCAAAATGGGTGGAAATGTATTGCCTGGTAAGGAATCGCCTGGGGAGGGGAAATTTCTGGAGGGGATTGTTCGGTCACCCTGCAAATTGCATGGACCCTCTGCAAAAATGCAGGACAGGCTCTACAAAGGTTTAACCTTAAAGAACTTCTTGAGGGGTTGGGGTATAGCCTACGTGCAATTGGGCGAAATAAGGGATATGCGAGACAGGATCAGGGGCGTATACACATGAATTCGCAGGGGGGAGGGGTCGACTTATTTTCACGGGGAGTGTCACACACCCTCCGTATTTAAGCCCTGGACAGGATATCTGTACCCACAGTACCAAAAGCCTGCATATATACTTACATATCTCCGACCAAATATCGCCTCTCCATGCCATAGATGCTTGACCCAGCGTAAAAGGTATCTCTACACAAATATGAGTGAATCCAGATATCGCGAACCATACGAAGAAAACTCTTTCATTTAGACCAAACTTCTTCCCGTACTGGTCATGTCTGAGACCAAAGATCACTAATAAACAAATTACACAGAGAGGCACTAAGTAACATGCGAATATTTGCCATAGTGGTATTACATTTGGTACGTAGCCTGGCACTTCGGCTGTCTGAGGCGTAAACGGATGCTGTATTTCCTTAAACATTATCCCTTCGATCTTAAATTGGAGATGATTCGGCCGATCTTGACCTTGAGCGAAATATATTTGAAAAGAAGACTGCACTATGATGTGGAACCGTGTCACTTGCCTGTATATACGCGTATAGGACTGTATGTACTTATAGTTTCCCATACACAATACTACAGGCACTTCGATGTTGTATACGCTACAGTAGATTATGTAATTACAGCAGCTGGTTATACAGACCAAAGTTCCCTTCTTGTTCAAACAATCACGTCCGTCTTACGACTCTCGCACAAACACAATAGCAGACTCTACTCATTGTTAAATGTACCTGGAATCATGGGAACTGGGAGCTAAACCAGGGAGGTGTTCTAACAAGTCCCTAGCCCTGTATAAACTAAATGCACCTAAGGAACATGGGACTTGGGAGTATCAGTGGCGGATCCAGGATTTGGCAAGGGGGGGGGGGGCAGGTCATAGTGGTTTGTATAAAAGTCCGATCTGGGGGAGGGATCTAAGGAGAGGAAGTGCCCCCAGGGGCAGTGCAAGGGTATTTTGATAGGGGGCAAAGCATGTGATGAGTAATCGCCGTCCTGGGGGAGGGGTCTAAGGGAAGGGGTCCCCCTCCCTTTTGAGAAATTTTTGTTAATTTAAGGCTGCTCAGATGCAAAATGGTGATGTCTGTGGTGCATTTTTTGAACTGATCTTTTATGGCTGGAAAGTGTTTCATAATTCAGTGAATTTTAATTTTTGGTTGGGTGAAAGATGCTTTTCTGGGGAGGGATCTAAGGGGAGGGGTGCCCCCTCCCCTTTGAGAAATTTTTGTTAATTTAAGATTGCTTAGATGCAAAATGGTGATGTTTTTAGCATATTTTTGAACTGATCATATATCGCTGGAAAATGTTCATAATTTAATGAATTTTAAATTTTACCCTAAATTCACAGTGCATTTCATTGAAATAAATTACAAGGCTTAAATAAGACACTACAGGGTAGCATTGCAGCAAGTTATAATTAAAAGCCTGATGTTGTCGAAAATATTCGTCTAAATATTAAAGAATTCTGAAAATCCCTTGAAAGTAGAAGCAGTGCTCCCAATGCTGTGGGCCTGGCCGGTAATAGACTGAAGTTAGCAATCCATTAATACAGCGCTCATGAGTAACTCCTTGCAATGCCCAGAGAAAGTTACTGAGGCCAATATAAGCCAAAATGTTATCAGCTGAAAGTCAGTAGCAGAGTTATTAACATAACACTTATTTTCTGAGTTAGAAAATAATGAACAAGTTTGAGTTTCACTCTGAAACATCTCATAGGCCTATTTCATTGGAATAGGGCCTTGTCCTTTGTTTTATGAAGTTGAAAAAAACTTTCAACATTTTTTGGAAGGGGGGCGGGCCCCCCTAAATCCGCCCCTGAGTATAAACTACTCCATTGTTTATACTCCCAGTTCCCATGATTCATTTGGTGCATTTATCTACGGGATAGTGTCATGTGTGTCGGATTCTGTTCACTAGCTGCATAGTGCCAGTTTGCTACATTCAGATTATCAATCATCCGGAGAACTAATAACAAGTAACTTGCGCCTTAGGTGGATGGGGCGTGGGGGGTGATCAAGCAAGACTTCAAGACAAGAAGTTGTCCAATGAAACTTGTTTTTTTCATTCCATAGTCTGGTTGTAGCGTAGAAGGTTACCGTCGTAGCAGGTGTCGAATATGTAAGTCTCTTTTCACGTACATACTCTTGCTATTACAAGTGCAGGCAATATAGGTGCATGAGTAACCTAGTACATGTCCGCCAGGCGGGCTGAACGATTGCCAAAGTTTTTAAATGGCAAAAATATTTTTCGTCTGTAGATTAACAGATTTTAATCTGTTGCAGTGGCGATCCGTAGTCTTTTTCATGTCACGGTCGGGGTGCAGCCTGCAGTGGTGCGGTCAGCAGGGGCGGATCTAGGGTCTTTTCTGAGGGGGGTCCAACATAAAAAGGGCACATTCATTTTTTTTTTAAATTTTGGTTCCCATAAACGTCAGCGATTACACAGCTTACCGCATATTGACAAAGAAAGGATAAACCAAGAGAAATGCAAAAACTGGAATCAAAACCTGGAATGCAAACGGTGAAAGTGCAAAGTGCGCGAAGCGCGCGAAAAATTTTTGGGTAAGCCTACACTAATGAGAATTTTTACTAATTTAAAGCTTATATAGAACAATTGAGCGGACAGTTGGGCCCTATCGGGCATAACTTTATAGTGTACTTCCCTTTTCGAGTCACTAGTCGTACCGTACGACAGACACAAGTGAACGTTAACCAGGTTTAGCGAAATACGATTCAGTTCCCGACATTTACATAAATCCATGTATTCTACTTATTAACTTGAAAAGGTGGAAAGGGTTTGTACTATATTTAGCTATAAGTATAACTCAGTTGTGGACAAAGCGTACCGAAAATTTTGGGTTTTATCCCAGAAATTACCCTTATGAAAGCCAAAATAAGTAAACTGACCATGGGTGGCCGCAGAATTTTTCCAACAGGGGGCCGGGCCATGTCAGCTACCCCAAGTTCCGACATTCCCTATTTCGAGGGTATGATGAGAAGGGCAAATGTGGGAGCCTCATTATCCCATGCAATTGCAGGCATATTTTGCATTATATCACTTAACACTTCATGATCCGAGTTGTGCACTGTTAGTGTTCTTTGAATCTAGATCGTTAAATTGAAAAGCGCGCGAAGCGGGCGAAATTTTTTGATAGGCTTACACATAAAACATATGACGAAACGAAAAAAGAACTGTAGGGTTTGTAGATCGTATCGGGTGTAACATACATTGTATCGAAACCACCTGGACTACACGATGAAATAGCCAAACTTTGTTCCGTAAGTCGCTCACCAACTGACTGTAACGCATGACACACACAAGAGAACACCAACTAGGCTTTGCGATATGGGATGAAAGTTACGAACTTTACATAAACTATGTATTCTGCCCATATGTTACTTGGTAAGGTGGGCAGGACTTGTGCTATCTTGCTATGTGTAATGGAACTATTGAAAAAATAGAGTGATTCTACAGCGCGCGTAGCGCGCCGAAAATTTTGGGTTCTTATTACAGAAATTATCCTCTTGAGAGCAAAAAACAGGTAAACCGTCGATTAGTTGTCGTCAGGGACTGCGTACTTTCGACTAAGACTCCCCTACGAAACTGTAAAACTTTCCGATAGGGGGCCAGCCTTCCCCGACGGGGGTATGAACCCTTCCCCCACCTGGCGCTACCGCTATCTCGACTGGGGGGAGGAGGTTAAAATACTGTATGTTGTGTTCCCTATATAGTTGCGGCGCGACTGTCAAAAACACTCTGTCAGAACAGATGACTGAAGTCGAATGTTTGCTTTTCATTTGCGACAGCAGACCGGTCATCGGTCCAAAGACGTCAAAAAATTGAACCGACTGACATTGCGTTATTTGACCTGGTGGTGATTTTATATAGTAATTTTAAAATGAAACAAACACCGATTTGTCTATTGTGACTTCTGGTCAACTCTTGGCTGTGGACTTTACCTAAGACTGGCTTTTTATTCCCATCACTAGGGCAACACTATAAAAGAAGAGAGTAATTCCAGACCATAAATATCATTGCGAAACGTATTTAGCCTACCTACTCTCTCTTGTTCACGAGAGGATGGATACTAGAGGGTGGAGGGAAGGTTTCGTAGATGTAGCGTTTATGGAGTGTGAACAGATCATTATTTTGTAAGACCAAAAGACTAGCAGTGACCTTTTGGAATCAATATTAAAACCCAATAGTAATACGTTGCATATAGCTAGTGAGTATGACGTAATATCTGCGTGTTTTGTATTACTCTGAATGTCCAAACACGCCACACGTGGTTCCAAGCGAAAAGTGATTAGAATGCCTGATTGTCACGCAGACATACTGTAGTCACATTCTCTGTAAAACGATTGCACTGTTCGGGTTTCGGGGCGGCCAATATAGGCTACCGTAGTCAAATATATTGCCGAAAGTTTCTGCGATACATGGCTAGACTTTTACGAGTGGATTGATCGATACTGGATGGGGGTAACCAAAATCTCCTCGGAATTGGACAACACTGTCATTACCTGTGAAACTGTCTCGTTTTTTTTTTTTTTTGCTAGTGTTAAAAAGAACATTTTTGAAAAAGGGCACATTGGAAAATTTGAGGGGGGTCCGGACGCCGGCGACCCCCCCCCTGGATCCGCCACTGAGAGTCTCAGCCTGAGACTTAAGATTTCATGGCGGTGCAATTGATTCCATCATTTCTTGGAGAGCTTCAGCACAGATAAAGACGCGGGTGTATTTTTCAATCTTGGGTTTTCAAGAGGGGTGACTGGGGGATCAAAGGTTATGGATGCAAGCATCTCCAAGTCTTCCCTTTATAGGCCATGGGCCAGACGGAGCCTGCACCTCAAGGGCACCCCATTTGCTATTTCCGCCATCTTAGTTAGCATGGAACTTGTAAAACATGTCCAGAAAAATACTTTCTGAATATTTATTTCAGATTATGGACAGATTTTAGGTTTAAATTTGTTACGAATATTTTTCAAGGATTATTCTCCTTTTATAAAATATTGTGATTATAGCATTCGCCGCCATTTTGTTTCTTCCGCCATCTTGGTTGACCTAAATTCCAACAAAAGTGTTTTGAATTATTTTCCTCAAAATACGGCCAAATATAAAGAGCAACTGTCACAAATATATTTTTAAGGATTATTTTCCCTATTATTGTTATGTATCGACATTTTAACATTAGCGGCCATTTTGCTATTTCCGCCATCTTAGTTGACCCGGATCCTACAAGAAATGTTCAGAAAAATACTTTTGAATATTTACAACAAAATATGGACACAGGTTAGGTTTACGTGTGTCAAAAGTTTTTTTAATGATTATTTTGCCTATTATTATAATATATTGACATAATTATTGTATTGGCGGCCATTTTGCTTCTTCCGCCATCTTGGTTGACCTGAATTCCATAAGAAATATTTTAAAAAATAATTTTGGATTATTTGTCATAAAATATAGCCAGATATTAAGGGCAACTGTGTCAAAAGTATTTTAATGATTATTTCTCATATTTTTATACATTATGATCGTTGTATTGGTGGCCATTTTGTTGTTTCTGCCATCTTTGTTAGTTTGGGGTCCTGCATAAAATATCAAAAATCATGCTTTGAGTTTTATGTATGATCTGCAATGAAGATATTTAGGGTTTTCAATTGAAATATATTTTTAATGATTATTTTTAGAGACTTTTTGCATATTTTTTAATTATTTTCTTATTTTTATGGGGAATATTTACTGTATCGTTTTTACTTCTTCGGTGCTTTTTCGCCATATTGGTTGGCAAGTACTCTTGTGCCAAGGGTTGTAAAGTTCAGCCTCAATTATAAAGCATTAATCACATCATTATGATTTGGGATTATGGAAATTTGCATTAGTGCACAATTTTTGGAAATATTTCATTCAGTTTGTCGGTCATTTTTTCCCCCATCTTGGTTGACCTGAATCTAGCCAATACAGTCCCAAAATTAATTCTGGAATTTTTATCATAAAATAGGATCAAATTTTAAGAGTCAATGCCTCAAAAATATTTTTTAAGAATATTTTCTTTATTATTATTTAATACAAAATATTCATAATTTTTGCCGCCATTTTGTTTTTGGCTGCCGTTTTAAATGAGTGAGACCCAAAATATTTACTGCTTCCACTTGATTTCGTGTTCAGGGGGTAATAAGGTTTCCAAAAAATATTGCCCGTGAGGTGCCTCTGGCCCATGGCCTATTAGCTAAACCACAGTTGGGTTGTGATCACACAGCTTTAATTGTGATCACAGTGCGTGGTTGTGGCAGGTAATGACGCTTTAAATTATTTCATCTTACAGAGCTATGGAAAGAGCGAGATCATGTATTATTAACACAGTGATAGTACCGAAATATTAATTGCAGAAAGTTTAATTTCAGTAACCAGTCAACAAACGTTCAACACGAGGTTTTTCAATTGTACAGTCACCTCACGTGCATGGGCGTCCACAGAAAAAATTCAAGGGGGGGGGGGGCAAAATTTTCAGGGGCCCAACTTTTTCCATGGGTAATATTTTACTCCCAGGAAAGAGTTTAGATGCTACTTTTTCACACAGTGTTGACAAAGGCATAGCCAGGAATTTGTCAAGGGGGGGGGGGGGGGCGCATAGACAGACTCTCAGCGCTCCGCGCCACCATGGGTTGGCGCGAAGCGCAAGAAAATTTTGGTCCAAAATGCTTCCCAGATCGCTGAAAATGGCACTTCCAAGGCCTATTTACTGCATATAAAAAGGTGAAACGTAAGCGATATCGTAAATATAAACTTTAAAAAATACCAAAAATATGCTCGAGGGACTGCTGGGGCCTGAAAGTTGATATTTTTTATTCAATTCCTGTTTTGAGAGTAGAAATTCACACTGATTGAACTGTTAAAAAATGTTGATGTTATATTTTCTTCATTTTTTCTTCGTTTTTTCAAGTTTTTGATCTTCCAGGGGGTGGGCAAGTGCCCCCCTTGCCCCCCCCCTCCGGACGCCCATGCTCACGTGGCAATTAAATTTCCCGAGATATAACTTTGCTACAAGCTTTGTCACTACAAATACAACCACTCCGCAATGTACCACTACATAAGTACATGCCACCGTGTACATAACATTGTCAACAACAAGGCACACGAAATTATTCTTAGCTAGATAAGACTGAACTATAGGAATATACCGCACAGCCTGTTACGGATAGGCAACCTAGCCCCCCTTCAGGAGAGCAAACTTGGAAGGAGTCAAGTAGTGACTTTACATTACATAATTTAATTTTCTACTTTGCTAAGTTTTGTTCTTGTCGAAAACAATTTTTTCAAAACCTAAAATCTATTCAGGGGCCGCACCAACAGGGCCCAGGGGCCGCATGCGGCCCTAGGGCCCACGTTTGAGAATCACTGGTTACGACGAGTATCTTGGCAACCACACGTTTAAACTTAAACGTCAAATGAAGTCATCTTAATTTAATTAGAGTACGGTGGTCTCCTAACTTATGTACAGCTCTCTTTAATCACGTGGCAATATTTTATTACGGAATCGATTAATTTCTGCAGAAATGATTCCTTGGTTTTCCTTTCACTAAAATGCGATAGATGCTCTAGAACACCATGCATGAAGAACGGATTTGTCAAATTTATTTGTTGTTTCGAATTAAGGTGGGGGTGGGGGCAACTTTTTAATAGATGCTACAAAGTCTTGGCATGAGAAATGAAATCGGAATGGATTTTAGAATATCAAGGGAGGTAATCAGCAAAACTATCAAAAAAAAAATAATAAATAAATAAATAAATAAATAAATAAATAAATGAATGAATGAATGAATGAATGAATGAATGAATGAATGAATGAATGAATGAATGAATAAATAAATAAATAAATAAATAAATAAATAAATAAATAAAATAAAATAAACAACAGAAAAGTATCAGACTACGGGAAAATTCACCAGCTACATACAATATTTCAAGGACGACTTTCTTTCCGGTAATTGTTCGCGAACTTTCTTTAAACGATGCCTTTGCAAAAATTATAATCACGAAGGGGAGTGTTTCGTACCACTACTGCCAACTTACCTCCAGGGGCGGCGCCAGCCTCGGGGGAGTCATGGAAGGTACCCCCCCCCCCGACGGGAAATTTCAGTTTGGTCGGGAGCCTTAATCTGTACAATAAAATATGTAATTCAAACGCAAGTCAGTAGCCTCCGACGATCTGCTTGATTTTGCTCTTAGGAAGGGCAGATTCTTCAATAAAAACCTCCAGACTGTCCACTTTTCCTCAAAAAACCCGAATTTTTCAAATTTTCTTCAATAAAAATCCAATTTTTTCAAATTTAAAGTTACTTCCATAAAAATAAAAAAATTTCAGATTTTCTTCAGTAAAACCCCCAAATTTTCAAATTGTTGGGAAAAGCTAAAAACGAGGAGCGCCGAAATTTTGCATTCGACATCCTTTCGGCAACCTTCGCCTTTGTCAGAGCGTCGGGTTGCTGCCCCCTCCGTCGCGGGAGCTTACCCCGGCCTTTCGGACAAATCCTGGCGTCTCTGCCTACGGTACCTCCGTAGTCTGTTTAAACTAAAGTATATAATGGGAGCCAGGCATTCGATATTTGAAAAACGAGGGGGGGGGACCCTCTGAGTCTGGACGTTTGAATCAAACAGAGAGGGAAATATCCCAGCACTGGGGTTTTTTCCATAATATTATCTGTGTAATCTTATCTTACAGAAAACACTGAACATTCAAGATGACTATCCATACAAAAAGATAAAATAAAAAGTGAAAAGGAGGAGCAAAAGTATGCATTGATAAGCGGGTCATTTGCAATCACCTCAGCGTTTGCGGTTATGAAAAAAGCAGGTAATTTGAGTACCAACGTTATAGTTTCAAAAATTATTAAACAGGAAGCATTTGCAAGTAAAAGTAATTCAACATTGTATGTGTCTACGATGGGAAAAACTATAGAACTATATAGTTTAAAACGAGCTTTACTGCACAACCAATGAAAAAAATGAATTTATGTCAAATGTTAGACTGAAGTTCCCCTATATAGGCTAATCACCTTCCACGTGGCACCCAAACTTTAAGTTTCCTTCGCGGGGTGGGGGTGGGCAGGGGTGGAAGCAGTCCTTGGTAAGCCGTAGCCATACACGGTTCTATAAGGGCAAAACAGATTCCAGGGGAAGCGGTGAATATTTCTAGGGGGTGGCGAGACATACTTAAATGCATTAAGGAAATGGTAATTATTTATTTTCCAGCGGGAATTTTTTTTTCGGGAGGAGCCTCCTCCTGTCCCCACCCCCTTGGCTCGTTTCGTGCAGCCGTAGTTCAATTATATTTGACTTGGTGAGTAATCCTAAACTCGTTTGCACACTTCAAGCTCGTCTGTCTCCTTAATGAAAAAAGCTCGTCTGTCTGCTTAATGTCAGAATGTGCCATGTGACACATGTAGTAATTACCCAAGGTAAGTCAGTTGATGGCATAGCTCGGCATTAGGCCTATGGTGCACCGGCAACGTATACTGTGTTACTGTTTCATTACGAGTTGAAAAATGGCTTTCGATCAAAATTAGTGTGGGTCGAGGTGAAGTCGTAATGGAGGTGACGATTACTACCTGCCAATACATCAATTAAATGAACTTTGAACAGTAGCTTACTTCCGTAGACTACTTGAAATGGTGGCAACATGTTTGAACTTGCAGATATACTTTTCGTAATGAAGAGTCATCTTGTTGGCCAAGTAATAACTTAAAACATAAAGATTTACACGTCAGCACCGTCATGTAAGCTTCTCAATTGAATAACTTAAGTTTCCAGGTCGTGGTGGGGGTGAACGTTGCGAGCTGAAGAACCTGGTTACAGATTTAAGGCATGTTATAATATCAATTTACAAGAAATTTTTCAAGTGGGACCTATAATCAATTCGAAAATATGAAGTTGTAGCCAAGTAAGTTTGAGATCATGCTGGGTAGTTGATATGCAAATTTATACGAATAAAGCGATCGAGTATTTGCATCTAGTTTGAAAATGTCGCGTACTTTCTTTTCCAACTTCCTATCAAACTTGTTCAAACATGGAGCTTTTACTAAGGAGCGCCATGGATCAAACTAAACAAGACAAAGACATCGTAGGGAGTATTTACAGGGATTTTGTCTGAGCCAATAGGCCTATGTGATGTTCCACGGCAGATGAGACATTACGTCGGTCTGTATGGAAATGAGCTATAGTCTATTAATAAAGTAAGCATGGGCGTGGATCATGGGGGACGGGGGGATGGGTCCCCGTCACTTTTTTGGAAGGGGGACATCTCCAATAAGTCCCCCACTTTTTCAGTAATATAACATAAATTACGAATTGACGCTATATTTTAGAAGCTAAATTGCCCCCAGATATGGCACCATTTGCCATATTGACATCTTCCAATTCCTTTTTTCTCAAAGGGGAGGGGAACACCCCTCCTCTAGGCCCCTCCCCAGGACGGCAATTCATAAATGGTGAAAAGTCCCCCCACACCTTTAGAGATGGATCCACGCCCTTGAAAGTAAGTTTCTTTTCATGTTAATTCATTAAAATAAGGCAATGTTTACCCAGTCTTTCAAATATTTAAGAAAGTCATAGCGGTATACCTAGGATTTCAGTATCAAGAGATACTGTATTTTGCCCTTTTATTGGCACTGAAAAATTCAGCATGCCCGACATAATATACTTGGCCTGCATTGGTGCCGCTCGTATACCTGTACAGTGATTAGGAGTGGCCGTACATGTACGTCCTAAAATGCATTCATTAAAATTCAGAGTAATTTCAGATTTATTTCCACTTCGATGGTAGGCATCGATAATGTAGGCAATACAGACAAGAGAGTACAAGAGGAATGAAGAATATATAGTTGTTACACAAGCAGTTCCCCTCAGGCCTGTAGCCAGACAAGGTACTGGAGGGGGGCAGAATTTTTCCAGGGGGGGAAATTTTTTCAGGGGGGCCCAAAAGTGTGTACCAATGTATTAAGTCAATGGTAAGATTCAAACTCTCTGGGGGGGGGCAAAAAATTTTTCGGGGGCTTCGCCCCTCCCCCCCCCCCTTGACTACGGGCCTGGTTCCCCTTCAGAAAAAACTTTAATTAACAGTAAAAACAATAAGATGCAGAAAAACATGTACGATTATAAAACGGCAAAAAGTGAAGAAAATTAAAAACGAAAAAAGGAATAGCCTTCCGTAAATAAACACTCAAATTTGTTCCTAAATGTTTCCGGAGAACGTATACATATATTGCAATTACTGTTGATGAAACTGCTCAGGAGCTCATGGAATAAACAAAACCCTGAACCGCTTGAGTGCTTAAAGGGAAAATGCAGTCACCCAATTTTGAATTAGTGTATACCCCGGCATCTTATTTCATGAATGGCTCGTTCTTATCATGTGACACCTTTTTGTTATGTAATTGTTAAACCCGTGCGGAATAACTCCTTTTAATGTTTATATTTTCAAACATCATCAAAGCGAAATAAGCGGATCTGACAGATTTAGTTGATGTTTCAAAATGAACTTGGGGAGACTGCCTATTCCCTTTAAGTTGCTTAAATGGATACTGAGTTTGTATACTGGGTTAGTGGTGGTATTGTCAATTGAAATTTACATAATAAAATAAGTAGCAAAACTTGAAGGTAATTGAGCCTTTATGTGTACTTATATGCGGTCGTAACTTGATAGCTAAAACATTCAAACTGCATGTTTAAGGTTTTGAGACCACAGAAATTTAGCATCAATATTGTAGTCAGAGTTTGTTGTCAGCCTATAACTTTCCTTTTTTATTCTGAATACGATTTTGGCAGGAATAATATGCCCCTCCAGATATTAATTAAAAGAGAGAAAATTGTGAAAGTTGGGTGAATCACATAGAACTTTCATAATTCACGATGGAATTGAATTGCTGAGCTTTACTTGTAGAGTGTATAAATAATCATAGTAACCTTAAATGTACGGCGTCAGTGTGATTTTCTCAAATAAGGCTCGGATCAATACCTATAAAACCTTTATTTGGAAACAGTAATTTCATCGCAAATAACACTGATAGTGATGTAACGTCAGCTTAACGGAGATTACTGTATCATCCGAAAAAATGACATTCTTGCCCGGAAATCGTCAACGTCTTCATCGGGGTGGGTTAGGACTGACGTTCATACCCCCTCAAACGCTAAAGATATCAAGTACTGGAACCAAATTCAAGCTGCTTTATAGTTAACGTCATGAATAGTCTATAGTAACTCGTGCAAATGAAAAGGTATTAATTTAATATACAAGAAATATCGCAATCCTTACGTTCTGGCTAACATATCCATGGCAGAGTCTATACACATATTGTACATATGTACATGCATCCAGTGATCATTAACGCATGCATCCAGTGATCATTAACACACTTTGAAGACTCTTTTGGAAGCATCTAATTTTACTCCTCTTATTGTCACGTTCGCTGCGCCTTTCGCGCACATACCGACATGTTGACACTTCAAGCCAAGAAAATCTTTATACCAGCTATCCTGCGGAGCGAACAAAGGTATTAGATTTTGCTGAGAAAAAACCAAGGGTGACTAGGCTCCGAGTGACGAAAGCCACAAAAAGCCGCTATGCCGGCTTCTCCGTGGTCACGCAACACATAGTAAGAACTTGCCATGTAGATCGTGGATGAACACGGTCGACATCGCTTGCTCGTATCAATTCGTCTTGCTCCGCAGGACCACCATTTAGCTTCCGAATCCGATGTTCGACTTACGAGAATGCAACCATATTGTCTTTACTCACTTTCCTATAGGCTGGGAGGGGTAAATGACCCTTGCCCTATACCAATGATTGAAAAAAAAATCGAATGAAGAAGTTATGACGAGACCTGAGTCCGAACAATACCCGAGTAGGACAACTAGAAACCCTCTTTGATTCATTAATTTCTATAACAACCTAAACACCAACAATTTATTTTTTCACAAAAAAATTTCAAAGTCAGTATACTGGTATCTGGGATTTGATTCGAAGACTTATAAAATGCAACATCCTACACTCTGGGCATGCACCAAGCCACTTATACGCCGCTTAGTAGTTGTAACTCTTGTTCCCTACGGAATATAGGTTGGTTTGCTCAACGCACTCTCCTGGCTTCACAAACCAAGATTGTCACTCACTTATCGGAAGACAATGCGACTGCGGCTACGCCGTTTATCGTGGTTTCCATTGTGGTCACAGATCATGGTGGCTGATGAAGATGCTGCATTGTAAAGAAGTAACAACAGGTATTTTGTTACTTCTTCTTTTTCGTAACTTGCTTAGATTTTGCTGAGTTGTCACGTAGCGACTGTGAGGCCGAAAAGTTTGTGTAATCCCGAATGATCACAGATGTAGGAATGACAATCCACGGAAAGTTGAATCCGACAAAATAAATCCAGAAATAGATTGGATGTCCGTACGGCATGTGAGCGAAACCCATCAGGTAAGCCTCTAAGAAGTATAAGATGGTACCTGAGGATAATAAATTTCAAGAACACATTTATGGCAAGCTAAATGTGCAATAATTCGAAAATCAAGGTTTTCACCGAAAAACTCGGTTTTTCGACCGAAAAACTCAGTTTTTCGCGATAAACTCAGTTTATCGAGCGAAAAACAGAGTTTTTCGATAAACAAGGTTTTTCGAGCGGAAAACTCAGTTTTTCGATAAACAGAGTTTTTCGATAAACTCGGTTTATCGAGCGAAAAACTCAGTTTTTCGATAAACTCAGTTTTTCGATCGGAAAACAGAGTTTTTCGATAAACTCAGTTTATCGAGCGAAAAACATAGTTTATCGATAAACAAGGTTTATCGAGCGAAAAACTCAGTTTTTCGATAAACTCAGTTTTTCGATCGAAAAACAGAGTTTTTCGATAAACTCAGTTTATCGAGCAAAAAACAGAGTTTATCGATAAACAAGGTTTATCGAGCGAAAAACTCATTTTTTCGATAAACAGAGTTTTTGATAAACTCAGTGTTTCGATCGAAAAACAGAGTTTTTCGATAAACTCGGTTTATCGAGCGAAAAACAGAGTTTATCGATAAACAAGGTTTATCGAGCGAAAAACTCAGTTTTTCGATAAACAGAGTTTTTCGATAAACTCGGTTTTTCGACTGAAAAGCAGAGTTTTTCGACTGAAAAGCAGAGTTTTTCGACTGAAAAGCAGAGTTTTTCGACTGAAAAGCAGAGTTTTTCGACTGAAAAGCAGAGTTTTTCGACTGAAAAGCAGAGTTTTTCGACTGAAAAGCAGAGTTTTTCGACTGAAAAGCAGAGATTTTCGACAGAAAAGCAGAGTTTTTCGACTGAAAAGCAGAGTTTTTCGACTGAAAAGCAGAGTTCTTCGACTGAAAAGCAGAGTTTTTCGACTGAAAAGCAGAGTTTTTCGACTGAAAAGCAGAGTTTTTCGACTGATAAGCAGAGTTTTTCGACTGAAAAGCAGAGTTTTTCGACTGAAAAACAGAGTTTTTCGATAAACTCAGTTAATCGAGCGAAAAACAGAGTCTTTCGATAAGCACAGTTTTTCGATAAACTCGGTTTTTCGACCGATAAACAGAGTTTTTCGATAAACACAGTTTTTCGATAAACTCGGTTTTTCAATCACGTGTCTTAGGCTTCCGTCAGACCGAGATGCGTGATTTTTTCTCGTAGGACAGCGAGGGGAAAGTTATCAATTATTCATGTTATCGGAGTCGTTTGTCATGATTATTCTTGGCGTTTTCCTTCTTTGTACATCGTCTGAAAAGCTTGCTTCATTGCAGCTCCCTGGGAATGTTATTACTTGACTTGTGTAACGATATACCTGTATACAAGTGAGATATGAATCGTGTCCAAAACGTGAAGAGCAGTTGATGGCAACTCGGTGTAATATATACTGACAGAGAATGACTCTGACTGAAACTATTCACACAATTGCCACAATTGCCTGTATGTGGGAGAGACAAAACGTCGGCTGGCTGACCGAATCACTGAACACCTCAGGTCCATCAAACAGAACCTTCAAGGTTATCCGGTCGCCACACATTTCAACCCACCATCACCGTGCTCAATTAAAGACTTGGCCGTCACCGCAGCCTTAATGTGCAGAGGTTCTGACCGTGATCGTCAGACCGCCGAAAACCGGCTTATCATGAAGCTCGGGACCCTCTCCCCACACGGTCTTAACATTAGAATGGACCTTTTTTAACTTGTTCCCCTTTTCTTTATTTTTTACCAGTTTTATGCAGCCTTCGCATTTTTACACCGTGTTGACTCTGTACGACCGGTTTGTCCGTGCCTTTCTTCAATGTGTTTCTTTTCTACTTCTTTGTTGTTCAGTTGCATTTCTTTGCCACCTGATGAAGAGTCTATACTCGAAACGTCGTGGAATTTTCCGCAAACTTTTAGCACTTTTTACAACCTTTATCGACCTATATATATATATATTATATATATTTATATTTATATATATTTATATATATATATATATATATATATTTATATATATATATATATATATATATATATATATATATATATATATATATATATATATATATATATATATATATATATATATATATATATATATATATATATATATATATATATACCTGAGCCAAATACAGATTGGACTTCTGTCTGACAGAATCTGTCATGGCAATGTTGGATTTGCTAATAATAAAGCGTGCAATAACTTATTTACAGCAGGCTTGTCAGGTTTGCATTCTTTTCACATATAACATCAGTTCAGTTGCAAAGCATGTCGGGTACTTCTGAAAGAACGGGTACTTTTGAAAGAAAATCTCACCTTGCGATGATAAAGGACAATAATCGTTAAATAATTCATTTATGGATCGTTTAATCCTTTCAGTTGCGCACCAGGGGGGCTTTATGGGCCTTGAACCAATTCTTCGGGATGTCAGCCAAAATATTTAAATATATTCGTTTTTAAACAACATGAAACGTACTTGTAATAGGTGATAACTTAGTGTAACTGTTGACTGCTTTTGAACAAGACAGAAATTCACACAGAGTAAAGCAGGGACCGCGGAGACGGGTGGGTGGGTGGGGGGCTACGGGGCTTTAACCCCCGCGCTTTTTCTGCCGTGGGCATTTTGGACCGCCTTAAACTGGAATGAATGGCTTTTATTTTCTTGAACATATTGGGCCGTTTGAATGATTAGCCCCCGCCCCCACTTCAAAATTGGCTCCGCTGCCCCTGTAATTAAGGAGATGTATACGGGACGGTGAGGTCTCGAGAATGCTTAGGGAAGGGGGTTATACTTCTATCCTACCAGCAGTGCTTTCGAAACGAAACTGCGTACTATAACCAGGGAGTTGCTATTTGACCCCGGACAATTTACGGACCTACTCGGAACTTCTCACCTAAATACATACGGTACCAACAGACCGATGAGATATTTGAATGCATGCTTGCATTTTTGCCATACCGACGACAAAGAGCGTCTAAGGTAAAGGTGAGTTAGTACACAAAATCTTTCCATAACAATCGTGATTTTCGACATTAATTCAGGTTAAAGTGATTGGCTTTGAAGAGAATGTTAACTGGGTTAATCACTAAAACTTGAACGGAAAAGGTTGAATGAGATCAACTTTTATTCCAGAAAGAAAAGAAAACTGTCACTCGTAGTGTGTGTATGAATGGTAGAGAAAATGGCGAAATCAGTCAGTTGGTAAAGGAAAATTCCCGGCATGCAATGTACGCTTTTAATACCGAACTCCTTTATTCTAGGAATCATTTCCTTACCATAGAGTTGACCTGTGGATACAAGCATCTCAAGAGCATAGCGGCCGGGCGATCTGCGGTAGGTCATCCACATAATGAGAAAACACGCAGGTCCTTCCAGAAACGCAGTGATCGCTTCTACTGAAATTAGGGCTTCGTGGCGTCTGGTGATAAGGGAAACAATATTATTAGACCTATATTACCATGATTTTCAGGAAATTCATGAGAGTCCATTGTATAGAAAATTGTAGTATTTAAGATCATGAATACAGGGAGTGAAAGACCTATGCGCGCGGTCAGTATTAAGATGGTGCACGCAAAATATTTGTCAAATTACTTTTGTCGTATCGAGCTGAGAAAATGTACAAAAGTTGCACACCTTTGGCAGTCTCCTCAATTACAATTCTAAAACAGACTATGTGCCTCCAAGATCCAGCATATTACCAGTACGGTAGGCCTATTTGATTGTTTTATTTGCTGAACGCACGGCGCATGATAATCAAAGAACACGTAAGCGATTGCCGTACTGCCGTCATAAATCTTGGGCAAATGATGCGTTAACAGTACACAATCACAACCAGGCCGTTGATACAATAGTAACACACAATTGACACTTAGCAATGCATCTGACAAGGGAAGACGCGTGTTACAGAGTAGGCCCATATTGGTCAAAAAAGCAAAGTCAGCCCAGCGAGTGATCCTCATATCGCTTCAGTTCAGCTCGCAACCGACTCCACTGACAGGATAGCAGCTTTGGTGGCAAGCCTAAACGTCCAACGGGAGGAAAGCCGGGGTACCCTCAGAAAAACCCAAGTACCTCCAGCGGGATTCGAACCCACTCAGTTACTGGAACACAAGGTGCACGGCAGGGTATCCAGCCACTCTGTCACACGAGGAACCATGGCGGAGGTGAAGAAGAAGCTATTACCTGTAATACTATGCTTACTGAAAAGGTCAAGTATTTTCATTGTGACGTTTACGACGGTACCACCTGTATGCCAATTATACGTAGGCCTACTTGTACATCGACTTTGTTCCTTCATGGCATCTGAGAATTTTTTTTTGCTGACGTCACTGTTCCACGAGTCTTTCTGTTTGTTGGACATTTTGGACGTCAAACTTTCGTTGTAGTCTACAATTGTATCTTATAGGTCCTGCTGTGATGTGCATGAACGATTAACACATCTGCGCATGAGCTGTAACCAGCAATATGGCAAGCCGTTACGTGCTTTTCATAAGTTAAATATTTCTATTCAAGCTAGCAGATGCCAATGATGTTGCAGCATGCGCAAAGTAACTGTCAATTTTAAGTAATCCGCCACAGTACGCTTAAGAAAACCTATTCACAAAGCAACCACAAGACATTAATTCTAACGTCATATGTCCCAATGTAAACAACCTCTAGTTGTAACTTCCTGATCTAATGATGTTACCAGGATATTACGACACATTTCTGTGACTAAAAGCGCCAACTAATGAAAAAAAAAACACACACACACAAACACACAAACAAAAATCCAACTAAATGCAATTCCGACCACATCTACACTGTTTTAGCGATAGGATGTAGCCTTCAGTGTTGAATCTGTTGTTTCAGTATTTCGTTATGAAGAAATGATAAATCAACGCCACAAATAAAAAATACATTCACCCAACGAATTTTCGACGTCCTTTCGACGCTGCTTGGCTTGCTAGTATTTACCGTACATTACCAAGGAGCGTTCGCATGCTGTCTTTAGAGTCTTTGGAGATTCGTTTTTTCCTTTCGGCATTAGCCTATGGGACTTTTGAAAGAAAAGTTATTTGCAATGCTGGATCTAGCAATGTTGTCGCGTGGAATTCTTTAACAATTAATGTTAAATCAACATAAAAAACACCGAAGCCCGTGCATCTGATTTGCGACATCCTTTTTCGACGGAAAGCGATGTTTTGCTTTTTTTTCATCTTACAGACGTAGTACTGAAACTACTTTGCTCTGTGACCTTGATCATCTTTGACAACACCCCCTTCCCATGGTAGCTAATACGCATGGGATACTATCTATACGGAGCGCCACAACTGGTTGGCGCCTAGCGTACCAACAACAGTTTTTGCCAAAAGTGTCTCCAAGACTGCAGAAAACTGTACTTCTTAGGCCTCAGCATAAGGGTGGAAATACATATTCCCTTTCTTCAAATTTACGCAATCCTCCATAATATTCTGGTGACGCTGAAAGGCCTTAATCGCCACCACCCATTTGAAGTGCACTGTTTTACAGCACCACGTCAAAACGTTATCAGACAGTCAGACAGGAACGTTGCCTACGTAGCAGGCTGTACGGCATATTCCTTGGTGGTTTGGGAAGCTAAGGAGCTGAGCAAACCGAGTCCGCTCAGCGGGGTAACAGGAACGTCGTTACGACGTCCCATAAATCATGGTTATGTGTTGCCATGAAGACTTCTTATTCAAACTTTATAAAATCTATGTCAGTAATTGTAGTAATAATACATTCATACCAAAATATACTTACATCATGTATCGGCTATCAGCTTTTCCAAATTCTTTCCCTGGAAAGTAAAGCAATAATTACTTAAGTGAAATATATATTCCATTATTATACTAACAAATGAAGCGTTCTAAGTCTGATAAGAACCACGCAGTGGCGTAGCTACGAGGTATGAATGCTCACCCCTCACCTCTCCCTCAAAATTCCTGCTTAGAATGCAAAACTAGTAATTATACACCTTCCCCGTTTAAAGTTTATTATTTCACTTGCAAACCACCTCTTTCGATTATGTACAAATCAGTAGTCCGAGGAAGTGCTTCCATGATCAAACAGGCTACAAGTGACCAAGTTGCGCCGGTCTCATTTCCAGACAGATCACTCAACCGCAGAGGCGAAGCCAGGATTTTTTTGAGCAGGGGGCACTGGGGGTCACGAACCTTTTCTAGGGGGCACAATTTCTGAATTCTCTCCCTCTCTATAGGGCTTATATACAGAACTGTGCATTCCAAAATTTTCCACGGGGGGGGGGGGGGCACCTGGGGTGGCACGGCTTTGTCGTGTAGGGCACGACTTGTCGTGTTGGGCACGTGCCCCCTCATGCCCCCCGTAGCTACGCCACTGCTCAACCGTCGCTCAAAAATGACCTAGACCACCCAAAACCGACCTCGGTTTCTGGCTGTCTCTGTTTGATCCCGGTTAGGATATAGTCTACGCTTTAACTTAAAGGAGAAATAAACCCTAGCTTTTTCTGCATCAGCGTGTGGAGTCTTTTATTTTGCAGTGACACTGTTGATTTTCTAGAAAATGCGCAGACACGGGCTACCAAATCAGTTCATGGACTGAGTATTTTACTTTGTCCAAAAAGGTTGAAAACTTTATTTGCCAACCATATTGAGATCATTTATATCATATCACATCGTGTCTCATCATATCGGGCAACAAATTACAGACACAGCAAAAACATATTTTGTATCATTTTGGAATATGACATCTCGACTACTGCTGTTACAGTAGCCCCATTAGTCAAAAAGGGCTTGTAGCTCTAGTTTCGACTGTCTGGTATGACGTCACAGAGCGACGACAACACGGACACTTTTATTTGGGGTTGTCGGTCTCAATTATTTTCTGTCGTACAGTCAACGCTGTTACGCTTCTTTCCAAATAAGTTATTTTCAGTGTTGAAAGTATGCGAAATGATGAACCAATCCATTCATTTTAATATGCATAAATTAAAAAAATTACCATAGAGAGCAAAGAGCAAAGAACATCCTTCATTGGTCTTACCAGGGAGTTGCTATTTGGTCTTACTACATCTCTGCTCTGTATAATGACGTTTTGGACTTATTTTAAGTCGTTATAGGATTTAAACGCTAATATCTCGATAGCAACACCCTAAAATTAAATTAGTCAAAACAGCGATAAATGTAGTCGTATGTTATATCTTTTCACGTCATTTAGTGAAAATGATGTTACATATAAATAATTCATGCAGTTTTGAATAAATTATTTACAGAATAAAACGGCATTTTTGTTTGCTGTTAGCGGACTCTTAATCACCTTCTTAATCTCCATCACGAATAGTTTGGATGACCCTTTACATTGGTTTGAAGGAATGTAACTTTGGGGTAAATGCTACTACTCTTACCCCCATCACTTTTTGTTTTGTTCTTTTTTTTCTAAAATTTTTCTCTTTATCGAGATGAACGTCCGTCTTATATGGTGCATTCTGATGGGCCCTTACGGCAAGAAACAAATTTTTATCAAAAGTTATGCATCCTCGGTTAATAATGACAGACTTTTTGGTTTAACTGCCTGCGGACTGAGAAGGAGTCACCCTAGCCGGAAAATATATTAAGTTTATTGTTTAAGAATGACTTCATTGGACAGTCGTAAAGCAACGCCATGAAGCTAGATGACGAAATCAATCAGAGATAGGCCTCTAAGGCATTTATGTGATGCATGCATTTAACATTTTTCTTTGATTGCATATATCGTAGAAACAGAATTCATTTCAGACGGACACTCCCCGTCGTCTAAAATAATTGAAGAAATTAACAGGAGGGGGGGGGGGGGTCTGAGGAGTTGTAAAAATAGCGCCCTTATTTTAAATGGGCCTAGGAGACATACTGTAAAAGATTGATTTCATTTTGGAGAAAATGAACATTGATAGTGTACATATATCAAAAGGGTAGAACAGGTGTCAAGGCGAGAAACTTTTGTCAGTGACAGCAAAAATGCGAGCTATTCAGCCAGTGTGGCAAAATGTCAAATTTAAAAGCTGCCGCTAACTTCGAAAATTGAAAGAGAAGGCAGAAAGACACAAGGCGAGAGAGAATAAATTTTGTAAAGAGGGCAGAATTTAACATCCAGTTTGTTTTAGTGAAGCGAGACATAATTGTGTGGTGTTGTTAAATGGTGGAAATCTTCGCAGTGAACTTGTGCAGAATTATAAATATTATGTTATCCTGAAAAATACTAGGTAGGACTTTAAACTGCATCCGGTTGTGGAGCTTGTTTAAGCGTGGGGATAATGAGGTTACCCTTTACCACAACTGCCTCCGGGGCACACTTGGGCAAGGTGCACCTGTATTTGCCCTGTGCTTTTAACGTGTTGTTGCCTTCGGGCGAGAAGTTGCCTTCCGGCGTGGTGTTGCCTTCGGGCGTGTTGTTGCCTTCGGGCGTGGGGTCGCCTTCGGGCGTGAAGTTGCCTTCGGGCGTGGGGTCGCCTTCGGGCGTGGTCTTGCCTTCGGGCGTGAAGTTGCCTTCGGGCGTGGTGTTGCCTTCGGGCGTGTTGTGTTGCCTTCGGGCGTTGTTGCTTTCGGACGTGTGTTGTTGCCTTCGGGTGTGTGTTGTTTTCCTGTTTGTAAATGGTCTTGTGTGGTGGGGGGCTGGGGGTGTCGTTTATGTTGGCCACAGAAATTTTGTTTTGCTAGCTTGGTGTAAGGTAATTTTGTAAATGATTGTAAGTAGTTCATGGTTGTGTTCTTGCAGGTCCGGATTTGGTTCTTCCTGTTTGATAGTGTCCGTTTCTATGCACTTAAAAGCACCTGTTATCCTGAAAAATACTAGGAGAAAACAAAACGTTGGTTTTAACCTATTTCTGATCTTTTATTTTTGGACTTGAAAATAATGCTAACGACAAGGGGGGGGGGCAGTGGAAACGTGTCCCCCCTTTTGTCCCCATTTGTCGGTACACCAGCTGATCATGCGGTATTTTTGTTGTTAATGTTGACATTTTCCGGACTTTGCAAAAAAATTGGGTTAGCTAAGTCGGGCATGGCTCCTGAGGCAAAACCATACTTGGGCTTTGGTTGAATCGCCTTAAATGATCACACTGATTTCATGATGTACTTTGAGAGTATAGTGAAAAATTGTGGTTTCATGGGCCTAATTGAGAACTTTATTTTGAAACTGAGAAAATGTGAATTAAATGTGGCAATAGAATGAAATTAGCCTTTGATGTAAGAAGGGATTCACAAAAAAATGGGGTTTGCAACTTTGATGGGATATTCTGTAACTATTTAAGCCTGTGAACGGTTTATAAGGCCCACACTGGCCAACATGTAAACCACATGGGGGAAATTCGTTTCTAATCTCCAGGATTCACCGATGATTTACACCAGTTATCCCGTGATTAAATTTCTGTGCAATACCAAATTTGCGTAGGCCTAATGTATGAGTATAACGCAGGCTCGTAGCCAGACTTCGAGAGCAAGGGGGAAGACAAACTAAGCTCAGAGGGGCGCTACGTATAAGTTATTGCACAGGGGTCTGGCTATGCCCGCAGAGCAGGGGCCAAGCCACGGAGCAGGGGCCTGGCCCCCAAATGCCCCCTTGGTTACGGGCTTCGGTAATGCCTGTCTGAGGGTGTATATCAAAGGAAAGAAAATAATGCTAACATATGACGTGTAACTGCATTAATCGCATGACGAAGATATTCAGCGAAACCTATTTACTCTCCAGTACGGCATGATGGAACACGCAGGTATTCCGCTACTCCCACAGTAACATAAAACAGTCAATTGGGGGACATGTACTGGGACTAGGTCCCCCAAGCCAAACGCTACCCATTCACTAAGTAATTTCTGAAACAGAAAAAGCTATTACGCAGGTGAAAACTGGTCCCTCAAGCCTCCTCCAGGCTCTTCATCAGTACCGTAACCCACAAAATATATTACTGCAACTTCGCATGCTGACCCCATTACGTTTAACCGTCGAACGGGGACACTTTGTCCCACTTTTTTGCATTCCATTTTTTACTTACGATATGGGGCATGTATGCTTTTTTCTGTTTTGATGATCGATTGTCACATCATTTTTGTATTTAGGAAAGTTGTGGAACTTATGTTTCGTCATTTTTGGGTGGGCTAAGTTAACCCCCTGGGGCACGGTTACTTTACCGGCCATGCCATATATCAATTGATGATGATGCATGTAGTCAGTTGCAAGAGGAATCTAGCAGTAGACGATTCTTTGGCTCAAAAAGATGTTGTAAAAAAAGGAAATTTGAGACAAATTATCTACCACAGTGCAATGCCATTAAAACATAACGTAAAATGACAGCTATAGTCACAGTGCCGTTTACATGCTAAATACCCAAAACAAAGATCACTAGTCAAAGACAGTGCCCGGTTTTAATACTTTAAAAGGCAAATTTGCATTTCTGTTCACTACTGATCAAAAATATAGGTAGGGAATATAGGCTTGTAGGCTACTGTCTGTTGTATTTTATCTTATAATGTGGTTCTGTGAACCAGTGTAACCCCGCAAGTTTATACGGTTTTAGTGAATTGTTGTGATCGCCCTTACCTGTGTCTTTTAAAAGGCTGTGAAAAGCGAACTATAGGCCTATATACAGGGCCGTCGCGACCGGGGGGTGTGGGGGGTGTCTCACCCCCCCCCCCCAAAGTTCGTCAGAGCGACGATAGTCGGAAAATCTGAAATGCCAGTTGGAATTTCTGATATCTCAGTCTAGCACATTTTTCCGACTGAGCCTGTGTCAACTTTGTATATATTTTCCAACTAGACCAAGTGAGAATTATACCAAACGTTATTTTCCTCACGTAAAATCAAACCAAAGCTGTCTTTTTTTCGCAAATTCTTCTCAAACTCTCAAAATTTTCGCGCGCCCCGCGCGCTTTAAACCTTACCTCAGTGTTGTTCTTATTATCAGTATCTTCCGATGGCAACTTTCGGAGAAGCACAACAACAGAAGTTGAAAGCTGTTTACAAATTACCAGGTAAAAGACTGGCTTTTTGAGTGGCATATTGGTTTGTTGGGCAACTGAAAGTATCTTGATGCAGATTCTGAATGCAGGTTTTATTATGGAAATCTTACTTAATGGAAATTTGGGCGCGCTTCGCGCGCATGCGTCACGATTTACAATCAGTCTCATGGACATTATTAAAGTAATTATACCAGACACAGTTCTGTGGGAGCTAGGGCGCTTTAGCCCCCCTCCCCAAATTTTTCCGAGCCCCACAAAATTGCGCAAAATTTCATATAGACTAATATTGGTGAAGACACATCGTTGCGAAGTTCTTTCCTCTTTTTCCTAACTTTTGGAAGATTCTTTCTTCAGCCTCGCCATCGTGGCAAACATATTTTGGGGGAAAAAGATCTTTCAGTTTCGTAGCAGATCCTTAATGGGTAAGATAAAGAATGTAATCCCCGACGACGACCATGCAGTCACCCGAACAAATTTCTTGGTTTTTGTCCAGATTCTTCAGTAAAAGCCCAAACTTTTCAACTTTCCTTAATGAAAATTCAATATAACCCCAAATTTTTCGGCGCGCTTCGCGCTCCTTATATTTTGAGTTCGGTAACCCATTGCATCTGTCGGGACTTAGAGTAGCTGGCCCCCAGTCAGGGCGCTCCCCCCCCCCATGTCGGCAAATCAAAGCACCACCCCTGGCTCAGCTTGCGTGCAGGTTTTTCGTTTTGGCATTGAAGTATACCCCAAATTTCGGCGCGCTTCGCGCGCAATCCTCAAAATCCACGATGTATCACTTATGAACATTATAAGCACAACGTACCAGTGAACTTTTATAGCATAAACTAGGTGTGCATTCTGAAAACGTGCTTGTTAGTCCTAAACCCCTTTTGCTATACCTACCTGGGAGGTCTAGTATCATTTTTCTGCACCTATACTCTCCCTCCCGCCCATTTCCCATTGCTGGAAGCTGTTCGTCTGGATTTTCGTTCAAAATTAGTAAAAATACGATAGATGTAAAGTGCTTGGCGTCATACTCTATATTATTATTTAGATGCCAGGTAGTAAGCATTATGTCATTGCCCCATTTTTTTATAATTGATCCAGAGCTTCCAGGAGGCCTATACAGGTATATGCTAGCATTAGATGCCAGAATAGAAGGCATTAAAGTAGTCAAAGGGGGGGGGTGCAGGATGTTTGTTCACAACGTATTCTTCTCTTAGACAACATACTTTCTACTTTCACCTAACCAAATCTTAGTATTCACTAAATTATGGACATTTTCCAGCCATATATGATCAGTTTCAAAAGTATCCCAAGATAGCACCATTTTGCATCTAAGCAACCTTACCTTAGCAAAAATTTCTCAAAGGGGAGGGGGACACCCCCTCCCCTCAGGCCCCTCCCCCAGGACGGCATCTTTATTTAGTGACAAAGGAAGGATCCCCACTGCTGTATGTAAAAGCAGAGCGCATAAAAATGGTGCGATTTACGCGCCACCATTCAGTTGGAAAAAATATCCATCCAGTCGGAATTTGGGACCTTCACACTCCCCCAAACATATGACCCTAGCTACGGCCCTGCCTATATAGTGTATTATTTGGTATATATTACCTATACAACCAGTATATAAATCGTCTTGTAAACATATATTCTGGGTGGAGCAATCCTAATTTTGCAAGACCCCTTTTTGATCGGATTTATTTCTAAAAAATAAAGAACCCTGTATAGAACCCTGCATGTGTTCATTTTCAGTCTAAAATCTCACACGGTCCACACCAATGTATATATAGGCCTAGCAAGGGTATTGGTTGTCTTACTCTTAGGCTAGTTATCCACGATTAGAATTTATTATTACAAAGCTTTTCCCAAAATTTGAGTGGGCCAAAACTACCCTCCATGGGTCAACGTATCTCTGTTCTGTATACGGAAGTACAGTAGTAGCACTTCGGTTCTGTACGCTGCAGTAGCCCTACAATACTTTTATAAGCCTGCAACTTACAAATTTGCGAAAAGATATCATCTCTCCAGACCACCGATGATCCAAGGATGACATATGTCCCTTCCAGCAAGATGTGAGTAAATCCACAGATAGCAAACCAGGCCATGAGCAATCGATCGACGATTCCCAACTTGTCGCCATTTCTGTTTTTTGAGAACAAAGCCACAGTTCCGACCAGTACTACCAGAACAAGACCGAAATAAATCGCCAAAATATTCAGTATAGGTATCGTATTAGGAACGTATCCCGGAATATCGAGAGAAGGCGGCGTAAACGGATGGACAACATTAGATTTCACTTGATCAGCCATTTTGACGATAGAACTAAAGACTACCGGTACTTAAAGGCTACTTCTGTTTCTCAAGGACCTGGGGTTGCCTTTTGATCGCTTAAATTAAAGTTAAGAAAGCAGCCATACGACGGTTCAGTATCACTTGAACTTGCACTGTCATATATGTAGTACCAGCATAACCTATGGCATGTGACAAAGCCAAGACTCCTTGCAATGCCTGTACAGTAACATAGTATGAACTATTATCGATGCATATTATAATCATACCGCTGCCAAACGATGCTCGATCATTTTCCCGCGGTGTCTCGCTTGGTCAGGTCAAGTGTATATGTCTTTGTTATGATATTGGAGCCCGTAAAAGCTTTTGAATACTAGAGTAGAAATAGAATCACCGACGTCCATTGACCTGATGACACTGAGGATGAAATCAGAATGCGTGATATATTGAAGGCACGTCATGTAAGCTATATGCAATGTTCATGGTTTCAGGCTGACTAGAATTTTCAACCAAATAGATTATACAGGAATTGTTTTAATGGGAAAGAGCAGTCGGTTAATGTGAACATGAATTAAATTTACAAATTTCCTATTATTTCCTTTACAAATATCTTTCATGATTATCCAAGCAAAAATATTTCATATTAAACTTAGGCAAGGGGCGGGCTGAGAAGTCGGGCAACCGGGCACTGCCTGAGGGCCCACACAGATTAGGGGGCCCACACTGTCATTCGGAAATTTTATTGAAGATCGGAAAATTCGGAAATCCAGGGAATTAACAAATCGGAGAAAATAGGAAATAATCTGAATCTCGGTGGGATAGGTTGTGGTCATTATAAGTAGTGTCGGTGAGGGAAAGTTGATTTAGGTTGGGAAGGAGGAGGGCCCATACCCATTTTCCCCGGGGCCCAGTTCATTGTCAGTCCATTCCTGAACTTAGGTAAAATTAACTAACTATTCAGCATGTACACTGAGCAAATTCAGTAACAAATACATCGTCACATATGACTCCACAGAGCCATTTATGCAATATAGGATACCGGGGTACACTAATTGAAATGATGGCCGTCATTTTCCCTTTAAGGTTGCCAGCTGTACGCTGGAAAGTATTGGATAAGTTGTTAGCCTAGCTGAGAACATCAATGACAAAAATCAATATGCATAGTCTATGCCGAAATTTTGGTTAAAGAAGAAAAGGCTTATTCTACAGCTGTAGGCTACCCACATAGCAAGCTGACGGTGGGCCGCCGTCGGCTAAACGGCGGCACGGCGGCAGCGGCGTGCCGCTGGTTTACCGCCGTCGCCGGAGGCGGTGAAAAGTCGACATGCCGAGGGCGGGATTACTGCGTTATACCGCCGGCGGCCCGACGGCGGTGAAAAGTCGGCATGCCGAAGGTGGGATGGTGGCGGCATGCCGACGGCGGGCCAACGGTGACTATAAGTCGGCAAACCGAGGACGGCATTGAGTCGGCATACCGTTGTTGGGCCGCCGGCGGCTAAACTTCGGCTTCCCAACGGCGGCAAAGCAACGGTATGCCACCAGCGGCCCACCGGTTGCGAAACGGCAAAAAGAGAAGGGTAACACAAGTTTATTTCAAGGGCCGTTGATGGACTAATTGTAGTTAATGGACACGAATATGGCGGCACACAGTACAGGCCTTGCTTTGATGGGTAATTGCTGCTATATAGTGTTTTCAACTATTATTGGATGTAAAATACAGCGATGGCATATTATTTTTACAACCATTAGCCTACTTTGCGGCAAATCACAAGAGTAAGAAGACATAGGCCTATTGTGTGGGCCGTAGCCGCAAAGTAGGCTACTGTAAGTGGCATTCGAGATAGCTTCCGGTTGGGAGGGGCTGAAAAATTTTTAGTGGGCGAGATAAACTAATGGTAATTTTTTGACTAGCTAGGTCGTGAAAAAATTTTCGGGCCCCTGCCCCCCTCTGGCTATGGGTATGATATGGTGTTGGTATTTTCTATCCTTTAATGTGATCTCTTTTATCCTGCCCCGTCTTGTCTTCCCGTCTGAGCGACTTCAGGCGATTTCCTCTCTCACGTTCCATAAAATTAATGCTACCAGAATCCCATTAGCCAAGCTGCAGTTGCTCGTGCTACATTTACACGCATGTCGACATCCTCATTTGTTGTTAAACGTTTGCACATTTTGCAGAGGTAGGTCATTTAATTGCTTTATTGGAGAGGGTGAACGTCGGGAGGGGGGAGCGGGGTTACGGAAAGTGATGATTTCACAGGAGCAAAAATTATCTGTTTTTAGGGTATTGACACTCATTTTCAGGGCAAAATTGAAGTCATGATTGTTATTTAGTTATCGGGGAGAGCAAATACCTCCATCCGGTAAAATCTCAACTTCCTTTAAAGCCTGTAGGCCTATTCTTTTTGGCCGCAGGCGTTGTCCTTGAGCCTGGCCTGAATCAAAGGCTATCGGGCAGATCCATCGAATTAGGCCTATATCATTTTTCACTGTGCACACAATAAATTCAACATGAATGAGCCGGGAGATATACCGGGTCCGGTGAGTCTAAGCGAACAGTCTGTCCTGTACATAACCTGATGACACAGTCGCCTATCCAGATGATAAAACAACAAATGGAGAATATACGGTTATTTCGATTACATGTTCAACTCGTTTACAGGATTTGGCGAAGCTTGAGGTCTGTCTACAAAACAAGCTCACTGTCTAGCTATATCTGAACTTTACTTCAACTTATTCTAACATTTCTGCCTGCGAAAAGAAATCTCTCCATCTTAAAGACTTCGAGATTTCAAACATCTTCATACAAAATAACACAGCTAACAAAAATAATATTTCAATGGACATAAAAGTAGGGCTGGCTCCAAATGGGGGCAGGGGGCCGTAATCTCCCGTCGCGGAAGCTTCCACCCCCGTTATAGCCAAATTGATGAAGCATGCAATCCACGACAGCGACCCAGTGGTCCCGATGGTTTATTTGATTGTGGTCTCATGAATAGAAGATTCTTCAATACAAACTACAAGCCCCAAATTTTCAAAATTTCTTCAATAAAACCTCCAAATTTCCGGTAAACACTCCGCAAATTTTGCGTTCGACGTTACAAGGTTTTAAAATTTTGACCTCTGGTGACCCAAAATGACCTTCGACCTCCATCGAAAAACATAGGGATCATTAATTCAACACTGGCCCTCCACAATTATGAGATTTATCAAAGATTCCCTGCTTGAGATTAAGTGTTAAGTAATGTTTAACCTTCTGACCCTGCTTACCCAAAATGACCTACCTCCACCAATAACAGGAGAGATCAAGTAATCCACATGTCAGGTATGAGAATCTCTGCTTGAGATATCATGTTTACAAGGTTTTAATGTTTTTGACCTCTGATGAACTGAAATGATCTTTGACCACCACCAAAAATGATAAGGATCATTTACCCAGTATGGGCCATCCACATGCTGAGTATGAGATTCATCTTAGCTCCCCTGCTTGAGATATTGTTTACAAAATTTTTGACCTCTGGTGACCTCAAATGACCTTTAATCTCCACAAAAAAACCAAAAACGATCATGTAATCAATGTGGGCTAGATATTCACATGTCTAGTGTGAGATTCCTTAAACTTTCCCTGCTTGAGATGTAGTGTTTGCAAGATTTCAACCTTTTGACCTCGGATACCCCCATATGACCTTTGACTTCCCCCAAATTATGAGGATTGTTTACTTAATATGGGCTCTCCACATGCCAACTATAAAATGAATCAAAGTTTTCCTGCTTGAAATATTGTGTTTACAATCCCAGAGGGAAATTCCAGTCAACGGGTAATTGGTGTGCCAGGTTTTGTTGGGTTTTAACTGGTTTTGTCAGGTACCTGTTAATCCCCGACACCAAATACCTGTTTCTTAGTGGAATTTTCCTGGTTTTAACTGGGTTTGTCAGGTACCTTTTAAAACCCGACACCAAATACCTGTTACTTGACTAGAATTTTCTCCTGGTTTTAACTGGTTTTGTCAGGTACCTGTTAAAACCTGACGCCCAATACCTGTTCCTGACTAGAATTTTCTCCTGGGATGTTTGAACCTTACGACCTCTGGTGGCCTCAAATGACCTTTGACCTCCACAAATACAATAGAGATCATGTACTCATTGTGGGTCATTCACACAAGTATGAGATCCCTTGAAGGTTCCCTGCTTGAGATGTAGTGTTTACGTTTTCACCTTTTGACCTCTGATGGTCCCAAAAGAAATTTGACCTCCACCAAGCATTATGAGGATTAATTACATAATATGGGCCCTAAACTTGCCAAGTATAAAATACACCGGTTCCCTGCTTGAGATATTGTGTTTACAGTGTTTGAACCTTTGACCTCTAATGACCCCAAATGATCTTTGACCTCCACCAAACCAATAGGGACCATCTTTTTAATATGGACCATCTACATGCCAAGTGTGGGATCCCTTGAAGTTACCCATATTGAGATACCGAATCGTGTTTACGAGCAATTCCAAGGCATTAACAAATGACATTTGACCTCCGTATAAACGATGAGCTTCTCCTGCTTAATATGGAGCACCCACATGCTAGATATAAGGGAGCACCCACATGCTAGATATAAGATTTATCAATGTTCCCTGCTTGAGATATCGTGCTTTAGAAGTTTTTGACGTTTGAACCTCTGGTTACCCCAAATGACCTTTGGCGGTCACCAAAAACATTAGGGATCATCCACTCCATAAGTGGCATGCATATGCCAATTATGAGATCTCTTGAAGTTACCATTCCTGAGTCGTGTTTACAAGTAAGTGTCACATCACACACACACACACACACACACACACACACGCACACATGACATTACCATCGCATAGATCCCCCTGCTTTCGGGAAGGAATAAAAAGGGGTGGAAGAAAGCACTCTTCAGTTTGAAGTGATGGTACCTAAAGTAATAAATTACAAAGCTTGAAAATAAATACCAATAAAATGTCCAACTCCTGTTTACATCAGTGGTTCCCAACCAGGGGCGTCGCCAGAGCTTTTATCATGGGGGGTGGGGGTGGGGGGTGGTGCCGTATTTGTCGACAGAGAAGAAACAAATGCCGACTGAAAGTGTTGATAAGAGATGCAGTTAGAGCTGATCACCGTTAGTCCAACCGGTAGTGGTCCAGCAGGGGTGGCGCCAGGATTTGCCCAACGGGGAGGGGAGGGGGCAACGATCCGAAGCCTCGACAGCCCCGATGCCGTCGAGGGGTTGGTAAGGGGAGATTTGAAGAAAACCTGTGTACTATACTATGCCATTGGAGGGCATATATTGCATAAACTTTTGTATATAGCATATACTAGAGGAAAATAGTTCCGCCCGATTTAAGTTTTTTCGCGGAATCTAAACTGTGAAATTACAAAGCGCGCGAAGCGAGCGAAATTTTTGGGTAAGCTTACACTAAAGAGAATCTGTGCTTATTTAAAGCTTATATAGGTCAGCCAGTGGAGTACCCAGGATTTCTCTCAAGGGGGGGGGGGGAGCATACAAAATGATGTGTGATCGCCGGGGGAGGGGTGTCCCCTTCCCCTTCGAAAATTTTGAAAAATTAGGTGTCCTTACATGCAATCTGGTGCCACATATGCCACCTTTGGAAGTAAAATTTGTGTTAAAACATTTACGTTTTTTAGGAACTGAAAAAATGGCATTCGTGAGGGGAACATGGCCCAATGGCTCCCCTGTGTACGTCACTGAGGTAAACTGTCCAGGCAGTTGGGCCCTATCGGGCACAACTTACATTGTACTTCCCTCTTCGAGAAACTAGCCGTACCGAAAAGGGAACATTAACTTAGTTTAGCGAAATGAGATGAGATTCCCGGCATTTACATAAAACGATAAAGTTACTTGAAAAGATAGAAAGGGTTTGTTCTATATTTAGCTATTGGTAACGAAACTGAGGAAGAGTGGGCAAAGCATACCGAAAAGTTGGGGTTTTATCGCAGAAATGACCCTTTTGAAAGCTAAAATAAGTAAACCGACCATGGGTGCCAACGACATTTTCCCGACATGGGGCCGGGCCATGCCAGCGACCAAAGGTTCCGACAGCATGTCGAGGGGGTGAGAAAAGGATATGAAGGAGCCTAACTATCCCATGCCATTGCAGAGTACCGTATATTTTGCATTATATCATTTAATATGTCAAGAGCCGAGTTACGCACTGATACTGTTCTTTTGAGTCTGAATCGTGAAATTGCAAAGGGTGCGAAAATTTTTGGTAGGCTGACACAAACAACGTGTTTTCATTAAGTACAAAAAGAAAAACATAAAAACTAAGGGTTGTAGACTGTATAAGAGACACCATACATTGTGTCGAAACCACCAAACTTTGCTCCGTGAGTCGCTCACCAAGTGATCGTACCGCATGACACACACTAGAGAACAGCAACTAGGCTTTGCGATGATGGGATGAAATTTACGACCTCTAATTAACCAGCTGTGTACCCTGCCCACATGTTACTTGGTGAGGTTGACAGGACTTATGCTATCCAGCTATGTGGAAAGGAACTACTGAAGATCGACGCTGGAGTGACATTACAGCGCGCGTACTGCGTCGAAAATTTTGGGTTCTGATTACAGAAATTGTCTCTTTCTTTCACTTCTTTTCCTCTTTCTTTTCCTTATGTTTCCTTCATTTTGCGGACTGAGTGCAGAATTTACCGACTCAATGCCAGAAACCACATGAACAATGAACTCCTTTACTATACAGTGATACTGAAAAGCCCTATGTAGCTTTTTTGCCGACAGAATATGTTTTTAAGTTTCAAAAAGGGATGCTTACGGTCTTTGAAAATATTGTGATAAACGTTGTCTACAAATGCATTCCAACCTCCTGTCTTCCTTCTGCACCAGCCCCTTTCGCTTGCCCTGTTTGGTCCCTTCCTCCCCTGCTCTTTTCTTTGTTCGCTCGGTCTTTCTCTCTCCCTCTCTTCTCTTTTTTTCCCTCTTTCTTCTTCTCTCTAACTTTCCTTCGTTTGCACTTCCCTCTTTCCTTCATTTTGCCCACTAGTGCAGGATTTTGCCGACTGCTTGGATGATGGGGAGGGGGGGGGGGTGTCACACCCACACACACCCCCTCTAGCGTCGGCCCTGTTCCCAATGGGGGCATTATCGCCTCTGGGGGATATTTTTTTTCTGTGTAAAGCGCTGTTATTTCTTATGATGGCGGTGCTATATTAAGTCATTTATTTATTATTTATTATTATTTTATTTTCTCAACTAAGGGTCAATGAGTGCTAAGGTGGTGGCGGGGAGGTGTTTTGAAAAAAGTGAGACACTTTATTTAAACCTGGGCCTTACAAGATTCCAAAGGTTTCCTCCGAGCTCTCAGATTGGTTCGCATGAAAAGGAGATAAATGACGTTAACAAGTCGAGACTGCATAGTCTAAAATTCACTCTTCAGGTGCACTGCAAGTAGTATATGAATTATCTTAAATGCTAGATGCTATGAAATCGCATCTACGAGTGATAAATTTTGATTTTTTTTCCTTTCCAGGACCCTCCTGTTCCCATTAGTGGCAGGCAGAGCGGTGACCGGGCATGGCATGGCTAAATATTATCGCTACACTTTTACCTCGAATGTAGTTTTGTTTCCTTGCTGTCCATAAACATGACATACTGACAGAAGTTACAATTGTAGGTAACTGTAACATGATAGATAACTTTGCAATGTACTATGAAGTAAAACGTTAAAATGTTGTCAAAAGTGAAATTTTGACTGTATTTCTCTGTAATTTTTCTGTATTTCTACCTGTGATGCCAGTGAGTGACATAAGTCTTTCAAAGCCCCCTACCATCCTTCTCCAACCCATAAGAAAAGTCCCTTGCAGTATCAAAGGGAACTTCCATTAGTTACTGTTGAAAAACAAACTGGTTTAAAGTCATATTGATGTAATTTTTCTAATAGAAAATGATTTCCAAGTACAGTTTTCCGTGCCCTTCACTCGCAACCGTTCAAATAACGTTGCTTTGCTGGTGAAAAAATGCGACATTTCTTATTATTGTATTTTTAATCGATGAGAAAGACTTGATTGGTCGTAACCGCCCAGATGGTTGTGGTGGTGGCGACGACGCCTGACCAATCACCGATAAAAGATAAAAGATCGAAGGGAAAAAACATAAAGAGAACTTAATTGACTGCTCGCTGGATGTATTTCCGATGAAATTTCGACCTCAACAATCAATGATATATAACCGAGTCCTTCAAAACGAACTCTGTTGAGAAATTGTGTATAAATCTTACCCCAAGTACCAAATACCCAGGCCCGTAGTCAAGGGGGGCCAGGCCCCCCATGGAAATTTTTTCGTCCCCCTAGAAGATCAAAAATTACCATTGCCGTAATGCATTTTAGTATGTTTCGCCCCCTCTGGAAAATTTTTCGCCCCCCTAGAAGCTTTTTCGCCCCCCCCCCTTCAGCACCTTGCCTGGCTACGGGCCTGCAAATACCCTTCAAAATATCCTTCCTGTGGCATTTGAAACGTTTTGTTTCCCCTAGTATGAAGGCAGAATCTCCGAGGATACAGTCCCTTTAATGGAAACCAGGCCATGTTTCATAGGCAGTGTTGTCATCGGGCTTTGTAAGTTTGTAAACAATATTGAGGGATGGGTGAGCAAAGGAGAACACAATAAATATTCCAGAAAATGAAGGAGGGACATTATCATGAATGTGAAACCTGAGATTTCCATGTTTTTCCTCGATTTCGAGAGCATGTTTAGAAGATGCATCTTCAAACCTCCATAATTCTTACCACTTGTCATTGCCAATGGCAGGCCGTGTCAACACGGAACCACCTTTATACATAATACCAGGAATCAAGGAACCATACTGTCACGCAAGTTGTATTTTAACCTTTTCTTGGTTCTGTTTCTAATGAGCAACCTTTCTGCCTGCTTCTCCATCTAATCATCCTGAATGCAATTTCTTTCAACTTTATCAGTTTCCATCCAACTTAATTTTGGAATTTTATAGGAAGCTTTATAAAACGTGTTCAAACAAAACGAGTACATGTTCCACTCCGGGACTCTTGTCCATCAAACCATGAGGTCTGCATTCCCTTTTCATTGACGATATTGCCAGCCTGGAGGCTGTTACCTGTGACGTCATGTCTTATAAGTTTTATATTTTATAATAAAAATTGTAACAAAAGCAAAGCAATGCTGTCCATGTTCAATGTCTCGTAACGCAACGCAGTACATGTACAGTGCAGTAGTTAGTAGTCAGCGCATAGTGTTTGTTTTCTGAAGTTTCCATTTGTTTACTGGAAGTGATGTCACAATTTACAGCCTCAAAGGTGATCTACATATCAAAAGCAGGGTTGCCACGTTGGCGTTTAAATCGCCCAAATCACTGAAATTGGCGTTTTTGAGATGGCGATTGCATGCAACATTTCAACACCAACGCCATCAGCATTTGGCCGACATTTTGGCGTTTTCCCATCTACTACACATTTCCCTTCAAAATGCACGTTTATCCATACACAATTTCCTTAGACCCCCGTCACACCAGAGCTACGTCCATGGAGTAGCCATTACGTCAATGAAAAATGTCGCAACCAGCGGGAACTCCTAGACCCTAGTGATGACTTAGTGGGAGCGTGGTGTGGTCTATAAGGTCTCGGAGACCGCGTTCCTGCAACGTAAATTTTGGCCATGTTCACAATTTACGTAGAGCCAACGCCGTCGGAACAGGACGCAGTATTGACGATCCATTGACGTACTAACAGCGTAGCGCAGTCTTCTTCGGTGTGACGGGGGCTTAGGAACTGTTGTATTTTGCTTTTTGCCCTAAAATTCTCATTGTCAGTGTAAATGAATAAATTCATTTGATCTGTGGCCAACGTATGAATGATTTTTTTAGCAAATGGAGTTTTAATGCCAACAAACTTGCATTTGGCGTTTTTCCATTATAGTGAACTCCAAATTTGACTGGTTGCCTCAGAGAAAATCCTGTAAATGCTGATTTTCTACAATGAAAAGTAAGGTATGAAAGGTTTTCAGAATTTGAGAAATTGAATTTCTTTGAGAGTTATTACTAATGGATTGGCATTTCTCCAATAAAACATGATGTTTATCCATATGCATAGTTTGCTGTTCTCAACAGGGGTGGGGGGATGGGGGTGTTAATGTTTTGGACTGCTGTTCTGGGGAGGGGTCTAAAGGGAGGGGTATCCACCTCCCCTTTGAGAAATTTTGGAATATTTGAGGGTCCTTAGATGCAATTTGGTACTACATTTTGTGTAAAGTTTAAGGAAATTTACTACATTCTGACAATTTTTACCGAGGGAACAAAAAAGGGATTTTTTACCTTGAACTGGGGAGGAGATACATACTTCCGCCCACCTTATTTTTGATGGGGGTTTGCAAAGGTCATTTGTGAGTTACTCCTAAGCATTCCCAAGCTTCTCTCATATTGCATATATCTCATGAATTAACTGATATATTAAGTAATCAATAACAAAGATTGCTTGTAATGTTCCTGCCTCAGTAGTTCTTATAGTATGCATCCCAATAAGTATGAGGATGAACCATTTCTCCATAACCATGTCCCCACCCTGTATTGTCTGGAGGGTGTACATAACCATTCCAGCTCTCAAAATATGACCCATCTGCAAACCATGGTGCAGTCTCATTCCATTCCCTGCCATTGTAATATGGATAATGACTATATGAAGCATCCCAGTTGATGTCCTGTCCTTTTGAAATTGTTTTGGGTTTACCCTTCCTGGGTAACTTCCTTTCTCCATCAGATCTTGTGGATGATTCACACCCATTCAATTTCACTGACCCTGTGCTTAAATCAGATGTTTTGGAACCCAACAAATGCTGCTCATTTTCTAAGCTTCTTTCAGACTTTGATGAAGAGGACAAGCTATCAGAGTCACTTTCATAGCTGTTAGCAGATTCATTGTCGATAACTCTCTCACCCATCCTATCCATTCTCTTAGAAGGCAATCTTGTCTCAGGTTCTTCCTCCACATATTGCTTAAAATACTCCCAAATTTTATCAGATGTGTTTCCTTTGCTTATATTACCATGACGACCAGTGCTCTTCAATTTCCTCTCATCACGATTTAATTCCACCTCACAAGACTCTTCATCATCTAACCCATTCTCTTTGAGAGAAGCAGTACTTCTAATCAATTGTGCACCATTCATAGGTCCAGAAGTTCTTTCCACACTTGAGACATCATATACATCACACGTCTCTCGGAAAATGTCACCAGATGCTGTGACTTCATGATTAAAACCTTTCCCAGTATTCCTTTCACTTTGTTTCCCAATAATCTTACCCTCCCCTCCAGCCTCAAGATATTCCTTTTGTCTTCCCTCCTCACCTAATTTGAAATCCCTTGATACTTTTTCCTTCTCAAAATCACCTTCTTCTTTGGTCTGACCTCTTGGCAAGTTTTTGTAGCTGATATCTTCTCCTTCCATATTTGCTTCTAAAACAGTCTTCTTTTGAGACTTCACTTTTTCACTTTTTAAACTGAGTTGCCTCATCAACCTTGGAATGTGATCAATACCCTCAAGTGTTGCCTTTTCAGTCCTACATTGTTCCAATAATGCTTTCATAGCCTGGAATTCCACATACACGTCTGAATTTTCCAACATTTTCTCGGTCTTTTCAGCATTTAATTCATTTCCAAGGTCAGAATTGTCATCTACCTTACTGGAGGTATCTCCATGGGGGTCTTTTTCAAACTCAGCAGATGTTTTCACCCCTTCTTCCTCATCCTCTTTTAAACTCGCTCTGTAAGAATCATCTCTGCAAGAAACATTTCCAGTTTGAAGATGAGAATTCCCCCCTCCAGAGTCTACGCTTACTTTTCCATTTTTGTAAAACTGTCTTTTATTTTCAAATTCCTTGAAAGCTTCTTCCCATGTCCATCTTTTTCTTGATGTTTTCCTCAACTCCTGCATCACCATGATCGGCAACATCCACTCCTCAAGATTCACCATCCAACGATGATTTGGACCCTTTCTTGCCTGGACCTGGCCTCCCCCACCCTCTAACCCTAACCCTGGTCCACTTTTGTGGTCGCTTTCAGCCCCCCTCTCAAACTCTTCCTCCTCTGATCCATAACGTTTTATTTCACTGTTTGCAGTTGCATCTCTATCCCCAGAAAACACAGGAGTCTGTTCCTGAGATAAAACATGGTATCTCACCTCTGCTGGAGGATACCCACTGGTAGCCATGTTACCATTAACTTCACCATCAACTTCACCATCCTTTGTTATCTGAGGATAATTCATTTGTTCTTTGGTGCCCTCTGTCAAACCAAAACTTTGCTTGCTATTTTCCTCTCTCTGTGACTGACTGGAATCTTTGTCCACTAAAAACACCATTTCTGCTGACTCGGTTACATCCGAAGGGTCAAGAACTTCTGCTTGCATCTCAGCTGCAGACATCTCTAATAGGTTAGATGGCACAGGATCTGTAATAAACATGTAGGTAAGTCATTAATAGATCAGACTTACGATTAAATATTATCATGAAGTGATGGCAAATTAAAAGTAAAAACATTTCAACTTCAAAACAGAATGCAAATCAGGCAAGGATTCAGGTGGGGCCTCAAAATGCCAAACACCCTTATTTAATTGGCAAAAGTCAAGCATTTTGTCCTAAAGTCTTTCTTGTGTTCACTCTTTGCTGATGTAAATGTTGTATATTTCATTATTATGCTTATGATTACAAGGCCCTCAGAACCTGGTTTATTACATAAGAGCTTCATTTTATCTTATTTTTCCATTGAGCCTCCTTCCTTATTAAGATACATTACATGTTTGAAAAACTTGAAATATATGGGCTTTTCTCAAACATTTCAACATTATCTTAACATTTTACCTGGCAACAATCTTTATTAGCAACTGTTTACCCAGCAACAATATATTTTAACCTAGCAACAAACTTTATTGGCAACCTCTTACCTGGCAACAATCTTATATCACTCCCACTCCTCTTTTTCACTGTTTTAAGCAGATTGACCTCTTGACCCTCACTAGCAAGAGTGATGGCAGCCCCATGTGTCCCAAATCGCCCTGCTCGTCCAATCCGATGTAAGTATGTTTTAAAATCCGCTGGTACATCCAGGTTAATAATCAGGTTGACATTCTCAGCATCTATACCACGAGAAGTCTGTTGATGGATAATAAAATACCATACAATAAGCCAGTAACAATTTAACCGCAAGCTGTCTTTTTAAAGTGGAAGGGTGGTCAAGAACTATGCAGATCTTGTCACTTAGAGTGGAAATCCCACAGCATTGCAGTAGCAATACATTAATTGATTTTATTACAAAAATCTCAAAATTATTGCAAACGCTAATATTCAAATGCAGACTACTTACAAAAATTGTGATGTTATGCCTTACAATCAAGAGCTCTAAAGAGCAGATCAGCCAAATTTTTGCTAGAGTTAAGACACCCCAGCATTTGGGCTAATCAAACATGTTAAAATGGCCGAACTGGCAATTTGAAAGGTCACACAGCAGGTAACAAAAAGTAGAAGCAAAAAGGGTGTAAGTCTATACGCTCTACAACCTGTTCTGATGGCAACCCTTGCCTAGTGGGGGGAGGGGGGAGGGGGGAGGGGGGAGGGAACTGGAGATAAACTTACATAACTCAAGTCAGATTAAAACCCAAAGACTTGTGAAACAAATTGATGCATGGCAGTGCTTACCATTCTGCCAACAGAGGACCCCAGCAGTTAGCCAGTTAGGTAAACCTTTTATTGAAATGAAAGTTAGATAGCAACATGTCAACCTAGTTTTATCTGTCTGTGCAAATGATGCAAAATTGTTTGAAGAGGATATGAGGTGTTGGAAGAAGGACTAAGTTAAGGGAATCCAAACCTCACAGAAACTTACAGTGAGTAGTAGCAAGTTGCATCATTTTGAGTCTTGACTACAATAGCAAACTAGGCCAAAATTGTTAGGTTAGGTTAGTTCACTTTTGTTAAATTGGACAATATATGTCTAGCATAAGACAAATGCCTTACCAGTAGAATTGCTAAAATACGTGCTCACATTAAATGCACAGAATTACTGTGTAAAATGAACAGACTTTATGGAAGGTAGCCCCAATAAATACCAAAAGTACGGTAGGGAATATTGTAATTACCACCATAAAATGCTGGATACAATCTTTTTCATATGTCAGTCACAAAAAGCATCATGAAAACTGAATGTAATGAAAAATAAAAGGTTATATGCGAATCTTGGGACATGGTTGTCATGTTTACCAGAGCCCAAGCATTACACATTATTGCTCAGACTGACAGCAAATTAAACTACTTTACTTCACAACAGATATTCACACAGATTAAATGAAGAAAGTGTAACCAAACAGAATTCAGCACCTGTACTTACCAGGTCGGTTGAGATGAGGATTCTACATTTATAAGCCTTCAGTTCAGCCATTGCCTTCATCCTGTCAACTTGCTCTTGGTTTCCAGAAATGTATGTCGCTGGCCAACCTTTCTCCAAAAGCAACTCACAGAGGTTGTGTGCCCTGCAATTGTAGAACGGAGAAGGAGATGGTTTTGTTTCTTACATAATAAAGGCTGGACGTTACCAATGGTCAATTCTGGAGTAATTCATAGAATTAAAAAATATTCTGGTGACCAAATTTGACATTTCCAAAATATGCAGGAAAATTTTCTGTATTAGGCAGTTAAAACTCCATTTAAATAGCACCTTGCAGTTGGAAGATACAAATTTTTGAAGGAATACTATTTTTTCAGCTTCTGCAGTTCATGATGAGAAGTCTGTGATGTCATCTGGGCAAATGTATTAAATGTAACTTTTGTATTTCTTTAAAATGTTGATATCACTATATTGAATGTTTCATAACTTTATTTACTGTACCATAAGTATGGAACAGTTTCACACTATATCTACATGGACAAATATCTGAACATTCCAACAGTATCAAATTAAGAATAACATAAGGAATCTGAGGCAATTTGACCACTTGGCATCACATTCTGTGATTTTGAGGAAACCTGGCGGTATTACTTGACAAAAGTATCCAATCTTCAAAAAGGGGTATCTTGATTTAGGAATGGAGTTTGGGTATGGGGGTGAATGAAATGAAATGAAAATTTTTTCTCTTTCATATAAGACCGCGACAAAATAAGACCAGACAATGTCTTTAAAAGAGGTGCGTCAACTTAAAATTCTCACAAAACTAGAAAGTAAACTCAAGAACACTGTATATTACTCCTTTTACATTTGCCAGATAATTTTGCAACCAGTTAAATCACCCCAACCATAACTTTTGAAAATTTTTAATTTTTCAATGGTTGTGTGTTCTGTGAAGTTTACGCTGATATGGAATTTGCCACCAGAAGGAGGTTTGCAGTGGGATAATACTTTAAAACCACCACACTGCATTGTATTGCTATACTAAACTTAGGGAACCAGCACTTTTATTACACCATATTTCATGAGTCTGTTAAATGAAATATTTATTAAGGAAAGAGTCCAATTTTTCTTATTTTCAAACATGTGTTTCTTCCCTATTTTCAGAAATAGTACCTTGACTGGAAGTTGGAGAATATGAGACATTGGTTGAAGGCTATTTGGGATAGTAAAGTCACCAGATGATCTGCTTTGATTTCGAATGACTTGTGTGGAAGCTGGTGTCCTGGAACAATCTTGTAAAATTGCTTGATTCCTACAAGAAAGAACATTAAAAATGACCCTTGTTTAAAGAAATCTAGCCATTTCAATATGTATGGTTATACAGGGACAACTTTCAGGTACATTGAAGTTCCATAGATTGTGGCAGTCTTTTACTGTGAAATGGCTTGCTGGAAGTTGTTTTACTCATATAGACCTGCTGAGGTGGATAAGTATGAATAACATAGCCAACTACACAGCATTATTGCTAAACTGGTACTAGCACTAATCTTGCAACCAAAAACAGAACTGAATTTAACTTGAATATTAGTACTATACAAAATACAAAGAGTAATCATCTTTAAACTTAACTTTCTGTTAATTTTCTGGACCTTGGAGAGGGGGGGGGGGGGCTGAAATTTTATAAACTACAATGTTGCATTTCATCTAAAAATTTCATCCTTTCAATATGGTCTAGCACTGTATGGGAGGTTGAATCACTTGCCAATGTCTTAGTGAAAGAGTCAAAAACCTTTGATCTAGAAAACGTTCTGGAATATCATTAAATGGCCAGGTGGACAGGGGAAGTGACATTTAAAGCAATGAGGCTATTATGAGCATGCTTCCCAGCTGGACCAAAGTTGCCTTCTAAACTGAAGAAATTCTAAATTCAGCTAAAATGTAAAATTGGGGAGCCACTAGGCATAAGAAAAAAGATGCAGTTCATAACACATTACATGAGTTTCTCTCACATTCCTGGTTCCTTCATTGAACATTATAAAATATTACCCTTTAAGGTCCAACTGCCTCTTTCCAGACAGTTAACATAATCCCAACTAGTGTACTTCAAGCTCCTCCTCCAATCTAAAAAATAAGTCTTAGGGACCTCCCAGACAAAGGCCTAGGCCTGAATGTAGTTTAATTGCCCAAGGCTATATTCTGTTCCGTACACTACTGTGTGTTTGTATGTTGGAAGCCACACTCCTATGCATCTCACTCTTCACTTTCCTGGACATGTCAAACAAAGTGTAATCACCAATAATGATTCCAAATACCCTGGTATTACAAAATGTGTTTAAGGTGCTGCAAGAACTACTTTAATGTGGTTACTTCTAATATGGGAATGAAGTACTTTAGCAAAGAGAGAAAATTTTATGTTTTAGAAAAGTCTGGGCAATCAATGGTTTCAACTTAACACATTGGTAGGTAACATGATATGTGTACCTATTAAAGTCCAAGGACACAAATTCTGAGCCACTGAATTAACTATCACAGCAACTTGTTCTAAAGAATAACTTGTTACTCATAGGGAATGCAATACATACTTGACCTAAATCTAAGCAAGTATGTGTCTCAATGGAATAAAATTTACCCATTTGGAATTTTTCAGTCACAAGTACCTACAGTATCAGGGCATGAATTAAGCGAGGGCTCAGGGCAATTAGCCCCTGTAACTTGCAAAATAGCCCCCAAAACTGGGGTCATGAGGGTGAATTTGGCCATACAGTTTGTGTAGGGAAGACGGATTAAACAGCACATTTCAGCCAACTAGCCCAAAAAGAGCCCTAGTAAGACAAATGTTAATTTCTGCCCTGTACAGTACACCTCATCTTTCTCATTCATACCTGTCCTGCCTCCTTAACAGCTTTTACAAAGTATATGAGTAGCTTTTATAAACTTTGTTTTGATCCAGTCATGTTTTACCTAGTTTTACTGATCACTATAATGGGTCTGCTCTAGCTGACTTTCAATTCTAAGTCTTGTCCTGCCACAACGGTTTTTGTTTTTGTGAGGGTGCTTACCACTTTCTGTGAAAATCCATAATATTGGGATTCTTTTTCATGAATTGTAAAAATCTCTTTATCCAAAAGAATGAACTAATTCCTCTTCACATCTGTGGCCAGTGATTCAATGGAAGTAACTCAAACATTGTGGGACCTTTGGTTACTAATAAGATAGGCTTGTATCTACATGCAAAGATGATGTGGAAAAGTCGGTTTCAATAAAGTTATATCATGCATTTGTAAAAGATTCACTGATGATTTCTTTTTTTCAATATTCCTCTCACCTTGCAAAGTTAAGTCTCTAGGGTTAAGTCTGACAAATGTAGGATCTCTCATGTAATTGGTCAGCTGCTGAGCAAGGGATTCTGGGTAAGTTGCAGAAAGGGCCAGCATCTGTTTATTCTCAGGAAGTTGATGGTAGATCCAGCTTGATTTAAAAAAAAAAAAACGAAAAAATTTGGTTGCTATCAAATCTCTACTTTGCCTAATCATTGAGTTTAAACATGTCATAACTGAAAGGTTGCAAGGATGCCAGCCTACAAATCTTTCATAACAGTTATTGGTCCTTCATTTTCATGCTTGAAGGGAATTTTGGGGTTTGTGGTACAGAAATTTTTCATAACTGTAAAACCATAATTTTTGTGTAAGAAATGAAGGGAAATTCAAGCGAACAAACTGTGTAACTTCATTTCCGAGAAATTCAGTGCTTTGTGGCTCATGATCAATTTGTTCATTCAAACTTTTCAATTTTCAAATGATGCAACATTCCTAATTCTTGTAAGGTGTAATATTTTTGGAAAATAAAGCAATTACCAGAGTTAAATGTTAACATGTGACCCTACTCCCCTTTCCTCTCCCCCTACTCCCCCCAAAATAAAAAAAAATCGTCAAATTTCCTTGACAATTCGTGAGTTGTGGACTAATGCTCTACACTACATTGTTGAGCATTTCCACAGCAAAAGCATCTAAACTGATACTGCCTTACACTGCCTTGCATAAAAGAGGTCACTGGATCAAATCCCGGTGGAACCACTTGGAAATTTTCTGGGGACTAAAATTTACTTGTTCAGTATAGCTGTTCACAGTGATGCTGAGGGGGTTTAAATTGGTGAATTTTTACTGGGTATCTGATGGTCCATTTCAGGAAGTTGTCCGATTCAGGAAGTTGTTAGTTTTGCTCTGTTCAACTGTTGAGCAGTGCTACAGAGCAAGGAACCTCCACCAATCCCAGCCTTTAGGAAATGGCTGAAGACTGGGGAAACACTCACGTCTGTCAGATGGGGACATTAACTGGCAGTCCTGGGAGCAGTACTGGGAGTGATTTGTACATGCCAGCTTGGTTAACCTCTGGGTGCTAGTTGAAAAGAGAAGGTGAATCTCGCCAGTATTCATCCATGCTCACCCTAGTACAGGGTCCTCAATGAGCCAGTTGACTTCCTGACCCTCAAATGTTAAACTTAAAATTTAAATACTATCACACTGTGACAAATCTGATAACAAAAATCATATCTGAAAACTATTATCTTTTGGGTTTCTCACAAGATTGGTACATTCGGTAGAATATAAATTATCAACGATTTTTTAATCTAATACTTACTTGACTGATGCCTGAAACTTTTCATCCAGCAATTTGTCAGCTTCATCTAAAACAAACATTCTTACACTCTCTGTCTTCAGAACCTCATACTCAATCAGTTGCTTGATACGACCTGAAAGAATGAAGTTTACAGTGCATACATGGTTCATTATTTCATACATGGAAGTCTATGAAATAAGGAGAAAACTGTGAGCTGAAATAATTTACGAGATGTAGAAATCTGCCTTAAATAGCAAATATATTTATATCTATTAATAAACTGGAAAAAATCCTGAGTCATCTTTTCACAAATCTGTCAGTATGCCACATGTGTAGCTTAGACATAAAGCATGACAAGAAAGAAAATTCCCTTCAAGTGTAGAGCTAATACACTGAAAGCCTACTGTATGGTAAATGATCAGATATGTGAAACAGCTGTATCCAAGACTCATACTGAAAGTAAATCCTTTTCTTCAGATTGATACTCACAACAGACATTTGTAGCCCATAGTTTCTTCCTCCTGTACTTTCAGTTTTCCCCCCACTCCCCCATGAGCTTTTTCCATGTAGACACTTGCTAATATTGTTAAAATTTCCCAAAATCAGTAATACCTGTTGCAAAATTAAAAAGGTGCAACTAACCAACTTCAGCTCTGTGCTGTAAGGTGTTACAGTACCTACCTGTTGTATAATCTGCTATCTACCTACCACCAGTGACAGATACTCTTTCTTCTCAAAAAGAAGTAACTTACTTTGATCGTCTATGCTTGATGATTTTTCAGTAATAAAAATAAACCCTATCAAAAGAAAGCCTGAATGTATACTCTGTCATTACTCAGTACAGGGCAGCCAGGATGGCATTTAAGTGTAAATGCCAAACATTCCTATTTGTTTTTTTTTTCAGTTTGTCTTAACCTGAAAGTTCTAAAAACCAATTCCAAACAGCATTTTGGCATCATTTTAACATGTTTTGACAATGACTATACCAATTTTCTTAAAAAATACATGATATGTTCCACAATTTTTTTTTCAGAGTGTAGGAAGCAGTGGTAAAACCAGAATGCAAAAATGCATTGAGGTTTCGATGATACATGTTCTATTCCAAATAATGCCATGATGTCCCATATCTTTCAGTCACTGGTCAAGTGATATCTTAACATGTTGGAAAAATAATTTTAGGTTCATATTTGATCTTGGGAATTCTTGGGAAAATTTGCATTTTGACTTCTGGTGAACCCATAAGACGATCTTGGGCAGTGTTCTCCACTAGCTGTTTTGTCCGGGGGCTCCGCCCGTACAAAATCTGCCACACTACTTTAGCGCCCGGACAAAACTTTGCCGCCCGCACAGAAAATTGACCCGCCTGGTCGAGAAGTTGTGTGTACACTCAATCACAAACACCACAACTTAGTCATTTGACTGCCTTTTATATTTGATTTCAAATACTCATGACAAGCAATGTATAATAAAACATGGGAGATGCAAACCCAGCTCACTTGCACCTGAGCTCTTATACCATTCAATATAGGCTACTGCATTTCTTTCATAATTATGTTTCCACAGTAGGAATCCGCTACCATCAAACTCATACACTAAACGAAACCATTCAATTGAACTGTTCCCTAGGTTTCCCGGTTTTCACCCGAAATTTCCATTAAAGTGAACTACTTCATTCTTGAATACGTCCAAGTGGAAACTGGAGCTTCAGATCTGCAAGGAAGGGTCTAAGGGTCTAAGGGGAAGGGGAACCCCCCCCTTAGACCTTTCCCCCAGGACGGCTAACACAAGAGCCCCCGGACGAAAAGCAGACCAGTGGAGAACCCTGCTTGGGAATTCTTAAAATTTTGCTTTTTGACCCCTGTGACCCCAGATGACCTTTGACCTCCACTAAAAACGAAAGCATTCATATTTTCACTACAACGCATCCACATACTGAGTATGAAATCTATCCAAGCTTCCTACCTGGCGATATCGTGTTAACAAGGTTTGCAGTGTTTGACCCCAGTGACGTCAGATGACCTCTGACCTCCACCAAAAAGTGATAGGTTCACCTTCTTACCAAAATGTATCCACATACCACATATGAAATCTATCCAAGCTTCCTATCTTGAGATATCATGTTAACAAGGTTTTCAGGGTTTGACAACCAGTGACCCCAGATGACCTTTGACCTCCACCAAAAACAATAGGGTTCTTCCTCGTACCATAATGCATCTACATTCTAAGTATGAAATTCATCCAAGCTTCCTATCTTGTGATATCGTGTGAACAAGGTTTTCAGGTTTTAACCCCCGGTGGCCCCAGATGACCTTTGACCTCCACCAAAAACAATAGGGTTCTTCCTCTTACCATAACACATCTACACACTACGTATGAAATTCATCCAAGCTTCCTACCTTGAGATATCCTGCACACAAGGTTTTCAGGTTTTGACCCCCAGTGACCCCAGATGACCTTTGACCTCCACCAAAAATGATAGGGTTCTTCCTCTTACCATAACACATCGACATACTAAGTATGAAATTCATCCAAGCTTCCTACCTTGAGATACCATGCACACAAGGTTTTCAGGTTTTGACCCCCGGTGACCCCAGATGACCTTTGACCTCCACCAAAAACAATATGGTTCTTCCTCTCACTATAACACATCTACACACTAAGTATGAAATTTATCCAAGCTTCCTACCTTGAGATATCGTGCACACAAGGTTTTCAGGTTTTGACCCCCAATAACCCCAGATGACCTTTGACCTCCACCAAAAATGATAGGGTCCTTCCTCTTACCATAACACATCTACACACTAAGTATTAAATTCATTCAAGCTTCCTATCTTGAGATATCATGTTAACAAGGTTTTCAGGTTTTGACCCCCGGTGACCCCAGATGACCTTTGACCTCCACCAAAAACAATAGGGTTCTTCCTCTTACCATAACGCATCTACACACTACGCATGAAATTCATCCAAGCTTCTTACCTTGAGATATCATGCACACAAGGTTTTCAGGTTTTGACCCCCAATGACCCCAGATGACCTTTGACCTCCACCAAAAACAATAGGGTTCTTTCTCTTATCATAACACATCTACACACTAAGTATGAAATTCATCCAAGCTTCCTACCTTGAGATATCATGCACACAAGGTTTTCAGGTTTTGACCCCCAGTGACCCCAGATGACCTTTGACCTCCACCAAAAACGATAGGGTTCTTCCTCTTAATATGGAGCATCTATGTACCAAGTTTGAAAGCTGTCGGAGTTTCTCTTCTTGAGATATCGCAAGCTAAGCGTCACAAACACACACACACATACACACATACATACACACATACGCCATCATGACCGCATAGGTTTCTCTTTCATCGAAACCAATAATACAAGCTCAATCAACTTCACCTGCAGAATTACCAAATGAACAGATAGAGGTTCTTCACCGACGTCACTGCGATGCGCATCTCTCTATTTTGACGGCCAGGCGTCCATTGTACAACAATTGTAACTAAGGCCGTATCGTGTGCGAGTATCGATAACACACCCCTCTGTGCATGTTCAGTGACGGCCAGTATGCCAAATTGAAATGCAATGATGTCACGTGAAGAACCTCTATAATTAATTAACATAAAACATGGTTGTTTCACAACATCAGTCTTGATTTTGGTGCAATAGACAGCAACATAACAAGTATTCCAGATTTGCAAACGTTACCGTAAGCTTAAGCTCAGATATAATCTCTCATTATTCTGAATCCAGGGTACAGCACAGCTGCAGTTATGTAATGCACATTTCTTTCAGCTTCGTATAGCGATCATTCACATACCTGTGTATTATTTAGGGAATGCTCAGTGAGGGTAGGGAAGGTTGAGGTCGTGGCACTCAATTAAGACCAAGGACTGAGGAAGGATGCCCAGCGGATGAGTCACAGTTTTAGTTTTGTGCAGGAGAGTTGTTGTCCGGACAGCAACTCACTGGCCATTAGCCTAGATTGTTTAGTTAGGCTTTTGTAGCAATGGCTACGTTGTTTTATTCCCCACCGAAGTTCATAGGGCTTTGCCCAATTTGTTAGTGTAAGTCTTGGGAAATACTTTTGTAGGGTTCCACCCAAGATATTACGCAGAGAGAGTGCCTGATGTAGGTGGACCGGTTGAAAACCGTAAGTTGTTTCTGATTATTGATTAGAAGACTTATATTTGGCTAGTTTTGTGTTTCACAGGAAAGGGTGGAAAATTTGTTATTTTCTTGGAAAGTGTTACTACTGAAAAAGAAAGAAAAGATACATTTTCATGAGAAAGTAGAACAAAACTGAGTTCAAAGAAAGCAAAAATGTTATTTGTTGATCCTACATGTTGTGTTAATGTTCAATTCAATAAAACCAAAGACGTTCTTTTCCTTTTACTTTCCAGGTTTTCATTATTACTGTGTAATATAAAATTAACTTTTTATATTTATTTTTATATTTATATTTTTGTATACAACTTCATTACAGGGTTTAATGTTGGAATAAAATTCCAAAGCTTACACCTCGGTGTAGTTTTGTCTTTTTGTCTTGTCCAGTGACCCCAGGAGAGCTGATACCTGTGACTGAAAATGCCAATGACTTTGCATTCGGCATATTTTAAACTGCACTGGATGCCAACTCTGGCGGATTGCATCACAGAAAAAGCTAGCAACTCTGGCTTAATGCACGGTGTTGAAATGATTCTACACAAACATGCTGACCTGAGTCAAAAGAACCTCAACTGCTGCCATCATTTTCAAAAGGTCATTTGTGAATGATTCCATTGGTTCCTCTTTCAGGAAAGCACACTGGGCAAAACAGTGTCAGGCCTGATTTTTAAGAAAATTTTCAGGTTGTCCATCCGACAACCTGAAGCCAAATTTTGTTGTCCAAATGAAAGTTAAAAAGAAAAGAAGAACATTTGTAATTCACGATGCTGTCACTGTACTAAAGCAAACATTTAGTTTCCTTTCCTTTGATTTTTTGCTTTTTCTTTTTTGTCTCAATAATGAATGACAGTCCTTATCTCAATACCATTTCTTAACAGGATTTTTATGACATACTATTTTGCTGATGTAGTGAACTATTCAATTACAAATAAAATCTACTCCTCCATTGAACATGGGGAAAGAGAGAAAGTGGATGCTGGCTGCAATATTTTCTCGCCTCAGACGAAAGGACAAGTGTTACATTTCAGCTCTGAATGTGCAGCAGTCCTTACCTGGAGTACCAACAGCAATGTGACACTTCTTCAAGTGTTGTCTGTCTTGACCAAAGATGGTTCCACCAATAAATGTATGGCACTTCAACCCTTCCATAGCAACACCAATGGCCTGTATGACATTCTGTATTTGTACAGCGATCTCACGAGTTGGAGCCAAGACAAGTACTTGCAGGCTACTAGATGCTGTAATGATGCTCTCCAGGGCAATGACGCTAAACACACATGTCTTACCAGTACCAGATTTGGCTTGAACAATTAAATCTGTTTAAGAAAAAGTCACATCAAGTGGGAAAACATTAACACTCAATTTTCGATTATAAAATGTTTGCAGTTTCGACTGTTCATTTCAGATGAGACATTGTCCCAATTCTGTGGAAAAACATGATGCTAGGGTCCAAGAGTAAACTAAGCTTGTTGGTAAATGACCAAAAATCTCCATCAGTTGATCAATAAATGAAAGATATTAGGTATGGAACATCTTCCCCTCCTTTGCCTTCCTGACGTGTTAACTTACACTGAATAAAGTCATTGTTTTTAAAGATGAGATGGCCAATGTATCATTTTTGTAAAGTTCTGCATAAACTGAATATTTACAAAACTTTTAACTGGATTTCTACATAAACAATTTTCTTTGATGACTGAACAAGTAGAGTTCAAAACTGGAAAAACATCATGAATAATTGTTACGTATAACAACAAAGGTCAAGCACATTGCCAGGAGAGGGTTAGGGTTTCATGGGTCTCTTAAAACAAGAGCTCTGCCCATTCCAACCACCCTTAAACTTTACAAGCCTATTCAGTAATGTTTTCAGTGCACAGAAGGATGTCCAGTAAACTAGGGATTTGACATTTAAAGGCATTATATCCACCAGACTGTAGGATTTAAAAATTTTCCTGGGGCATAGCTTCTAATCTAGCATAGGGATCCTCATATGGGGATACCAGGGTAGAGTATCATCTCTGATTCCACCGACAGATATTTCTGCCAATGTCCCTAGATATAAAGCCAGCATTGTTGCCCCCCCCCCCAATATGTTGACATGTAATTCATCTTTTATGGTCATTGTAAACAACATTTTTTCATCCATACCTAGACCACATCTTCCGAGAGGAAGAGCTTTGAGCTGAATAGGGGATGGTTTTTCAAATCCTGCAGCTGTGAGACCTTTCTGAACAGGCTCAGAAAGTAGCAAAGAGGCAAAGTCGACATTGATATTTTCACTGGAGAGCACATCTGTAGTTCGTCTCCTCTCCTGAAGACTGTGAGCTGTCCTTATGTTCTTCTGAGCTGCCATTTTAGGCCTTTTTATTTATTGATTGCTTGCTTTGACCATTAGAGGTTTGTGACCTGAAACTGAAGAGTAAAATTCAAAGCATTTGGAAGGAAGGAGTTAAAATCATACTCTGACTTCTGAAATAAGTATAAATTCAGTAAAGGTTGAGAGATCCATTCAACAAACAAGAAGGTGGAGACCTGTCTCTTCATACAAGTAAACCTCAAATGGATGCAAGCTTTATGATGTATTGCATGAGAGTAAGGAATGCGTGAAAATAGCAAGCAAAGTTTATTGTATGACCATGGTTATTAATATGAAAGTAACATTGCAACGTCACACATAAATTTACATGTTGGTGCTTAGCCCTGGAACAGTGGTGTCTGCTTCCATTATCACCTGATGGAGAAGAATTATTAATGGAAACACACATCACCGTTCAAAGGGGTAGTAAAGACTCACTTTGTTGACAATATGCATGTCAAAACTTCTGCACAGGGAATGTGATCTTGTTAAGTCTATTTGGAAGTTCATACTTTGGAAGTTCATACTTTGGAAGTACATGGGCTCCATTTTCACATCATTTTCAATCAGCTTTTAAATATATAAAGAAGGTGGGTTTTCATCAAAAAGAACTGACCTTCCAAAAGAAACCAAATTTGATATAAATATTTGATATAAATATTTGATATAAATATTTAAATTGTTGAGTTGGTTTATTCACCTGAGGTGAAGGTGAAATTCACAGGCCATAGGCTTAACCCATATTCATGGTCACTTAGCATCGTAAAATAGCTGCCCTTTAAGGCCTGAACTGTTAATATTTACATGCACGCAGAATTGGAGACAGGCTAATATGTTCCAAAACTTGATGCAGAGAAGGTTCACCAAGGACTCACATGGACTCACATAGGAAAATATCCCCTTTGCTCTGGCAGCCTTTTAACCAAGCAGGTAAATTAAATTGATTCTGATCTTCATGGGCCATTAGAACTCAAAAACAATCCTGATACTTTTCCTTGTTTACAGTGAGAAGTTGAAAGCTGAAATTTTCTTTACAAATCCATTTGGAGGCTTTTCGAAGCAACAGTGCTCCATTCTTCCACACTGCAAATGCAATCAATCACAGTGAATAGATTGGTAACTACTAATTGGCATCTTGAGCTCAACATATCACATCAGCTTGACCCAGGGCTGTTCACATAAAATTGTCCGCAAAAAGGGTTCGTTTACTCCACCAAGAAAACCCAATAACGTTATACTGTAGGAACAACTGGCACAAAATGACAACTGTACAATTTTGAAGGATCAGAAGGCATTTAAATATTACTTAAGGGCACCCCCTGCTATAATTTACATGGGAAACTGTCATGTACACAGACTTTCCAACTTGAGAGAAATTTTAGGTGTGTGACCACCATCCTGGGGGTGGGGTCTATGGGGTAGGTAATCATACACTCTTTGATTAGTGCATGCATATGTATTCTGCAAAGCAACTTATGTACTGCATCATTTTACTGTCGGTATCATTTACCACCTCGTCTGTCATTTGGTGCAATTGTGTGTTGTCATTTGGCCATATTCACCTTACAGTATTGCAAATTTAGCCGTGAAAATTCTTTGCTGTGATGACTGTTGTATCGGACATCTTGAGTTTATAACCTTTTTGAGTAAGCAAATTCAGTTGAGGCTGTTATGCATGCAATAAATAGTGAACACCGTGTGAGAATCATGATGTGTGTGACACATGTGAAATGCGTGTGTATTGAAAAATCTGTGTATGGTATAGTAAATTCAACAAATTTCACACACTCCCAAATTTTGTGCACCTCTAAAATCATTCTGAATTACCAAAACAATGCACTTAGACAAAGCAGTTGCCTAGGCAAGGGCCATACATAACCTATTTTTGACTACTAAGAACATTCAAAACCATCTGTTGCTTAAACTTTGCCTAAATTGTTAAAGTTTTACACAATTTCCCTAGTCGAGGTTAGTTTGCTTTTCTGTGGCTTTCTAGGCATAGGCCAGTCTGCATTTCGTGCACTCAGAACTGAAGATCTTCGGCGTGGAGTTGGAATTTTGCTTATGTTTTCTATTGTTTTTTGGGAAAAAACTTCGGCGTGGGCCTGACATGGAATGCACTTTGGGGCATAAGGGCCTACATATTTTAAAACCGTCCGTTTTGTCCCATTGAAATTTACTGTTCATGACTGCATTAAATTTGTAGTCATCACGCTCATTCAGTATTGAATTGCAAATGCTCATAAGTGTTGTGAGCAGGCGACAGAGGGTATATTATGCTTTGTTTGAGGTGCACAACATTTGGCAGTTTTATGATTGTACAGCGGCAAGACCGGGTTGAGGCAAAAACACAGAATTGGGATAAAATTTTTTATTTTATCAAATGAAATTCACATTTAATTCAAAATATACTTGTTCAAATCAAAATATCCATGATTTGGGGATATTTGTTATTCGCTTTCAGAAAAATTTCAGTGTTTAACCTTGGGTGAGCGAAATTCCATCCATCCATGTTATTGCTAGTACACACTCGTGGAACAGGTATTACCGTTAACACAAGTATAAAGAAAGTGCTTGAGAACTACTGCAATGCCAAAGAAATAGAATTTACCATCCAAAGTCAGTTTGGACACAACTTTAGTGACGTAAAGAATAATTAAACGGCATACCTTGTAAACGAAGTAGTGGTATAACTTATTCAGCACAAAATTTAAGCAAGACGTAGGCCTACTGAAGTTTCACTGGATGCGTGTTTACTGCTTTTCCAAGCATGGTTACTAATCTTGTTTATGTACCACCGAAGAAAATGTGAAGCTATCACAGGATTCATCCTCGAATTCATTCTCGTATTCATCCTCGGATTCGAGATTTGACTCATCCTCGGATTCGTGTTCGTCCGCGGATTCTCCTCGTATTGGTCCTAGCCTAGGATTCATACACGGATTCATCCGGCAAATATACGAGGACGAATGCGAGGATAAATCCTAGGATGAATCTCGAATCCGACTGAGGACGAATCTGCCAGTGAGCAGTGGCCTAGCCAGAGTTCTCTATGTGGTGGTGGTGGTGGTGGTGGGGGGGGGGGGGGCTGGAGTGGTGCCGGATCTCCAACTGAGAGGGCTGGTGTATGTTCTACTGATGGATCACTCATATTTTTCAGCATATTTCAGATCACCATTGGGGTACTGCTGGGGCGGGGGGTCTAAGATTTCGTGGGAGGGCTGGAACCTCCTGAAGCTACGCCACTGAATCTGAGGACGAATACGAGGATGAATCCGAGGACAAATACGAGGATGAATCCGAGGCTGAATACGGGGAAGAATAAGAGGATGAATCTCGAATCCGACAATGATGAATCCAAGGATGATGACTCCGAGAATATAACCTTGAATCCGAGGACGAATACAAGGACGAATATAAGGATGTATCCGAGGATGAATCGAAGGATTAATCTTGTGATAGCGTCAGATTTGTCAAAAAGTCGACAAATACTTTGAACTAGACGGAGCAGCTCACACCGCAAACTTTCAGGGTAATGTCACATTTAGCTTCGGTCTAATCGTTTGTGCAGCTTCTTTCATTGTTTGTTTCAGTTTAAAATGTGAATCAAAGAAATATCTTCGAAATTATAAAAGTGGCATTCATAGTGTCACATTTAGAGCAGAAAAAAAAACTACCGACTCTTTTTTGTTATTTGATCCCAAGGGAAAGGTTAAAGGGAATAGACAGTCGCCCAAATTTTATTTAGAAACATCAGCTAAATCTTACAAATCTGTTCTTAGTTTCACTTTCAAGTACCTTTAAAGGTCAAAAGCAGTCGCCCCAAACTTGTTTTGAAACAATAGCTAAATGTCACAAATTTCTTCTTATTTCTCTTCCAAGTATCTTTCATAATATTTTAAGACATAAATATTGCATATTCAAGGTAAACCAAGTAGTTACTCCTTGTAAATTTTACAATTGAGTGAGAAAATACTGTCACATGATTCTCAAGATCCATTCAGGAAATAGGATAGTCTACTATACAATTCTTTATTGGGGTGACTGCATTCTCCCTTTAATGATGTTTCCAAACATAAACATTGACTATTTATGGTAAATAATATTTAAGGCAAAATAAGGAATATCTACATGAATCACTTAACAATTCGGTAACAAAAATGTCACATGAGTAAAAAGAGCCATTCATGAAATAGTAAACCGGAGTACACATTTATTCAAATTGGGTGATGGCATTTTCCATCTAAGCTAAGTGGATCAGGTCACCCCTTTCTGCTTGTTCTTCAAAATCAGCGATGTCCTTTGCATTGACGCGCCCTTTCTGCGTAGTTTTTTTCATACCAAATGGGGCAATTTCATTCTTTTACCTTTTGAACCCTAACCTTAACCCTAACGTGAGCATTATTTTTTTTTTCATTTTTCATGATTTCAATAGAAATTTCCGAAAATCGCCACCGTTCGTCCTGGGAAAAAATTCCGCGTCCCTTCTAGGTCAGTATAGGATGTCTATGCCAAGAAAAGTGACGTGAGTGAAGACTGGAAGCACGCCATCGTTTCTCATAAATTGTCGACGGTATCCACTCCGCGACGTGATGAAAAGGTGTCATAATTTTTAAAGCAAACATAAAAACTTAATTTTCTTCTGTTGAATGTTTAGAGTTTCATTCAAATGAGACAAGTTCATAATTCTGTGGAAATGAAGCATTAAGCTAAGGCCCCAGAGCAAATAAAGATTGTTAATAAACTAAAGTAAATGTAAAGTAAAAGTATCATGGTAAAAGCAAAGTAAAAGTAGAGTAAAGGTAAAGTAAAAGTAAGGAAAAAATAAAGTAAGTGTAAGGTAAAAGTAAGGTAAATGTTAAGCAAAGTGAAGTAAAAGCAAATTAAAATTACAGTTAAGTAAAAGTAAAGTAAAATAACTTAAACGTATAAAAGTCAAGTTAAAGTGAAGTGTGGTGAAGTGAAGCTTAAATGACGTGAAGTCAAGTCAACTTCAGCTCAACTCTAAACGATATGATGACCCCCACTTCAAAAGTGGAGGGGACATCATGTCTGTCCAGCTCCTACCCGTTGACGCACATTCCATGGGCTACCCCTCAATCGGGGACCAGAGGACTAAGCTCTTTCAGTCTCTTGAATATTTTCAAGCTGAGGCAAAATCAGGAGCGTTCCAGGATTTTTCAATGAGAGGGGCGCTTCTGAAGGGTTGTCCAGGGGTCATAGGTTTAAAAATACATTGAGGTCACGGGAACAATTTGTGGCGATAGCGATCTGTCTTTAACACATCGATTTAGGTTTCCAAATTTTAAATATAGTTGGCAACATTTATCGAACGCTTTTTTAGTCAAAAGGGGGAGAGCCCCATGTATCCGCCACTGATGATGGACTGGCATTTATTTTATAGTTGCTTCGGGTGCACAGTAAACAAGCCACGGCAATCTCTATTTAACCATTCTTATGGCATAATCTAGACCATCAACCTGTCGATTTGATTATGTAGGAAGCTTGTTGGTCAGTCGGTAAGAATCGTAGGGATGATGTGAGGGTTTTCATGCAGCTTTCGAACAACAATTATCCTCAAGCGGTTGTTATACCAAGGTTCACAGGACAACCGTCGTAGATAGGTGTGTATGGGATAGGAAGGCAAGTTAGATGCGTACAAAACAAGCCGAAATAGCTTCTTCAGACATTTTAGTAGTGTCGTATCCAGAATCTGTTTTGATAAATATCATGTGTGAGGCATTCCCTTAAAATGGACCATCATGGCACAATTTAAACGAAGTGCCACCGCCGTAATTTGGCATGTAGCGAATCAAAATGCCTCCAAGATTGACAGTAAAGACACTTTCTATTGTAAAATTACCGGCAAAGGGCAAGATCCAGGGTTTGTCACTTCATAAGATTTGCCTGGTTCTGATGGCCCCAAAAAATCCCCCCGTAGAAAATCTTACGTTGCCATTGTCTTAACACATTTTTACACATTTCTCCCCCTGAAAAATATTTGGTCCCCTGAAGGCCATCTCGCCCCTTTCAGTTCCTTGGCTGGCTACGGGGCCTGCGCCTATACTTGGCTAACCAAGTCAATTTGGTTTCTTAAAGGAGAATTTTCATGATCCCAGACAGTTCCAATTCTCCCAACTATGCATCTTCTAGCTCCTCCCATAACTGTATGAGGCTCTTCCTTGTGCGAGAAAAACCTGTTTTATTGCTTAAGGCCATGTCCTGCAGTCCTGGTGAGCATACGAGGCTATAAAATGTAATAAAAGTACTCTCTCTGCCTTGTGTGGAATGTGAGCTACTCTGCATCTTTCAAATTTTCAAACTTTGATGTCAATCAAAGAGCAGTCACCAACTGAGAATTTTGATATACATACACTAAAAATATACTTTGGGGTGATGACTGTCTGTCTTTAAGCTTCGTCGCTTCTAACACCACCCTTCCCCCTTTATCCACCTGGCCACAACACCGGTTGACTGAAGGAAAACGCAGTCCACTCACCTTTCCCCTTCTGGTACTAAAGGGGCATTGAATGCATTGTATGTGACACCTAAGCGGAGCGTCTACCTCAGTACAAGCACGTAATCATTCCAAGGAATTTTGCCCAAATACCCCCGAGGCTGCCGGAAATATTTCCAGTTCATCCAGTTAACGTTACATCTAAATTTTGATGTCTCGTGTTTTTAAAGTTTGCATTTCCAAAATGAGGAAGATTGCCGAGTGAAGCGCCGAAGACGCGGGGTATCGATGAAAACTGGGATATATTAGATTTCATATAGTACAATCTGAAGAATCGAGAGCGTAAATTAAAAAAAAATCCGACTAAACTCGAAATGTGTAAATTTGGACAGGGGGTGGGGTGGGGGCTCCAGAGATCCTGAAATCCTCCCCCCTGGATCCGCCTCTGATTCGCATAGGACCCTTGTAAAATGCCATTGGGAAATGCTTAGGACTGTGTGGACGAGTCTTCCATGCTCTGTACAGGGATTTTACAAGACCAATTCCGTGAGACCAGAGTGTTGTTTATTTGGCCAACTCCCTGATGAGACTGAGTCGCTTTGAAAGCTTTAAATTCTCTTACACAGTTGAAGTATTAATTTCATGTCTTCACACCTTCAATCATAGCTTTGGTCTCGAAGAAAATATCATCGAAATCGTTGTCATTTGGGCATTGCGATCATCAGTTCAGATCAGTTTTTGGTGACTCACTTTTGCCCTCTAAACTGAGAGAATCGAGGACTGGTGTCCACGATTGGATGAGTAGCTCCACCGGGGCATGGTGTGGGAAGGGGGATTTCCCCATACTTTGCAGTCCATTGTCTTCGTTCCTCAAAAAATAACACATAATAATAGATAATTGTGGTATAATAATGGGATAATGAATTTTTCTAAATTTGGACGACAGCATTCCTTCCATCTCACAAATGTCATATAGGCTATATTTCACTGGGCAACTCGACCACTGGTCATATGAGTAAATATATTGTGAGGCGTCTTGACTTCAAGGTATCCCCCTCTCTCCGAATTTTTGCAGCCACTATAGTGAGTAGCTTGAAGACTTTTGGTCCAGTTGAAAGCTTTCATTACTCCCTCTCTCTATTGGAAGCATAGTACCTGTGTCTCTTCCTCACTATACTAGAAATAGATACAGATAGGCAGCTCATAGGGTGCGTGTTGATCAAAAGACCGGCAGAGTGTATACGACAACTATGCAGAGAGACCTGAGGACACGAGAGACTAAGGTCACGTCTAAGATGCCCAATGCCTCTCGAAACTACCCCAGCGAAGTGTCACAATAATTTGGCACGTGGAGCACATGAAATTTGTGGCTTAAAATACCTCTGTAGGTAGCCGAAAATGCACTTCCAAGGCCTTGCAGAGTTTCTGACACTAAAAGTGTGACGAAAAGCTGAAAGGTCGTCAGGGGACCAGTCAAGTCGCCCCCTACCAAAGTCGTTCCCTAAAAAGTCTCCTCCTGACAAAGTCGTCCTCTCGACGAACAAAGTAGCCCCTTATCAAAGTCGCCCCTTTTCAAAGTAGCCCCTTACAAACTCGCCTCTGACAAAGTCGCACATCCACAAAGTCGTCCACTTACTTCAATGAAAAAATTCATCAAAATGATATACCGGTAGGCCTAGTAAAGACAGTATTAATAGATAAAATAATAATCTTATTGATTAGCTTTGAAGTTATCAAGTGCCATAAGCACTGTTTTGCTGATATACCATCAGGGGTGAGTTTGTAAGGGGTGACTTTGTTCGTCGAGGGGACGACTTTGTTATGAGGCGACTTTGTAGGGGGAGACTTTGTGCGGGACGAGTTTGCTAGGGGTGACTTCACTGGCCCCCTTGTGATGTATATATCACTGTACGAACACATTATCACTGCAAATATAAGTACAGTACATGATGATGCATATGAAACGTTACCTTAATACATAGTTCAACGCAACTATACCCACTGCGTGTGCCAAAGCTTTTGTTTGCGACTTTTCATTTATCATTGAAAGAAAATTGTAGCCATTTTTGTGTGTTTCAAGAGAGGGCAACTTTTTTGAAATGACAGACAACTTTGTGGCGGGAGACTTTGGCAGGGAACGAGTTTGTCAGGGGCGAGTTTGTAAGGAGTGACTTTTTGAGGGGTGACTTGACTGGTCCCCAGACGTGAATATGGCTTCGATGACTATAAGATGACTTTTATGATCCCTTTGAAGGTTTCTTTAACTATATTTTCCAAGTGTCAGATGACGAAATTATATTGTCAGTAACTGACTATGAAAGTGCTCATAGCCAGGAGCTCACGTGAGGTTCAGGGGCAAAGTGCCCTAAAGAGGGTTCAGGGGCCCGCTGTAGACCCCCTGCTTAAGGCCAGGGGCAACGCCCTCGACCGTGTTTAGGGGCAACGCACCCCCAGAAACATTGAGGTATGTAAAGATTTAAAACCATTAGAATGAAACATTTGGCTCTCATAGAACTCATCGGATGTGTACTAAAAAGATCATAACAATCACACTTTGATCATTTAAATAACAGCCTTACTCATAATAAGAGGTCATTTTTATGAAGGAGAGGGTATGGCTTGTGGGTGGTTACAGTGATAACAAAAGAATTAATTTGTACGAAGCTATGGAACACGCAAAATGGTCCGAGGGAGTAAAAGCGAAACAATATTTGAAACTGATGCGCGCGCGAAGTGCACCGAAGAAAACAGCATTATTTAAGACATTTTATTGTCGCTAAAATGCAATTTTATCCATAACGTAAATTATTCTCGTACTTTCCCTAGCCACCTATTCTTTCTTTTGTGTTTCATTTTTGTCGATGGTCAGGGACAAGGGACCCCTCATGTTTTTTATTACAGTGAAAAATAAGTTAAAGTATAATTTTGTATGGACGATCATAGTTATAAACTTATAGTTATAGGGTTATAAGAATGTAATACTTCCAAAATCAATGAAATGTTATGGATAGTTCCTACAGAGACATTGCGATGGGCGTCCGTAGTAAAAAAGCTAGGGAAGCAATATTTATTGGAGGCTGCATCTTCGTAAGGTGTGGCCGGCGAAGCCTTAAATCGGAAGCTCTGAAGGCTGGGGACTGGCAGTGGGTCTTCCTCGTGAATGTTTTTTATGATTGCTTTTTTCAGTTGGCCATTCTGGACCATTTCTAGAGAAGCTCCCCTGTCCCCAAGGTATATCATTTGCAATAATAAAGAAATATTTTGGTACAATGATTGAAACTTTAAGATAGTAACCATCGTTCAATTTGATGAGGATGGCGGTAGCTGGTGAGGACTGAAAGTGAACAGGGAGGGATTGCAAGGGATTTGGAAATGGTTATTTATTCAAGCTATCTTACAGGATGTGTTAAAAGAGACAATTCCGCTGAAGTTTTTTTACGGACAGCAGTATAAACGTGTTACCTATTTATATTATGTTCGCGCGAAGCACGCCCGAAAAATTGATTGAGAATTGCGATTCGCTGTAAACGGGTAGGTTTCTAAATTGTGTATTCAAGGACCATGGTGCGTGTATTGACGTACATTTATTACTGTCAGTGACCCTTATTTCAGATACCAAACAAAATGTGCAACCTCAATTGCCCTATTCCTCTGCAACTTTGAGCTCTGGCAATGAATTAGTGAAGTTTCATTGCGTGTGCCCTGCGAAGCACGATGAGAAATTTGTTCTGGCATTTTTTGTATTGGTATTAATGTTTTCCCTTACTTGACATTGCAAAATTTACCATTCTGGTCACGCTTCTTTTCGTTCAGTTTTTGTTATTAATTTTATCATTTTTAAAGCTTGGAAAAAAGAAGGGGCAAGTGGGCAAGTGGCTCCGCCTGCCCCCCCCCGTAGTCTCGCCTATGGACCCAGGCCAATTGGCCACCTGCCAAGTCCGTGGCCAAAGGAGGGCAAAGAAGGGAGAAGGGGGATATTATTTTAGCCCCGGAAATTTAAAATTACTATTACTCTGATACATTTTAGTACATCTCGTCCCCAAATACTTCCCCTCCCTGGAAGCTGTCACGGTCCCCTTCAGTACCTTGTCTGGCGACGGACCCGCCATCTACCCCTCCGTCTCTCATCTTTTACCTCCAACCTGCAGGCTCATAGTTCCACCACTGTGACTTTTGTAAAAATAAACGTTTGCGACAAACGTATGCTTAAAATCTATGTCAGTATAATGCAATGGCGCCATCACACAACTTAGCCCGTCACATTGTTGACTTTTCTGACTGTACAAAATATACGTACGTGCGAGATAATGTTCGAGGCCGAGGGCCGGATACGATAATCGAGACAAGGCGAGATATCATAGTACGCGTAGCCTGTATAGCCGGGTGAAAAGAGCGGCCCCATTAGCGGTTGTTTTTAGCGAACATTCGTTGAACACAATGAGGGAGGAAACAAAAAGTTGGTCCATTGTTCCGAAAAGACAGCTAAAAGTCTTCCAACCGATCTTTGTTTGCTTCATTCTGTAATGTTCTCGGAAATTTGCCTATGATGTAGTCTCAAGTATGTTTCATGCTTTGGATGTTGCTTTATATCGCAGTGTTTGTGTCAATGTCAGCCTAAATAGGCTAACTGGTCTTTCGTGGTACTGGCATAGCCTTATTTAACTATATTGTCCAGAGTGGTGTATGGATTAACCTAGCTTTTCTACTTTTATTGTTCTACAGACGTGTATGCCACCCTGCTAAAGAACAATTATCTATTAATTCTGCGTATTTAAAAGTAAAATAACATTTGTTATGCTTTGCTACCAGCCACCAGGAGTAACTTAATGAGGACAGGAGAAACAAAGTGATTTTTGTGCATATCTGGAGTAACATTGGGCTATTATGAATATGAGTATGACCAACCCAAGGCTATGACTGATTCAAATTTACTGCAACTAGCTGCTTGATCAAGTCCATCCAAAGGAATCATGTCGGTTTCAGTGACTCCAGATGGTCTCAAGATGAAGAACAAGACATTGGTCCGGAATTCAGACAGCTACAAAGACCTAGCATCAGGAGCATCAACTCCATGTGCAGAGAAGTCGTCCCAGTCAAAGGTTGGTCAAAGTCCTTGAAGAGGGCTGTTCATTTACATTACATTTCCAGCAAAGCACATGCGCAACAGTCAATAAAAGTTTGTTACAAGTTCTACCCCTAATACCCGGCACCAATTAGGCCTAATAGACAAGTTTGGAAATTGGATTTTGCTGTAACATAGGCTAGTACCACAGATCAAGTCCATGATGTTTCCTTACAGATACGACAGTTTGTAGTGACTGTTTGTTTGTCTTCCACAATTTACAGTCATACTGTTCAACCTTTTTGATCGAAGTTTATAGAGAGATAAACTTATAAGAGAACTCGTTTTCCAAAGGATAGGCTATTCTCTTCGAACCCTAATTGATGTGAATGATGTCTAGACAATAATTTTAAACTTCAAACTTTTGTTTGATTATTCAAAATAGCAGTCTTTTGTATGCAGTCTTTGTTATGGTACACTTTCCTTGCCAGCATGCATTGTGTATCAAAGTTACCCAAAATTTAACCTCCTTTTGCCTTGAGAGGTACAGTCTCAATGGAATCTACACTACAACAACATGCCAGCCTGTAATGTTAAGTTTGGCCTACATGGGGAATGTGAAATGTGTTCCCAGAGCAAATAGAAATGGCCAATTTTCTGTTCCCAAAATTTCTTTGGCAGCCTTCAAATCTGTACCAAAAATCAAATTCCTAAAAGGCATTCCCTGTTCAAAGTCAAAGAATCCTTAGGCTACTTAATTTTCAACATCAATACAAACCTGTCAGCACAGTCTTCACTGAATGATCCCAGGGACTGTTTTGGTAGTCTCTTGTACAGTCAGATACTCACTTACCCAGCCACCCAATTTACCCACACATAAGGAAGCTAGGAGCACTGTATGCATATAAGTACTACATGTTCGCTGATCGTGTGTAGCTTACAGTTTACCATATACTGTACATGTGTACTTGAAGGCTACCTGTACAGATTGGGTGAGGTCTTTGCATTCATCTCATTGCTACAACATACCAAGCAGAACAATTTCTGTACGTGTATGTTAACCGTTTGGGATTTTGTATTGCAATAATCCATGCTTTTTGAACAATCCTGCAGGAAAAAAAAATGTGCAGTGTAGCAGGGAGGCACCAGGATAAATTTGCTTCATGGGTAAGCCAAGTTCTCTGATGGAGGGAGGGGGTTACCATCAATCGGACCCCCTGACAAGAGGGACAAGTTGCTGGAGGGGCAAAATTTTGGGTGTGCAGAGTGCACTGCAAAGTTTTGAATTTATTAAATTTAAAAAATTTTGAGTATTATGAAAGAAATTTGAAAATTTTGGTTATAACTGAAGAAAATTTGGACTTTTATTGAAGAATGTGTCCTCAGTAAGACCTAAATCAAGTAAAACGTTGGGGAGGCTGGTTGAAGAGGTTTACATTGTTTATTGTACTCTTTAAGACTACACAATGAAATTCAAAAGTCGTCTTGACAGGGCACAGGGTAGGCATTCCATCCCCAATGGGAGAGGGAATAATCCCCTGGCTACCTGCCCCCAGCTGGGTAGTGGGCTTAGGCGTATTGATATACATGTTGAGTAGGACCAGGATAGCAGTGCCTCTGCCATTTTGGAAGGGCAGTGATATACCCCCATTCTACATTGGAGGCGTTAATAGTGGAATTAAAATTTTTCAGAAAAATTCACAAATAAGCCACACACATTTAGTTGTGATAATACAATTAACTGTTACGACCACTTTGATTTCACTTTCACTCCATTTGAAGGTAGTGCTCAGACTTCCCTTCCCTTTGTGAAATTATTGTCCATATATGCAAGGTGGCCCTCATGCAAAATGGTGTTGTCTTTGACCTCTTTAAAGACAACCTATACCCTACTGTATGTTTGAGAAAATTTTCAGTGGGGTGGGGGGGGGGGACGGTAAAGTGGGGAGAAACCCATCTTGGAGGGAGAGGTTGTTGCCCAGCTGGCCTATGAAAAGAAAAGCATAGCATACTGTACATGTGAAATGGAAAACTGGATGAAATGAATACAAGTCAGTGCCAAAGATTTTTATTCACCTGCATCCACTGTATACAGTAGATGTTGTTGTGAAATTGAACAATGTTTGATTTGGTTTTGTTGTGCACACTTTGTGGCTTTTCCAATTTGATCAGACAGAGATAATAGTTTCATATTGACTGCATTATAGACATCTTGGCTTTATTTACACATTTGTAAAACTTGTGTGTGGCCCTTCAGAAAAATTTAGAATCCTACAAAGCATGCAGGGTTGGTGCTGCATAGCTCAGAAATTCCAAGAGGGATTTTCCTTGCATAGCTCCATAAAAAAAGAGATCTCATATTTTTGAGAGGGATCATTCCCCTCTTTGAGTTTTGTGGAATACAGGGATAGCAAAATCTATGGGCCCTGATACTTACCTCATAAATGTATTCCCCACTTACCCACAGTGACCCAATGGCAAGCTTTTAATAGTGGCATTAGTCACAATGAGCATTTTACTGGCTTGCCAATAGCTGTGAAACTGTGGATGTAATTAATAATTTTGAATCGCCCTTTTTTGAATGTCTCCACATCTTATCTTTCTTTGAATTTATTACTTCAAAGTTACTGTACAACTAATTTTGAACAGTCATAATCAATCGATCAGTCAATGATTGTCTAAATGCCACGTTAATGAATTCGCTAACTCGCGGCGGCTCGCAACCCTGTGTAGTACCGGCCTGTTCCACAAAATTTGTGTAGCACACAGACTAGGTATGTTGTCTCCATCGCATTATGATTTTACGTTCAATTCCATACTGGATATGGACACTGCGCTCCATTGGAACAATGCAGTTTGTCGACAGTGTCTTTATGAGGATACCCACTGAAGCAGTTGTTGTTACAGACCTTGTCACTCATCAGGCAAATACTTACAGATTCAGCAGCTTTGTAGAAAAGGTGCAGGCACAGGGAAGACAAGTATATTTTACTTTTTGGTAGTGAAAACCAGTTGGGCGACTTTCCTCCTTGATCCTTGTGTAATTTGCTGTAATTCATTTGCTGATGCACGATTCTTGCAATCGCGCTGCCTAGCTCCAACCCTGAAAATACATTGACAGGTTTTTTTTTATTCAGTTAAAAAGGAAAATTGGATTCCCTGCAGTTTGAAGAAAATTATATCATCATGTGACAGTCATACAAAAGATGCAAGGAAATCTAAAAGTTTATCATGTTCTGTATACAGTAGGAAGTAATCCTTGAAAAACACACAGTGCATTTCAACACAAGTTTTACAAAATTTTTTTTAATACTATATAGGTTATTTAGTAAAATTTTTATTGAAACTGGTAGAGTATAGGTAGATTTCCCCAAATTGAAGTGATTTGGGAATTTATGAGCGATGAACTTACCTGTCTCCAGGTGCGCAAGTAGAGAGCAGATTTGGTGTGCAGTAGTTCGTAATGTGAGACAGGTATAGGAGGAGTGAAGTAAATTGTGATTTTAATACTTTTAAACACTGCCCATTGAATGACTTCCCCCACGTAACTTACCATAATAAAGGTCCATGCCTGAACAAAGGCAAGGTGAATTATTAGACCCTTGTGTGTGGACAAAACTACTTTGACTGGACCCATCAGTAATTTCTGTGACTGACACCTTCTGAACTGTATGTACAGTACATGTTAAATGATGTACCCCTCAGTCACAGAAGCCAATTGTGCTTGGTGCTCAGCAGAAGCAATGGAGTAGGGAAAACAAGCCAGTGAGCCACAATTGGAAAAAAGGCCGTGGCCAGCCCGACTTACACCAACTGGTCAGAAACTGAGGAGTATTAAAATCTCATCTAATTAGCTAACTAACTCAGTAACAGAAGTGATACATAATTTGTAGTTTGAAGGATATGATAGTCATGACTGACAATTGATATGGTGACTGATATTTCAGTGATGTAAATTATGTGTGTGAATCTCATTATCACTGCTTGGTCAAATGACCCATCTTTGACTGATGATGCTAGAGGACTATATTGGGGTGAGTCATCCAGTTGATAAGTGCTAACAACAAAATGCTGTAGGTTAATTCCTCCTCTTGCAAATTAAATGATCCAGAGTTGGTTCAGGAGCCTGTGAACATTTTTCTTGTTCTAATTTTTGACAAGCATGTCATTAAATGCATCTGAAAAGGAGTGCGAAATCAAGTCCAAAAATGTGAACAAAAGTCCCATGCACACACACACATATATACACAAACCAAATATGCAAAATTTAAATTAAAAAAATAAAAGAGAAATTAAAACAGCCATGCTTTAAGTGCACCTGTGTCTTCAGCAGATGTCTGAATTTTGTATTTTCAGTATTTTGGATAGCAGATGATCAGATCTATCTAACAAAGAACTTGTTTCGGCTTTTGTCAGCTGTTTTATGACAACTTGCAGTTGCACAAGGTGTATTGTCATGCAGGCACCCACCTGGTAGAATCTACAATAGCCATACATTCAGCAACACAACAGACTAACAATGTACAGGCAGTTGCATAGTGGTTGGAATACGAAACAGATATAAACGCTCCATTTAAGATGTTTATCAGTTGAATTTTCACTTTTGTCAAGTATACTGCTCACCATTGACCTTTTTTCTTTTTTTGGATATTTTCTTCATACACGTTTAATTTGTTCTTTTCATTGTAGGCACTAGGCTAACATATTTGTCTAGATCCACAAAGCCTAAAGTTGTAAGATTGACAAAATGCCAACATCTTCAGCTGTTGTATTGTGTATTGTGTTGTGATTGTTGAAGTCAGACACGATGAAAAAAATAATATGCTTATAAAATTTCTTAGTATTGTATGTGGAGTACTGTTTTGTTTAATTTATTACTTGAAAATTAAGATTGAATAAAAGACTTTAAGGAGAATTTGGAAATTATGTAGAGCAATGAAAGAATGTGGTCTGTGATGTTTCAAGAGAAAAGGTTTTTCTTGTTCTGTTTGCACTCTTGTTAGTTCAAAGTTCAGAGGAGGGAATGGTGGAGTTAAGGTGTTAGGGGAGATCCTTACCCCATGTAATACCCACAGGAATACGTACATGTGGGTAGTAAGCTATGAGAACTACTCGGACAATTTCTTCTGTAGGGCAGATCCACTTTAGGCATGTTTACATCACATGTACTCAGTTCAGTTCCATTCACTTTGTTAAAATCACTTTGTAACTTTGAATTTACAAAGTTAGCAAAAAGTCCATAAGCATACACAGTATCTTACATTCAGCGTATGAAGTTCTGTAGCTGACATCGCATCATAAAATATGCAGTCACACTGTCTTGACTCTTTAAAGTGTGATGCAATTCTCTGCAATTCTCTGAATGTTTAGGGTAAGAAATGAATGCGATGCACTGTGCACATACGTGTAATATTACCATGGTTACATTAAAATGGCAAGAAAATGAGGTAAGTAACCATGCACACCACAAGGTAAATACCCGCACACAAAGAGCCAAAATTTCCACACAGAAGTGAAAAAAAAAAAAACTTGCTGTACAGAATCATTCATTTTTGTGTGCACATTTTTTGCTGTTTAAAATTTTTTTGCAACTCAAATGCTGATTATATTCCCACTCAGACAGAAGCTGACAGATCACTACATGAATGTCAAACTTTTTGTCTCACTGTTTTCACATTTCATATTTTTGTATCTTTTAGCTGTAATGCGTAGAAGCAGGAATTTCTGCACAAGTTGGTCCTTGAAGCTACGTAACATCGCTGAGCTTCTGATGAAATTCTCCCTGTTGACCCTATCTTACATTCAGCCATATGTCTATTTTCTAGCCCTGCAGGTATAAGAGTAGACAGATCTCAGACACGAATTCACCTCCAGCATTGCAGTTCTTGAAAGTTTTGTCCACATTTGGAAACTGAAATTTCTGCAAGGCTCAAGGTTTCAACATTTTGTTCGTGTTTGTCAAAAGTACAGCTTTTGTGAAAAGTATATTGTAAATGTCTAATTTTAGAGTGTACTTCTGCCCGTGAGGTTAGTTGGTAATTTTGAGAGGTACAGTATAAGCGACAGAAAGGCGGTTGTGTTGAAAACATTTATGTATGTGAGCTCCCCTCTTTGTCTCTCCCCAAAGAACAAAGAAGAATTTAAGTTTCTAACTTCAAAATGGATTCATATTAAAGTGGAAAGCAGAATTTTAAGCCATTTGAAACTTCTGCAAGCCACTTTATAACAGTATAACAGGAGTTCAAATGTTTAGGCACTGTATAACAGCAATATGATGAATGAACCAGCAATAAACCTGTTCACAGTCTAGATTGTGCAAGGAATTGTGGGATGCAAATCATGCAAGGGAAAATAAACAGACTGCACGCAAAATGCATACTCATGATACTGTACAGTAGTACTATGGAAAACATGTGATAACTGGTACAAATTTTTGTAGACCAAAAAGATAGTGTACATGCTCACCAAGAAACAAAACTCTAGGTTAGAACCCTTTGAATACTTCTGTATGGTCTTAAAAGGGATGATTTGAATATCATGAAAGATCCTTTTTTAAATATTTTGGCATGTTATAGGTAGGTACTGCGGCGTCATTGTTTAGACCCAGATTCGAGTGCATATGCACACAGAAAAGGCTTTATTAGTACAACACTTGGCTCTTGATAGCCTACTGAATGATTAAATATGAATATATATTTTGTCATGTTGTTGCCTTTACAAGTGTATTGTTTTGAAATTGTGAATGTCATTCAAGGTTGTTGTGTTTCAGCTCATGCCTATATCACTGTATAATCTTGTGATACTACTGTACATGTACAGAATCATGTTGTTTATATGTACAGACCTTGTCTGCCATCTTTAAGTTTTGTTCCTATAGTCTGGAAATTATTTTAGACTTTGCTTTAGTGCTTGTGAGATTACAAATTTGAAATGTGGAGTACCAGTATGGACTCAAAACTTGGGATCCATGTTGACTACAGTATGAGCAATTTTACCATGTACTGTGCTACATTTTAAAAAAAGGCTATAGGCAGTCTCCCCAAACTTTGCTTTGAAAAATCAGCAAACTCTTGCAAATCTCCTCTTAATTCATTACAAGCACCTCTGAAGACATTTTGAACGTAACTAATTACAAGCAGCAGGTGAAGCAAGGAGATATTCTCCTTGAATTTCACAATTCACTAACAAAACATTGTCACATGATCAAGATAGGCCATTCATGGACTAGAATGAGGAGGGAAACTGACTTTGATTGGGCGACTGCATTTTCCCTGTATTAAACACTTCACCTCATTCTTCAGTGTGCAGCATCTTGATAATTAGGTCACGTAGAATACACTGAATTAGCAAGTTCCACATTGCCATTTCAGATATGTAAATTTTATGATCAGTTAAAGGCTATCCAAGTTACATAACAAGCATGGCAGATTAATAGCTGTTGACTATGTCTTCTCAAAATCAGTCAATGAAGTTAACTTGTTCCAACCTCTCAGGTTGTGGTTCTACTCCACTGGTTTTTTGAGTACGATGACTCACTTTATCCTACCAAGTCTTAGGTTAAGCGAAATCATCCATTGTGCATTCCCACAACACACCTAGGGACTGATACTCAGCTGGGTTTTTACATGAACAGTAGTCTCAGAATTCATGAAATTTTGATGATGTGTTGATGAGAGCCGTTGGCTTTTTTCAAAGACAGGTTTTTCGATCTCCTGGAAGAGGTGTCATCCTCTCACATGCTCCACTGGTCTGATGCCTTTAATCAACCACTATAGGAATGATAAGCTTACCTCCTCCAAAATTTGATGATCTTATCTCACTTTCCAGAGAAAGGGATATTTTCCCCTTTCCCCGTTTGATTACAGATGCGCAGCTTTTGCAATTGTTCTGTATTGTATAGAGTAATCATGTTCCTAGCTTGGAACCTCAGGCCTGCTTATTATCTCTACATAGTATGTTGATTCTTAATTGGCACAACTGATGTGCTAAATTTCACAAGGTTGTTCATATTTAGGTGGCAGGATTTCGAGGAAGTGGCTGATTTTTAATTGAGAAAGAACATTTGTTTCCCGAAGTTTCCAGGAGGGTCCTGGGGTAGAACATATCCGATGTGAAGGTGTGTGACCTTGAATGAATTATTCATCTCATTGGAAGTTTGCTCTGTCACAGCTCCCTGGTCTGCTCACGTTCTACAGTATACATATAGGTACACAGCATCTTTCGTCTGTGTCTCATCAATTGTAATTAAAATTTTATGGACTGTGTTTTTAAAGTGTCGTATGGGTTCATTGGGTTGTAGAGACAAAAAGGTCATTATCATGAAATTAAATGAGGTATAGTTACTATTGTGTTATAAGGTGAGAAATTATCAGTCCGTCAGACTTTAAAAATGTCATAAAATGTATAAAATGTAGAATGGTTGTTCTGTTGTGTGTAGTTGTCTGACAATAAATGTAAAGTAGCTTGGATGTCAGAGATACAATGCAGTAGAGCAGCTACTGTAAGATGCAAAACAAAGGTATTGTACAGATATGCAAAAATGTATAGCATTGGAAGTCAGGGCTGTAGCTAGCCAAATTTGAGTGGCGGGTAATTGTCTGATCTGAGGAAAGCACCTCAACCCACCTCATGGCATCTACCCCATTTTTCAGCTATTAATTTTTTTCATTTTTCCCACATTTTACTTGAGGGAGTAGATTTGGGGCTAGTTTTAGGTCTTGGTAGGCAGATTTGTGGTGGGTGGAGAGACGTGTTTGCTGGAGTGCTGGGCGGGAATATCGAGTGCTGGGTGTGGCCGCCCAGCGCCGTCCAACATACTGTAGCTACATCCCTGTTGGAAGTACATGTATGTAGCAGACTAGCAGTGGAGATTCATATATAGCAATTGGATCAGCAGAGATACATAAAACACTTTACATGTAAATAACAATAGAGATACATGTAATACAGTAGCCTAAAGGCTGGTGCATACTTCATCATTGATAGTAGCTACAAACTATATACATGGTACAGGTATGAAAGCAGCCATGTGTGGCCCATTTATATTTTACAGTGGTGAAAAATTGTAGAGTATGAACTGACATCAATGGATATAAAAACATATTGGGCAGATACATACTTGGCAATGGAGATGCTCAGCCAGGATACACATAGCAGCAGAGATTAGGCTGGTTAATACAGCAAATTTTCATGTGCTATGAACTATTTTATATGGTCGTCCCTGTTCCTTCCTGGCCAATTACAGACAAAGCTCAAGAGTTAAAAAGTATTCAACTTTTGTAGCTTTATAGCACTATACTGAAGTATGAATCGTTCTAGGTACACAGCAGTAGAGATACATAATCAGGTAAGCCTACAATAGCTCAGCACAGATACTAGGCAGCAGGGATGACTTGGTTCTTGTAAGGGATGCAGAAAACTTGGGTGCAGGAAAAGGAAGTTTGCATAGTTTAAGCTTGGAGCTATAAACAAGGGTATTACAGTAGCTCCATGGTTTAAGCAAAGATAACTTCATGAGGTCTGAGCCTTTGTATACTGTACATGTAGATAGGATGTTCAGTAGCTCCATGGCAAATCTCATAGAAATTCAACTCATCTCTCCTTGGAAAAACAAACTTGAACTCTATGTACCCTAGTGTATTGTTTGACTACCAAAACAAACAAACATGGCTAAATCTACCCTGACTACTAGGTTTATTCCTTCCAATTACCTGGTACAGTACTGTTCCTATATAGTGTTTAAATGTTTATCAAACTTTGAACTCTTACAGTATAAACATTGTGGTGAGAGAATTGGAGTTACAGTATTTGTCTATGCAGCTAATATGCAGTAGCTTCTAGGTTAGACTGACATAGGACTTCAGTCATTGACTCTGCTGTACTGAAACAGGTGAGAAATGTGTAGTAATATGACTCAGCATTCAAGTAGTGAGTACATTGTGATGCAAAGTAGTTTCTTTTCCATGAAGTGTAGGGCTGTTGCCAGGCAAGTCTAATTTTCCACAAGTTCTGGATACGTTTGCATACACAACAAAGCCCAAAATTTCACTCCAAGTACCGAAATTATCCAGTGAGAAGCTTCTTCAGGATTCTTGACTTTTCCACCCATTACTTTAGGTAGACCAAATGCTAGATTACATCAGCTGTAGGGGTCGTGACCTAGGCCTCACTCTCATTTTGTTTACCCCATAATTAGGACTATCATGATCTTTTAAATGTTCCATTTTCTTTGACTTTTTTCATGGGTTTTTGATTCCTTGCCGTAGGCAGGCAAGGAATCTATGCGATGGTGATGTCGTGTGTGTGTGTATTTGTGTGTGTGTGTGTGTTTGTGACGCTGCTTGTAATCGCGATATCTCAAGATAGGATTGACCAACACTTTTCATATTTGGTATATAGATTTGTCATGTTGAGAGGAAGAACCCTATTGTTTTTGGAGGAGGTTGAAGGTCATCGGAGGTCACCAGAGGTAAAAAACCGAAAACCTTGTAATCGCGTTATCTCAAGATAGGGATGACCGACACTTTTCATATTTGGTATATAGATTTGTCATGTTGAGAGGAAGAACCCTATTGTTTTTGGTAGAGGTGAAAGGTCATCTGAGGTCACCGGAGGTAAAAAGCCAAAAAGCTCGTTATCGCGATATCTCAAGATAGGAATGACGGACACTTTTCATATTTGGTATATAGGTTTGTCATCTTGAGAGAAAGAATCCTAGTGTTTTTGGTGGAGGTCAAAGGTCATTTGAGGTCACCAGAGGTCAAAGACCGAAAACCTTGAAATCATGATATCTCAAGATAGGAGTGGCCTGTATGGATTTGTCGTGTTGAGAGGAAGAACCGTATTGTTTTTGATAGAGGTCAAAGGTCATCTGAGGTCACCATAGGTCAAAAACCGAAAAACCTTGTAATCGCCATATCTCGAGATAGGGATGACTGACACTTCATATTTGGTATGTAGATTTGTCATGTTGAGAGGAAGAGGCCTATCATTTTTGGTGAGGGTCAAAGGTCACTTGGGCAGGGGTGTGAAATCTCCGCCTTTTAGCGGAAATCCGCTTTTTTTCATTTTCTCTCCCGATCTCATTTTCCGCCTTTTTGAAAAATCGGACAGAAGTAACTGTGTATCGAAACTCAAGATTTCCGCCAATGGTAAAAGCGATACCAGAACGGAGGTCTTTCCTACTGTACTGTATATACTGCACTACTTCAGTATTGTATGCAAAGTGCTTGTATGGGAGTTCATATAGCTAGCTGGGCTTGACATTAAAACCCTAAAAATCTAAGTTGATCAGGAAATTTGATCTTAGCAGTCTTAGATGGCTGCAAAAATATAGCCACGAGAGCTTTTGGAATCCGTGAATATACATTCGCAAACCTTTTACTCCACAGGTGCGAGATTTTAGTCCCAAAAGTCATGGTTTGATCATGATAGCGAGCTACAACTTTCTCCATACATTGTGAGCTGTAGACAGTATGTCTCAATTACATAGACCAGCAAAATCAAGATCGATCGTCTAAAGAATCCAAAATATCCCATTTGGTCAAGAACCTCCAAATTATGTAAATGACATGTGTAAAAGACCCTTAAAGAACAATCTGAAGTGTATTTGCAAGTTTCTATGTTAAGGTTTTCCTATACGGGGCAACTTTCACCAGAGGGGAATGGCATGTTTCCCATTGCCTAACATGTCACGTATATGTACACATTACAACCTAACCAACACATGCAACTACGTTTGATCTACTGTACAAGTTATAGGCGGCCTCCAAGAGCTACATGGCCTAGTATTATGTTTCAATAATATTCGTTGCAAGTTGCTTAAATTGTCGTATTTGTTCACAAAAGTTGTGTTATGCATGGTTAGTGGCTTTTGTGGATAGTATGACATCATTATTTGTCTAAGTTTCTTTTATTTATTACATTTGGCTGTATTAGCCATATATACCACTGTTACAATGAAGCATACAACAGTTCAAGGCTTGCTCCATAGACACATGCTGGGGCAACTGTTACTAAAACTTGGGCACAAAGGTGAACCTATAACAGGTTATCTGTGGTGATCTGGGATTTGAGGTCAAATGTCATCTAGGGGTCCTTTTTGGGACATTTTATGAAAATAGATAAGTTTAAAAGACTATGTCCCCTGAAGACACCTTGACAGTTTTGGGGTGCTTATTGTGATATTTAGTAACTTAGTAACTTCTTGGGCAGGTGTTTAGAAATTGGAGGTCAATGGTCATCCAATGGTCATTTTGGCCCATATTAACAATTAAGTTGGATCATATGATAATTCATTTTCTGGCAAAAAATGATAATTTCTTTTGTACAAAGAAAACTGGTGCAAAATATTCAGGAAATATCACTCTCATTCTTCCATATTTCAAAAAAATTTCCGTGGAGCTCTGCCCTTTACTTTCTGGGAGCTGCCACCCTGGACTTTCGGGAAGGCCTTGTGCAAGCTATGCTTCGGTAGATAAGCTTCAGCTATTTTCCTCTTTTTTTGGAGAACCTCACTCACACCCCTGCTTGGGGTCACCGTAGTTAAAAAGCCGAAAAGCTCCTTAATCACGATATCTCAAGATACGAATGACAGACACTTTTCATATTTGGTATATAGACTTTCCATGTTGAGAGAAAGAATCCTATTGTTTTTGGTGGAGGTCAAAGGTCATTTGAGGTCACTAGAGGTCAAAGACGGAAAACCTTGAAATCGCCATATGTCAAGATGGAAATGGCCTATATAGATTTGTCATGTTGAGGGGAAGAATCCTGTTGTTTCCCGGTAGAGGTCAAAGGTCATCTGAGGTCACCAGAGGTTAAACTGCGAAAACCTTGTAAACGGCTTGTAAACACGATATCTCCAGGTAGCAATGACCGACACTTTTCTTATTTGGTACATAGATTTGTCATGTTGACAGGAAGAAGCCTTTTGTTTTTGGTGAAGGTCAAAGGTCATTTGAGGTTCCTGGAAGTAAAAAGCTGAAAAGCTCGTAATCACGATATCTCAAGATAGGAATGACCGACACTTTTCATATTTGGTATATAGATTTGTCATGATGTAAGGAAGAACCCTATTGTTTTTGGTGGAGGTCAAAGGTCAACTTGAGTTACCAAAGGTCAAAAAGCAAAATTTCCCAAGAATTCCCAAGATTGTAATCTGGCATCACTGGGGTCAAAAAGTAACATTTCCCAAGAATTCCCAAGATTGTTATATGGGGTCACCAGAGGTCAAAAAGCAAAATATCCCAAGAATTCCCGAGATTGTAATCTGGCATCACTGGGGTCTAAAATCAACATTTCCCAAGAATTCCCAAGATCATCATCTGGAGTCACCAGAGGTCAAACAGCAAAATATCCCAAGTATTCCTAAGATCGTCATCTAGGGTCACCAGAGGTCAAAAAGCAAAATTTTCCAAGAATTTTCGAGATCCAAGATCCAGTGGAGTTGAATCCCTTTCAAGACACTTCAGATTTTCTTTTTTGTTATATTTGGTGGGGTTCAAAGGTCATGTGAGGTCAGCAGAAGTCAAATTGTTAAAACATAAGATGATGTAGTCAAGAAAGATAAATTTGAGGGATAAACCTCAGTGCAACAAAGCATCCCCATTCGGCAAGGAATCACTAAGCCTTTGGGCTTTCTGGTTATCATCTTTCTGGACCCATATTTTGCACTACATGGATGTAGGATCGGCAATCTCCTATGGTTGAGTAGCATTTTTCCTTTTTTTGGTTGGCTAAATTTGTTGTCCAGTGTGGTTGCAAATGCTAGATGTGCAAAAATGATGACTGTGTTTAATATTTTTTAGTCTGTTTTATGATTTAATGGAATGTGCGTATTTGTTTACTCTGCTGGCCAGTGAGATTGGTTGAGTATTAATCACATACTTTACAACATGGAAATTGTGGCAGTAACATTCATTTTTTAAGGAAAATATTAAGTTTACAGTCCACTGTTCATGTGAAAGCACCAAAACAATGCCAAAATTTCAAAAATGCCAGCTAAAGTTTGAAACATCAAGCTGGCAAGGCTGTTATGAAGTAGAGCTTTTTCATAAAAGGTGGCTTCCAATTTATCATTCTAGCTTAAATATGGAATTTCCTTAATTTTAAAGGTTGGTATGGTGGAAAAACAGTCTAGGTCTCAACTGGCAAATTACAGTATGCATTCACAAGGAACTTAGGGAAGTATCAAATTTTTAGGGTTGTGGCATTTGCTTCCTTTAACCTGCAATAAGGAAGTGATTGAGTCAATCAAATTCAAACATTGCTCTGCTAACTGAGGAGTTCCTGGATTATTTTGTAAATAAATTTACACTTTATTCTAGTTTGAAGGTGAACCTCCAAACCTTACCCTACCTACAAAGCCCAATACATGTGCAAACTTTTTTTGGTAGCACAGACTCAGTTATACAGTACATACAGTTACACTTGATTATATGTGTGGGATCAAGGAACAGTCTAAACAGGATGTTAAATTTTGGAAGCAATTGGAAAAATGCTTGCATTGCGCTAACAAGAACATTTGCAATACTGCACATGTGATAAACTTGCTATTTTGCCTGAAGATGTGAGGTTTCTGTAATCTTGGAGGCATATACACTTGTTTGTGATCTTGAGAGGTAGACTTCAGTCTCCTCTGATGTGAAGGGTTAACATCTGTTGACCAGTGCATATTATATGAGTGCAGAGCATTACATGCATTTTGGTATGGTCAAGTCTTAAAAGTAGTGATAGTGGGGTTATGTTTTAAATTTAGCCCTAAATTCATACTCTGTAATTACATGTAGGCAGAATTTGAAACCTCAGTTAAGATTTTGTCTCTACTGTATAAATACTGTATCACCTTAATCCTGCCATGAAAGTACTACCTTGGACACTTTCATGATTCTACTATGCACCGGATTTGATGGGCTGCTACAACCAGTAAATTAGTGATAGCTGCATAAAGGGAAGTTCGCAAAGTGATTCATGAAGGGATTATTTTCCATAGATCTTTATAAATCATGGACAGTATGAAGCATTTACTCAGGTGACTTGTTCTAATCATAAAATAGAAGAGTTTACAATTCTTTCATAAAGGGGCCTGAAAGTCTTGTGGTAATTAGGAATTTTGTTCACAATTCAAAGATTTAACTATGAATTTACTAGATTATTGCAGATTGTCTGAGTCATTAGCCTCCAGTCCATGTCTCAAGGTGACATGCTTTATCATCATGGTACTGTAGAGGTTCATTTCTGCATGGTGTGCATAACTGGCAGGTATTAGTGCATATAACCCTTCAGTCCTACCACCCAGTACAGTAGTAAGTACATAGGTATTCTCTTACCTCCTATTAAATAGGAGGTAAGAGAGGGGCGATGTAGATTTGGTACTACAAATCTATGTCTTACTGCTCATCATCCCCAACAGCCCATAATTCCTACCATGGAGTTACTGTACCACCTCAGAACCATGGAGTTACTACCTCAGAACCATGGAGTTACCACCTCTGAGGTGATAACTCCATGGTCCTACCAAGGCTGGACAAAACGTTTAAATTCTCCCAGAAGGGAGTGGATTTTCTACAATTCCATCTGTATTTTGATGTACAAAAAGGGTAAATTTCCCTTCATTTGCCAAAATTTCCTTTCATATACCAAAATTTCCTCGGTAGGAGCCTCCCAACTTTTTCCTTCCATGGGTCCTAATGGGATTTTGTATTTGTACACTATTCTGCAGTTTTGGACTAAAGGCCAGTAGGACCAAATTACAGTGACTTGTTGTGAGTTTAGACTAGTATGACACATTGGCCTGTGCTTAAGTACAAGTTTGTGAGAATGGGTTTGTATCTATACATACTGATGAAATTTTTATTTACAGTTTATCCATGGGTACCCTTAAATTTGTATTCGTGCCTACGCAAGTCATGTACTACAAATACTCAGACTCATACCCAGAGATGCTTACTGCACACTTGTACTCATTGAAGTGTTCTCACATCACAAGTTGACTATCTGCAGCTCATATAAAGCATGGAAGTACTACCTCTGTGGTCAGTACTTGCATACATGTGTAAGTGTGAAAATACCATACCGGTACTACACACTAGCACAGGTAGTCTGTGCATATTACCATGGATAAATCCAAGTTCCATTTGTTTACATACATGTACCCACAGCCAGAAGGCAATGAACTGAGATTATTTTCTAAAATATGAAATTCTTTTCCAAACCCCAAATTTCTTGGCAAGTTAACCCCAAAATGTCCTTTTCATTCATGTGCTATTCATTGCATGACCTTGGATTGCCTTCTGCATAATTATGAAGTTCTTTATGGCTGCTTTTTGGGCTATTTCAAGTTGTTCTGTACATATTCTCAAGGAAAACGTGGAACCCCCTTAATAGGAAAAAGCAGAACCTACTTAGAAATAAAAGTTTGCTTTTCATTTACTGATTATCAGTAACCAAACAGTGAACAACATGAGGTCACATGATTGGAAGTAGTGGCACTATGATTGGGTGGGTTGGGGGATGGGAAGATGAGAAGAAGTAACTTTTGGTTTTTGTTTGAAATAAGAAAGTCTGGAGAAAATCTGGAATAACTTTGCACCTCTTGTACAGATCATGTCAGTGTTTAAATGGGATGAAAATCCTGAACTTGGAAATTATTTCATTCCTACCACCTACACTGTGTATTGCATTTAAAGTGATACTACCTGTTTAAGAAAGGGAAATACATAACACTGCCTTGTCCAAAGTGTTGGAATAACGTTTAAGCAGTCCATCTGAACAATAAAGATGAATAAAGATCCCTCACAGAAGTAGTTGTTCCAAATATTGTTTCAATTATCATAAAAATAACGACAAAAACTATGAAAATCGAAAATGATTCCACACAATCTTTATTCCATTCAATCCCACCCCTGGGTGAACAAACCAATGGGAGTGCTCTAATATATGAATATGCAAAAGGCAGCACAACGAAAGATGCCCACGTATATGCTAGCGAACGAACACTGAACACTTGACAGGCTATTCACGCTATAGGCTAAGTACTTGAAAACTGACTGTAGGCCTATAGTACCATGGAGCTGATATCCGAAAGGTTTTATTGGCTCCACGGTAGTAAATCGAAAGGAGAAATTTCTGTTGAAGCCCACCCGACCAATTTCAGAACAAACTACAGCCCTCGTGAGCTACTCGATAACACCACAACTTGGGACTAAGTATCAGCAAGGATTGCTACCTGGAAGGGAAAGACAGTAAAATTTGTGCAGTTTGTGAGCTTTTGTGATCATCGCAGGGCATTTTTACATGATTCTGAAGGCAGATTCAAGAAAATACGAGTAAATCTAACTCGATTTACCCACAAGACTGGCCATCGATATAATATGTAAGTACTACCTCCGACGAATCATATTGAACAATTCTTGAGTCATTCAAGTCATCGATGGTCAACGATATCAGCTTGGAGTCTGACATCTGAGATGCTTACCCTCCGTCGCAAGGTCGTACCATGGAGCTACTACCTGGACATTCTTTCCCTGTTACATTTCCCAGCTAAAATGTACACAGGGAGTTCTGACACAACAGACACAAATTCTTTTACATGTTGTGGAAACTCTTGGAGAAACCATCTACAACAATCGAAGTTGACCGAGGGAAATAGCACATTGCTCACAGAGGAAATCGAATAGAGCCATACAATTTTACGACTTCGACTATCATACTTTAGGGTAGTGCCCTTGCCATAGTTATCGACATCTACCAACTCACACAGTGTGTCATTGTCCAGTTTACATAGATTATTTGATATGTAGACCTAGCCTACCGCTCAAGGACAAAGACTTGGGATGCGGGGGAAGTAAGCAAGTGTATTGAGGTGTAACTGGTTACCGTTACAAGCGTAGTATGCAAGTGTCTTCTTGAATACTGTTAGGGGTGCAATTCACTAACACGGGTAGTAGGCCTATGATGAAAACAGGTGCTTTTTTTCAAAAACTCAAGTCTGATGTGCAGTATACAACCTTCAAAATCACTCTATTCCCAGCCAATGCATGAATAACTGAGGGAATATAATCCCATGCACAGTACTTTGGTACATAGGCCTACAGCTGCGTGATCCGTTGAATATTCATATAGTGTTGTGATAGGCGTGGTTTGAGCTATTTGTAATGAGGACGGTTTTTTTTTCAAAATAGCCTGCAGATTTTGACTGTTTTCGAACTGTTTCTTTATATTTTGCCATTCACACTACCATTTTCAGTCACTACATAAGCAACTCCATCCATGAACAGTATTGTCGATGTGTTGGCAAATAAAGAAAAACATTAGGCCGTATGTATTTCCCTTTTCTTGAACAGGTAATTTCACTTTAAATGAACAGTGCCATCTGCTGGAGATTTACTGTGGTAATGTTTGGTCTAATTGTTAGAGCCATACACATTACAAGGAATACAGTAGTTATATCTCGTATTACATTCAACATTTCGCAGTACAAGGTGGTCATGGTTTTGACTCGTCAGAAACATGTAGTGCTCTTTGTTGCACTGTATGTGTTATGTACTGTACCCTAGGGTTTTTACTCAAGAAATAAATCTCAAGCCTGCCATGCAAAATTTTGTGTACAAAGTTACACTCATGTGTTTAAGTGTTTGAGATATAAAGAGCAGAGTTGCTGCTACAGTGGGCAGTACTGGGTCGCACTGACTGGGACACCTCTTTTTCTCCTGGACTCATAGTCATACAGTAAAGCCTTGCAGCACCCTGTGCTAATTTCACTGCGTACTGTAGTATACCAGATGGTTTGAAGAGGTTTTGAAGGAATATGGAACCAAAGTCTACTTTCTTGGGGTATTTTATAAGTTATTTTCATATAGTTCACCAACATTTGTGGAGCCAAGAAATATAGGATGCACCCCCTTTTTTAGCAGTTAAACATATGGTTTGCTATGTAATGGTGCATTTGCCTTTCTTGGGGCCTATGCCTTAAAATCTGTCTAGCTTCAAGCCCTACTACCATAGGGGAAAGAATGACCCTGTTGCTCTTTGGTAAATAATTTACAGATTATGTTAGTCTGGTAGAGTATCCATGAAAATTTAAGTGTTAGATTATTTAGCTTAGTAATTTTCATGAAAAGGTTCAAACACATAGTCTGTCTTTACAATCCCCACATTCTTCTGTCTGGTGTATAGGATGTCCAATATTTGACTCAGTGGCAACTGATCAAGGCATGGTATACTATATTGTTAGGAATATCAATACTTTGGCACTGTCTGATATCCAAAGTATATCTTAAAGTGTACTGTAAATTGTACAGTGTATCTATCCCAAATTTTACACTTTTACAGACTGCAGCAAATGTCTGCTTTAATTGTCACCAGAGCATTGTAGATTTGAACATATTGTACAGTGCATACTTCAGCTGCATGCATTTTGAGTAGGCCTAAATAAATTTGGAATGAACTTCTGTGACTAGAGAATTATTTGGTCTTTAATTTTTTAGATGGAATAAGCTAGTTTAAAGATTTTAGTTGAATATTTAACTTTTATTTACAATGTTCCGTATGGTAAACACTATTCAGTTTCAATTTCGCAGACACTGTACGGGATAAATCAAGTTACTAAAAACTGTTTGTTGTGTACATCTACCATAGATGAATTGCCATAGAATGTATTGGAATTTGTGCTCGATCATGCTTAAGATGTCTCATTTTACCATCTGTCGAAGCTTTCCAATCTCCTGTCGTAGACGTCACGCTTGGCATTGTGGGATCATCAGTGTGGAACACCTTGTTAATGCTGTTGAGTCTGGTGCTTTTTCATTGCAATGGTGTTTTCATCATATATGCTGCAAACTCAAGGGCAAGAAACCTTTATTTGTGTGGGTGGCTGTACGGAGTTGCTTTTTATTGGGAATGTGTTGGTGGCATGGTGCCTTGTAGTCTGTTAAATTGATGAAGCTTAACATGTTTCTTTTAAAAGTCCATTGAATGCTGGCTGTTTTGCTGAGTTTTATGTACATAATTTATATTGAAAAGTCAGCGTCAAATGGTATTTAGACTGGTTAAAGCTGAAATTTTATATAGCATAGTGAAAGGAGTCTGAGGGCAGGCTGGTATGCAAAATTCTGGGTGGTACAGGCTGTAGCCATTGGAGAGGGGTGGGTGTTTACTGTCGTGTCCCAAAAATCTAGGTGCAACTGCACAACAGAAATATTGACATGCACCTGGACAGATACCGGTACTTCTTCATGGAAGCATTGGCATACATGGATTTTTAGGGTCACATTTATGTGTCACTGATACTTCCTTGGCAATATGTGCTTAGTTTCTTGCATAGCTGACACTTTCAGAATAAACTAGGAAGTTGGCCTCATGTGTAGTAAAACCAGTTTAATTTGGAAAACTTTTAAAGCCTCTCCGACAGTTATGGAATGCAACTCATTGCTTTGCACAGCAATTCTCATGCCCAGTCTTGGAGACTAAAGTGCATTGCAATTTGCATGCTCAGTCTTGGAGCTGGTGTACTGCAACGCGCACACAGTCTTGCAGACTGATGCACTGTAACTCGCATACTAAGTCTTGGAGACTAGGAGGGAATATTAATTTAACCGGTATCGCATCGCAATTTGCTACACAAGCTGGCCAAATTGCTACACAAATGCAGATATGTGTAGCACTTTTTTGTGTGCATAACCATAGGGTTATCAGTGATTTTATACCACAGGAGAAATTTCTCAAAACTGTTTCACAAAATTTGAATACTAAATTATTCCTTGGACTAGCACTTGTGCTGCAACTTGCATGCCCAGTCTTGGAGACTGGTGCACTGCTACTGGTATACAGTTATTTAGACTAATGCACAGCAACTGGCATACTCAGTCTTGGAGACTAGTATACTGCATTTTGCATGCCCAGTCTTTGAGACTGGTGCACTGCAACTGGCATACAGTCTCAGACAGGGTTCTAGCGAGAGGATTCTGAGTGCCGGCCAGTAAAATGCCAGTTTGTTTTGAAATTGTAAGGTGTATATATGGATTATGGACAGGTCATACTCTCTAGGAAGCAACTCAAGCATACAGTACAGCAAAGTTTTTGCTGGCCCATATTCTGGCGATTTGCTCTTCATGCCGGTTGGCAAGCGTCAGTGCCGGCTAAAGTCAACCAACGCCGGCCGGCGTGGCTAGAACTTTGGTCTCAGACTAATGCACTGCAACTGGCATACTCAGTCTTGAATACTGGTGTGATTGGTCATGCTCTCTCTTTGAGGCTGAGGTGTGCAATTGCTTGTCAAGTTGCTTTTAACTGCTGTACTATAGTTGCAAAGATGCCCTCACTTTAAACCGCACATGTATAGTGTTGCATTGAGTTGCATTGCATTGAGTCAAATATTGGTGCAAGGGCTTGAAATAGTCCGATGTTGTACCTTGTAGTACCACATACTTGTTTACCTTAATTTTATTAGAAGACTGTGCATGAATTGTACTGTAAATTAATTTTTGACAAACATTATTTTGGTCTTGTGCCCATATTGTTGCCCCACATTTTTGTCATTTCCTTGCACAAATGTGCGTGTTATTGCAGAAGTTATACCCCTGTCATTGTAGGTTACGAGGATGGACACAATCGAACTTCCTGAAAGCAGCCAGGAATCAATAAAAGCCAGGTAGATCGCGGCAATATTCTCTGTAGCCTTTGATTTTCTCCCTGAGCTTTCTGCTTCACTAATTGGAACATGATAAGGGCCTGAGATATAGTCAGGTGTAAAATTAGACAGCCTCGGTCGTCCAGGCAGGTGTATTGGATGACGTTAGGGAGGCGGGAGAGGACGAGCGGGCAAAATAGCATCATGAGGCTAACTGCAGGGTTGAAAAAGATGGGTAAAGTGATAGGAGACATTCTCAAGCTTGCGGCTGTCAAGCTTGAGTGGGTTTTATTTCCTGATGTGACCAAAGAAGCTAGAGAGGTCTGAGAATTGTCAGCCTTTATGTTCTAGGGATACATAAATATTGACATTAGGAGAATTGCAGTAACATTGATAAATGGTTGTCTTTTGCATGTAAATGTTGTACCATACTTAGTGGAGAAGACTTACAGTGCTGTACTTACAGGAGTTCTTCGGTGACTTTGAAAATGTTTGGTCAATTTGCAAAATGTTCTTTTTGGATTGAAGAGAAGTGGAAGTATACCGATACGTTAAAATTATATTTTGTACCCACAAGAAGGTTTTACTGCAAAGCATAATTAGCCTATTAATATTGTAGCTGGCCCTTTGGTATTTTTTCCCTTAAAAGCATTAAATTTACAGTACTTATTGTTTAAGGACCTTCCTGGTGGCATGAATTCTTGGCAGTGGGAAGCTGTTGGTATTTTCGGTGTGCAAGGGGAGGGCATGTCATTTGCTTTCTTAATGTATTCAGTGAAGTCTCTTGCCCCATCCCTTGCCTTGTTATTTGCTGTAAATTATGCAGCTTTGTTATGCTCTTGCAACTGACTTTTGCAATGTGTGTGGAGGTCACTGTTAGGATCAGTTTCTGAATTGTTCACAAATGGGTTCAGATAGTTAAAAGTGACCCCAGGATACTTCAGCTCAAGTTGGTCTTCAAGCAGAAAGGTCACCGAGGAGTCACTTGCAGTGCACACTTGAGATTGAGCATTTGAGAAACCTGTGTCTTGTACAGATGCAGCAAATCACATCTCAGTGAGCAGTAATAGCTCTCATTTAACTCAACCAGATTATTATGTAAAGAAATTAAACGAAGTTCTATCAACTTTCCTGGTCCAAGGCCATGAAGAAGGTTCAGTCAGTGTAATTTACAAGGGATTGTTTCATCAATAATTCCATTGTGTGTACTGTAACTGTCACTTGTGGTTTCATTGAGCCACTGTACCCTTGGTGGTCTAGTTCATCATAATTGCTTCTTAATTTGCATTGGTTGACTCTACTATTGCCCGCCCGGCGGACGTGTATTGCTCCTGCACCCACACTGACTGCACTCGCAATACCAACATCCGTGAACTTTTGCAAGAATTCTTCGTCAAACTGCGTAAAAACTGTATGCTATTAACTATTCATATATACGATCACAACAAACAGAATTATAAATGTTCAACGAAAAACGACCAAAGCAAGTCTTGATTATCACGCTGCTTCGAACGACAAATGTTAATGGGGATTTAGTGTGTGATTTCGCCTGCTTCAAGCTCACACAATGAAGTCCCATTGACTTACTGTGTAAAAGTGAACGTTGCAGCTGAAGCCTTTTCGTGTAATATGAATATTCATATATTGAAACCAATCAACAGTCGAGAGAGTAAAATCGTATTGGGCTCATGAATATAACGAAATTGGATGATCTCTGTCATTGTTCGCAGGTGTTAGAGTATGTACGCCAAAGAGGAGTACATATTCGACACCTGCTATGAAGGTTAACTCTACCACACATATCGTAATCTTTGCCTGTTGGAAGAAAATTTTGTGATAGTTTGCATGAGGAAATGACAGAAGACCGATCTTCCCAGGATTTAAGTGACTCCTTCTTATCCTACTTTCTCCTACTTCATGGACCTTCTTCTTACTCCCTATGTATTTTTTCTTAAAAAATTCTACTTTATTCTACTTTTGCTTTCCTCATCCTTCCATTTTATGTAAAACTTGCTTACAACATTGTCACATTTAAAATCATTTCAAAAAGTGTCAGAAAGTCAGAGTTGCTGTGATTCTTTCAACATTGCTGAGTAAAAACCTGCAAAAGCCCTACTTTTTTCGTACTTTTGGTGAACAAAATCATAGTTTTGTTCTGTTTCTAGTGCAGTCACCCCAAATTTATTTGGAAACACCAGCTCAATCTTTCATATTCCTTATTTCCTACATAAACATCTTTCATGATCATTCAAACAAAATATTTCATATAAAGAGGAAACTATTATAGTTCAATAAATTCTGCATGAATTGAACAATTCAGGAACGAAAATATCATCACATGACTTATAACAGAGTCATTCCTGAATTACACATACAGTACACGTAAGGTACTGCAGTACACTAATTCAAAAAGGGGTGATGGCATTTTCCCTTTAATTGAGAATTTTAGTCCTGCTTTTACCCTAATTTTCACCAGAATCCTTTTTTAAGCTTGTATTTATACCCTTCTTTCATAAACAGGGAAGGAGGTGGGAAGGGGAGGTGGATGTTTGGGACTATTGGGAGATTTTGCTGTTTTCATTCCTTTTAAAATTGTAATTGACTACTGGTAGTGAGTGGTAAAAATATTTTTCTTGTATGTGAGAGATGTCACAAAAAGTCTGCAATTGAATGTGGTAATGCAGCATTTCTCAAGTAGGGGTTGTTTGACCTGAGATTTGATGGAAGCCCAGTGGGTTTGCAAGGGGGTAGGTAACTGGTATATGTGTCAAATTTTTAAGATGTAATATCCCAAAATAATGTGATTTTCATATTTTAGCTAATACAGACCTTGGGGGTCCTTTCCTGTGATCTACAGTAGGAGGTGTTCTAGCAAAACTATGGTGTGCTGTATGGCTACCTGTAGCACTCCTGTTAGAAAGTATTGCACACAAATTTGGACACCTGGTATTTGGGGGTTGATAAAACTTCTAAGGGCCCAGTGGGGTTTGGTAAAACTTTGTGAAATGGTGAGAAACAGGGTGGTACAGTAACATAAAAACTGATCTGTAGTTATGAATTACGAAAAAAGTGTCATTAATAGAAATTTGTTTTCTGATTTTCAACAGCTGAATGTAGGCAAATCTCATACCCTCCAGATCTCAGTATTGATAAATGTATTTTGTAAACATTTTACAGTTGTTAGTGCACATTTTGTTGGCATAGAATTACTTTGTAATTAGATTAACTGGCAGGTATCATGAAGTGAATGACATTTTGCTTCCAACAGCAACGACTGCAGTGGCCAAGTGGTTAGAGCATCTGACTTGCAGCCAGAAGGTCTAGGGTTCAAATCCTGGCCGGGTCATACCAAAGACTTTAAAAATGGACCTACTGCCTTTGTGCTTGGTGCTCAGCATAAGCAGTGGAGTAGGAAAAACAAGCCAGTGAGCCACAACTGGAAAAAAGACCGAGGTCATCTCGACTTGAGAACCAATTGGTGGAAACTGGGACCTCATCTAACTACAGTAACTTACTCCAACAGCAATGACAAACTTTAATGTTGTATCTGAACCTGGTTTGATTCCAAACTTGATCAGTGCCAAATTTAAAAACTGTCAAACACCAGCCACCACTATATTTCAACGTATAACTCCAACATTCTGATATTAAAGAAAACCTCCATATATTTGAATTTTTTTAATTTGCTGTTCATGGTATTTTGAAACCAAACACTTTACAGTATATATCACCAGGGTTTAATTATAAACAGGCAAATTTTATGATGTATTATGTTTTTTGTGCAATGCAATGAAAGTACTGGTTTAATTTTAATATTAGATAGCTTTAACAGTTATGGGAAGTAGTTACAGCTTATTTTTCAAAATACTGTAAACAGATTAAACAAGAAGCAAGCTTAATATGGTGAAATCCTTCCTATTTCACCTGATATACTTTCTTTACAGGTCTGTGTATAGGTATAGTAAAACTACAATTTGCTGTGTATTGTGTGTGCTGTGGTACCAGCATGTAGCTGATATGGAGAGCAATGAGAGGGTTTGTTGCTCTGCAGGTTTCACACGCAATTTTCTGTCTGCAGTGTACTATCTGCCTGGAAGCTACATATATTCCTGCATTTACAGAACAGGTGCATAGCATATGTACTGTACAATAGGTGTCCAAAAGAAGAAAAAAAAAATAACTGATTTCATTTCTGGAATTTAAGACTGTATACAGTGCAACTGAAAGAAAGTAAATGAGAAGACAGATCTGTGCCACTTTAATTAAAACTTTTGGAATGATGTCATGAGGAGGAAATGAAAAGATGAATTAATGATTATTGCTTGCAAGTGTTGGGAAAGAATGAGGAAAGGTGAGAAAAAGGGTAGGGCTGCACTTTTGTCCACACCTTCTGATGGTGTTGTAAAAACTGGCTACCTGTAATTAAAGCAGGGAGCTGTCCATGGCAGCTTTCAGGTTAAAGTCATGGAGTGTTATTTAGGAAGGAATATGGTTAACATATCAGCGTACTTTATACTGTACCATTGAAGAGAGAAATCTACTGTACAGCAGAAGAGGGTGGGATGACATTGAAAATTTACCAGTTTTAGTAGAGATGGTATTCATAAACATACCCCAGTATGGTTTACTTTGCAGTATTTCACAGAATTACTGCCTGGAACTTGTCGAGCTGCTATTCCAGGGGAACAAAATAGGAAGTAGAAAAACTGTCAAATTAAGTGAAAATGCTTGGGCAACAAATTGTTAGTGTAATGCATTGTACTGTAGGTGATGGGAAGGAATATGTTTACAGCATACTCTTGAAGAAGTATTAGGAAAGACTAGGCTGCAGTGTATTATGCTCATTATTTTCACCTATCAGTGTATTATACTACAATGTAATAAAGTTCGCCATGTAGCAGAATCCCATCTGGCAATGTTTTTATCTTAATATACAGAGGGCACCCTTTGTATCTCACTGTATATTTTGCTCTAAGTCATCTTCATGTCATTGTCAATGGAAGGTTGATAAACACATGAAGTCACTTCTTTTGAGTTGGTAAACTCCATGATAAACACCATTGTAGTGTATTCATAGGACAGTGGAATGTATAAAGTACTGACAGTTAGTTGGTTACACCATCTATAGAGTAACATCACCCCAAAGGAGGTAACTCAGTCTGGTCTGTTCCATAGATCACCTTTTTAGTTGGCATTTTCTGTCATAACAACTCAGCATGAATATTAACACATTAAGTTCCCGCTGCTGTTTGTAAGTACTTATCAACCATCTACAATCTTGGACAAAACTCGTTGGGACACCCCCGCTCCCCTTCACAAAGTTGACCATTTTCACGGTATACCGTCATTCTCTATGCGCAACTTTGGAAAGGGGAGCGGGGGCTTCATGTAAACCTGGGAACGGAGATTCAAGAATATTATGACAAAGCGTCCCAACAGTTTTGTCCAAGATTGTCTGAGAAATTGGAGAAGTTAGAACTGCTCGCGGCCCACGGTGGAAAGTGTTTCTTTGCTTCTCGTTGATTCGCAAAGGGTAGGTGTCTTTTCGTTAGGTATAGGAGAACAGTAACAGAGAATAATCAGCATATTCTGAGTCCATATTGAAGTTCTTGTTAATATAATACTATTGAAGCTAAAAGCATTGGGAAGGTAGCTAAATAAGTTCAAAGCGTCCTCTCGTTCAGGAAGACATTTTCAATAGTCACGTATTTTGGACTCCCACTGTCTCAACAGGTACCAAATAAAAAGAACATTCAGCAGAGGTACGTGTTGTATCCTGCCTATTACTTTATATTAAAGTAATTTACCAGAAATAAGTTTAAAAGTACTTAAATGTATATTCATTTAACCTTTATAACGCAGTAACTTTCATCTGAGTAGCTGAAACTATACAGAAAATATGCCATACATGCTAATTTGACGAGACAGGGGGTGAAGGCTAAGTTAACCAAACGGTCTACCATTTGTTTTGAGAGCAAATTTGAAAGCAAAATGTAAAGAAATTGAGTCGGCTAAAAGGAGGCATAATAGATACGTCATCAGCTTCATGTAACATGAAAAAATGTTGTCATTGGCATCAAATTCGCTTCAAAATATGTCTAAAACCAGCCCAAATTAACGATCTACCATCGTTATAATAAAAAGCTTGGCTTGCAGTTCTGCTTTTAACATTTCATGGTAGATCGTGGCGCTCTTTCAGTTAAAATCTTGCCTTCTTACCACCAGTAGTTTGCAATAGCAGTGAGACTCTTCGATCTATCCATGAAAGAAATTGTTTTGTTTTTCTGTCTTACAACTTAAGAAGAGTTGTCATCCTCCTTTTAATTTGCTAAAAAATGCAACGCATATGGCTGCCATAGACGTCGTTACGGAACGTAAACATTTCTGCCTGGCATTCCCTGCGAATACCTGAAACAGTCTATCCATTATGATCTCGCCAACCAACAATAAATCAGTATAAACAAATAAACAAAACAACACATTAAAACAATTTTAAATTTTACTTTCATTTGACTAAAATCCTCAGGCCTATAAGCCTCCGAAAAAGTGTACTGAATACAGCTGCTCGGAAAATTAACCATTTTCTATTGAATTTATTCTCGTAAATCGCTCACTTAAAACTCAGACAATCTTGGACAAAACTCGTTGGGACACCCCCGCTCCCCTTCACAAAGTTGACCATTTTCACGGTATACCGTCATTCTCTCTGCGCAACTTTGGAAAGGGGAGCGGGGGCTTCATGTAAACCTGGGAACGGAGATTCAAGAATATTATGACAAAGCGTCCCAACAGTTTTGTCCAAGATTGTAGATCCTTGCTGGTATTACTTTTTATGTACTAAGACTTTCCTGGTGATAATGACTCTGTAGTTAACAAATTTATGCGAATCCTGTTCCAAAAGAAAAAACCTGTCGTCAAAGAAATACAACAATAAACAACTGTAATGACTTTCTGTCCATTGTTTACATTGAAAACATTTGTAGGCCATGTGTAAAATTGGTTCTAGTCAAGAAAACCTTAAAGGAGAAACCAAGTGGGGACCACAGAGGATAGCCTATACTGTACAAAAACCATAGTGCAACTCAAATGTGTGTAAATTGTTGAATACTGTGCATTCATTACCCTGAATTCTGTTACTGAGTTTTTACATGGCCTCATGCTCCATAAAGAGTGAAAAGGCTGTACAGATAATAGATCCATGTTTTGGATAGGGTTTTCCCCCCACATACTTCTTTTTCATGAGGTGAGCATGCAAAGTAAAATATAGGTATCTGCTTTCCAAGTAAATATAAGAACAATTCTGACAAGTGCCTTAAATCCTTGGTAGCTGGCATTCAATGTAAATGCGCTGAAAATGGGCGCAGTACATCCGTCATGCATGACCTTATAAAGGTCACTTTTGAAGAGATTTCATTGGAAAATGTGAGGAAAGCGCTTGAAGATTAAACGATGGACAAAAAGGACTCAAAGCTGGGTTGGGTTGAATAGTGGCTAAAGGGTGAAAGAAGGGGTGGACAAGTTATGCTGTGTGGCTCTTTTGTAGTTTGTCCTTGTGACATTGTTAGGTTTTCAGTGAAATCCAAAGTGTGTCTGACACTTAAATGCAATATCCATAATAGGTTTCCAGACTTTCCATTGAATTTGAGAGTGTATAAAAGGACACATACATTATACATTAGGCAGTTTTTCTGAAATGGTTCTTAGAAATGACTAGAGTCATACTGTGTTGTCAGCAAAAACCTCCATTGATAAGTAATTTAAATTGAATACAGTATTAAATATATCCACCGACCCAGTTTACGTGACATTCATGTTTTGTTGAGGGGCCAATTGGGGGTATATATGGAGAGCTTATAGGCAGTTTACAAGCTACACCTGTGCTGTATTATTTATAGCCAACACATGTATCCACAATAGACCTTTAATATGCATATGTGACGGTATAGAACAGAAAGTGAGCCCCCCCTCAGGAAAGGTAAGTGCATATCATTGCCACTTACCCAAAAAAATGCAGACAGCTGATTTGTGTACTGGCCCCATGCATGTGTAAGTCTACTATAAGTGTGTGAGAAGTATGTCACGTGTGTCATTGTTTACCCTCCAAAATGATGTCAGTGCTTAAGGTCTAGATGTATTGTACAAGCACCAGTGGCACCATTGCTTGACTTAAAGGTCTGTGAACATGTAATGTCACAGCTGTTTATTAATGTAAAATGCAAAAACATTAAAAACAGCTGCAATGCCCACCAAATCCATCATACAGTATATTGACCATTTTACAAGATACTGTTTTGCACTCATACAGGGTTGTCACCAGGTCAGACTTAGTGCCGGGTAATTCTTGACTGTGACCTTTTAAGTGATCACCGTCCTTGGATTTAGAGAAGGTGCAGATATTTTTCTGCTCTCTTTATGCTCCAATTGGCTGTCTCATTCTGAGGTTAATGTTACATCCAAATTTCTTTTAAAAATCATAAAATAGTACCATTATTGGGAAAAGTGCTGGGCAGAATGTTTTTATCTTAACATGAGTGGCGGGCAAAATTCACTAGTCCCGGGCGGGGTCTCCCAGCGCCGCCTGGCGTAGTGACATCCCTGCACACATGTCATCAACAAACATAAGCCATATACTGTACATGCAAATCTACATCGCCCCTATCTTACTCCTGTTTACCTATGTAATCCCCACTTACCCGCAACTAAACCCTGGTAAACAATTAGCACAGTGGCTAGGGAGGGCGTCCTCCAGAGGAGGCCGACCTCCCGCATCCTCTTCCTGCTTACCACCAGACTGGTTTAAACGCAACTTTGGCCTTGGTTTTTTTCTCCTGCCGTTTTCCATCCTCGGACTACTGCGGGGGACGGTTTTTTCCGATTTCTACTACTATAGGTAAATAGGAGGTAAGTGTCGGGGCTCGTAGATTCCCAGTCCAGGGAGTTTTGGGGAATTTATGACATGGAAAGAGGGACTCATGAGGTACAGCATGTGTAATCGTATCCTTTTTTCGTTTAACCTTCATCCCAAGGACACAGTTGCAGTGGCGTAGCCAGGTTTTTTTGAGGAGGGGGCACTGGGGATCACGAACCTTTCCTAGGGGGGCACAATTTCTGAATTCTCTCCCATACAATGGGGCTTATATACACAACTGTGCATTCCAAAATTTTCACGGGGGGCACCTGGGGTGGCACGGCTTTGTCGTGGGGGTCATGCCCCCCCCCCCCCGTAGCTACGCCACTGCACCGGTGTGGTGGCACACCCTGAAGTGTTTATTTTGGAAGTAGCTATGAACAACTTTGACATGTCCACCTTAAAGACCAACCTAGGAATGAGCTGTTAAGTCATTAATAGTGTTTGCACGGGTACAAAAAACAGGAACCAGGTACCCGATCGCCGTACCCGATATTAGAGTGAATTAAAATAGCAGCTAATTTTGATAGGCACAGAGACTTCATAACACATGCCTGAAATGCACCTCTGTAATCTAAGAGGTAGCGACCATTCAAGGGAGACCAAAATTTTCACAACAAAATCGTGTGGTTTCGTTTCAAATCGAAAATTACCAATAAAAGTAACCATATAAAAATAACCAATTAAGAAGAATGAGTACTTTACATGGTCCCATATGTTTCTCAGATTGAATTTTGAGACGTTTTCTGATGCTGATAGCAAGCTGAACTCGAAGCTCTTTAGACATTTAATACACGAACATTTTAACCAATCAGAGGCCTTGACACAGCTAGGTTATTCTCTTTCACGTCTGTATATCATGTAAACAAATGATGTAATTATGTAAACAAACGATGTTGGCATGTCCTCGTGTGCCACAGTGTGCCACATGTTGTGGAACTTTCACTGACAAGCTTTGTACATTCTACCGGTGCACGTGTTAGCAGCGAGAATGCGGCATGCTCACCCATATATACCTAGCTAGCTAGATAACCGAAATCCAGGCACCCTTCAATCTATCAGAAACTTGCTTTTCGCGAGCGCCATTTTGGTGCCCACTAAATGTAATAGCATGGTTCTGTCCGCAACTTTTCATGAATATTTATAGTGTCAATAGTCTAAAAATCTTAGTTCTTCACACATGGTAAAGGGTTGATTTGGATTTAGTGGCACATTTAACCGTAATTATACTGTAGGTATGTTTTCTTCCTTTTGGTATACTCGACGTATTAACGAAGTGCGAGGTGTAGCCTAGGTCTACTTCAGGCTATTGTGACTCTTTCTAGGCTGTCAACCTTTTTGAAAAACGTAGCCCTATATCCCAAGGTGACTGTAATGTGACACACTCGCAAGGATGGGAGAGGATGTAAGATTAATTTGAGCAGATATTTTCGGGGGTGGGTGGGGCTTAATGAAAAATTCCGACTTTTAAACAAAAGTTTTGAATGCTAAATTAACTGATTCAAAATTTTGGGAAGTTGCTATCCCAGTTTTTGTATCACACGTGAGGGTCAACTCTAGCCTATTTCATTATTCACAAGCAAATGGCCGATCAGAATCTTATGAACAAACTACTACGTACTGTATTAATGATGACCTTGTGATGCTTTTCATATACATTGACATACGTTTCGCAATTTTGGGGAATGGGCCCAATATAAGCTCAGTTTATATACCGAGCATTATTCATTACGTACTGTATGTAGGCAGCGCACGCAACCGTGGAATTCGGATTTATGCCTAAACCTAGATCAGTTTTGTAGAAATCACGGACTGTGATCGCAATTAAAGCAATGTCGGGAGAAATAATTCCGCTGCATGACAAAGACTCTTTAGAAAAACTCTGAAATAATTTATAGCTGTGATTTAAATCTTTTTTCTTGGTGCTTTTTTCAACAAAAAAGTAAATAAATGGTTCAATCTTCTTTGAAAATGAAAAATACAGGATTACTTTTTCGCATGCAAAATTTTTTTCGGAACTGGGTAGTAAATTTGGAACCAAGTAACAGAATCATCGGGCAGGTACCCGGGTTCACGGGTTACCCATGCAAACACTAGTCATTAATGTAAAATTTATAAAAGATTAACAATTCAAGAAGTACAGACACTGTGCACATCACAATTTCTGCATAGCTAATGAGAAATCTCAGAAATGGTAAAACTTGAAGAGGTATATAAAGGTATCTTGAAAACTGTAAAAGATATTCAAATAATTACAACAGATTTTTCATCAGGGGATGTCCACCATCATTGAGTTATGTAAACATATTGTAATCTTGAACAAAATGGCTATTGGCACCTTAGTTTCTTTCTATTTTAAATGCTATATATGTGAAGAGAAAGTCTTTGTCATGCCATCCTACATTACTTGTTGAAATGACAGGTCTGTCTCAAGAGTTAGTTACTGCATTTAAGTACCCTTTGCAATGTGGAAAATGTTCATGTCATAAGAATTTGAATGTTACGAGGCAATGTAATTTATATGTTCAGGTAACTTATGAAGCGTATCGAAACATCCGTTTGGAATGATACTTCCAATTTTTATGGTTTTGGTGATAAATAACATCAGTTACAAAATAGTATGCAAGAAGCTACAGTATAAGTTTTCAACTAATGTGTTGCATCCTGTACAGAAAGATCACTTGGCTCCTGTAGGTCAGTCTGCCCTCACACAAGTTACAAGCAATATGTTTTTGACTTTGGCAGTTAATTAGTTTGGATGTATTTATTTGGTTCTCTCGCTGTAATATTGTGTGTCTGCATACCAAGGTGTGTGGAGGTGTTGAGCTGCCCAGCAGGAGAAGGTAACAGTTGTGGTTGTGTTTGTATGCACTCAGTTCATCCTTTTTGGGGTTTAACCACAGGGATAGCTCCATGGTAGGCTGACATTCCTACAGCGACTTATATTCTAAACATGAGTGGACTAATTGGATGTGGCAAAGATAGATTTAGCTCTCTCTGTCAGATTAAATTAATGGGAAGTACAGTATAATATGGATATAAGAAGGGAAATTCTGGAGTATCACCAAGATGTTGTGTAGTACTTGCATCGTCATCCGTCAAAGGCCCATAAATTGGTTTTATAAATTTTAGTATGCAAGGTTTTGTTTGGCCCCATTCATCCTGACAGTTCTGAAAGAGCTGATTATGTATATACTACTACAACTATTTTACTTGCACTCACCCATTTGGCTATGCAAGCTTTGCTTACTTATTTCAATGTAGATCCCTTGAAAGTGAATTTCATGTGCATAGTACTGATTTGTCAAGGGGTGTGCATAAATGATTAAAGTGGTCACCCTCATCAGTGATAAATTACTTTAGTTTTAAAACTGAAGTCTTAAATGCCAGTTTGAGAAGTTGAATATATTCCCTGTTTTGTACTCTAGATCAATGAAAACTGCATTTATAGACATGTTAATACAGTACAGCACTATATATTGTGCAATATTATAAAGCTGCCCTTTGTATTAATATCAGATGTAAACAATTCCACATCTGATTTACTTTGTCACTTTGTTTTATATATTTTGGCTTTGCCATAAGTATACTGCTTTAAATAATACCATATTGTGGCTTTAATTAACACAAAGAAGAACAAATTGCTTCTACAATGTAGGGTACACAATACAAAAAAGTGTATTGCTGCAGACCATAAGGTTGTACAGGGGTACAGTATAGTATAGACAAACTAAATTTGAAAGCTGATTTTGTAAAATTAATTAGACTTATTTTAAATCTTTGAAAGATAATGGATTTTGTAATATGCAACTGTATGATTTATTTAGGTCACACAGAAAAATGCAGACCTGTTAAAGTGCATTGATGCAGTCATCTAAAGGTGAAGAGATGCTATCACCCCATGCCATAGAATCAGTTGTCTTTACTTTAAAGGTGAAGGATAAAGTTTGTTCAGGAATAACTTGATGTGGATTTACAGCAGGGGTAGGCAAACTTTTCGTTGGCCCAGACCAAATTATTTGTGACATCACACTGACATGGAAATGGCCAGAAAGAGGAAACCTTTGGGAATGTACAAAGAACCCCTTGCAGGCCATACCCCCCAGTGGTGGCCATATATGACCAGCAGGCCATACTGTAGGTTGCTGACGTGGTGTACAGTAGCCTTTACAGAAAGGTGTGGAAGGTACTGTGCTTAGGTAAGGAAGCAACATGTTTAGTTTATGATTCACATTGTTTGGGCAACTGTATCCAGTCTTGTTTTAACTTAAAGGGCACATGCAGTGACCTCAGTTTGATGTAGTGCAGTGTACCCTTGTATCCTCTTATATGTATGGCTCTGTTTAAATCTTATGAAAATATTGTTACTGAATTGTAAGTCCATAAGAAATAACTCTGTGGTTTACTTTAAAAGTAGTGAAATGATCTGAAACATGAAAAATATGGCAGAGGCGATTTGCAATATTTACTGGATGTTTTTGAGTCTTTTCTTTCACACAATATGATGTGCACTTGGATTAAACTGTAAGAATTACGTAGTCTACCTATGTGTAGGTGATGTGATCTTTTCAAGTGATTTTGGATAAATCCTTCATCCAGCTGTATTGAATTCCCATGAATTATATTTATATGTTATAACATCAAGTGCTTGTTTTAGCATACACATCTAGTGAATGCAAGTCCCCATGGTTCTGCTTGATGAAAGTTGTGGAAATGGGTCTAGATAAGGCGGAAGGAATTGAAATGAAGTTACAGTAGAAGGCCTTACAACAGCTTACTCATTAAGGAGCCATGTCGAGCTTGTTTCAGGTTTAAACAAAATCGGAAAAGAAAGTTAATGAATAGTATCCACCTCTTGGAGGGGAGAAGGAAAGACCAAGGTCAGCTTATTAGTTTACTGTAGTCCATACTAATTGATTCTTTAGTTCACAGATTTGATTACCAAATATTCACAAACTGAAGTGACCTGTTAAGAAATCTTGCTATAGAAGAAATGTATTGCAGTAATTTAGAAATTTGACCAAGATTTTTAGTCTTGCCTTTAGAAAATATCAAAATCAACTTTCCAAAAATGCTCTCCAACCTAAAAAAATTCTGAATTAAAAACTATGTTCCAGACTGCATTGCCTATTTCTGACATGGCAAAAGAAGATGGGAGGGGACTGGGGGAAGGATCCTTCGGATGAGGGCTCCCTCCCACTATGCTACAATATCATCCTTTGCCAGGTTCTTGCTATTGGTAGGGGACAGTTACAAATGTAAATAGGAGGTTAATATTGGGGCTCTCAGATTTCTAAACTAGGTAGTTTTGAAGGTCATTTAATACGACAGGCACATAACTGGTCAATTAGCCTACATCACTAGTCAGAGTAGAAAGTATGTAATAAAAGTTTGATAAAGGTGTGAAAGTGAGCTCCATAAAATGAGATAAAATATGAAAAGAAAGCTGTTTTGTAAGAATTCATTAAAGTTTGTTGCATTTACAGTATAACTGCATAGTTTGTCTACAGCTGCCAAAAGGGTCTCTCAAAAGGAAGGGTCATATTCTATTCTTGTCCCTACCCCCTCCTATTGGCACACACAAGTAAATCTGAAGCATACTAATGGTTTTCACCACATTTTAAAAAGAAAAATTCCTGCATTATTAAAGCCTTTTGGGTTTGACTGCTTTTCTAGCATTACATTGACTTGGTCCAATTTCTGTTTTCCAGGAGAGGTGTTGTTTCTCAGCAGATTCTTGAATTACCTAAACTACAGATGCCTCAACCATGCAGTGTCAATAAGTACACATGTGACATAGTTTACTTTCCATGCATTATGGTCCATGTCCTAAAGGAAAAGTCACTGAAAGGTCATATAGTTTGTCTGATATCAGGTGATAACTCAAATCCTTGGCAGATCTCCTGAACTTTCTTGGAATTAAATGAAATTTGTTTTTCCAAATGTGGAAGTTTCTTGTCATGACCCTGAAAATGTAGGACAGCTGTGACTTTTCCCAGCAGAGTGCAGTAGGCCTATAAGCTAGAGGTCTATCATGGACAAGTGAAAGTTGTATATCACAGATGGTGTTTACATGATGAGGAAACATACAGCCCCCATATTGGAATAGAAATCCTTTGTTATGTAACTTATGTTGATTTATGTACTTGATGCATTGATTGCTGAAACCCTACACAGGGAACCCAAAATGCTGAAAGGCATGTAAATCATCTTATCATTGTCATCATAAGGCCATAGTCACTGCACAGAATTTTTCATTACTAAAAGAACTGTTTCTGATATCACATCTCTCACTCAATTTCTGTCTCCGTTGGACGAAATCCTTGAGGGGTATGGGGGGGGGGAGATGTATCTCCCCATTTTTTGGAGATGCTCCCACTGACTTTCACTTTTTCACATAGTAAGTCTTGCTAAATGGGCCCTTTACCCCTTTCTCTCTCCCTCCCCCCACACAGGGAATAATTTAGGGCTCACAATTTGCACAACAGTTTCTTGGTTTCTTGATCACAAAATCAGTGGAAACCTGAGGGTTGTATGCACAAAAACTGCTACACATTTTTCATTTGTGTAGCAATTTGATCAGCTTGTGAAGCAAAATGAGATGCAATACAAGATAAATTATTTCCTACCCCTACCCCTCACTTTTTCACACAAACCCCAGCTACTGCCCGTCTCTCTATGTATTTCAAATCTTGTTGGAGATATGCATTACTATCTAGTGGTTCAACCAGGGAGCATCATGTTTTATGGGATCATCAAAGGTGGTGAATTATATTTTCTGGCATTATTGATTCCTTGCCGAAGGCAGGCAAGGAATCTATGCGATGGTGATGTCGTGTGTGTGTGTGTGTGTGTGTGTGTATGTGTGCACTTACGACAGTAGCCCTATGGAGACGATAACATATCACAGTGAAGCCTTGTGGAGACCTGTTTCACTGTGGAGACATTTTGGATGTCTCCACAAGGAAAAGCCTTCTAAATTTGCTGCAAACAGCATTTTGTAGTAAACTGTACTTCTGCAGTCTGCATTTTATGATTTTTGAGTGATTTCTTTTATCAAAACAATATTTTTAGTGTGATTTATGCATTATTTCCACACTTTTGTAATTGTCTCCATAAGGTCAGCCTTATGGAGACAGCAGTGTATCGCTGTGTATATGTGTGTACCCAGCTACCATTTTTCAGACTGCTATAAGGGTTTGTCTCCCTCACTCTTTTTTGCCTTGTGGAGACATTCAATAAATGTACTGCAAGGTCATTTGCTTGAAATGTTTGCACAATTAACATTTTTATTGTTGATTTATGAAATGTTTCCAGAATTGGTTAAACATTTTTGGTTCTGTCGACATTTGGAAACCCAGGTCATAGTTTGTTCATATATCCACGCACCCATCAGCAGCAGCTGCTGTTCTACAATCAACCCATTAACTGCTTGTGTGCTTTTTTTTCAGGAGAAGACTATATACTCCTGTAATTTTACTAAAAACATATGGATAAAATTTTACCAATTTTGGGCTTGTATGGGAAATACTGCAATTCAGCAGAGATTGCATTAAACTGCAATGGTCATTTTGAGCCGTTTGAATACGCTTTCAGTATTTTCTTGAACATATTGGGCTGTTTCATTGATTACCCCCACCCTCTAGCTTCCCCCTTCCCAACTTCAAAAATGGCTCCTCAGTCCCTGGAGAGCTAGGTGGGATAACAGCATTTTATTTATAGTATGTACAGCATGCCCTATCTACCTTTAATTAATGACAATTAGCAAGGGCATGATTCACTAGCACCTCAAGGGGTGTCACCAGGTTGACCAGGGGACAACAGGGTCTCCCTGATGTGAAATTGTTTCAGTCTTTATGGGGAGTGCTTGCGGGCAAGATAAAGTACAGTAGGCTATTTAATTCCAGTTGAGCCTTCAGTCCCCCCCCCCCACCCCCCCCCCCCCCCAATCTCCAAAGATAGCAATGACCAACACTTTTCCTATGTTGGTATATTAGATTTGTCATGTTGAGAGAAAGATCCTTCAATTTTCTGGTAAAGGTCAAAGGTCATTTGAGTGTCACTCCAGAAGTAAACGACTAAAAACTTTAGTAATCACGATTTCTCAACGTAGGAGTGAAGGACACTTTTCATGTTTGGTATGCAGATTTGTCATGTCAAGAGGAAAGAACCCTATTGATTTTGGCAGAGGTTAGGAGGTCATCTGAGGTCACTGAGTGAGGTTAAGCTTCGAAACATAAACAGCTTGTAAACACTATCTCAGATAGCAATGACCGACACTTTTCATATTCGGTATATATAGATTTGGTCATGTTGATAGGGAAGAACCCTATTGTTTTTTGGTAAAGGTCAAAGGTCATTTGAGGTCACTGGAAGTAAAAGAACTGAAAACCTTGTAATCACAATTCTCAAGATAGGAGTGAAGGACCACTTTTCATATTTGGTATACAGATTTGCCATGTCAAGAGGAAGAACGATGTTGCTTTTGGTAGAGGTCCAATGGGGTCTCTGAGGTCCCCCGAGTTAAACTGCGAAGCCTCTTAAAACAGGCTTGTAAGACTCTATCTCAAGATGGCAATGACCGACACTTTTCATATATTGGTATATTAAGATTTTGTCATGGTTGTAGTGAACGAACCCTATTGTTTGTGGTAGAGGTCAAAGGTCATCTGAGGTCACCGGAGGTAAAACTGCAAAAGCTTTAAATATCTTGTAATCATGATATCTCAAGATAGCAATGGTAGACACGTCATATTTAGTATGTAGATTAGTCATGTGAAGAGGAAGAGCCCTATTGTTTTTGGGTGACGGTCAAAGGTCATTGATTGTCTAGAGGTCAAAGACTGAAAACCTTGTAATCATGATATCTCAAGGTAGGAATGAAGGACACTTTTCATACAAGGTATATTGATTTGTCATGTTGAGAGAAAGAAACCAGTTGTTTCTGGTAGAGGTCAAAGGTCATCTGAGGTCACTGGAGGTCAAAAAACAAAATTTCCCAAGAATTCCCAAGATCGTGGTCACCAGAAGTGAAAAGGCAAAATTTCCCAACAATTTCCAAGATTGTCATGGGGTCACCAGACGTAATAAAGCAAGAATTCCCAAGTGTCATTTGGGGTCACTAAAGGTCAGAAAGCAAAATTCCTCGAGAATTCCCAAGATCAACGCCTGGGGTCACGAAAAGTCAAAAAGGAAAATAACCCAAGAAGTCCCAAGATTGTCATCTGGGATCACCAGAGGTCAAAAAGCAAAATTTCCCAAGAATTTTCAAGATCCAAGATCCACTGGAGGTCAGAGGTCATTTGAAGTCATCAGAAGTTAAATACCAAATGCATTGAAAAACACGGTATTTCAAGACAGGGGTGTTTGATACTTGTAATACTTGAAAGTTTGAGGGATAAACCTCAGTGCAACAAAGCATCCCCATTCGGCAAGGAATCACTAAGCCTTTGGGCTTTCTGGTGAAAATGTAAAACAGTCCATTTTATGGAAATGTATGAGAACATGGATGGGGAATATGAGAATCACCCTGAGTCCCTTCACCTCAGTGACTGTTATTGAGTCCACTTTCCTAAGGTAAGCCATTTTGGTGAAACCCACTGTGCCTCTTTTCCACCTATGCCATTTACAGTCAAGGGGTCATGGTGTAACCATGGGACTCTTGGGAGATACCACTCCAAGCTACAATTCCACAAAAGAGGTATACAATCCAAGATCTATAGCTGCCATCTCCTGGTAGTTTGCAGGTCATAGGTGTGAACGGTAGCATGCAATTTTGACTGCAGCCACTTTAGAGGCTAAGCACTGTAACTCTGGCAATCAATATGTGCAGATTTAATGCACTCTGAAGTGTTGTAATTCACACCATTCAATAGAAGCAGGAAATATACTTGTCAAAGTCTCTCTGAATCCAGTCTGACATGAGTGCAAATAAACAATAGCTCACATACACATCTCCTTTTATATGTGCTTGGAAATCTTTTTGTCTGTTTGATCAAAGTTGTTTTGTTTGTTGGAAGGACAGAAAAGATCAATACAGGTGTTTCTTGGCCTGAGAAAACTTGAGATAATGGCAGGGGGGTCCTTGCATAACCTTTGAGATAAACTGTTTGCCCACACTAGTTTCTCTTTCTTTGAAAAGCTGGAAGTGTTCTTCAGGGAAGTCAAAGGAAAGCCAAATGGATTTGATGAGGTCATAGCATTGAATGGGTTGCAGCATGACAGTATGTTGATTTTATTTCTGTTATAATAAGCAGTGTATTATGTTCATCTTCACATTTAAGCTTTTAAGTATTTTCAAAGGACAAAGGCATACATGATAACTATAAAGGAACAGCCTTTGTTATGATTGCCCTAATTTACAGTACTTGGTTTTTGGAGGCCTGTGTATTTCCAACAAAATCTAGAACATTTGACTGAGTGGCTTTTAGTTAGGAGGTTACAAGAAAATCTCCAGGTTTTTACAACCAGTGATTTTTGTGGAAGAGATTGTTTTGATCCAAGCATGATGATGATTTCATGCTTGATGAACAGATTTGTTCAAGGAAGGAAAGGGTGTGGGTGTGTAGAGTCCCCCCAGGGACTGTTTCCCCCCCCCCTCTGTCTTCAAACATGAAAAATATGCATCCAGTATGTTAGCTAAATTGCCCCCTTCACATTAATTGTACTCCCTCCCCATGTGTCATCCTACCTTTTAAAATCCTGGTGCACATGGACAGTAGTGGGGAAAAGGAGAGCAGAAAAGTTGGAGTGGGCAGGGATGTAGCTAGCCAAATTTGAGTGCCGGGTAATTGTCTGATCAGGGGAAAGTATCTCACCTGACCCCATGGCATCTACCCCATTTTTCAGCCATTAATTTTTCACATTTCCCTCATTTTACTTTAGGGAGTAAATTTAGGGCTAGTTATAGGTCTCCGTAGGCAGACTTGTGGTGGGAGGGGAGACGTGTGTTTGCCTGGTGTGCGGAGCAGGAATATCGAGTGCTGGGTATCAACGCCCAGCGCCGCCCACCATAGCTACATCTCTGGGAGTGACTGATTTAGGCACCTTTTACTACAAATATTGAAAGTACATTCTCATTGTGTTAAGGTCTGAATGGAGTGGAAATAGCACTGCACAGTGAGATAAAAACTTGCTTTGTGGCAAGGTGGCGTTTCTACTTTCTCCTGAATTTGTTCTGAACAGGGCTTACCCCCCAAAATTTTGTTTTGAGGGAGTTCTGCAGTTTTAGACACAGAACTTTCTACATCATGTGCTTTGATGGTAGCTGTTTATTTTAACCCTCTATCATGTTACTACAGAAGTGAAAAGTCGATAACTTTGTTATTTTCCTCCCAGCGTCTGAGATCTTTTGTCTATCAGCAGATGGGTCATGTGAGGATGGTATCTCATCTGACAAGGTGACACAAATGGTGTTTGGTTGCTCTGGTCATGGGTGACATTTTGCAGACTTGCTTGTGGCATGGAATTCATGTCTACAACCCTGACATTATGCTTTTAGGTGCCTTTCAGTATCCAGTATCATTTTGGCTCTATGACACTTTAACCTCACTCTGATATTTTGTTAAGTGCATAGTGCCAGTCTTAGTGGGTGTTAAGGGTAGACTCTGATAATGAGGGATGACACTTGTGGTATTAAACACACTGATACATGTTCCTTATTTCTCAGAAAGGGGATGATCTTCATCAGGGTGAGAAAAGCCATACCTATTTAGTTGTGTATTTAAACACATACACATTTGTACTATGTTCAGACTCAGTACAGCACCTGAATGTCAAGTGCAAAATGATACATTTTCCTGAAAAATAACAGATTTTCTGCCTGAGGTGGAAGGAGTTGCAATAGTCTCAGCCTCCTGCATTGTATGACTATTTAGGAAAATTTTTCTGCCTGAAGATGTCTTGTGAGTACAAATGTAAACAGATGTGTTTTGGTGTGTTATATGCCCAATTCAGTTTCTTGAATGTTTGATTAATGCTATGTGGTTATATCTACAGGCACCCAGTTATTTCACTGTATGTGTATTTGATTGAAGAATGCTTCTCAAAGAGGCTCATTTGTTAGTGCATGGTTCTTGAGCCTTTTGATTTCAACAGTATACAAACTGGGTGCTCAACTTTCATACTGGCAGAATTCAGTCCAGACAGGGTGGGTGTCTGGTTTAAGGGGCCTAACTCTAGCCTTGCTGCTGGTATAAGCTAAGCCTTACAGCATCAGTGCTTTGGCAAAGTAAAGTTGTTGCATTTTTTGTTTTGGCTTTCCAGTTAGGTACAGTATTGGAAGGTTCCAATTCATGCTGACCTGGAGTGACATCAAACAGAAGATCAGATGATGTAAATAAAGTGAACAACCATGCAATAACATGCTTTAAGGATATGAGTACACATAAAGTGTGTGCCTTTCAAATACTTTTTAACCTTTCAAATATTTGGGGCAATGACTGATCGAAATCCCCCATTTATGTATTTTCTTCGTGCTGCGAGTGTGAAGTCCAGCAATAAATTGCTATAGGCATGAACTCATTGCATACTTTATTACCGTATTAGCATCCCCACATGCTTTTTGCTTAAACCAGAGATGGAAATTAAAAAGTTAAGGGGTTGGGGCCTCTATGAAGTCCGTGACCACTAAACTGAGCCAGGCAATCAACTTTCATATGGCACTCTAAAATTTGAACCAATTCATTCCATGTTTGACTTAATTGTCGAGCATCAAACGGAAATTTCTAATCTATGAATTATTTGTCTTGAGATATCGAAACTTGACTTTTGCCTCCAGGTCGTAAATATTTACTCACGTTTTTGTGCAAGTGGGTATTGACTTGCCTCATCGTTTTCTAATCTTGCAACGTGATGAGGCCATTTGGCAGAGGAAATTGAGGTGCAAATTGGACAGCAAAGATGGTGTGTTTGGTTGAGAGCTACAGTAGTAGAGTTAAAATTTGTGGTGTAAGTATAAAGTGTTGGGAACATATATTCATAAAATCCTGCCAAAGGCTAGTTGGTTACCTAATAGGCCTGTAGTTTTATTATTAAGCCTTGTTGGCAACTAGTTTGAGTTCTTGAAATGTTTTAGTGTCAGTCTTATGTGAAATTGCTTGCGAAAGTTAGCAATGACCCACAGTATTGTCTTAATTACTACAGTAGTTGGAAATTATACCATTGCTTCACTGACTCCTGACACGCTAACGTGGCTAGACGAACCATGTATGTAGTCATGCGGATATATTCAGCGTCATCTAGTGATGAATATGATGTAGACCACTATGAAGGGCCTACGGGTATGGCTTTTATACCATTGTATCCGCTGTCATCAAATTCACATTCAATACCATGCATTGTACTACAGTGCAACTAGTTTGAAAGTTCCTTTGTATGGTTTTAATTTAGTTGTTAACCTGAGGTTACCTGTTACCTGAAACTGTCACTTTTCCCCAGGGGTTTTTCAGCAGGCATCTTGACCCCTGACAAAAAGGGTGCCCTACTTGGTTGGTATTTGCATGATCCATTATATTGCTAGATTTCTTTTCTGGACTGGCAGTTTTACACTTTGTCGTATGTCGTATGTTGGGAGGGGGGAATTGTGGGGATTGAGGGCTGGTGGAATATCGTAGCGGTCAACTGAAGGGAAAACAAGTGTTTGAATAGGTAAAGAGCAAAAAAGTCAGTCAGTTCTGTCACAAAATCTGATTAAGACTTTCAAATTCACGTCGCAGACATGTACTTACCCCTTGCTACATCTAATTTGCATTATTCTCGCGCACTGCACGCTGCTCGGGACAGTTCTGACACCACGCCCTCTATGTCCGCCATCTTGGCCGACGGCTCGTCCTTTTTCTCCTTCCGCTGCAAAGCTGCTGCCTGGGAGGTTTTTGGGTCTCCAAAGTCTCGAAGCTTTTACAGTTTTCCTCCAGCATGAAGGCATGAAGGCAAACCTGACTTTAGAACACAGCAATATAATATTTCACATGTATGTTCATGACATACAGTAGTACTGAAAATTGCCTAGGAGTGATGAGGACTCCAAGAGTAGAGTACAGTAGTCACTACTTGACTCCTGAATAGGAGCCGTAACTCTCATGTTGAGTCTAGTACGTAACTCACCCAAGTCTGCTAAATATGGCCAGCAATCTAGTAGAATCTTCAAAATGTGGAGAGGAGTGCACATTAAGGATGATATGTAGCTTAACAGAAATGTCACATGTATGTACAGGACATCATTAAAAGGCCATTGTACAGTAGCTTTGCTTTTTTATTTTACCCTGAACCTGTTTAGAAATTGCTTTTTTGAGTAATAAAAGTAGAGAGAGAAAGGGGAAGATGGGATATGAGGACTTCTTTACTGATGCGAAGGATCATAATTTATCTTGGTAAGGTAATAATAATATCTGTAGGGCATAGATATGTTGTTATGCTCTCATTACCAGTTGATTGTGTACTCAGGTGCTGACCTCTGATTAATCTGTGATCAAGAAGCTGCTAAATGGAAGGCTTTATGTTTTGGGAGCCTGGATTACTGGATCTTTCATTTGAGATATTAAGGTCATTCCAGAGCATCTAATCATACGAACTATCATACAGTACTGTCCTAGTTTCCCCAACCAATCTGACTGATGGAAAGACTGTATTAAAAGGAACTGGAGCGATTATCATTATTCAACATTGGTATCATTTTGTATTCCATTTTCGATCCAATGTTGGTGTCAGAAAAATTTACACAAATGGCCACACTACCCACCTGATATTTAATACTTCGCTTACCTCATGCAATGGTTATTTTCTTACATCTGACTGTAAGTGTCAATGTTAAACCTTAATTATAATGATGAAATACTTCGTTGTAGTGCACAATAGCCTATGAATTTGAGTACTGTGCACTCGTTTCTAAACTATTTGTATTGGCTGATAATGAGAATTAGTTGAAATATTGGACATCAGTATTATTGATGATGTATTGGTGTACAGCTCTGGAGTATAACCATACAGCATATAGATGTCTGCAAGTCCTTTAATAACTACAAATGCACTCAAGCAGTGTTCGATTTTAAGGGTAGTCCTGTCGCCCGAGACAACCAGGAATTCTGCAGGACTACCAGATTTTGCAAAAACAGGTGTGTAATGTTGTCCGTCGGGACAACCAAATCTTTTTAGGAAAGTGATGTGATGTTTACATTTAGAAACTCGATGAATTGCATGCGCAAGCAAGGAACTTTAAAAATTGCATCAAAAGATTTGAAGCAAAGTGCGGTGATTATGCACGTTCACCACAACTTTCCAAACAGTCACTTTATCGAAATGTGCATAGCACTATCAAGCCAAAATATGTGCCCCGTACAAACTCAACTAGTAGGCCACTAGGCTTGCACTGTACACAGAGAAGCTGAATTCCTTCGTGCAAGCTATAAATTCGTAGTGGTGATGTTGTAACACCAGTGCTTTCAATTTAGAGATGCTTGATTTATTAACACGCAATGCGAACATCATAACATTAACTATGTCCATAATGTACACTAATGCATGCCAAGAGGCAGCACTCTTATGCAGTAAATATCTGTTTTTGTTTTTTTCAAGTTGGGGTGGGAGGGTGGTTGTCTAAAAGTGATCGCCACTTCAATTTCATGGTTGCGAACTTGGGAAAATGGTTACACTTGGGACTACCTTATTTTGAGCAGGACAACCAAATTTTACAATGTGGTAGCCCTTCGGACAACCATTGCTAATTCCTTAAAATCGAACACTGCACTCAAGCTTGAATGAAATAGTGTTCATTTATTAATAGTAAAAATGCTTCGTTTCATGAACATAACTTTAATTTTATTTAGTTCTAAGAATTAAATGTTGAATACTGGGAACCTCTTTGAAAAAGAAAAAGAACATAGAAACAATGTTAAAAAGTTGGGCAGGGATGTCATATCAAAGCATTAGTTTGGAAAATTTTCTTTCCTCCAATGATTTCATGGGTAGGGGTAAAAACCACATGGAGAGAGGGTCTGTCTCGCTCCTCATCACCTCGTATTTACATAGGTAATTCCCCATCTTGCCTGCAAGCACTATCTGGCATAATTCTTTAACAAGCTGGAGAGAGGAAGAGCAGTTCTACCACACTGCCCTCAAGTAGTGGGAAGGCTCCATCCTGGTGCTAAAGAATTATGCCAGATGGTGCTTGCAGGCAAGATGGGGAATCACATATGTAAATAGGTGGTGAGTATGGGAGCTCATAGACTCCGAAACCAGGTAAGTTTTGTAGAGTTGTTTACAGCAGAGGTACTGTAACAGGCACTGATCCAGATGTTTCCAAAAGGGGGGCTGAAAGCCCCTTGAGTATTCTCTTAGATTAACATTATGCTAATTTTTGCCTTTTTTGTTATTGTTGATGTGGCGAGAGGGGAGGGGGGCTGAGACCGGCAAAGCCCCCTCCACCTTGGATCCATGCCTGGGTAAGGTAGCTAGCTCCATTTCAATAGTCAACATAGTGAGCTCACAAACCCTGTATCAAATATGAAGTGAATCGTATTAGATGAGTTGGGAAATGTTTTCACACAATGCATCATGGGATGGGTCTAAGGTGAAGTGAACCACCTACCTTTGGGGCAAGTGTTATGTATACAAATGAACACATTTGTCATTGGTATTTCAATGCATTGCACGCGTAATACACACAGTACATGTCCACTGGGCAGTCAGTCATGTGTATCACACTCGATCAATTGCACACAGGCGAAAATTTGTCACGCTACAGCTGACCTTGTGACCCCACCAGAAGTACTGACTTTCCCACCTTGCTTATTGACTCCCTCCAGTAAATGTTACTGAAATGTGCTTCCATAAAGGGGAGACGTACTGTATACTTCCAAGCATAGGCTGCGATCCCCGGGAGACAGGTTGGACATGTCCCCCCAATATTTGACTTTGATTTTTCACACAGTAAATTATTTGAAAATGGGGTCATGCTTCCCTCCCCCCCAGTATTGAAAAAGATTGCCCTTGCTTCCAAGTTCCTGTAACCCATGCCTACAAAAAGCTGGACGCAAACACGCACTGTGTCTGCGAAAATCATGCTGCAGCTAGAAATTTAAATTTATGGTGGACAGAAACAGAAGCAGGGGAATAAATAAGCATAACACCCTCAAAGTGGATTTAACTGCTGTACAAATACTGCAGGTGACTTTACGTACCTAAATTGTGTTGCCTTAGTACGTCATTACTTTGTGGCATAGAGATGTCATTATACATCCATGCTTCCAGGCCTTACTGCAATAATTCCTAAATGAACATTTGTGTTCAATCAAATGGCCATCAAAGTATAATACTGCACAAGTTTTCATTTAGCCCGTCTGATCTGTAAATGATATACTACGGAAACCCAGATAATGTTGTGAAAAATGTGACCTGCTGATAATGAGTAACTGAATCATGTTTCAATGATATAGTGATTTGTTTATGCGATGCCTGCTTGAAATTTAGTATGACTTTATAGCGGCTATATGTAAAGGGATATGCAATTCTGGGTTGTGGATTGATATTGTTGGCATTTCCAATAGAAACTTTTGTTTAAGATAGATGTATGACTCATTATCCAAGATGAGAAAAGCAATTTGGAAATACTGTGAAAAACTTGGATTAATATTAGATGAGATGGCGATCTGGTATGACAAACTGTTCATTTCTATGAATTGTTCTTTGTCCATGCTCATCTCCAGTAGATGTTGCAATCAGGTCTTCGAATATTAAAATAAATGTTATTGAACCCTTGGGACTGATTTCTGTGATTAATATGCATGTGAAGTATTACTGTAATAAACATGGTGATAAGGGCTGATCAGCTGGTCAAGTTCAGCCTTGCCTGCCTTTGGGGTGGTATCCCCAATTTGGGGTGAACAGTCTTTTGTCTGCAGAAGAATAAAACTTGTATGATCTGTCATAAGAAGTACTTTGAAGATGTCATTATGAAGGTAATCCATGTAGGAGAAGCAGATGAAATCTTTCCACTGGGATATACTATTAAAGTTATTTAAAAACTGCTTAGTGCAAGCATCATATATAGTGAGAACATACTCTCATACTGGACCAGATCTTCCAAACCCATGCTGTAATATGAGTAAAGGAAAAATAAACATTAATTAAAAAGTGTATGGTAGTCTTTATGGATGATTTCCTTTCTTTTGTTTCACAGGATAACAGAATGGCAATCCTAAGCTTCAGTAAGAATGATCTGTTGCAATTGTTGGGTTTACTGGAAGCAGAGCTTGAGGCCAGGGAACTTGTCATCTCTAGCTTGAAGGTAGGTCTTAAATTTATGGCAGTACTCGCTTATTATGGTAATAATAATAATGTTGATGACCACTACTGGTGGAATCAGGTCACAGGTGTTTAGGAAACTCATTCTTTTGCCTCTGCTGGAACCACCTTTCCCATAGCCATACTCTCTCCTTTGAAGGTTCACTTGTTTAAAACCATTTAAGACAACTTACAAGTTTCATTTCTTATTTGTCCCCTTGAACAATCACATCTGATGCATACTGCCCCCCACATAAAAAAAAAAAAAAATCATTTTTCTTGGGATATAATTCACACTATGGACAATAGTGGTGGAGTCCTAATTAAAATGCCTTGCACAGTCACAATGAAAGTAGTTGTGGCTTGTAATAATTTTCTTTCACATAGCAGTTAACACCAATGAAAGGCCTTATTAAAAGCACTTTACGAGTATTACTGCTCACTTATGGCCCATCCCAGAGACAGTCACTCCAGTTTGCACCAGGTTTACACTGTGTCATGACAACCAACCTCACAGGTACCCATTAAACCCTCGGGTGGAGAGAGCCAGTTGATATGAAGCATTTTGTTCAAAGATACAACTTAAAGAACTAGGCAGTACTTCAAACAGCAACCCTCGATCACGTTTGATGCCATAATTGCCAATGATATGTACACTTCTACCCTTACCTCATGAAATAATTTGGAAGTAACCTGGGATCGTGATTCCATGACCCCCCCCCCCCCCTTTCCCATCCTGGTGTGCCTCTGTGGCCTTTATATGTATTAAGGTTTTACTCAGTTGTGTAACCTCTCCAAATATTTTCCATCGAATGATGGAAAAGTTGTAGTATTCATATTTCCCCAAAATCTTATGATAGTGATTTGTTATTCATATGAAAAATGACACAAAATTGTACAGATAAGATCAATTGTCAAGACTTTACCAAAGCAGGGGGACAACTTGTTCCAAGTCTTGACAGTAATTGGAATATTTTGTGATGTATCTGCAGATTACTGTGAAGTTTTGGTGGCTTAAAAGGTTATCAGATATTGCTTCTTGATAAAAGTGAAAGAGAATATAACCGGTACTACAGTATCACAACTACTGAATTAAGTGTAGGGTTGGAGGACAACGTACTGTACAAAAGGCAGTGAAAGCAGGGAGCAGCCACAGCAGGTCCCTGGTGAAAGTTTTGTGTGCCCAACTTTTTTGTGACCTTGATGGAAACAGATGTTGTGTCAATGGGTAAAGACTTCTTTGGATTGCTCTACGTACAGTATGACATGGGTTCTAAGCCCTTTTCACAAAGGACCATACAACGATATGCAATTTTATCTACAGGCCTACGGGCTGAGTTGCTGAAGACAGGTATGTGACGTGGACTTCCTCCCTTCAAAAGGGATTTAAAAACTTATGCAGGTAAAGCTAGTAAACCACAGAGTAGTTGTACAAGCTAGTGGGCTTGGGCTGCTTCCTCCCCCCCCCCCACCCAGTTTTGAGTTGGGGCAAAACCAATTTACTATGCAGGTTATTGAATAAGTCAGGCAATTTTCTGGGTTTGTCTGAGGTTTTTTGTGGGGCAAAGATGGATCCCTCCCTCCAACCCCTAGAAAAAGAACTTGCACACATATGTTGTAAACTGACATCATCAGACCATTTCAAAGTGAGAGCATGTAGTAGTTTGCCAAAATTTCTGTTTAGAAAATTTTCAGTATTCATAGAGTGGTAAAAAAAGGATGTTTTTGGCCATATTTGGAGGCAAAAAATAGCCTGCCTTACTGCCTGTCATAATTGCAGGTTAACATTAACCTTTGCATGAAACTGGATAGGGTTGATTCAAAACAACTTTGAGCAATTGCATAGTACACATGTGTATTAATACAGACTTGTCTGATTTGTATGATGCGAAATAGGATTCAGTGTATGGTCTTCATTCCAAATATCTAAGCTTCTACTTAACATCTCGATTTGCAAACTTAAGTACACTCTGTAGTCATGTCTAGTGATGCTTCAGTACATACAGTATTTCATGTTACTATAGGCCTACAGGTATAGTGCATTAGTTTTCTGTATGGACAGTGCATTTGTCTGTGTGCTTTAGATTTCACTCTTGTACAGATATTGTCTTAGAAATTATTATTCCAAGCAATTCCCAAGCTGCGTTAATATCAGATCTTAGGTCACTGAACTCTTGTGTCCAATCTTTTTGGCTCCCCCAAAAAGTACACCTCAGGCCACTTGTAAATGTTTATAGCAGTTCCAGTTTCGTCCAACAGATTTGAGAGGTCCACTTTAATCAATTTGTTCTTTACTCGGTCATCCCAAATTTCCATGTAAATTACTCATCTGTATCGTGTTACCTGGCTGCGGAATACAGCGAGTGGGAACACCCTTTGTAACCCCTTGATTTGATTGGATGCTAAGTGGATCACTGGAGAACTAAAATCAATCCACCAGTCCTTCCTTCTCTTCAAGAGGTCGTCTTCATCTTCGATGACTTTAAAGGCCCTCGACTGGTATCGACGGGAGTGCATAAAGAGTTGTCTCCATTACTTCTTGTATAGGATTATGAAATTGTTAATTTTATGTTTGCAAAGAGGGTAAGTGAACCCTGGGGATAGGATTAGTCAGTGTTGGGTTGAGATGTCATAATGTCATGAATTTGTCAAGTATGTGAGTGAACTTTTTTAGCCTCTAGCTGCTCTTTGTACCAGTGGAGACGATGTAGGTCAGATGTATGTGTAATTACTGAGGAAAGGATGTTAAGTCTTGATTTGATGGGTAATAATGAACTGCTCTCTTGCCGATAATGTTTGAATGTTTGCTTTCATTGGTTGACTTCCTCAGTTGTTCAGCTCATAAAGGGAACTTTTAATTAAATTTTGCTCTGGAAGGGAAGGATTTAGATTATTGAAGGCTTCTTTGATTATTCTTTCGCTTAATTCTTTCAACTTTGCGATGTCTATGCTTGATGGCTTAATTAAAACAGTACATATGCAGCAGCAGCGACAAATTGGTGTCAAGTAATGCTCCAGGTTTTGTTCTTTCAAAAACCTCATGTACCTGTGACATGAGTTTCACACAATGCTCGCAGAGGACATTCAATTGCTGCATGAAAGCCTGATTATCGATCTCTTTAAGCTGCCAGTGAAATATTGGATTTCTTTCATTATAATTGTCATTATAATTTAAAGGATAGATGTGGGTTAATTGCACTTAAAATCAATCTATGATAGTTTTGAAAAGCAATTGAGCTTTGCTGTATATTGAAGAGCCAGAGTGGTGTACTGTGTTTTCCATTTATAATAGAGCTTCATAACAGCCTGCATTTCTGGCCCTCTGGCTCATATTCCCCAGATCAGTGAGAATCCAAGGTAGAAAGGTGTGAACAAAATGCAGTGTGACCTCTGCTCTGTAGGATAGGCATCACGTGCAATATGGTCATTATGTTCTATTGTCTTTCATCCTAAGTTGAAATGTGTTTGAGAAGGGTTGTTAAACCTACTCCCATCTTCCCAGTCGGCAAATTTACAGTAGTCCCCTTATCCCAGGCTGGATTTCAGTGGATCACATGAACCTCTTGATCCTTCCCCATACACCTTAGTTTTCAAACTTTGGGGTAATTTTCCATCCATGCTGCATGCAGACTTGAACCATGGCCCACATCTTTAGCTAACTCCCCCCCTCCCACCTCCACTCTTACAAAACTTTAGTACACATTTTGAGTTTTTGAGCCTGCACATGAAAATTCTTGGCTAAAAACTGCTTCTAAGCATCCATGAATTGTGTTGTTTCTTGTAAAAAGCATGGCAAACTTCTAAATGTCGCTAAAAATTTGCCGGACAGGTTTTGAGCAGATATGTGACCAGGAGTAGAAGTTACCTTATAAACATCCATGGATAATTCATTAAAAGTAATGAAAGATTTAACAGTGAATTGACTATGCTACCCTTTTGCCACGAAATATTTAAGGGAATTGTTCAGGTTTGCCTTCATACTATATTGTAGATCTGACATATTTTATAGGCTACAGTACTATCATAGTATCATAAACAGTATAAAACTACAGATACTGATTGCTGCAGTGTGCATTTGCTGTCTCAGGAAAAATTTAGCCTTATGGTGTTTTTCTTACGTGTATTTCATAATTCCCATATGAGGTACTAATTTCAGGCCATAGAATTCAGCTTATTCGGTCATGAAAGGGATAAAGCATGAAAGACTAAAAACCTTAAGCTTCATTACACTTTTTTAAAGACCTAAGGGCAGACTCTGTCAAAAATTTGACCAGTGTGAACCCAGCTCTAGAGCGGATTCGTGTTTGAACTCAGGTTTTAATAATCATCGGATTGGATGTAATAATTGGGAGAGAGGAGAGAGGAATCCCATTTTGATAATGGATTATGAAATGTGTAGGTATACCCCTCTTTCTATAGATTTTTTTTAATCTTAGACCGGAGGGTTAGCTGTCAGTTGTTATGATTGAATTATTATTTTTTCTTTAATAGGCCAGATGAGGTGTAAATGTTGTACACTTAGCAGATTTTTCCGCCTCTGTCAAGCTGTCCATGTTATGCCAGGCAGTCTGGTCTGTTTTACTTTTTCTAGATTGGTGCTTCACCCTTATCCTTGAATGTCCAGGTTGTAATTGTCTATTTCTAGATCCATTGGCCTTGAGGTTAACTGCAAGGTCATTCTTTTTATGGGGATTGAAAGAAACTGCCACTTACCAGCTAAATTACAGCACCTTGAAAAATTGGTAGTTATGTATTGGTGAAGTGATGTATAGGGAGTGAGTACAGTACATGCAGTGCTGTAGTTCAGATAGCTTTGCAAGGTATTTATATACACACTACATATATATCCTTGGAGTTAATACAGGCCTTGAGGTAAATCTGATGCATATGGAGTCCTCTGTCACACTGTAAATGTATACTTGTTGTTCCGACTTTTTGTTTAAAAAATCAGCAGAAAGCCTAAACTTAAAGAGCAAGAGCAGTCCCCCCAAACTTATTTGGAAACAACAGCTAATTTTCACTAATTTCTTCTTATTACTTCTTTCAAGTACCTTCATGATAATTTAGGACTTAAATATTGCATATCCAAGGTAAACCAATGAGGTACTGCCCATAAATTTTAGACTTCAGTGAGAAAAATATTGTCACATGATTCTCAAGAGGCATTTATGGAATAGGATAGACTACTAGACTAATTCAAATTGGGATGACTGCATTTTCCCTTTAAGTTGAACCAATCAAATTCAGGCTAGGTCTTGGGTCTTGGGTGTTAGGTTTCCGTTTTAGAGGTCTTCCATTTAGTGACACCCCACAAATAATATCATATCATAATCAGATGACACAGATTTTAAATATCACTGCTAAAATTAAGTCATTGGACAAGTGATTAACTGAAAGTTGTCATGTAATTACAATGAACCGTACATAATTTAGCTTACCCAGGTATAGTAAATTCAGGTCGGGTTGAGTACTGTACATTAATTTGCCTGGTTTGTTGAGGTCGAGTACATCGGTAGTAAACTTGTACAGTGTATAACCGATTACGAGTTCACAGATTGTAACATTTGACTGTGACAGTACTACTGTACTTTTACAGTTGAGGACTGTTTAGGCCCATTTGAATTACCCTAGGTTCCAAAAGTTAAAGGCCTTACAATCTCTCCTAAGACATATTTTGGAATATGACCATATCACTAAATGCATTTGGTGACTACACTTTGACTGACTTAAATTCAAAGAGTCGCTGCCCTTAGGTTGATCAATGACTTGAACAGTAAATTGTGTCCCCAAATGCTCACATGTGAATATGGCCTTGAGTAATTTAAACCCAGTGCATGCTGCTGTAGCTTTGTCTGGATGATAGGCCTATTAGATTGGTGCTTTTTTTATTTTTTATTTTTATTTTTGGTTTTAATTGGAGGACAGGCTAGCGGAACACCAATCAGGAGAATTTTTCCTGTCTTCAGCCAGTTTTATTGATGACTGATTTAAATATTTTGTAACTGGCAATATTTGAAAGGTTTGGTGGTGTATACTCATGACCTGAGCTGTTAATCATATGTGTATACTCACAGCATTACACTGACAATTTTCAAATTTGATCAGGGCCGGACATGAGCCGAAGGGGAATGTGCTAGTTCTGTGCAGGATCAGTGGTTCAGAATGTTGTAGTTGGATGGAGATTAGCTTAATCTTTACAAGAGGTTTCATTTTTTTTTTCTCTGAGGGCTATGTTATCATTTTGATCGTTACAGGCTTGTGGGACTTGTGTACCTACAAGCAGAACTTGTCTTTCATGATCGATCTCTGTCACTTTCGTTTTTTTTATATATGGGAACATTATTGAAATATTGCATTTTTTTCGTACTGAATTTTGTTTAATTGCAGTTTGGGATGAATTCTCTTGTGAGCCACATCTGATATCATGGGTTGCCATGTGAAAACCTCTCTCCTGCACTTTTAGTTAAATATCTTGACAACATTAATTGAAAGTACATGTGAATTTGCCTAGTGAAAGCAGAAAGAATACGTTTAGATCTTGTGTAGTGTACAGCAAACACATTATCAATCAGTTGGGCTTTGAGGGTATTTTAAATGTCGTATTTCATATTACCCCAAACAACAAAGTTTGTGGTATTGAAATTCTACAATTCCTGTAGGAGCAGTTTTAATAACTGTGTGAGATGTTGGATACATGGTTAAGATGCTGGTTGAAATTGCAGCAGTACATGGCCCTCATTACATAGGCATATTGCCATGGATTGCCTCAAAGTACCTCCTGCCAGTGCTATATACTTGACCGATTAATTTTGCTTGAGGGTGCCATTCCGGTGCTAAATGCCAGATGGTACTTTCAGGCAAGTTGGGGAATTACATACATGTAAATAGGAGGTGAGTATCGGAGCTCATAGACTCTGAAACCAGGTAAGTTTTGTTGATTTAAGGCTTGTTTTGTTATCAAAAGAAAATGAAAAAAAAAAAAAAATTAGATAATAGTCACAGTATTGAAAATCAAGTATATTCTGCTTTCGTATATTTCTCTTTGAGAATATCTGAATGACGTGCGTGTAGCTAATTATTTCCTGAAGTGTATCTAGGCTACATGAAGTGAATTAATAGGCTATGTAGCTGACATTACTGTACTATGCTAGATCATTCTTGCCAGGATAATGATGTAAGGAAAGTATGAGGGATGCCTGCAGCCAAGAAACTGTAAACAAATGTTATCTATTTAAAGCTCCTCATCCTGCAGCTTGAGTTATTTTGAAAAGTCATGGACAGTATAGCCATTATCTTTCTGTTAGCCAATGGGATCTCTCCGGATATCACCTTTGCTGCCAGCAGTTTTTTTGTATGACATAATACTGTATGCCTTCAACCTTTCTAGTTAGATAAGTTAAACGCTACCCAGCTCCATGCCGCAGAGATTGCTGGAATGGTACCATCACTCTGATTGGTTGATGGAGTTATGAATGGAATGCAGCCAGTGATTTACAGGGTTGCTTGTCTTGCACTAAACTTGAAGTGTCTCCCTGCAAATTGATTCCTAAGCTGAGAACTTTTTTTCTTGACGCACTGTAGTGTGAATCATACGTATCAAGTTTCTGTAATGGGTTAGAAAGGCTGGGGATTTTCACTCCTGAAAAGTGCCTGCATGGCACTTCAATAAACTGTACAGTTTATCTCTAATTTAAATGGATTGTTTAAAGTGCTCATGCTGTTGTATTTACTTCTGTTGCTTTCTGTTGGTGACGCCTGCCAAGCTTATCATTTGTTTTGGCAATTTTATGTAAAATATGGCACAAAATTAAAGCAGACAGTTTCAAAGCATCAGAGATCTGGAGTGTTATACCTAAAATTGAAAAGTAAATAAACTCTAGCATTCTTACTGATTGGTCATGCAGTAGCTGTTTGGATAGCATCTTTTTCAGTTTCTGTCAGGCATGAGTGGCAGGATATGGTTAAAGTGACCTTTCGTGACTTCTTCATTTGGTGGATGGTTTAATAGATCAGGAGCATTTTATTTAACAAAATTAGTCATTGCTCAGTTTACAGTAGCTCTTTGGCACAAAATTCAGTGAGTTCATTTTCTTGAGCTAAAGACTCAAAGTCCAGCTGTGAATGAGTTGTTATGAACCTTGGTAGAAAAATGAAGTGACCATAGGACAATTCTTTTCTGTTTGGAAGTCTGTCAAAAAGTCCAGATACATACCAAATGGGAGTTTGACCCCTCTTCCTCAAATTTATTTTATGGAAGGCTGCATGTATATACTTGTTGTTTGTGTTTTAATATCCCCTGAACACAGACATATTCATCGGCTGAGCCAGCAGATATAATGACTCTGTTGTATGGGACTTTATACTCAAATAAAAATTCACATACCTGAGGATATGTTTCCAGATTGGACTGCAGAATGCCAAATTACTTTAAGTGTAAATTGTTTATCATATTTTAAACATCTAGCTATCACTGGTTGTTCCCTTGCCCTAAAGCCAAACCTCCTACCCCTAATGCTATAGTTCTGTCCCCTTTCCATATTAGCCATTGCAAAGAAAAACCTTCAAAAGAATCAAATCCATAGTCACATATTATGTCAGTTCTTCTTGGGGTAAATTACCCTAAATTTATTGTACTCTATTACTCATGATCTCTTTTATGATCTGCAACATTGCCTGAGCCTAATTTATCATTCGTTTGAAACATGAACAAGAAGCCAGTAAAATCGGCAATTGCAGTGTAGTGAGGCAGTTCAAAAAGTCCTTGTACCATTGCCTTGGAGAGATTGTCTCAGATGCTTCCTTGTAGCTGTATTGCCAGGTATCAATGAAGTTTCAGTTAGATCATCTTTTTGCTTTTCTCTGGATAATTAATGTTGTCATGTCATAAGAACATCCCAGTAAGATAATGGATTATGGAGACATGACATCAACTGTAGTATTAACAAAGGCAGTGGCTGTAACACGAAAGACTGTCTAGGTCGTGCTCAATGATCTTGTCACGGTCATAAAAAGGAACAACATGGTGTTGAACAAATAACAAAGTCAATATGGTAGCATGTAAATACAGTGCATGCAATGCTTATTCTATTTTGATCTCATTTCAGCAGTGTTTGAGCAGGGAGGTGTTAGGAAGGAGATCCAACGTTCTATAGACTCTTTGAAGCAATGTTCGTTTCCGACAGTTATCTTGCCTTTCTTCTCAAAATTCTTGTCCCAATACCTAGATCAACAAGGATCAGTGATGCATTGTCAAAATGACAATGAGAAGACACAGCTCTTACACTGAACTCTTTAACTTTTCGTTGCCAGCCATCATGCAAAAATGTGAAATTTTAACCTTTTGTCGTTATTCGTCGCAGTAAATATCATTTCATTTGAAGTCAGCTGAGAATTTCTTTACAACTTACTTTTCGAATATATTTTGGAATGATGGGAAAATTTGCTAAAAACTAAGAGAAATGTATAGGCTTGAACAATGTTTCCAGCGGGTGACGTATAAAAATCGTGGGGGCACAATTGAAGTACATTGTTTAAAAGTTTGTTGCCAGTCGTTTTACTGAAAATCCTGAATAAATCTTGTTCATTGGCAGAAACAAACCATACGTCGAAGCATGTATAGACAATGGCCTTTGTCTTGGAAAAGAAAGGGGGAGATCATCATTAAAAGGGTTTAGTCAACAGAGACTTATCAATAGGAACAAAGAGACCTGTCAATCAAATAGCAGTGGCTGAAAAGGCTTAAATCATTTTCAAGTACGTATTGTCCGGCAGATTTGGCTGTTGTACCTCCTTCCTATCAACTCCCTGGTTTGAGGAGGGTGTCCCTGAAACGTGCTTGAGATATTAAAGGGAGAAAGCAGTCAAGGCTGGAAAAATGTTTATTTCCTAGGAAGGAAGTCAAATTTTCCACAATTCCTTCAATACTTGCAATTAACTTTCAATACTTTCTTTTGGAAAATTTTTATGCCACACGCATTGTATGGCTGAAATTAGTTTGTTAAATTGTATTGCAAATTTGCAATGTGTGCCGCACAAAAATAAAGGATTTGCAGTTGTTCTTTTCCTCAAAGCAATTGCCCGATCGGAAACCATGCCCTGCGATCTCTGCTAGTGTGTAAAAAAATCTGGTTGCCCCAGGCAATTGGACATGCGATTTGTCCCGGCCTTTTGTTGACTCTCTTTTATGTTTTAGAAAAAAATTTTAATGGTTGGGGGAATATTGTGAGGGTTATAATGGTGAGGGGGGGGGGCCAGTCTCCACTCCCTGTACTATTTTAAAGGGGAGGAATTGCATGGGAAGGAGAAGAGGTTTTTCATGGGGACATTTAAGAAATCTTGTATGAAATCTTTAATCACTTATAGAGAGGTTATTGTATGTAGGTCCTACTCACTGTCTCTGAATTCAATTTATAGTCCTCTACAGGCAAGGGCCCTGATCATGAATTGTTTACAAAGTGCAGATGTGTTATGTGGAGGGGCATGATGGGAATTCCAGATATTGCCTGTTGTATATGCTTTGGTTTTAAATATTTCAGTCTTCATTTCTATAAGAATTGTAATGTTCTGATCATCTTTTGCCTTGAGGGGCTTAGTTTGGAAGTTACAGTTATCCCCCTACAAAATGTCAACATCACACACCAGACTGCACACTGGTGATCCAGAAATTAAGTGAATGAATGGAAAACTAATACACAGTTGTAGAAAGAAATACACCCAAAGACTCTACTACAGTCCACATCGTTACTTTTGCATAGGTATTATGAGTACATCTCTGAAATAAACTTTGAATTGTCACATGACAGTATATTTGAGAACAGTGAAATGTACTAAAATAATTCCAGTGGATCCTTGTTTTAGGAGATTGTTTATCTGTAAGTTAGCTTACGATCTGCATCACCCATCATAACCTCCTATAATACGCTTGTAACCCCCACTTAACCATCAACTAGACCCGGGTAAACTAATAGCACAGTGGACAGAGGGTGGCCTCCGGCAGAGGGCGGCTTCCCTTGTCCTCTTCTCCCCATGTCGTCTTCTTGCATGTCCTCATATGTTCGCAGATGCAGTCTTTAAATGTCATTGTTGTGATCAGTCTCACTCTGAACATTGTAATTTACATTATTCATACACGTTGTTTGGCAGACTTGTTTCTTGTTCTTCATGTTCTGAATGTACACTGCACATATACCTGTACATATATCAATGTGCATGCTTCTGACAAGTAACTTATTCCCAGGGCTAGTTGTGATGCTCTGTTTCCACGAAAATAAAATTTACAATAAAACTTACAATAAAACAATGTCTATAAAATACAAAGTTGTTAATAACACATGAGTTAATATTTAACTAGTGTTTTCAGGCAGTCTGTTAGCTTTCATACCCTCAGATGAAAATGATTATTATGATAAATTAGTGTGGATTGTTCAGATGGGAAGTGAAATGATGAGTTAGCCTGCATAGCTAGTTGTATGGTCCTCATTTGAATCAGTGAAATAAGTGAAGATTGTGAGGCCAGAATGTATGAGCAGACAAACCCCTGCTGAGTAGTTTAATCATGATTATAGCAGCTGGGACTGCAAAAGTGCCTCAATGAAGACTTCCTCGCAAATGTCGCATGAATTGTCTGGCCAGCTAAAGGGATGGTTCATGTTGTACTTAAATGTGATGTACTTTGTCCTCACCTGGGGATGCGTTATTTTGACAGCGAGTGGAAGCTTGTCTGTAAATCTTCATGGAGATGATTACTAAGGACAGTTTTGTAGTGATAAGTGAAGTCTGTGGAAATTGCATCAATACCCGTCATCTCCTTCTCCGCCTTTGCCTAGCTGAAACCAAATGTAAGTGCTGTGTAAACTTTTATTACATAGATTGCCGTTACAGTGGCTGTGTGGGGGATGGAAAGACTAAGCAGGATCATGGGGCCCATGTCACATGAAGAAAGGAACCTTGTTAACTTTCCCCATCAGCACTTTTGGCTATGAAAACTGTAAACAGTGCACTGTAAAGAAGTTTAGGCTTTAATGGCATTATTGACCTCTCGAATCATACCTGGATGGAGGTGCTTAATTGCTTAATTAAGCAGTGGAATTTCATGTGGATTGAGGGGTAACCTTACCTGGATAGAGGGGCTTAATTATAAAGCCAAGACTTGCCCTTTTCCTACAGGGGTAAAGAGTGGAATAAACTCACTCTAGCCTTGATAGGTAGATCAAGAGTTAAAGGGAGAATGCAGTCACACCAATAAAGAATTGTATAGTAAATTATTCCATTTCCTGAATGGCTCTTGAGAATCATGTGACAGTATTTTTCTCACTCAATTGTAAAATTTACAAGGAGCAACTGCTTGATTTACCTTGAATATGCAATATTTATGTTCTAAAATATCATGAAAGATACTTGAAAGGGAAATGAGAAGAAATTTGACATTTAGCTATTGTTTCAAAATAAGTTTGGGGCGACTGCATCTGACCTTTAAGCTCACTAGGGTTGTTGAGATCAGACTAACAGCAGAGCTGGGCTCTGCTACTGCATATACGAAAGGTGCGGCTTTCTTAATAATTGGTCAGGTTACACCTCTTGGCCCTAGGAGCCTTTCTTGTTCATCTGTTTTGCTGAAAAGCTTTTACTATTTTAGTACTTACAGTAGATGCAAATTTGAGGGAAAAAATTTGAAGTGGAAGTCATGCAACATCAGGTTGTCCCATTCTTAAACCTCTACATCTTTGGTTGCTTGGCATTACAGAAGTAAAGTGTTCTTTACAGCCCAAAATTCACCTTCTAAATGAAAGATGAAAAAAAAAAGGAAAACCGTAGAAGAAGACAGCCACCAGATATCTATTGACTTTGTCCAGTTCACTCAAATTAGTGTAAGTGGCTCTTAGAATGATATGAATTCATTTTCAAAGGCTACCGAATGACCCCAGGGAATATGTGGAGGTCATGTGTCTAAGAAAGCAAAGAGACAGCAATTGGTATAGTTGTTCTAAGCAATCCTTCTGTTGCAATTTTGACAATGAGTCCTAATGTCTATCTAATATTTCAAGTTTATTCAGGTTTACAAAGCAGCTAGTCCCCAGAGAGGTCAGATGGGTATAGTGTCAGATTGGGAAGAAATATTATCTACAGTACATGTCATCTTGGGAAGGACTGCTGTGCGAGCTTTGGAGATCTTTGATAAAAATGTTTCAAGAAAGTCATAAATATGACATTGTAACATGAAGGGATACCCGCCCTTGGGAAAATATGATTTTAATCAGGAAGAAGTCAGGCCCTTCCCTAAACTATCACTCCTTGTAAAAATAATTGTTCTGCGGCCTTCAAGTAAGAGGTAAAGATACTGTATACGTATCAATCATGTCAAATTGCATTGAAGTTAACAGACTTCTCATAAATATAGATGGAGGATCACATCATGTAAGGTGTTGCAACCGGTCAAATGATTTCAGGCATACCAAAATGGCTGCTGGGATTTTGACTCAGCTTATTTTTTATGATGAATTGGCAACATTCTATACAATTGACAGCATGAATAAAGGATCTGAAAGTCTTTCATCCCATCATTGATTTTAAATGAATCTTGTATTTTTGGTTTCGATGATAAGAGAAACCTATGCATTCATGATGGCGTGTGTGTGTATGTATGTGTGTATTTGCGTGTGTGGGTGTATGTGTGTGTGTGTGTGGATGTGTGTGTGTTTGTGACACTTTGCTCGTTAACACGATATCTCAAGAAGGGAAACTTTGACAGTTCTCAAACTTGGTACATAGATGCCCCATATTGAGAGGAAGAACCCTATTGTTTTTGGTGGGGGTCAAAGGTCACCTGGGGTCACCGGGGGTCAAACTCTGAAAACCTTGTTAACACGATATCTCGAGGTAGGAAGCTTGGATGAATTTCATACTAAGTATGTAGATGCATTGTGGTAAGAGGAAGAACCCTATTAATTTTGGTGGGGGTAAAAGGTCACCTGGGGTCACTGGGGGGTCAGACTCTGAAAACCTTGTTAACACAATATCTTGAGGTAGGAAGCTTGGATGAATTTCATACTTAGTATGTAGATGCGTTATGCTAAGAGGAAGAACCCTATTGTTTGTGGTGGAGTTCAAAGGTCACCTGGGGTCACCGGGGATCAAACTCTGAAAACCTTGTTAACAGGATATTTCGAGGTAGGAAGCTTGGATGAATTTCATACTTAGTATGTAGATGCGTTATGTTAAGAGGAAGAACCCTATTGTTTTTGGTAGGGGTCAAAGGTCACCTGGGGTCACCAGGGGTCAAACTCTGAAAACCTTGTTAACAGGATATCTTGAGGTAGGAAGCTTGGATGAATTTCATACTTAGTATGTAGATGCGTTATGGTAAGAGGAAGAACCCTGTTGTTTGTGGTGGAGTTCAAAGGTCACCTGGGGTCCCCGGGATCAAACTCTGAAAACCTTGTTAACAGGATATCTCGAGATAGGAAGCTTGGATGAATTTCATACTTACTATGTAGATGTGTTATGGTAAGAGGAGGAACCCTATTGTTTTTGGAGGGGGTCAAAGGTCACCTGGGGTCACCGGGGTCAAACTCTGAAAACCTTGATAACAGGATATCTCGAGATAGGAAGCTTGGATGAATTTCATACTTAGTATATAGATGCGTTATGGTACAGTAAGACTGAGAACCCCAATTGTTTGTGGTGGAGTTCAGAGGTCACCTGGGGTCACTGGGGATCAAACTCTGAAAACCTTGTTTACACGATACCTCGAGATAGGAAGCTTGGATAAATCTCATACTTACATGTAGATGCCTTATCGTGAGAGAAAGAATCTTATCATTTTTTGGTTGAGATCAAAGGTCAGTTGGGGTCACTGGGGGTCAAACTCTGAAAACCTTGTTAACACAATATTGCGAGGTAGGAAGCTTGGATAAATTTCATACTTTGTATGTAGATCCTTTATGAAAATAGGAAGAACCCTGGTGGTTTTGGTGGGGTTCAAAGGTCATCTGGGGTCACCAGGAGTCAAAGCCTGAAAACCTTGTTAACATAATATCTCAAGGTAGGAAGCTTGGATAAATTTCATACTTTGTATGTAGATCCTTTATGAAAATAGGAAGAACCCTGGTGGTTTTGGTGGGGTTCAAAGGTCATCTGGGGTCACCAGGGGTCACCAGGGGTCAAAGCCTGAAAACCTTGTTAACATATCTCAAGGTAGGAAGCTTCGATAAATTTCACACTTTGTATGAAGATGCATTATAGTGAGAGAAAAAACCCTATCATTTTTGGTGGAGGTCAACGGTCATCTCGGGTCACTGAGCATTTAAGTCTGAAAACCTTGTCGACAGGATATCTCAAGGTAGAAAGCTTGGATAAAGTTCATACTTTGTATGTAGATGCCTTATAGTAAGAGGAAAAAGTATATTGTTTTTGGTGGAGGTCAAAGGTCATTTGGGGTCACTGGGGGTCAAACACTGAAAACGTTGTTAACACGATATCTTGATGTAGGACTCTTGGATGAATTTCATAGTTAGTATGTAGATGCGTTGTGGTTAGACAAAGAATCGTATTGTTTCTGGTGGAGGTGAAAGTTCATCTGGGGCCACCAGGGGTCAAAACCTGAAAACATTGTTAACACTGTATCTTGAGGTAGGAAGCTTGGATAGATTTCATACTTAGGATGCAGGTGCCTTATGGTGAGACTAAGAACTCTGTTGTTTGTGGTGGGGGCCAACGGTCATCTAGGGTCACCGGGGTCAAACTCTGAAAAATCAAGATTGTAGTCTGGGGTCACCAAAGGTCAAATTGCAGAATTTCCCAAGAATTCTCAAGATCAAATATGAACACAAAACTGTGTTTTTCCAATACGTTAAGATAGCATTTGACCAGTGACTGAAAGAAATGGGACATGGCATTATTTGGAATAAAACATGTATCATCGAAACCTCAGTGCATTTTTGCATTCTGGTTTCTAAAATTTTTCAAGTTTTGTATCTTAAAAAGGTTGCATGTCAGCTTATGTGTATGCTTTACCAAGTCCAAGCTTTGTACAGATGACATTAGTGTGAAGCTATGTGTATCATTGGAAACCGAACAGCATTAACAGTGATCAACATTAAAGATGTATGTAGCATTAGTATAGAATCCCGTCTATATTTTCAGACTGTCTGTGATATACCATAGTCACTTTGCATACTTTTCACTCACTAGATCGCTAAATTAGTGTTACTAGTAGCATTATGAAAGTAAGTTAAAATAATCTACATCACATCACATGGGTGGGGTCGTTTCCCCATCTGCAATGTGCAGGCTTTGTTGGCCTTTTTGGCTCGTAGTACGGTACCCCATGCGCCCTTATATCTCCTTCCCTCCAAAACGGAGGAACTTTGAGATTTGTGTCTTGCATTTTCTGCAAAATGTAGTCGTTATTTCTGTGAAAAATACATCATTTAGTTTTGGTTCATGAATTTAAAAGCTTTTTATCCAGACATGGTGTGTACGTATGCATGTTAAAGCAAGTGTATGCATGCGTACTGATCATATTGTGGTCTCATATAAGGTACCCTTTCGATGAGACCATTGACATGGTGTTGGTGTGTCATAAAAAGTTTATCCCGTTTCGATGGAGGGTTCTGCAGTTTTAACTCCCTGTGTTTCTACAAGCTGTCATAGTCAAAATCATGGCAACATTGTGAGGGAAAGTGGGACATTGTATTATGTACATGTTACCTTCTCTTGCCGTCGTGAACTTTCCTTATGAGGTAATTGCACTTTTAACTTGTAACTTATTATGTAGAGCAAGATATTCTGACAAGTTTTACTTCCACTACCAGGTTGAATATCAGCTGCTGTTTTGTATTTCTCTTGTTTACCTGAAGTTCTTATTTATTCAGAAGGGGTTGTTTTCAAATGACTCATTCAACTGGGCCACGTGCTCTACTTTAAGTCGCTTGGTCGGCAAAGAATGGAGAGGTGATTAGCGAAGCATGCTCACCAATTAGTATGATATCATTTGATATTATAATCTACCCTTCTGTACTGTTATTTAATAGTCATAGGTAAGGTAAAGATTTAAATAGAGCATGAAACTAAAGAATACCAAGCGAAATTAGAGTACATAATAGTTTACAGATGTTCTCTTCTGTTGGATTATTTATTGATCAAATCAAAGAATTGTTTTGGCATGGTATGGTAATTAGTACAGTATGTTTGTGTCATTGGGCTGTTTTTCATCTCTGATGCACTCATTGGACACTTTATTTAAGGGTTGGATTTACATCTTGATTATAATTGTGAAGAATTGGAGGATCAGATCAGCATCTTATTTTGCTTATATTTGTTAGTGCAATACAGCCTTGATAAAGGAAAGGGTCTGAACTATCCACAGGCCCTCTGACCATGTTGTTACCAGTCACTTTGTTCCCAGAGCCAGAATCGAGCTACTGTTAGCTGCACTTCAGTGTATCGTTATAGTGTCATTTACTGTGGGAGTATAAACCACTTGTAACAATTTTCACATAATGCAATGTCCAGTGATCCTTTAAAACTAGGAAATGCCCATGCATACAGTTGAGTAGATTTGGTAACACACCTTTATAGTGGATCATGTCACTGACTCAGTGTGGTAAGGCTCACTATGCTCACTGACTGATAACATGGTGTCAGCAGAATGGAGGCCTGGTGTTAACCTGGAGGACATCAGATCTGAACAAAGTATCAAAGCACTTTATTAACTGTATTCTGAGTGCTCAGTGTGACAACTTGTCTAATGTCGCTCTTATTCGGCAAAACAAAACTTAAGTCATGACGTTGAAAGTACTTCTTATGTTTTGCAATCACCAAGTGGTTGACTAGAAATTTTAAAAAGTTCAAAGCTTAATTATGCATGGAGACCTTGAATACTATTAGGACTAAGCTATAAATGTCATACATGAGTGTTAAAATTTCAAGTCCTGCTTTCCTTTCTACACTGTAGAAATAAATTGCCATGTCAGTTTGAATGATCTGTGCAGTACGGGACTGAACATCGTTAGGGGTCTTGTTGAAAAAATGCCTGCACAACTTCACACACTGTGTTGCATTCTTTTGATGATATTCCATAACTGTGAATTTACGAAGCACCTTTTAAACTTAATTCACTGCTTTTATGAGGAAAGAATAGTTTCATGATTTGTTTAGTTTTTACACCATAATATTTATTACATTCTCCCATTAGCTGTCATCAACAGGAACAGATGCTAGTAATTTATTGGAAATGTAACAAACTTTAAAATGTTTTCCATTAATAGTAGCAGTTTTATTTGCACCTTGAAAGCCCTTTTTTATGGGAGGTTCACTGCCAAAAAATTTTGGCTTTCCTAAGCTTATAAAGTGCAGCATCAAGCTATGCATATACAGTGAAATGTTATACTTCAAGGGTGGTATTACCTGTAAATGGACTTGGAGCATGGGTAGGGGACTGGAAAAGGGAAATTCCAAGGCAGTGTCCCACAGATTGAAATTACACCCCCTCCTTCTATTTTTCAGAGCTGTGGCTTTGACTACTAAACCTCATGATGCAGCCATACAAGTACCCTTCCAAATATAACCCCTCCCTGGGCCCCATACTGATATCTGAACAGTTTGCTGATCAGCCTTAGTATTGAATTAGCTGCTGTGCATTGTTAGGAGGAAAGAGGTGGGGGAGGGGGTGGGGGAGGGGGGGAGGGGGAAAGAGGTGGGGGGAGGGGGGAGGGGGACTAAGTCCTCATGCTGAAGGCATACAAGTATTGTCTTCGAGCATAAATCCTGCCAGGGCTCCATAACTGAGCATCTTGTTGCTGTCCTAGTGCTGAATGGGCTGCTGTGTGGGGATAGGGGCATAAACCCACTTGTTGCAGGCACACAAGTGCTCTTCAAACAATAGTCCTGCCAGGCCCCATAACTGAGCAGCTTGGTGCAGTCCTGCTATTGAATGAGCAGGGGATGTTTGGGCTGTGCATTGTAAGACGGGAATGGGATGGGTGTTAGACGTTATGGCTTATTCATGGTTCTCCTGTACCATGCATTAAAATTAATTGATTTTGGATTGGAGCACTTCCTGAACAGTATCCCAGAATTCCAGTTTCTAATAGCATAAGTTTGGAAAATGCAAATCTACATCAACCCTCCTTACCTTCTATTTACCTATGTAACCCTCACCTACCCGCAATTAGTACCTGGTAGATTTGTGATAGCACAGTACCACCGGCACCCTCGGAGTGAGGGTGCCCTGCCTCTTCCTGCTTCATCTGCGAAAGTCTTAATGTTTAGCATGCAGTTAGTTCCTGAGTTTTTCTTCTTTCTTTGGAGAGTGCTTTTCCTTGGATTTCTTCAAGTTTTCCAGTGTGGTTTGTCAGTTTAGTCTCAGGTTCACTGACAATTGGTGGCCACCGCATTAGGAATTGTAAAAGTTTGCATAGAAATCACAATGCAAAAAGTGCAGTTTTTAGTTCTGATGGCATGGTAAATGAAATATACATACGTTCCTCAACTTCACATATCCAGTGGATGTGTCAGAAATAATGGTTAGTACAAAATGAGGAACCACAAGTTAACCAGAGTATGTGCACCATTGATGGGTATGTCATCAGAATACCATTTACTGGTTATGATAGGTCTGTCATTAATGCCACATGAAGTGTAATTGTTCATGATCTTACTAAGAGTCAAAGTCTGAGTATTAACCTTGTTGCAGACTATAGTAAAACCCTGTTTATCCAAACATGTCAGTGCCAAAGTAGAAAAAACAGAAACAGAAAATTTTGGATAAACGTAGCTTCAAGTTTTGGCATTAAATATGTTACACTGGATTCCTAAGAAAGTGTCAAAACATTTCCCAAATAATAATTTCAATATGAGTAGCAAAATTACAGAAAAAATTGCCCAAAATAGTTACATTGTTTTGTGACCGATAATATGACAAGCTATTTAGCAGACTTCTAAAAGCTGGGATATTTTATTCCCAGAATTCAAACCTACGGTCTCCTGATTCCTGAACAACCAATGCTTTCGTACTAACTCAAAGTGTGCATGTGCTGAGTAGAAGCTTCAGAACTATCTTGAGAGCATCTTATGTATGAAGTCGGCTATAATTTCCAAAAAAAAATATTGGAGATTTGTAGAAGACTCTCAACAGCCATTCGCAATGTTTTTGTAAAGTCTATTGTCGGTTTTTGTGGGTAGGAAGCCCACTACAGTACGATACCTACTTTTCATATTTAGTGAAACTAGGTCTTATGCTATCCTAACATATATTATATGTGAGGTAATGAGCCTACACTGACTCATGACTACCAGCAAAAAATTCAGAACAAGATGTTTCTTCCAATTTTGACATTGAAGAGGTTGCAATTTACATCGCAGACATATACTTACCCCTTCAATGCTACATCTGTCTGTGCCCAGAAGCATGCTCTTTCTGTCATCTTGACATCTTGCCATGACTGTAAAAGTCCTGAGAAAAATTAATGTATTTCTGCTGCTTTCCATATAGTTTCTATTGCCTTTGTAATGCCATGAAAATGTGGTGGATACTACCTTAATTGTGTTGAATATTAGTATGCTAAAATTGGGAGGCCAGTTCGGATAAACAGGGTTTTACTGTGTTAATAATAAGTATGTGTTCTTGTACTCATACTGTGGTGTATTTTCTTTTCTTGTTCTTGAGGATGAGGTTGTGTTTGTACTTGGACACTTCCAGTGACTTAATACCCAACAGCCTTTTAAGTTATGCACTGCAGTTTGCTTGGCTTTATTTTACTCCAGCTTATTTTTGTGTTTGGTATTTTCATCCCTCTTGCCAGTTTGTATGTTTTCACCCTTTACAAAGCATCGCTTTAATTGTATGTTTCCTCTTTGAGCTATTTACATACTTCATGCAATAATAATTGGTAACTAACCACTTAGTCATTGTGGCAAACGGTGATCCACAGGAGAAGGGTGATATTAAAAATTGGTAAAAAAAGTAAAAAAAAATTGATATGAACAAAATATAAAAAATTGGGAAGTAAAATGAAAGTAATTTAATAAAATCAATTTCTTACACTCATGAAAATAAACCTGCACTGCTAACTCACAAAAAGAAACAATACATTCCTACTAAAGACATTGCACTCACATTTCCAGTCAGCCGTGCAGTATTCTAGGAACACATATTGTCAGTACATTTTATATTGTTTTTAAGTTGGAAAGCAGTATGGACACCCCAATGGTTATATTCTGCAGTGAGTTTGTTTTGCTCCTCTTGATCTCCTATTTATACTGTCCTTTATTGCCTACTATTACAATCTGACTGAGCTGATATGACACTACTTGTTCTTCCACGTTTTTGCCTTTGCCAAGAAAAGAACATTTATTTTTCCTGTTTAGTAAGATTTTTGATATTTCTGAATTCAGATCTTTGTTCCCCATCTTCTGGAACCTTTCACAATCAAATATTTCGTAAAAGACTTCTACCCTTCAGGCCTGATTTTTAAGGAAATTTTCAGGTTGCCCATCGGACAACCTGAAGCTAAATTTAGGTTGTCCGAAATAGTTTCTGGTTGTCCGAATGAAAGTGACGAACAAAAGATGAACAATTCTGTTTCCTGTCTCTGCCATAGAAAACAAACAGTTTACTTTAAATTCTGCATTTTTCCATATTTATTGGCATGGTACAATGATGAATGGTAGTAAATACCATTGGCTCAATGCCACTTGTTAAGGGGATTTTTATGACATACTGTACTTTCCTGCTGATGTAGGGAACTATTTAGTTACAAATAAAATCTACTCGTCCATCGGACAAGTTCAAAGAGACAAAGTGGTTGTCCGATGCAAGTTTTACTCGTCACGGACGATCGGACGAGTGCTAAATTTCAGCCCTGCCCTTTCCTTAGAACTTGTCATTATGTTTGACTTTGTGAGATAGTAAGATCCATCCACAGTAGACAATAGGCCATGTACATACAAGCGTTTTGTATTGGTTTGGCTTCTGTGTTCTGTCTAGCTTGACCGGCACTCCGAAAACTGGACTGATACATCTAATTAAAATTGATTTTTAGAAGAATTGCAATGGATACAGTTGTGCTGCAGACTGCGCTTGGTTTAATTTGTAGTGTAACTGGATTTGAGATCCGCATCAACTGCTAATAGATTTGTTTAATATGTATGAGATGTTAAAAGAATGTTTATGAAGTGCTAGTGCAAATGTAATGAACAATCAGCCATTGCACAGTAGGAAGTGTATGTTGGGGTGGGAGTGGGGGGGGGGAAGGGGGGGGAAAGGAGGGTATTATAATTTTTAACAGGGACGTTAGTGAAGTGTCAACAGAATCGGTTCACCATGTCAGCATGTAGGGTTGATGGCATTTAAAAGAGCTTTAGGTGTATGGGCAGTTTACTGTACATTGTTAGTTTAAAATAATGAAAATGCTATAAACATCTTTTTTTGATTTTGTAGAACAAGTGTATGACCTATTGAAGTGCTTGGCAGTAAAGGTTTAATACAAGCTGCATGAAGCAACAAATCGTTTGCATAAAAATTGATAATAAGTGGTATGTTGTCAAAAGGTTGTAAATCATTGTAATAAATAAAGTCGCACAGAAAACACAACTGTAGTAAGACTCGAACCACATTAATCTCTGGAATTTACCATGTGTGATCTTCTAGGCTTGCATCACACACACTGTGCTTGGACAGTAAGTGCAGCCAAGGTCAGTGCTCTTTAGTTTAACGGTATGTTGGCAGCTAACTAGACTCCCGTACTAAGGAGTTTTGGGGAATACACTCGTGTGGCATCATCTCCTCTTGACGTTTTTCAAAGGAAACTTTTCTACCATTCTTCTTGTGAACAAATTTACACAGTTGCTGCATGTCCTTTAAAAATGGTGGAAAATGTGAAAGTTGACAATGTTTGACAATAAAATTGGTGTTAAAGGATTTCTTGGAATGTGGATTGGAAATTTTTTCTCTGATTCTATACTTTTGTAGTACTTGCATCTTATGCTAGTATTTCACTGACTCTACCCAGGTGTACGTACCAGGCATGCAGACTGCCTGGCAGTTCTCCAGTAGTACTTAACCACAAAACCCACACTGCTTAATTTTGTTTTTGACTTAACTGTGGTGTGAGGCAGTAGATTGTCATTAAGGTGAGGCCTGGTTTTCACTTTACTCCTTTCTCCATTCCATTCCCGCCTTTTACACGATACTTTACTTTGCCAGGTATCATTCAAGGGGAGCTGATGCAGATCACTTACTGCATGTCGCTATCAATCAACTTGTGACTCAGTCACAATAACAAACTTTAATCTTGCTTTCTGCCCGAATGCAGTACCAGCCTCTGGATTTTAACGTATTTCACAATACCCAAGGATCTCGTAAAATCTTTCCCCGATAGGCATTTTGAACTTTTTTGCCATGTTAGTACAAAGGGCAATATTAAGCTAAACCTTTGAAGTCAAATGTTTACTCTTAGGCTTATTTATGATTAGTTGGTGACTACTCCCGTGGGGGTGTTCACAGCCTCATCAACCAAAGATGGTTCATTCTTAAATTCTGTCGTGAGTGTAAATTTAAAACCAGTTAAGCTGTCATAAAAGTTATTTCTAGCAGTCATACGATGTATCAAACTTAGGACTTCGTTTTTAGCAAGAGGAAATTTGTCTTTTTTTTTTTTTTTTTTGCTTTAGAATGTGTTTGTAAAGTACATTGTTTGTCATTCTGTGTGAAAAGAAAAAACATTTTAGTGATGTAAAGTTGTGCCTACGGTAAAATGGTAAACACTAAACAATAAAATCCCTAATTGCTAAGTGCCAGCTTACCTGCATGAATGGCTGCTCCCCTGAGATATTGTATTGATAAGGTCATAGGTAACATTTGTCACCTGCACACAAAGGTTCAGGTCGTTAACAAGATGCTATAAAGGTAATTAAATTTTAAGCATGAATTGTTTTGTAATAATAATGTAGCAATGTAGCAATAATTGAACCGTCTTAAAGTGAGGTTATCCTCTGGGACATCATCCTTTGTACTACAGATTTAATCCTCCATTGTTGGATGTTAATATCGCAATCATTATTGAAGAAACTGAGGCAATTTCCCACTTTTTGTTTCTTTTTTCACCTGGTTTTAGACATAAGGTGTTGCAGTACATGTATACAAGTCTTTAGTTCTCAGGCTTACACACAGTGCATACACTTTTTACGCATAAAGATTTTTCCAGTTAATAGTGCATATAGCTTGCAATTAAAATTTTGGATGTCCTGTTGTGTGACAGGTCATTGGGCTGTAGAAGGAAGGCATTGGTTTTAATAAGTTCAAAGCCTTAAAGGCAACCAAGTTTCATCATATACTTTTTTTTGGGGGGGGGGGGGAGGAGGGCAGAGGGGGGAATAAATTTTGTTTGCACAATGAATAGTAGTGTTATTCTATCAGGCAGGTACCTGAAATTTATTTTTAGGCAATTGAGCACCTGAAAAAAAAAGCCTTTTTAATTCACAACAATTTATTTGGTAGTTCCCACTTTACTGATCGAGTTATGAAATTTGATAAAATTTCAACCCCTTAGTTCAAAAAAAAAAAAAACAAAAACTTAATTTGACATGACCAAATCTATAACATTTTGCTAGGGATGGGTCCAAATTATTTCCACTTTTTTATGGCTTAAAGAGAGAGAGACTTGGTAGAGGTAGATATCTGAGTACAGCTAGTGCATTTTTATGCTGCAGTTGTGTCATTTGAACAGTTTGCTAGGATTATAAATGTGTATAGCTGCATCCTCACAACCCTGTAATGCAGAATGGAGAAGAGACTTAGTTTGTCCAAGCCTCGAATCCCTTAAATTGGACCTTACAGAGTAAACTTTATAGCCAGCTATGCAGGCTACATCCTCTTAAAGTGTACCTAAAGTCTGAAAATTCAAAAATATATATTACAGAGCATGAAAACTGAATTCCAATGGTCCAATTTCCATCTTCACAGGACTTTCTTAAGCTGAGATATAAAATATTGAAGTTTATTCACTCGATTTAAAAAGGTAGATTGCGCAATAATTTGTGATGTCATTGTTGTACTACTCAAATTACAATTTTTGTATTTCTTTGTTTTTCTGAAAGCCACCGCACCTTGTGCCAAAATGTGATCGCGTTCTTACTGCTTTGGGGTGACTTGACTATATAAGCCCTCTCTGTACAGCATGTCATGCAAGAAAAGAGGAAGCGGTCAAGGTCATATAAACATTTTTAATTTTAAAAGAAAACAAAGCATTTAATGTGAGTTGTACAACAAGAATGTCAAAAATTATTGCGCAATGAACTGTTTGGATTTAAGTGAATAAATTTTAACATTTAATATCTCAGCAATGGAATAAGCTATGACAATGGGAGTTGGACCAATATGATTAATTTTGTAACCTCTAAAATATATATTTTTGAATTTTTAGACTTTAGGTCCACTTTAAAGGGGCATATTGAGTTGATATCGATAACTTAATGAGGGTGGTGAAGGCCACTACCCCATGAAAATGGTTAATTATTAGCATAATTAGTCAAGTATCATGTCCAGTAGATCCTCATAAAGTTAAAATTTTGAATTATTTAGTATCCTGGCTTCTAACGGTTGTGTGCATAATTTGAAAAAGTGTCTGGTCACAAATTTTTGAAAACTGAATTGAATTGTATATTAACCATTTATGAAACATTTATTTGTATACAAGATGTGGGGATTGTTTAAAGTTTGACCATTTGTCATTAGAATGTGAAGAATACTTAACAGGTTTGGCAAAATTTGGTGAATTTCATGAACCATCTCAATGTGCCACTTTAAATACTTTTCCAATATTTTGATAACTGCATACAGTAGTAGGCTTGGGTGATTCCAGTAGTTTGAGACTTGGGTACCTAGTGTTGCCCTATTAGTTGCAACTTTGAATGGGGACTTTATGACTCCTAAGATGACGTCATAACTGATGTAGGAGCATGTGTCTCAGAAGCTTTTAATTGTGGATTACTGTACTAGCATACCAATGAGTGTTAATACACCACTTGGATTACAGTATCGGCCTCTCAGTGGATGAGGTACCCATCGGGTCAATGGTGGAGAGTCGAAGTGGTCTACTGCAAAGCAATCTCACAATTTGCATACCAAAAAAAAAAAAAATCAAAACAGTTTTGGTATGATACTTCATGAAATCAAGCAAAACAACATTTATGCAACTCCAAGCTTTTATTTTTGTGCATGCTTTAATCAGTATTGAAAATTTCCCAGGAGTAATTTCTATTCCAGGGAAAAATGGAGTTGTTACTTGACTCCTGCTCAGGAGTCACAATTCTGCAGTAGTGTCGGGTAGCCTGCCCAAGCCTACAGCGTACTAAATCTTTTTGGTTCTTGCTCATATATTATGCTATGGTTTAAGTTACTGACCAGCATTCTGTAGGCATACTGGCCAGGGGAGAGAAGGGAGAAATGTGATGGGGAAAAATATTCTTTTTCTAGCAATATGACATTGCTTTTGTTTTGATAGGTGAATAAAATTATAGAGTCAAATATAAAGGTACAAGTGTTCAGCCAACCCACCTTTCCCTGTCCCTACCTTTCTCTCCCCTTCCACCCCTTTGAAAGTACAATAGTCCCAGTAGGCAATACACATCATGATATACTCTGGTTGCGTACCATGGTAGTATTCTTCCATGCTATGAACATGCTGTTATGAAATGCAGTCTGATTATCACAAAGGTTACTCCTATGTTTACAGAATAGGAACTCATGCCCTGTCTGTCCTATTCAGTTTCATGGGTGTTTGTTAGGATCAGTAATTTTATGTATAATGTTATGTTCAATGAGACATACCATCCTTTGTCATGCCAAACTGTGCTGAGCCTGCAAAGCTGGCAGTACATTCTAAATAGCGACAAGTACCTACTATAGGGTTTGAATAGCCAGGAATGAATGAGCAAACTACCCTCTGCTCTGCAGGATACAACTGTGCAGGAATTCAGCTAAGGTGGCATGGCGACAATCACTCTTGGTGGGGTTTCACTATGTATGGGGTAGCTTTTTTTGTGGCATTCTGCACAGTTTGCATTGACTTCAGAAGGACATCATCTTTAATTGCAGGTTATGTGGATGAAGGGTTCCTGCAAGTTTTCAAAGATATTTCTTCATAGATTTTGCATTGCCTTTGGATTAATTTGAATTGATTTTCACAGCTGTTATCCTCGTTGAAAGAGAAAGAAAAGAGGTTAAAAGGCTCTGTAATCTCACTCTACACAGTAAATGTTCTCCCTACTATTACAGCTAGTTTAGGTCTAGCCCCTCCTCCAGTTTTAAAACATAAAGACCTGTCTAGTGCACCTCAAAGACAGAGCCACAATAGCCTGCATTTGAGTTTCAATTCCTCAAGGCCACATTGACACACAACTGTGTGTGAGTGTACTTGGGAACAAACCTGCCTGTACAAGTCATCTTTGACCAACCAGAGTGGAGCTGTTGTTTGAGTGACTGTCAAAGTGTAGTCCCCAGTTGTCTTTAGAACTGAGTGAGGACTATCCCCCTGGGTGGAAAAAGTTGGGAGGCTGGGAGGCTCCTTCCCGGGAAATTTGGTTATTTGAAGGGAAATTTTGGTCATTGGAGGGAAATTTACACCTTATATGTACATGAAAGCATAGGAGGAATTGTGCAAAATTTGACTCCCTTCCCAGGAAATAAACATTTTTTCCAGCCCCTAACTATACCTAAATATATTTGGGGGATGACAGCTGATTTTATGATTTTAGAGTAATTTGTTCAGTTTCAGAATTTAGAACAGCATATCTTTTCATTGAGGTCTCAACTCATTTTACCATCAATACCACTTACCTGTGTATAAAATGCTTAGGAACCTTTTGTACTAAATGTTAGCTAAAACTATCGCCATTTCTCCGTTTTGAAACTAAAATGTCCTTATAAACTGAACATGTAATGCCCAACTGAGCAGTTTTGTAACTTATTTAACCATAGAAGTTCTAAATGCTCTTAACCCTCCGTACATTGAACTGTTTGCTCAGATGGTGACGACTAAAAATAGAAACAATGTATCCCTATCTTTAACAACATCTGGCAAACATCCCTTTCCTAGAAAGCTATGTATATATCAACACATTCATGGTTTACACATTACTAGTATGGGTATTATTGGCTCCATGCGTCTGGAGAGCTTTGAAAGGTATTCTCCGCATAAGCAATGGAGTAAGGGAAAACAATACAGTGCCCCACAACTGGAAAAAAGGCTGTGGGCACCGCTAGATTAAACCAAGAGGTTATAAGTTGGGGTGTAAAACCCTATCTAACTATACATGCAAGGATTCATAGTACTGCTAAAGCACAAATTTGATGGAAGAGGGGAAAAACAAAATTATTACCCTGTTATGTATTGAATGCATGAAATAGGCCTTATAGGAAGAGGAAGCAAAAAGTGCTTTATTCAGCAAATTCCATTCATTTATGCTTGAGGTTCATGTCTGTGAAAAAAAAAAAAAAGAAAAAAATCAATCCTGAGACTTGAACCTTTTTAGCAGCCAGCTCCCATATGCCACATGAAAAGTCAGGCACCTTCCCACTGTGTACAAATACCAGAAACTATTCCCAATTAGTTCTGATCCTAGAAAGACTCTACACTGATCAACCTGTCAACCAATGGCATGACCAAACAAAATTGAATGGGGTGGTTTGGGTGGGTGGTGGGATCAGGTGGAGGGGTTCCACCACTTTATTGTGGGAGAGAAGGGCTTCAAATGAGCAATCTTATTTTTTCACTCTTGAATTTTCCATTGTGAGTTTGGGGGAGGGGACAGAGTCATGGGGCTTGACCATCCCAATTCTCCCTAAGCTTTGCCACTGCTCTCAAACTCCCGGTAGGTATACATATGTAAATGGGAGGTAAGTATCAGAGCTCATAGACTCCCAAACCAGGGAGTTTTGGTGAATCTGTGTATTGAGAGCATAGTATTGTCATGGTGACAGCCACATACAGCAACAAAGACAAGCCACAATGGCTGGCATCCACACAAATAATTGGCTTCTATTTTTGTCACATAGTATTTGAAAATAAAGAGTGATTGGTTTCCTAGCCTATACTATAACCCCGCCACTGTTTTTCCAAACTGCAGTCTGAAAGAGCCAAGATTCTTCATCCATCCTCCAATAACCACCAACAGTACACCCTTCATGATCCCTATGCTGCCCTGTCTCGCGATGAAGATGGCAAAGGACCACTGGAAGATGGGAAGAAGGCCGTCTCTGATCCAGTGGCCATCCTCCAGATGATGGTGGACCGCCATAAGAGTGCTGAGGAGCATATGAAGAAACAGTTGGATGAATTGAGCAAAAGTCACAACCAGGTAAGTGCAGGCTACCCTGAAAATGGGGCGTGAAAGGTTTAGAAATGAGCATGAATCCCTTCACACATTATTTTGTAATACCGTCAAGATAATGTGAAATTCCGTTTGTGCATGCGTAGTCAGCGCGTTCGTGAAAATTTCTTCCTAGTACTTAGTCTCTTCACTGGGAAAAAACTCCTATTTTTCAGTACAATGTTCTTTTGAAATTATTGGGGTGCTCAGCTGTTTCATTGTGTTTTGGGACCTTATCTCTCCCTACCATTACTTCATAAAATTAAGATCAGACTTCAAACCTGGTAAATTCTCGTTTGATCTTTCAATTAATACAGTTAATGCAGTGCTTGTTTGAAATATCAGGTGGGCTTAAAATCTGTGTTGCCTTCATGACCTCAAATAAAATAATTGTAACTGGTAATTAACGAGTTTTAGTACCCTGCAAAGTTTATATTCTAAACAGTACAAAGGCCATTGCATTGTGTAAAGTACACCTTGTTCCTTACTTGTGTCCTTAAAAGAATATATTGCACTGTTTCTGACAAAGTGCCAATAACTTCAGTTTTCAAACAATTGAGGAAAATGTGCATAAAGCTGGCTTGGTAGATTGGGGGCATAAGAGGAAAAAATTTGGGAGCTGGGAACAGGGCTGGTCATATGACCCGGGCGATCGCCCGGGCCCGCCTTATCGCCCGGCTTGGAAGCAAAAATACTTCCCAAGGCGGGCATCAGAATGCCCGCCTTAAATTGTGTGGTGGGCAACAAATAGCCCACCTTGAGAAATAGATCGCCCGTGTGAAAGAGCATTGCTAAAAACAACCGAATATATTTACATTACTACATTTAAAAGACCTCCAAAAATTAAGAATTTTTTCCCCGATAATATTCGGCAACTTAGCGCGTGCTGCACTGACAGCCTCATGAACACGATCGAATCGTCGAGTTCGAAGCAACGTTGTTTCTTACGATCCTTGTACTGTACACAGTAAATTACGTAGTAGCAGGCCCCGCCGCCCCGACCCATTTCAAGTTGCGATAATGTTCGGCGTGCTACAGAGCCCTGCATGTACAGTACATATTATACTACGCAATGCTGTCCCTTCAGTTCAATACGGCATGCCTCCTTGAGTATGCCAAAAAGCAAATAAAAAACCTCGCCCAACGTTCAAACGTGTCACTATTGTGCAAATTAACATCTTCCCGCCATGTGTAAACTACCTACAATCCTCGACAAAAATGATGGGACAAAACAAGCAAAACAAGCAAGCGTGAGATCATCTTCCCCTTGTCTGCATCCCCGCTCCCCTCTTCAATGTTGCAGCCGACGAACGTGTTCTGAGACTTCAACACTGATACGGGGAGCGGGGTGTCCCATGTACTTTTGTCGAGGATTGTCTGAAGCCTGTACAAAGGTATTGGAATTACCAAATTTGGTTTTGCGGTGTTTTAAAAAGAGGAAGTTGCCGTTTTATTTTTCAAGTTAAGGTAAAGGATTAAAAATTGCAATTTTCTGACTATTAACCTGGCTTGTCAGTATGTCATATTGATATTAAATTGTCATGAAAAAGGAGCCATATAGTACTTAGCATAGAGCTTTATGTGAATTTTTCGGGATTTGAGTTCGGGGAAAGGAATGTACTTATACACCGCAGATTCATATGGGGTAGGGGCGGTGGATTTTTGGCTGGACGGTGTTTTTATTTATATTGAATGGTGACAGATTGTAATGGGAAGAAACCAAAGAGGCTTTTGCGTTTTATTTTTCTTGATGCGTCGGGAAGGGGGAGTGAGGGGGAGGCGAATGTGATATATTTCACGGTATACCAAACGGTCAACCACAAAGATTTCTATTTTTCGGGAAAAATAAACATTGAATAATCATTGAAACTACAATTTGGTTAAAATTAAAATTCTGTGGAATCATTTCATCTAGAAAACATAACAATGTACTTACGAATTGTCCTGATTTGTAACGGTTAACCATTTTTCTTCAATAAAAGGCTTTACATATACAGGGATTTTTTTGGGGATTGCACGGTTGACCATCCACGTACATTGAAATAGTGTGTAGGTCAACGGTAAACCGTGGTGAGGTCAATGGTAAATCGTGGCGCTATTTTGATACGATGACAACTAGTAAAGTAGCGACAATATGCTCTTAGTTCAACTAATAAATTTTAACAAACTTAGGCAAACAAGCAGGGCTTCCTCGCTGTTTGGTCCCGCGAATTTTCAGTGCAATTTTTACCAGTAACTATTTGACTATTTACCACCCCCCCCCCATCCGAAAAATATTTCACCCCTAGCTGCAAGCTATATCGCCTCTCAGTACCAACCACTGGCCTATATTTGCCACCCCTCCCCCCCCTCCCCCAAAAAATATTTCGCCTTTTGGACGATATATATCCGGACTTCTTCAGTTCCTTGTCTGGCTATACGGGCCGCAGAAAAAGTCATATATTAATCATGCATACTCGAGTTATTCTGTTCACTGTTCTGACATCGCACGATGCCCGAGGATACAAGTTTATTATTTCGGCATTCGACTCCCGACGACATGCCCACATAGGGCCCGTATGGGCAAACATCTCGGTCCCTGATAATGTCCTTGTGGATACCACTTGGGAGGATATCTCCTCGTGGGCTTCATGAAAATTAGGCCACGGTGCCCATGAGGCTACAACATGGGAGAACTTACCCATTGAAAATTTACCAAAGGCTGACTTGGGCCCCTTGGTCAAATTTTCGTGGAGTCCACACCCATGTAAAGCCTATATTGCACACATATATCGCATGTGAGCCCATGTGGCCCATGTGGACCCATGTGGGTCCATGTAGGCATGTTATCAGGGACAAGGGTTTCTTTTCAATGTGAACCTTAAACTTTTATTCACAGACATACTTTGGTCAAAATAGACCAATTTTTTCACGAAATATCATACATTGACTTTAGCCGTGAAATACTCCCTATACCTTTGTACAGGCTTCGGACAATCCTCGACAAAAATGATGGGACAAAACAAGCAAAACAAGCAAGCGTGAGATCATCTTCCCCTTGTCTGCATCCCCGCTCCCCTTTTCAATGTTGCAGCCGACGAACGTGTTCTGAGACTTCAACACTGATACGGGGAGCGGGGTGTCCCATGTACTTTTGTCGAGGATTGTAGATACGACTATAATAACGCTGTAAATATTAAAGAAAAGTTTCAAAATTAACTGTGCTATTGTATCTAACGTTAGTTTGCACCAAAATGACGATCGTAAAAATTGCAAAACTATAAAGCAAGCTAATGTGAGTAGCCCGGATGTCAACACAAGGATAGCTACGTAAGAACGCATGAAGCTGTCAGTGAAAATGTGTACACCCTGTAGTAGCAAATTTCACTAGCTTGACGTTATTTGTTTACATTCTGCAATTTCGTGCAAGAGAATACTTACTTCTGAAGGCTCTGATTGGTTGACATGTTTAAATTGGTATAACCTAGACAGCTTCGAGTTAAGCTTGTTTTTTGAGTCGGAAAATGCCCCAAAATTCAATGCAGTAGATAGATAGAGGCCCCTACGAAGTACTGCATTTATTAATTGGCTGTTTTTATCAGGTTTCTCATATTGTTAATTTTCTATTTGAAACGACACGATTTCGTTGTGAGAATTTTTGTCTTCTTGAACACGTGGTAACTACCACTCCGAGACAGGTGAAAAATCAGGCAAGTGTCATTACGTGCCTTACAAAATTTCGCTTTACTTTATTACATCGGTTATCGGTATCTAATGGATATGGTGATCGGGTACCCGGGTTACAGTACTACGTTTTTGTACCCTTGCAAACACAAGTTTTATATTAGGCAAACAAACTGCAATTCACCAATTCAAAATTATCCTGGGTCCTTCAAAATAAGGCTCACCAGCAAAATCCTGTGGGCCTGGAGTAGCATTTTTTTTTTTTTTTATTTTACCCCTGATCCCCAATACTTTAAATTCAGACCCTGAGGCATAACTCAACAGAAGGACAAAAAAAAGCTTTGAGATTTAACTTGTCAATGCCATTTTCCCGACTGTAGGCTTCGGCCCAACTATGTGCCATGGAAGAAGGAATATTGGTACATGGATGTCAGTTAATGGTTACTTGGACCCCTATTGGCATGCATCCATGGAGTGGCTCCGCCATATGTTACCCTGGACTTGGCCTTGCCTTGTGTCCACAGTGGTGCATATGGTAGAAGGGAATAGAGCGCCAACTCTACCCTGAAGGGTGCCATGATGTTGCTGATGGGGGTTTTGTGGCAAGTTGAGATGCAGTCATTTTCATTTCTTCACTGATTTATATGATGTCAGAAAACGTATGGCCCCACTGTTTGTTGGCAGTGTGTCGCATATATGCCCTGTTGGGAACTGGGTAGAACACAGGGAGTGACACGGGGGGGGGGGGGGGGGGGGACACAGAGCGTAAATCGAAAAGAATGATAAATTTAAATGAAACTTGTATATTTACACAACTGCCCGCCTGAAATCTTAGGTGGGCAACTAATTGCCCGCCTAGAAGCACAACATCTCAAGTAAGGCGGGCAGTTGCTTGCCCTCCTGAAAAATTTTCATGACCAGCCCTGGCTGGGAAGATCCTTCCTGGGAAACTTGGGTATTTCATTGGAAATTTTGACAATTGGAATGGAAATTAGCTTTTAGCACATGGAAATACATAAGGGAATGATGGACAATTCACTACAGGGCCCGAAGTTTCTGAAGCTTTACTACTAGCCCACTGGGCACTCGACAAACTTATTTCACTAGCCTGAAGGACATTTGCACTAGCCTCCAAAGGCATAGACCATGTCCAACTACACAGCTGTACAGCATTTTGCACTAGCCCATGGGGCTTTACATAGTTAACTGTCACTAGCCCATGTGTGGTTTGAGCTAGCCCCGGGTTAGTGGACTTATGTATTTGTCAAGCCCTGATTCACTGCCTTCCCCCCTCCTGGGAAATAAATACTTCTTTCTAGGGCTGTTTGGAGTGGGGAAGTGGAAATGCATGTAAGAAAGGTCCCATACATAAATGACTATTTCATTCAAGTTCACCCAGCTCAGTTAAAAAATTAAATTGAGACTTCTTTCGAAGTATGGGCTTCATTCCACATTAGTACGCTCCTCTCCGTAACTTCTGTATATGCCTGATTCACCCTCTTCTTCTCAGTGCTGATATTTGTTGACCGTCTGTATTTGTAAATTTGGTTTGATGGTCAAAATAATGACAATGTATGTCACTCTCCCAGATGGGAACCACCTTGTTCAGTACCCATCCTTTAGTGACCTACTTTTAGAATTTCATTCTAATTCTCAGTGTCATGGTTAATGAATCTCCGGAGCTATGAATCTTCAGGGCCTCATGTGTTAACGCAGCATTACCATACTCCCAGATGTTTGTTTTTCATCTGGAGAATGACACTACCCTCCATCCATTGTGACAGGTTCCACTGTAGGGCTGGCTTCTCATGTTCCCTGGAGGGGGAGGAACATTTTGATATGTTTCCCATTGATTTTATGACCATCTTGAAACATTCCATCAAGAAGGTATGGTATTGAGTGTGGCAGTTCTTTATCATTACTAGTCCCTGGGGCATGGAAGATGAAGGAAACCCCCTACAAGTTAATCATGGTGTTCAAAAAATGAATTGTTATTGTTTTTTCTGTATTAAAACCAATGCACTGGGGGTAAAGTTAGGGTTTTAAATGTCTCTGAGGGCACAAGGGCAGGAAAGCAGGTATGTGCACTTTCTCTGCCAGGAGGAATCAAAACTGTTGTGCGAAGGGTTTTCAAAGTAATCTTTAGGCTGCAGGTATGTTGAATTTATAGGGTGCCTCCACGGAGGGCTCCCTTTCCTACTGTGCTATCAGTTTCATGAGGACCTTTTGCAGGTAGGAGAGATTTGCATGAAGGGAGAGAAGTATTGGTTTGGTAGATTCCCAAACCAGGGAGCTTTCAGGATTTTTAATACATTGCTATCTGCCCACAGGGAAAATAATACATACACTGCACCTATTGCATAAATATCGTGCAAGGTCCAGTTGAGATTTGCTGATATGTAACTAAATATCAAGTAAGGGGGAAAAATTGGGTGAAGTTTCATTGGCTTCACATACTGTCTGGTAAAGGTTTGTTGGACACTTTTCATATTTTCACGACTAAAATATCATTAAATACATGTGCAGTATCTGAATTTGGAAATCTACCATCTAATGATATCTGGCACTATTTTGTGCATGTACGAGAAATTAAATATGAGACATCACCATGAAAGTACCAGATAATCACGTTCTCTAATTATTATCTCTGTTTTGATAATCTGTACCTCTATGAAAAAGCTGGTATATAGCTACATCTAAATTTATTTTTGACTTAAAATAAATACCAATCAATGGTTCATTTATATTTCAAAAACCTTTCACCTTTGTTCCTTTTTCTTTAGGTCTTGAAAGAGTTGGCCCTTGAACGACAGAAACATGCCCAAGAGACTGCCCACGGCGATGATGTCACCTATTTTCTGGAGAAGGATCGTGAACGACTGAGTCAGCAGGTATACATATGCATATGGCAGATTTTATACTTGCCTCCAGCCTTTTCGTTTTTAACTCCTCTCTTTGATTAATCATCGGGAGGGCTGTGAACGGTGAGATTGGTTGGGATGAGGCAATCATCCCCAACAATTTGAGTGAAATTGAGTCACTTTCTGTACGGCTGCATTTTCATCTGTGATTGGATTATTTAGTATCCCATTCATTTGACTCATAATGTGCGACGCTGTAACTGTCCTCGGTGTCGTGTGATTAGGCCAAATTAACCTAACCCCCGGGGAAGAAATTCTGCTGATGAGTCTTAGGGACTTGGCTTTTCACTCATTAAGGTAAAAATCATCAGTAAAAGACTGGTATAGAGTATGGTAGGATAAGTGAGAAGGGGGCACAGTGGTTTATTTTATTCCACTTTGACTACGATGTGTTCTAGACTCCCTCGGTGGAATTTAATGGTTATTAGAAATTAGAGATTGTTCCTGTATTGAAAAGCTGTCAGGACTGCTTGCCTTTTTGTGTACCAGCGATGAAAGATGAAATCCCAAGTCTCACAAGATGACAATCTTACAGAATCGTTAGAGACATGTGGGGATAATGTTAGCGTAGTCGAATATTTTTCCATGTCTGCAAACGTAGGGCTTGTCTGCCGACATGGATTTTAGTTAAATTGTTCTGATTCTAAAGACAAACATTGAGAAATTAAAGTTTTTACAAATTACTCGATGGAAGGGTTGATTATAGATAAAAGGTTGAACGGAAAGGAAGTTTGTCAGTATAGTTCAAAACAATACACAGATGTTTAATTAGAGAACATGAATTCATTGTAATGTATTGAGACAGACCTCTTGGCAATACACCTGTTTATTGACCTTGGAAACAAATGATTTCTTATAGGAAAGTGGTGGAGGATTAAGGAGAATGGGTTGGAGTGAGGGCTGGGGGTGGGGTCAGGCATGGGATGTTTGCTACTGTACCTTACATGCATGTTAAATATTGAAGGGACTTCTATGGCTGTGAAATTGTGTTTTCTTAGGTTTCCATGTGGGAGGGGGAAGGGGAACTGGAATATTATCACACATCTATAACATTATGTTTTTATATGTTTTTATGTGTAGTGTGTTATTATTTAGTGCACATTTTCCTCATTTCTTGAATATTGGCTTTGGATCATTGCCTGCAGATATCAGAGCCATCAGAAAATATTTAGGTGGGGGAAGGGGAGAGAGGGGGCAGGGAGTGAGGGGAGATTTAGAGTCCCAGGATTTATTTTTTCAACTTTTATTGTTGAAAGGAATAAATGGGTGGAAAAATGTTAGGAAGCTGTGAGGGAAATTTACGCTTCTTGTACATGAAAAAAAAGTAACTGTGGAAAATTTGACTCAGTTCCTGGCAGGCTTCAACAAATTCTTTTTGCACTACTTGTCCATCGGGCAGGCTGTTCTCTTAGTCTACTTGTCCACATGAATATCTACTTGTCCACTTTTAATATGCCTTTAAACTCCTTTGTGGAGGAGACTTCATAAGTACTTGGGTGGGCTATGAGATTGAACAATGCACTTGCCTGAGTAACTTTTTACCTGTCCCGGACTGTCGGGCGGGGGATTTGTTGAAGTCTGTTCCTGGGAAAGGAGTTTTTTCCCTTACCTGAAGGGAACAGTATATCAGTATTTTGAATCCGTTTATCTACCCTGGTATGGTACCTTGTGTCATTTGCATCATCAGTTTTGCATCCCACAATACCCTGCAGGATACCCAGCTAGTTTCTGATTGGCCAGTGTGAGGAAAGGATAGATTAATTACACATGTGGCAGTATTTGTAGTTCTATTTGCATCAAAACAAAAAGACCCCAGTTTCCAAGTCACCTACAGTGAAGGGGTAATATACTTCAGTTTACCCCAGTCCCTTAGAAGAAATATTTCTTACCAAGCATATTGCATATGTTCCTTCTTTCTCAGCTCCATAGCAGTCAAGGTTCTTCTAAACCCCAAATCTCTGACTGGCACTTGGAACCACTTTAATCATGTCTGTGAATTCTAAGACAATGCAGACTGTTCAATAAATCAGAATTAGGCGCTGTTTTAAGTGGTTTTGAATGTTAAGTGATTGCCTCTCAGTTTAGTTTGAAGAACTCCTTGACTCCATGCACATTTTGCAAAAGTCATTAGTCCCAATAATTTCATCATGTCTCCCTGATTGGAAGAAAAAGTGAACATTTTTCTGGAGAGCTTTTCTCCAAGTCTTACCTTACCCTTGATTTTTGCTGCGACAATGCATATTGAAAGAATAGTAAGTGGAGCCCCTTATGCCAACGTCATCTCCCTGGGGACTGGCGTCAACGGCAGTGAATACAGAATGTTGGCGATACATAAGGTGAACACTTCTGGCTCATTAGGAAGCTGTTTGGGACTCTGATTAATTGGATTTAAATTCCATGGCTGGCTGAGAGGGACAAAATACTGGTGAGAAAAAAGAAGTTGGTTTATGATTCATGCAGGTGCATGATAATTTTGTACCAGATGAATGGAGAATGACATTATTATACAGTTAGGGTTAGGACATACAGGTAATATTAGGTCTTGTTGGTAGGCAAATCTGCTGGTTTACTAAATTGTATCATTTCTCCCCCATGAGAGTTATGAAGAGTTGCCCCCTTAAAAGTTTTATTGCAAGGATACGACAAAAGAAAAGTGAAAATAAAAATTTGCAGTCTTCATATTACCAACATTTTCAACAAATGTTTACTGAATGTGTGAAACTTACTAAACTTTGCAAAAGTAACATTTATCTGTGAAAAGAAAAAAAAAAAAAAAAGAAAGAAAAAGCTACTGAAGTATTATTACAGAACCAGGGGCTTCATTGTGTTTAATGTAAAGAATAAGTCTTGAGGAGGGTTGGAGGGGCACACAAGTTTGTTAATAAAGGGTATGAAGAAAGACAGTAGTTCACAGTTTTGTGGATAATGGAAAAATTCATGGAGTGCAGCGCAGAAAGTACACAATATAAATTAGCATGTACAAAATGGTAAATTCCTGTCTTCAGGAGTAATCTACTTTGCCAGGTCTTACCTCCTATTTACATCTTTTTTTTAATTTGGCAGTGATCAAAGCAATCTTATGAAATATCAGTTGTTATCAAAAACTTTATTCTTCTTTGTGTGGGAGAACTTACCAGTGCTTCTACTCATGCCGCTTCCACATAGGCGTACGGGGGTCAACATTTCTGGGGGGTCAGGGATAATTCCGAATTTTGAATTTTGGACCAAGTTGCCCAAATTTTGATACTGCTGTGTCAGTTGCAAAAGGGCATAATTTATTTTCTTGGTTGTCTCATTTGCCTGAATGGATGCACTATTTTTGCCCAAATTGGGAGGGCATATACCCCCCTGCCCCCTGCCTCGTATGCTTATGCACTTACAGTATATTTACTACAGAATGCTTATTTGTGATAGTTTCCATGCAATGGTCCATTTCCTGAAATTATGGGTAAACAAGATGTTTTGGTGTTTTTCAAACAACTTTGAGGTGGTTGTAATTGTCCTTTTGAGAATAAGTTTGATGTATACATGTGAAAGAAGGAATGTGGAAGGTGATGAAAGTTGGACTGTTAAAAGGTTGGCTTCAAAGTTCCCACATATTGCTGTGTTGGATATCTGATAATGTGATGATAATTGTCTGAGATGACAGTTTAAATTTTTTAATGGCATACTGTAGGTGAAGAGTGGGCCATTGGTGAGGTATTAAAGCATTGTACATGAGTTTCGGGCTGTATTTTTTCTAAGAAAGAAGATGATAATACTTGATTTTAGGAGAGACATCTGAGACATTGTTGATAACTGTACAAAATTATTGACTGGTGTGGTGGTCTGCAATGGTGATAAATTGAGTTGGTTATAGTTTTGGGTGGGATATTAAAGATCTGGCACCCAGAGTATTTTGTCATTGAAAAGAGGGGAAGTCGGGCAGGGGGAGGGGGCTAGGAAATTAAAGGCATTGTCTGGTGGCATTTTGTAGGGGTCTTATATGAAAGATAAAAATTTTTCATAACATGTCATCCAAACCCCATATCAAAACTCCATTCCTATCTCAAGATATATCTTCCTAAAGATTGGTTACTTCTAATAAGAAATACCTCCAAGTTTCCTCAAGGTCACAAAATGTTAATTGCCTCAGATTCCTTTTGTTATTCTTTATAATTGGCTACCTTTATTTGTCCTTGAAATTTGATACCATTGGAATGTTTATATGTTTTTCCGTGTAGATATAGTGAAAAACTGTTCCATACTTATGGTACAGCAAATAAAGTTATGGAATATTCAATATAGTGTTAACTATCAACATTATAAAGAAATACAAAAGCTACATCAAATCCATTCGCCAAGATGACATCACAGATTTCCCATCATGCACTAGGGAAACTGAAAATGTAGTATTTCTTCAAAAATTTGTATTTTCCGAATGCAAGATGCTATTGAGATGGGTTTTTCACTGCCTAACAGAGAAAATTTTTCTGCTTTTTTTGAAAGCATCAAATTTGGTCACCAGACCATGCTTTTAATACTTTCTCATTGTTGTTACAAAACTGGGATGATGTAGCTGTGCCTTAGAATAATCAATTGTACTTCTTATTTTCCTTATTTGATAGCACATGTGTATGATCTGGGGGGGGGGGGGGAGAGGATGGCATTGCAGCCCTTCTATTTTTACAGAAAATTCACTATTTTCAGGCAACATTTATGCCTTTTTGAGGCAAATATGCATTAAATTTTGGGCACCCCCCTATGGAAGTAGACCTGTACACTTATGTTTGAGAGAATTTGTCATTTTATACATTCCCTCGTCTGCAAAGTACTACTATTATGCAATATTTTAACAATAATACAGGTTGAAATTACATGTGCCACTTTTCTAAGGACTCTGTTTTTCAAAATTTGCATAGCCAAAAAATCTTGAACTATATCATTTGACCTAAGTTTTGTTACCAAAATCTACCTGAATTTTGGAAGTCATAGTGCACAAGTGGACATATTCTCATACTCTGCAGGAACCAGGGCAGATGTGATTCAACTCTTGAGTCAGCTAAAAACGTTCATTACACTCCGAACCATTCTACCAATCATTTCATTGTGCTCTGTATTAATGAAATATTTTACTTGTTCTCGCAGTTCATATTTCATTCATATCCCACATGGCTTTAGAATGATCTCAAATATTGTCCAATCCATATTTACAGATCTAATGTTTCATATCAGGTTGCTGATTGGATGGTAATGACCTCCTATATTGGCATGTGTTTTATTGTCTCACCTGATTAGAACAGGAAATCATAAATATTCATGCTGCTGGCATTGGGGTTGTACCATATTCAATTGATGTATGTTTTTGACAACAATTTAAATGAGTGTTTTTAAAAGTTCAAGGTAGTCATAATAATAGATTTTTAGGAATGTAGGCCATTTCAATGGTTCATGAATATCTCCCAGGCATTGTTGATGGTCTCTCAAAATGGCTAAGTGGCACAGTGAGGGAGAATAAAATATGCTCATTTCATATTTTGACAGGGGTTATATTTCAGACAAGAATTTGGAAGTCATTGCAGATCAAAGCCATTGGAAAAATTATTATTATTAGAAGAGATATGGTAATTGATTTATTAAGTGGGTAGAGAATGGAAGGGTTCCAGTTCAGTTTGAATTGAGCCATCCATTTGTGATTGGAATTTAGGTTTTGGAAGGTTTAAGCAATAAAACACCTTGGTGCAGATTCTTTTTCTGTTTGTGACCCTTTTTTTAATTTTTTTTTTTTTTTTGGTCCTTCCTAAGGTGACCCAAACGTAGTATGCTGGACTCAGTTCATCAGATGTTTGGTGCTGGTATTAAAGGAATAAGGCTATTGTAGAAAATTTAAAGGTTTGCAGGAAGGTTGGGGCTCTAAACAACTTTTTTTTTGTGCTGTGACCCAATGATTTGACAAAAAAATGGTATTCTTTGTATGCACACAGATTTTATAACGATGAAAAGTTAGAAGTGTCTACATGTTTGCATTTAACTTTTAAGAGTTTGAATTTATTTTACTGGAGTGGCTCTACAATGTTTAGGGAAGTTCTTCATGTGATGATTTTCATGTCATAAAATGCATGTGGAAGTAAAATGGAGCACATGTGGTTTCAAAGGGTTTAGCTAAGCTGTCATGAAGTACTCTGGTTGTTAACTTGGTATGTATGATCTCTATATGCCTTATGAGGACGCATTGTTGCCATGCAACCCCAACTCAAACATTAATTTACTGTCACTGGGCAATGTTTCAACATGGGCAATGACCCTGTGCTCCACCACCTTGCATGTTCTGACGTATGTGCCAACAACATAGCAGCATGGAGTCCTTGGTGTAAGGTTATGGGTGTTGGAACATGGGGGTTGGGGAACAGTGGGGCAACCAAAAACTCAAGTAATATTAAGTTGTGGTGTTTATTATATCAAATTTTACTTTATTGATCTTTTGGTTTTTATGTTTGCAGGTGGACTTTGAGAAAGCTCAGCAGAAGAAGATGGAAAGGGAAACCAAGAGAGCTCAGACTGTCCTCATTGATGAGAGGAAAAAGCACATGAGTGTTGTTAAAGCGTTGTTGGATGAACATCGATTCCTCCAAAATGAGCTTGCAGAGGCTTTGCAAAGACTTGAGCAAGCAGACTGTGAAGCACACGCTTGTAAAGTGGACATGTCCAAGGCATTGTCATTGCTTAATTCGGAGAGACAGAAGGCTGAAAAGAGGGAAGCTGAAATCGAGAGACAGATTTCTGAATTTGACATTGAAAGGGAACAGTTGATGGGGAAGTTGAAACGGGAGGAGAGCAGAACAAAGAAACTGCAAGAATCGATAGAAATTGCAAACGCTCGGATAAGTGAGCTAGAACATGTGTTAGAGCTGTCTAGGGATTTGCAAGAAAAAGACACACGGGATATGGTAGGCAGGACTAAAGTCACTGAAACAAAGTTTCTAGAGGAGAGTCCAAGTGTGTCTCCTATTACTTATCGACCCAAGTCTAGTACGTTTCCAAGCACCTCGTCAGCTCAGGTAAACTTTGCCCGGTCAAGTAAACTTTTCACACCCAGGGGCTTTAAATCTTCCCTAAGGACAGAAAAATCTGAAAGCTCCTCAGGATCTTCTGAGGAATTGAGTAGCCCTAACACACAAAAGGTAAATTTGAGGACAAAGAATAGATCTTCAGGAGAATTTGTGTCCAAAAGGGGAAGCAATGAGTCATTGGAGAAGAGCTCAGGGGATGAGACAGTTATAGATGCGGAGAGCTTTTTGGTAACAGGGAAACCTAAAGTAGCTAGTGTGACACCATCAAGGAGGATAGACACAGTGAAGAAAGGACCCAGCCCGTCAAATAGCATGGACAAGTTGTCGACAAAGGGTACCGCCACTCCACCAACGGACCTGACAAAAATCAGCAAAATACCCGCCATGACAAAGAAAGTTGTCACTGTTGGCGTTGTGTCCCCGCAGCAGACAAGGAAGTCCTCAGAGCCTGAAGCAACACCACCAAAGGTTATGGATGTTAGTCATGTGAAGGAAAACAAGGAACCTCCTAGCAAACCTCTAACCAGGCCCAATAACTTATCCACTCCACCACCACCTGTTGGAGGAGGTGGGGTTACTAGTGACCAGACCCACGAGGTGACTCATAAACAGACTGACGTATTGTCCCCTACTGGGAGTGCTCCTGGCCGCCCCATTTTACCCTATACCACTTTCAGCGGTGTAAATGTGAAGGCTAAGGCAGCCCAACTAATCAGTCCCAATTCCAAGAGGAACTTTGTATCCGGATCACCTGCAGGTATGAAAGCAACCTCTTCATCACCTGCTGCTTCTGTGGGAAGCAGCAAACCGGCCACTCAGGTCAATGGGAATGTGGCTGGTGACCCTGGAACAACTAACAGCCCCCCAGGGGTGCATGGTACCAAACGGGCATCACCACGAGGTACTCCACCTCCGGTTCCTCCAAATAAACCCACTCTAATCCCCCAAAAATTTGCTTCTTCTTCTACTTCTTCTCCCCCGCTTTCTGCGTGTACATCTGTCTCATCATCTTCATCATCTGTGTCCCCACCACTACCATCAGGTACCAAGCACAACACCCCTATATCTCCGCCACCCATTGCCAATAAACGCCCTGACTCCCTGGTGGAAGCCCGTAAGCTCTTCTATGCCAATAAACATGGCAGTGGCAGTGTATCAGTGAACTCAGATAATCCTAGTACAGTGCACGTCCGTAATACTCACAATGTCAACTCCAATAACAGCAATAACTACCGCTCTTCCAGTGATGTGCTTGAAATCGATGTGCCTCCGTTGGACCGCTTCCCAGCCGCCCCGGTCCCTGTCAAGGTGGGTTCAAAAATGGAAAATGAGCAAGATTCGTGCTGCTTGAATGAAAGCAACCCGGCCATGCTTCTGTGCCAAAGTGTTCTGGCCCAAAATGCTGTGTGGCACTGCATGTTTACATTTCAAGGTAATCATCCATATTCATGATGCAATTTGCATATGGAATATGTTTTGCATGTATTCACAGAAATTAGTCATGCATTGACTATATGCTTTAAAAACATCATGCTTTTCATTTTTGAAGCCCAATGCATGGCATATTTATAGTCCATTCAGTTACACATTGTTTCTAATCATTTCAGAAATCCATTTACTTTCATATCAGGTATCATGTGCCAATTGATAATAGCTTATGCATATGCATGGTTGTGTATGTGATGATTGTGTCATAGAGTGACTGCATGGATGTCCAGTTAGCTTTGTCATATTTTTGCTCATATTTTATTTTTTCTTTCAAATAGAGAATAGTTTTAAACTTACCCAGCAGATTTGTAACCAATTGACTGTTTTGGCAGCAAGTCTAATCATCTACAGCTTGTTAAGTGGCTTGAGTCAATCAAGGACTGAAGTCACAAAAATACTCTAGTTTACTTATCTCAACTCATGCCACTATGAAATAGATTGTCAATTGGAGAAATTTCTCCAGAATTTATGAAGTCAGGTAATTTGGAAGGATCAGACTGGAGTCATGACTTGATTAAAACTCTGCTGCCCAGTTATTTTAGTTTAGCACCAGGTCAAAAGACCATCTCAGGCTCACTAAAGAATTTGTTGGGTTATGTCACTGTTTACTGTAATATTCATCATCAGTTTAACTATGGTGACACATTTTGCTCCAAGATTTCATGACCTTTTTACAAAGGAGTTTTGTGCAACATGTTCACTCCTCAGTTTATCACAAATGGAATGACCAAACTTGGCTGGGGTTCATATTTGAGTATGTAAGGGAGATCAGCATCTTATTGCACCATACTGAGGTAGTAGCTAGATTGACTGGGGGCTCGTTCAGATTAGAGATGGTTTAAGGATCAGGACTAAACATGCATTATGTATTGTGATCACTGGTGGGATCAGATCATTCTGTTGGTGAGAGGGCCTTATTATTGCCCTGGGGCAAGCAGAAAGCTAAGCTGATGGTGCACAAAAACAAAAAAATCACAATGGTTACCCCCTTTCCTTTTGTTCAGAAGGAGGAGGGGGTATTTACCCTTGTCTGCCCTCCCATTGACTATACCACTGGATCATTCATAGAAAATGATATACTCCATGTTTGACCCTGGTTATGTTGATCCATATTACAGGATCAGATCCATTTGTATACTTAAAATGTAAAGTTGGCATTCAAAGTAGAGTGCAGTGTGAGATCAATGAAGACTTAAAAATACAAACATACAACCTATAAGATGTGTTGCCTGCTGAGTAGAAGTGGAAAGTGTTCACTTAATATTCCTGATTTTACAGGCCTTACATAGCCAGGTCAACTCCCAACATAGTTAGCTATGCAGGCTTATGAGAGATAGGTTTCGTTCACTATTGCAATATGCTACCCTGTTCATCACACACAATTGATTTGATGAACTTCCAGCTGCACGATTTCAATATATGAAGGTATGATTTACAGTGTTGAAGACCTTTCACTTTTTAATATATTCAAAAATCCCTTCTTGAGAAATTTATTTGACTTTGCCTGCTTGCAGCTTTTTTGCTTGCATTTACATCCATATACTCCATGCACTTTTTAATTTTTTTGCAAATAAGGTTGCCCACTTTGAAACTTTTCTTCAATACAGTACTGACTTGTGACATAATGTACCTGCATGTTTGTACAGGGGACAAAACTTACAGTATGATGTCTAGTATGTTAGAGGCTCTTGTCGTTTGAACAAAGCGGGAAATTTCAATTTTTTGATGGTTTGGTGGCACATGCTACTCAGACAGGACTGCTGATTTCCTGTTGCTTTGCTGAAAGGTGTTGATTTTACACTGGACGCTGGTATTAAAAAAGCTGCTTGAGTGGAAGGGATTCTTGAGTTGCATACTGTAGTGCTAGTGTGGTATGAGATTTAGAGTGGGATGTATACCAGGTGGGGGGGGGGGTTGATTTTCAGTGCTGTGGCTGATTGGATAAAGGTAGTGGCATTTGGAAGGAAGCTTAGCAACCAGTAGGTTCAGGTTCCATCCCGGCCTGGTCAAAGTAAGGTGGGTTTTTCATTCAGGAGTAATCTATGGTTTTCCCATCAGAACTGGCTTTTGAAAAGAAACTAAATTTGATTTAAATTGTTGAGTTGGTTGTCTCCCGACATAAAGTTCATAAGTCATAGGCTTCTTCCACGTTCATGGTCACTTAGCATCATAAAACAAGTGCACATCAAGGCCTGAATTATGTGGGATGCTGGTATTAGGAAGGGTGCTTGAATGGTAAGGATTCTTGAGTTACATATTCTAGGTGCCAGTGTGGTATGAGATTTAGAGTGGCATATATACCACTAGGTGGGAGGGGGTGTGGGAGGGGGGTGGGTGTGGTAGGGTAATAGGGTTCATAAATGGACAGTTGTAATGTGGGAGCATCAACCTGGAAAAGGGATGGTTTGCTTTATAGATATTTGATATAGGTGACCAGGGATGGCATGAGCCCTAGGCTAATATGTGTGATAAGTGTCAAGGGTGTTTTGGGCAGGGGGTTCTAGTGACAACTCCCTGTAGGGGGTTGGTATAAGAGCACTAGGTGGTAAAGGTGTGGGAGTGTGTATGGATAAAGATACAGAAGAACCTGATGAAATGAAAAAAAAGAAAGCAATAATAATGGTCACTTTTAGTATTTGCAGAAAGATTTTTAAGATTCAGTTTTCTTCGAAGAAATATTTCATATTAGAAGTTCATCTTAAAAGGTTCTATTAGGGAGATGTTGGAGTGGTGATGTGCAGTTAAGTTTATGGTTTTGTTATGAAGGAGAAGTGGATTTGCTTTCAGAGTAAATTTATGTAAAGAAGATACCTTTCGGCAGAAGCTCGGTTTACTTGTGGTTATAACATTTAAATAAATTTTTATTCCCTGTGCTTGCATGTTTCATTGATTGCAGGGTTTGGCATTGCAACAGGTTTTGCTAGCGATATTTTTTCATTTATTTAGCTGGCATCCTTTGGCTTAGTGCATATGCAATTTCTGTCTGCAAAATATTGCAAAGTGCAGTCTATTAAAATGCATCGTGTACATTTGCCTGTAGTTAAAGCATGCTCATAAATATGCATAAGCTATTATCATTTGCATACCGTCACTGGACATTTGTCCATTCAAGTCTTGGAATGAAAACACTGCAGTGCTACACATTTGGTTCTTTATGTTTGAGCTCACCAAGGAGAGACCGACCCCATTTTGTCTCTGCTTCCCTGTTTGCTAACAGCACTAACAGCAGCCCTCCCCTAATGTGCACTAGCTAACCTCCACCCCCCATAATTTGCCCTGCCTTTTCTTTGCCTTTACTTTACTAACCATTCAAAGGGCAGATGTCAGCTGGCAGGGGTACAACCAACTGCGTGGTGTTTTGTGTCCTAACCCAGATATTGGTTCATCGTTTTTGTTCCCTTCTATTCTTCTTTTATTCATCCTTTGTCTCAGTTTATGCATGTCTTTTGCTTTTGTTTTCTTGTTAGAGGGTAAATGCAGTCATCCCAAGCTTCTGAGACTAAGTCCCTTTAAAAAGGATTTTGTAACACCTTTCAGGAAATGTGCATATTCATAAATTGTGAATATTTGAATATTTCATCTGTTTGTTTCTAGCATTAGTGAACTGAATCATTTAGAACAATGAGGGACATACAGTAGCAGAGCAGGATTATTTGAATATGCTGAATTGGTATATCAATATCAGCTTGGAAAGGCTGCATTTGCCATTTAAATTCTTCTTTGGGGGAGCATCGTGAATGAAATAAACTGCTGGGATAAATAGCTGTTGGAAATTAAGAATGAAAGGAAGTTGACAGGCCAATGGTAGGAGGGAGTGGGTGGGGGTGGGGGGGGGGGTTGGAAGTTGGAGGAGAGAAGGTCAGGGTTAATTATACATTAAATTGATTGATTGTAGATGCCACCACAAATAAGTATCATGCATTGGTGCTTCTTGGACTGTGAAATGTCAGTAAAAGAACGTTAGATATTAGTCTTGGTTGAGTACTTGATTATACATCAAAATTGCAATTAGTGGCCAAGATTTGATTAACAGATTCCTTTGTGAGATATGGACTCTTGACTTCTGATTGAGTTTTGCTTGGTTCCAGTTTTGCAAAAGGTTTTCAAAAGTAACAACTTTTCAGTAAATCTTCCATTTTCAAGCAGCTGTGGTTAAAAGCATGATGCAGTTTGGAAGAAAGACATCTTCAGAATAGATGTTGCAATTTTATTGATGGTATAAACATCCACAAATAAGTCCAAAACTTGGGCCAGGGGGTTTGGCAAATCAGAAGGAAAAAACAGTGTTTTCATTTGACACATGTGAGAATTGTAATTTTGTTGGCTGTCAGTCGCAACTCCAAAAATCATGGAACTGCTTGAGAGTATGAAATACTTGTGATAGGGTTCATGTGGTCATTGAAAAGGTTTGATTTAAAAATGTGACAGAAACTCATGAAAAAGTCAGTTTTATTTTGGAATTTCAGTACAAAAGTTGATATTATCAGTTGGAGTATGGAAGTTATATAGTGGATGGCTATTTTGCCATTTTTTCCAGTAAGATTGGATAAGTAAATAGATATTCAGAGAACTGTATTTGGTACTTCCAAAGAATTTGTTCAAGACAGTTGTCCTCACCATCTCAAAAGTCATAGCATTGGTTGCTCTGCTGCCAATTGTGTTCCTATAGTGCATTTTTTGTCATCTTAGGCTTCAGAAAGTAAGAGTGCTTGAAAACAATTAAGTCTATAGTCTTATTTGTTTTATACAGACAAAACTCACGTTTGAAAATTTAGGGACCACCTACAGTTTTCCTTTGCAGGAGAGTGCAACAAGTATGTGGGGTGGGTGTTGAAGATTCATGTATTCTTTTTCAGAATATAATTGATGACACTGTTGTTTTGCTGAAAATTATCACTTTTCACATTTTTCAAAGCATACATTGGGAGGGGGTTCCAAGAACAATACAATTTATGTACCAGTGAAAATGATGAAAACACTGATGACCTTTTACAGTACATATTCTAGTTTGATAAAATCATGGCAAAAAGACTTTTCCTGACTAAAATATTTCAGGAAGCTAGAATCAAATGTCATGTATGTACATCACAGTTAATTCTGATTATAGATGATAGGAGTGATCAGTCAGTATCTTTCATTAAGCAACAGAATAGGCATAGAAAAAGAAAAATAATGAAACTTGCTCCTGTTGCCACCTTGCTGCTTCCTGTTTCTGTTAATACCTCCTGAATACCCACAATCCTCCTCTCTTGCCATGTGCATGTGCAAGAATTGCTGATGTCTTTTGTTCCTCCGATGGTCTTGTTCAAATGCCTGTCATAAATCTGAAAGCTTGAATCAGACTTTGCATTTATTTTGAATGATGACGAGGGAATTTGTCTCGGAGCCATAAACTGCCATACCAAAATGGCAACGATTTTTTTTATGAGTTAACATTTTTTTCTAAATTTGTCGTGCTCTGGAATTGATTTGTGTCCTTCTCACGGCAAGTTGATATGTCTCTATTTTAAGTGAGAAAGTGATGCTTTTACAGTTATAGCAGGAATTTTTCTTATGAATCATTTGAGATATCTCCAGTAATGTTAAAGTTGGAAATGCTGGGAGACAACGGAACAGTTTAAGAGACAATTAAAGGTGTTATTTTCCAGTTTTCCTGCTTTTTGTTCAAAAGCATTTTCTTACACCAGGAATTATATTGCAAACAAAATCAGTGGTTTTATTAATAATGAAAGGGCAGTCACCTTTTTTGTTATTTAATAGTGTAATGGTAGACTAGACCTGCAGTACAGTATTTTAAACATCATTGATTACTGCCTTTACTCATCTAAAGTATAATCTTAAATTGGCTTTTGGAGTGAACTTTTAGGATTTCCTACCATTCCATTATCCTGGTTTTGCTCTTGGGTATTATTCAGAACAGTTACATATCCCAGGATCCAGTTGTAATTTTGTAATGTACAATAAAGTATGAATCATTGTACTGGTCCTTGAGATCTAGCAAGATTTTGAGCAGATTAAAAAAATGAGGACATGTTCATGCTGAATTTTACCCAGGATTGTATAGACATAATTTTCATGTTCTCTGGCCTAGAATGACCATCAATCATTAAAATGTGACTTTTGATTTGGTACATTTAAGAACTTCAAAGCAGTTTCTAATGTTATATTTTCTATCGGATTATCGTGCCAAAGGCAAGCAATTCATGGATATGACTCACTCCAGTACACAGTGCTCTCTCAATCGACATTTTCAATTTGATAAACGTTCGCGTAACTCTTTGCTGACTTTAGACCATATTCCTGTTTTGACACAAAGTTTTGGAGAAGATTAATTAATAGTCAGACTTAAGGGCATGAGTGTTCATGCAGTGTCATAATAAATAGAGAGCTGTAATGTTGATGTTGTAACTAGTCAAATGTCAATGAAAGCTCTGTATTTTATGTCCATTTTTGCGGTGGAATAATAGCAACTTTATAATAGGTTTGTTGGTTGTTTCTCTCCTGACTTCAGTCTGAGTGTATGCAGTGAGTATGTGTCAGTTGTACTTGGTGTAGTAAAATACCTGACTTTAGGCAACAGCAGTTTGGGATGTGAACAGCTTATCTTGTAATGCCTGTCAGGTAATTGGGGGGGTTGGGGTTGGGGGTTGGGAGGGGGGAAGAGGGGATATTAGAAGAAAAGTCTTGGAGAAACAAACCATTTGAAAACCCCAGTTAGCATATTGTTGGAAATATGAAGAATGAACAAAACCCTGCTTTTAGTGGCTTATTTTAATGTATTTAGCAGCTAGCGGCTCACATGGGAAGTTTTGGTGGTGCAGTGTACAAAGGCTTTTTTTTTAAAAAAAAAAAAAAACCTGGATCACAGGAATTGGCACTTCATAGGCCATATTATGTCCCTGGAAACAATCTCTTTCTTTCCCTCTTGGAAAACTATATCTCTAAAGCAACAACCCTTTTAGAAATTATGTCCCATGAGTTAGTGGCATTATACTCAGCAGCATTATGAGATATACAAAATATTCAGGACTTACATAGTACTTGGATAAATTTTTCTTTAATTTGCAATAGATCTTAAAAAGATTTCAACAATTAATTAAAGCCAAATTTTGGCATAGACTGAGTTCTGTCACAGATAGTGCTTGTCATTAGTATCCCAGTATACATGCACTGTCCAGTATTCAAATTTAAGCATATATTTGCTACATCACACCATCACTGATCAAGATGAATTTGATTTTCTTAGGATCTCGCGCTAGTCTATCCTATAAGTGGAAATTTAAGTTTCATGTCAAAGTTTTTCATAACATTTTCTCATTTTCAGTGTGGTTGCTTTTTTCATGTTAAGGTATGGCCCCTCAGTTCAGTGGAAGGTATTAGGAGTTGTGTTTAGTGTATACTGGGTTTATGCTTTTCTTCAATAGAGGAAACAAGGACAAAGTTTGGCCTATGTCAAAAAGCATTGAAATTGTTCTAAATTCCTGAGGTGACAGTTAATTACATTGAAAAACCACAAATATTACAGTCAGTGGATTAATCTGGATTTATGTAGAGGTAAATCATTGATTATTGTAGTATTAATGTTTCATATAAAAAAAGCTAACTTGAGTGTCCTGATATTGTTATATAAATTTAAGTTTGACATTAATTTTGAATTGGTCCTTTACAATCCCTACAAAGGGAAATACCTACTGGTAGAATTTATGGATCTGTTGTAGACAGCCTGGGATAGGGGCCAAGGATAAGATATGGCTTGAAACTCATTTTGTGTATTGCTGCCATTGCACCTGATACTGTGGACAAGTGGATTAAAAAAATGGTGGCATTTGAAGCAATGAAGCTTAGCAACCTGAACGTTCAGGGTTCAATTCCTGACCAGGTCAGAGTGAGGTAGGTTTCTCATTAAAGAGCAGTCTACCATCTTCCCATCTGAACTGGTCATTCCAAAGAAATTATTTTCATCTTATTTGCCAAGATTGTCAGCCACCTGAAGTGAAATTTGTATTTTAAATCCATAGCCTTCTTCTACCGTGGTTTTTACTTGCTTAGGGTCAAAAAAGTATTGCCTTTCAAGGCCTGAATTTAAAAAAAAAATGTCTTATCTTATTTTAGATGCATAAAAACCAGTCTGAAGAAGACATTTTCTTCTGAGGGGAGCTTGTGACAGATGCTGTTCATTTTAATATAAAAGGCACAGTTTCAATGCCCAACACTTATCTTAACAAGTCATAAAGCCAAGTTGTTTATTAGTTACAAGTTAAAACATGGTACCTTTGACATTTCAAGGTATACTGCTTCCTCTCAAATTTGAAAATTAAATGTCTGCAGATTTTACAACCTCCTTTGACAGCTGTTTGGTAATAGTGGTCCAGCCAGGATTGGGATAATGAAAAAAATGCACGTTTGAAATTGATGCCAGGTATTAAGATGGTTAAGTGCTTTAGACAGATAGAAAAATGTTGAGTGAAATTTATAAATGGAATTGTAATGTACTGTCTCAAAGTCTGGCATCAGCATTACATTAAAACTGAGAGTTGGGTAGGAGATGGAATCTATGAGGTAAACAAAATGTGGCATTTTAGAGGAGAGAGTTAGAATAAATATAGAACAAGCAAAGGTGAAGCAAGTTTTGAAGGTAACCAAAATGGTGGTTGGAAAATTTCGTGGCAATTTAAGGCAAACTTGACTTGGAGTATAAGTAGAGACAGGCTTATAGCCATATAAGTAAGTTTAATGTTTGACGGTCAGGAAGCCAATTGGCTCATCGAGCACCTATACCAGAGATAAGGTGAAAGGGGCAAGATAGCTTTTGAGAGGTGGGAGGGAGAGCTATTTTGGGGGAGGATGAGATGTGTTAAGATGTAAGGCAATAGTGATGTAAATTTTCTAGCTGGGTGAATCTTCCTCCCCCTGTCTCTTCCTTGACTATTGGCCTGAGGAGAGCTTTTGTTATTTCTCCATTGAAAATTTATGTTTACCTGTTTTGTAATGATCAATGGAAGTAATTTGCTTAAAGGTAGCAAAACACCAAGAGACCAAATCAGCAAAATGTAAATGAGTGACCTCTTGTAAGTAAAGTACCGTAGCCTTCATGCACTGTGCAGTAGTAAATGTTACTGCATGCATGATTTAGAGTGCTGAAACTAGAAAGATAGACATGCTGGTCAGGGGTGTCAGTTTTTTATTTTTTTTTTTTGGGGGGGGGGGATGATGAATAAAAGTATTCCTCTTCCATGACCTTATTTTCTTCCCCCAGTGTTATGATGCATCATACTGTGATAGCACTTTGTCTTTCACAATATGAAGCCACCATTGTTTGACAGTCTTTTGGGAATGAGGCTTAATCTTCCCTATATGGGAAATCAAAAAGTGATTATACCACAGAAGCAATTAAACAGAAGACAATTGTCAACAATACCCCACAGTGCTTAATTATTAAATACATGGCAATGACAAGCACCTTCTGGATCTGTAAGCACCATATTTTTTCTGAAATCATGCACTTTTTCACCCAATTAATTTGTATCAAAAGGAGATGATAAAAGAGTTTCATGGTACAGGCTTGAAAAATTTATTGTTGAAAATTGGAGTAGTTGCATGGGTTTTTTATAAACAAAAGTCAGAACTTGTGTTGTTAAATGTCATGCCTTGTGTGTGTTTGGTATAATCATACATAGCTTCTCCCTCAGTATATATGGATTTAGGTAGATAGGCATTTTGAATTGTAAATGCATTTTCAAAGTTTTATCAGAACTGAAGTGATAAAAACCCAAATTCCTGAATGTTTCATAAACTTTACTGACCTACTACCTTTGAGAAAAGACAGAATAGAATAGAGCTATATAGTGTCTTTTAAACTTTGCATAAAAGTTTGCTTGTATGTAGGAACTGGATATGAAAGTATCAGTGAGCTTTCTAAATTTGCTTTCTATGTTCATATAATTTGTAATATTTGCATAAACCGGAGAAAGTGACAGTTAAATTAGGATGACAGATTAGGTGAAGGAAGCAGTTGTATCATGAGAGTGTTTGGTAGATAGATTTACCAGGCAGTCGCTGTTTGCAGGCAGTTTTCATTAAACCCATGTTCTTGTCTGTATCACGTCTTGCCTGCAGCAATTAGGATAAAGTGCTCTTGTTGAAAGGAGAGGAACTGTAGGATAATGTACTAGTGTTATAATCAGGGTTAATTTGTCACAGGTATCACTTAACACTTGTAGTGATGGTTGTATGTTAGGCAGTGTTGTCCTACTTCCAGCATCAGACTCAAAATTAAATATGTGGAGTTGCCTGAATACATTTTATGTCAGTCTTTTGATTGCCGAGGGAGTGGCAATAGTCTGACACACATCTAACTACTTTTCAAATGAAGTTGATAGTTTGATCGCAAAAAGCATAAAAGCAGCCATGTTTAATATCCTGTTTGTGGTACAGGTCCTTCAGACTGTGAAGAAAGTAAATCTCCCAGTTGGTTTTTTTTTTTTTTTTTTTTTTTTGATTCTTTATTTCAGTTAAAAAGCTGAATGCAGTACAGCATTTCTTTCAAGGTATTACCGTACCAGTAATCAATGATTCTTAGGCTAATTAAGAGACCAATGTCGCAGCTCAGGAGACTTGTTCAAGTTCAGATGCAGCCTACACTCGCCGTATTGACATTTACAGCTAGCGGGTGTCATTGTCAGAATTAACTTACACAAGAACTAAATCAATAATTCTGTAGAGTTTTATTTTGGCTATGCAAGGCCATTAGCTTGCTTCATCTTAAAGAAAATGTAACAGAGGTCATGAAGAAGGACTATATTGATTTGTTGCAGTGTCCGTGGTGACACTGGTAAGCAATGTATCACAATGGTATTTATGAAAAGACTGCGAAATGTAAACATAATTGGCTGTGATGGCATTGACTGTTTCATGTGTGAGTCAAGCTATGTGTGAAGTGAGGTGGAGCTTGAAAAATGCATGTTTGTTACGGCATAAATTAATTTGCAGGGCAAGATGGAGTAAATCAAAATTTAGGAGTAAAGTTACATTACAGAAGGTGTGAAAGTATGTGTAGCAAAAGTTCTAAACTTAAAAATTACAAATCAGGAAGAAATGTTGACAACAGTCAAAATATTTCAAGGCATATTTGATATTTAGTGGTGGATGTTGAATTTCTTCATTTTGTGAACTTATGTGAAGGATGAATAACAAAATTTGTATTAATTTGTCATAGCAATTATTTTTTCCGGGGAGGGGGGGGGGGGTGTGTGTGGAAGGTGGGATGGGAGTGGGGGTATAGTGATGAAACTGTGTAAGTTAATTTAAGAAGTAAATGTACAAGTTGACATCAGTATTAACAAATAAGCCCAGTGATGCTACACATTGAAGGGATTTATTGGATTGTGGTACACAATATTTACATACCTTTAAAATGATTTTTCACAAAGATAGAATACAAAACTGGGCAGATCACTAATTGAATTTCCAGGAAGTAAGATTCTCACCCAAAAATAAATAAATAAAAAAAAGCTGCTTTGTAATCAAGAATAATTTTTTCACTCAAACTTCCAAATTTTCAAATGATGTAACATTATAACATTTGAAATGCATAATATTTTTAGCAAGAAAAGCTTTGCCTGGGTTAATTGGCGACACTTCATGGGTTAGTAAAAGGTACAACATATGTTCTGTCTGCTGTTAGTGCAATAGGAATGTTAATTTTCCCTTTAAGAGCAGCAATAGATATCTAGCTCATATGACAAGTTTGAATTATTGCTAAAGACTGGTACCTTAACACAGTGATGCATACATTTTTACTAAATCACTTACTTTGTAACATTTACAGAGTTGAGGGAATTTTCATCCAAATGATTTACCTTGCAATATTCAGTCTCCTGAGAAAATCTGCTAAGAGTTCACATGACATTTTCATATTTTAATTGGATGGGGAATAGTTTTTCATTTTGTTTTAAAATTCCTGTTCCTCATGGCTGTCATCATTTCTGTTCTGATGTGATGGCTTATTTATCCATGGCATTCAGTTTTTGTAAACAAGTTTGCCGCAATTAAATTCTGATTGCCTCATCAGGAATTGGCATATCCCAATGTTTGATTTATTTACTTGCATTTTTCTTTCAAAAAACCTGTAAATGGCTGAATGGGTTTGCAATCATGCTAATAGGCAAATAACAATCTCTTTCCCTCTGTTCGTTCAGAATTGAGCAAGTGTGTGACATAATGACATTTTGTTGGCGCTTTCCGTCCCTGGGATACAGCTGTAGTGGAAAGTCTCAGTAATTATGTATTAACTGTGGCAATATTAAAGAAGTTACCCCACACAATTTTGACCAGTTGATAAGAAAGCAATTATCTATAATAAAATATTTATACTTAACTAATCAGCTAGAAATTTGTTTTATTGTCAGAAAAGGAATGGTTAAAAGAGGGATGGGAGGAGTTATGAGCTGGAAAACGAGGTTTTGAGTGGTAATGAATTTGGGCTTGCTGTTACATGGTGGGGTAAAAGAACATTGGGAAAAAAGTTAGTGTAGATTAAGGTCAGGTGATCCCATGTCACAGTCATCGCTTTTACATGGTCAGTTACTTGTAAAGCCTGTTTTTTGAGATTTGTGAACAGTAAGTTATTTGAACAAAATGTTCTTGAGCTGATTTCAAGAGTGTCCCAAAGATGGCAGTATTTTTTGCATATTTTAAATCATTGTCTGTGGAGGGAAAAGGGATTAAAATTTAAAATAATTGCTCTCAGTTTGTTTTAAGTTTGTTTGATTTTAATTAAGTCAAACTTACAGAACTGCTTAAATTATAGAAAGCATCTTGTAACTGTAATGGGCGTATCAAATTTTAATTCAGTCTTGTCTCAGTAAGTGATGTAAATGTAAAAATTGATAAATTAGATAGGTCTTAAAGTAAAAATGTTAAAACATTGAAGGATAAGTTGTTATTGTGTCAAATATTTTTGATTAGTAATTGTGTGAGCACATTTATCTCAGCACTTATGACTGGGATTTCCTGTCTAAGAATATCCATGTTGTAAAGCCTTGCGGGCTAGAAAATCTTCCCAAATGTAGTCTATACAATAATTTTTCAGGTTTCACAATCTGGAATTCACGCCAACGCAAGAATTTTTCATTCTGTAACCTAGTTTTCTGCTGAAAATTGCCCTTAAATTTGATTTGGTCTTTCGTTAATAGCCAGGTGTGCCTATTTCTTTTGTTACGCAGACGTCTGTAGTTTTTTTGGGTGGATTGAACATCTGATAGAGCTCTGTATGGTTGTTGTTTTCATGTAAAATGATAAAAATGTTTAAAAAATATGTTGTTTGGCAGACTTTCCAAAAGCCCTGAGGGTATTCCATATGTTCTAGATACAATCCTGTTGTCATGATTTGTTTATAACTGAATTTGACAGTGTCAGCTTTCGTCTGGGCCTTCCATGTGATGAGTTTCATCTTAAATTTGATACCAGTCTCTACAAAAAATATTCAGGTGATACACTGTGGCAGCCTGAGGAACAGAAGCTGAATGGTGCCTTCAAAATAAGTCCTTTTTTACTTTGAATACAAGTTCCAGAGATGTGGTTCTCATGTGGTGTCATTTGTGATTCAAGTTAGGTGTTAGGGAGGTAAGGCAGGAGGGGGGGGGGAAGGGGTGGGGGAAGGAGGGTTGGAAGGTTGGGGGAAAGGAGGGTTGGGGACTAGAGAAATAGGGTTGGAAGAGCTTAGGAAGGAAATGACTTTTGGAGACAAGGGAGAAAGAATGGTGAGAGGGAGAAGTCAGAAGGAGAAAGGAGAAATAAGGTGTAAAAAGGAAAGGGGTGGTTATGATGTTCCACACTTCGATTTTGTATATTATTCTGATCACTTCATAGGTATTGCGTTTCAATTTTAACGCAGTTGGGTGGTTTACCTTTCCTAACTTGAACAATTCATTGCCAACAATACTGTCACTAGATTAAAACCAAACATGATTAAAGGGAAAATGCTATCACCCCAATTTGGATTATTGTACCAGGGTATCCTATTTCATGAAGGGCTCTTGACATTCATGTGACAATATTTTTCTCACTGGATTGATTGTGGAATTCATTCAGAGTAACTCCATGGTTTATCACAAAAATGCAATAGTTATGTTCTGATGTATAATGAAAGATACTTGAAGGAAGTAAGAGGATGTTTGTAGTGATAGAGATTTAGCTGTTGTTTTGGGTGACTGCTTATGCCCTTTAAGCATCCACTTTATTTGCATACATGCTGATAAGCCTTTTTGCATTGTGTATTGTGTGAGGAATTGTGGGATGCAGGGAAGATAAACAAACTCAACATGTATAGTATCAAAAGTATATACACATAATATGTGACGGGTTATAAGACAAGTTTAGACCGCAAAGATGACGTGCATGCTGCTGATCCAAGACACAAACAATCCCGCAAGAACCCTCTTTATACTTCTGTTTGATCTAAGAAAGGGTGCTTTGAATATTTTCTTCAGGAAACTCAATTATTTTGGTATGTTTTAGGTATGGCACTGCCATTTAAGTTATTCCCAGGTTTGCAGGATGTGGGCATGTGCAGTCCAAATTGTGAAAAGGCTTTGTTCTGTTTTACGTGGAATGGAAATGTTCTGTTTTCAGAGTTTTCAAACCCCCCAAATATCGGAATATTCTAATTTGTGGATTTCTTTATATATGAATAATGATAATGATAAAACTTTTGATAGGAAAATTTGCAGCAACTATTGGGAAAGAAAAGTGCCATCTTGTTCACACACCTAGATAATGTTCCAACATCTATATTCCAACAAGTCTTATATAGAGACGTTGGAAACAAAGGAACATCGCAACACAGATCGGTGTAACCTAAATCATTTTCCCATGTTTTATGCACAGTGCGGAGGAAGTCAACACTGTTATGGTCATATGACAGCATGTACACTCAAACTTGGTATCAGTCTCATTTATATCAGTTATATATATATATACAACAAAAAAATAAAAATTAAAAAATAACTTCACCTCCCCACATTAAAACATTCTCACAGATCCAGCTAATGGAGTTATTTAATGATAATTCAGTTGTGACATGTAGTGTGTTCTCACTCACATGCAGTTATCTCCCTCGTATCTTTATCTCAGAATAAAATAATGTAGCAGCATCTGCCTTATTAAATTGTGGTGGACCAAGTTTGCCATTAAAAATTTCTTGTGCGTGTGACAGTAAAGTCTTCATTTTAATAGTTGCATGAGCCATGCTTCACAGGAAATTATGTCACTCTGTCAAGAGAATGTTGCCTGCATCATTGGAATTTTTGGTTTTGATGGAATAGTAAACTAAGAGTTTGTTGATTGTACACTGACCAGTGATAAAACATCTGAAAGGATGAATGTGCACTGGGTATAATTTAATCATAAGAGGGAATTGAACATTTGGTTAGTTGTTTGTTTGTGTGGTTACATTTTATTTACTACCGGTCTCGTGTGTGTGATATTTGCCTTTACTGCAGGCATGTAGCGGAGTTTAAAGGGGGAGAAGTAGCTAATTACACCCAAACTTATTTTTAAAAGCACCTCAATCTTAAAAATCTCCTTTGTTTTCCCCAGCTAACAAGTATCTTTCAAGATTTATTAGAACAAAAATATGAGAGGAAAGCCAAGGTGCTGTTCTCAATGAATTTAGTAAATTAGTAGTTCACTGTGCAAAAATATTGTCATGTGATTTAAAAGAACTGTACATTTGTTATGATACCAGGGGTATACTAATTTGAACTGGAGTGAGTGCATTTGCCTTCAGTTTTAATTACTCTGTCTACAAACAATATTTGTGTATGACTGGTGAGTTGCCACAAAAATTTGTCATCAGAAAAGATGAACTCCCCAGCAAGACCAGCATATGTCTGTTTTCATCTGGCAGAGGCTAGAAATTAATCCTATTTGACTGAAGATTGACGTAGAGTGGTATTAGTGCTCTGTGCTCATAAAGGATAACATACGTCATTAGGCGATGAGGCTGTTATCAGACTTACCAACTTCTCCATGTGGATGTAGTCTTCATTAACGTGTTACCCTTGGGTAATGACCATGAGTTGGGTAATCGTCAAGACCATAAGCTCATTGTGAGATCACCCAGAAAACTGCCTGTATATGGTCATTTTTTCTTGATAACGTGTGTCTATTTCGCTCCTCCTAACCTCCTATTTACATTTATATATTTCCCCTAATTGCCTGACAATATCTTGTTTATGTTTGAATAAACTCTGTTTATTGTGTGGAAAACATACTTTTGTAAAAAAAATGAGAGCGGAAGTTCGTGGACAGTTTGATCATGCGTCATTGGCTTAATTTGATGGCTTCAACTTTTTTGCTACTGTTTGTTGAATACAGCTGTGGTTGGGTGGTCTTCAGGGAATAATTAAGTGTTCAAGATGTGTTGTAGGTTTTAGGTTTCTTGAATTCTCTGTTTCAAACTTGTTGAAAGAAATTTGTAGCAATTCGACCAACTTTTGTAGCAAAATGAGATGTGATACCAGATAAATTATTTCCTTGTTTTGACAAATGCTGAGAAACCTCAGAAGGGAGAAACCTCAGACAGCTGTTGTGGTTTCTCGTTATCATCAGGACATGATTATCTTACAATTTGCTCATAATGTCTTAAGATTCCTCTCTTCTAATACCAGTAGAAAATAGTTTACCCAGTTTAAAAGGTTATCTGAAGTACACAGGAAGTACAAAATGGAATTGTGGGAATGTTTAAGGAATGCAGAGAAATATGCTACTTTATCATGACTGCTTGATATTTCTGTCAAAACATACCCATCATTTAATGCTCTGTTATCAAAATACTTAGCTTGTCAGAAGTCATAATTTTCATTGAGTTGCTTGGCATGCCAGTGTATTCAAGGTCATTGCAATTTTGATACCAAGGATTAGATGTTTCTGATTTGTAAGGAACTGATAGCTACCTGTGACAGGTTTTTCGTAATGTAAGACATGCACATATTGTAATCTAAACACTGTAAGATACGGTAACTTTATAATTTCCTGTTTTGATAAATGTTATCAATGGGTAAGGCTGAGATTCCCGGAGTTCATTTTGTGTTCATGTGAGTTAAGATCTCTTACTTGTCTAATCATTTCAAATTCCAGATTTTTCTTTTGTTGTGACAAGCAGTGAAGAAGTCTGTGCTTGAGAGTGTTCATTGTCATTTTAATACTTTGGTTGTTGTACTGTAAGAAGGATTTCCGGTGTCCTTGTTCAGTGAGCATGCTTGAAATCCACAGCTCGTTAAAGTCAGGTAGTGCGTGTCATTGTCTGGTTTTGAAATGCATATGACTAGTGCAGTTTGAATACAGAAATGAGAGTGCGGTCTCACATGCAGTTAGGGTTCTAGACATGACTGCATTGGAGTACAAAACAATGGTGGTACCATGGTTGGAAAGTGGAGGCGGGAGTGTACGGGTAGAGAAAAATAATAGGGGCAGCAACTTGCATGTCATTTGAACGTTTTGTCATTTGTACAGTGACTGGGGGATGTTAGAGGGGGAAAAAGGTTTTGATTGCCTCCTGCCTGCCACGTACAAAAAAAAAAAAGGAAAGTTGAAAGGTCACTGTTGTAAATGGTTGGTGCTCTTATTTTTGTGTAATTTGGAGTCAGAAAGCCAGCTGGCTTTAAGACATGCCCTGAATCAAGACATTCATTCATATAACATAGTTGTTATTTATTGAAACTGATTGTACTCCAAACCAGAAACTGAAAAGTAAAGGCCAGGCTTAAGCTCTGTGTGTTATCGAGGTTAAAGTTTTGGGCTTCAGCCCTGACTTGTGATTCTTCTGCTTTGAAAATATTGAAGTTTGAGTCAGAATTGTTAATTAAGGGGCTGGGTATCCTTCCATATATATCAAGAAATAACCCAATAGTTCTATATAGAATTGGTGAATGTGACTTTGCCTTGCAAAAGCAGTTGTGCTCCCAGTTAAGCTCTCACACAGTTGTGTGTCAGTATGACATTGAGCAACCCTGTGCAGGCTACTGTGGCTCTGTGTTGGAGATGTGTTTAATAGACAGGTCTGTTTTGTTTAAATTGGAAAAGGGGCTAGAAGCAAACTGAGTAGGGAGCATTTTTACTCTATAGGCTTTAAGAATTTGACTAAAATATTTTACCTACTAGCCCCCATGCATGAATTTTGAAATCTTAAAAAAAAAAAAAAAAAAAAACACACACAAATTTACAAAACTATGCTCACGAATATGCCCATGGCACTTAAATATTGAAAAGTAAAGATGCTAATTTCGGGGCCTGCAAACTTTCTTCTCATGGATTCCAAAAACCGTTGTGATGAGTTGAGACCAGTACTGATAATGATTACCAATAATGAATCCATAACTAGCACTTATCTTATACCCAACATGTAATATAAATACACACTAATGAGTAATCTTGTAAAAACATACTGTTTAACTTGTTTGAATTTTGGAATATTTTCAGATTTAAATTGCAAAACATTGCCTAAAACTGTCATCATTTTAAGCATTATGCTAAGAGCATGTTATCAGTTTTGCCCTACATCCCTTGAATGTGACATATTAGTAAATTTATGACAACATTATTGGTCATACTTGATTTCAATAATATGTAACTTTTCAGCCCTAAGCATTTTGTTAATTAAAGTACAATAGTAATATTTTCTTTTAGGTGTTTGTGTATATTAATTGCTTTAATTGCATGACTTTTTGCCATTAATTTTGTTACTGATTGAGGAGAAAAAAAAGAAAAAAATTTAAAGGAACCCATACTGGAATAAAAGTCTATACATGAATAAGTAGTTTAGTATTAATTAGGGCCATTAGATAGTTAGTAAATGCGGTATTGACTATATAAGTGAACACATTTTTGAACCGTGACTGTTTAAATTAGCATATCATTCTAGTAATTTATTAAAACTTGTGGTATATTTAAACAACTCATTAGAGTTAACATTGATAGCTAATTTTCTCATGTTCAGTAATTACGAAAGCAATTATTACATTTGTGAATTAATAGCGAAATTGCTGTGTGGGTGTGTCGTAAAACGTGTGACGCATTTGTAGTACATATCATACGTCATGAAGAGCGGTAAATATCACAAACAATATATCAGGAGCAGTTTAACTGCAGGTTTCTCGCAAGAAGAGCATTACATTTTGCTTATGAAAATTGATTTGTACAACTTGCAATTCCTAGAAACTTTCAACCATGTAAAATGATTTACCAGAGTCTCCTATGTAATTTAGAAATGCAAAGCTGAGCTAGAGTTGCAATGAACATTGTGATTTGGAACTGCCATATTTCCTTATCTTTGAATCCTTTGAGGATCCCCCTGTTTCTAATACAGGATTTGCTCCTGGAGTAACATCATCTCTGTTGCACATAACACATGAAGTAGAACAGTACCACAGCCAACCTCAGAGGTATTAACTTGTGACCAGTCAAAGGTGCGAAAAGCATTGATCACATTTCAGTGGACATGTCAAGTGCAGAAGTGTATAATTAGAATTTCATCCTCTTGTCTGCCATGTGGTCAGTGAACTGAGTCGGCAGTTTTGTCGTAAAAGAGATTAAATCTGAAATAATTTGGGGGCTGTTTAATGGAGTTAGGTCATTTGGCTGTGCTTTAGAATTTTTTTTGAATTGATCAGGATTTTATAATGAAGATGTGTCAAGATTGTTCATGAGTCACTCCCATTGCAGAAAAGTCGTGACCCAGTTTAACAGGATTGGTCAACTAAAATTGGGTACCATCAGTGGGTTGCAGTCAAGTTTTTTTGTAATTTGTTGGTGACAGGATTCAGATGGTTATGAAAGTTAGATGAAAAATAGATTGGTACCATGTATGTGAGCATTAGTCCCTAATATTGGAGGTTTACTGCAAGGGTTCTAGGGTGTTTTGGGCCTAGGGCCACTTTTACGTTGGGTAGCGTCAGGGAGTTTGTGTTGTGAGTGTTACTCTGGTGGTTCAGTGAAGGTGTAATGATACATGGTGTTTTAGAAGAGGTCTGGTTGTGCCTTTTATCTTACAGCGAAGGAAAGTCTAAGTTGGTATTTAAGTATTATCTGATGATAGGTGGTGGCAAGTGAAGGCTGATTCCAAGTGGCAGCTAGGTGGTGTATCTGGTGGTAAATGATGGCTGGAGGCTGATTCCAAGTGGCAGCTAGGTGGTGTATCTGGTGGTAAATGATGGCTGGAGGCTGATGGCAAGTGGCAGCTATGTGGTGATATGTCTATATCTGGTTGTAAATGGTGGCATGGAAACTTATGGCAAGTTGTGGTGTGGAGTCTGATGGCAGTTTAAGTGACAGGTGGTGGCAAGTGATGGCTACTGGTACACGGTGGTTGATGGTAGGAACTATTTGGAAGTCATTCGCTAATTTGGTGGCAAGTGGTTTTTGCAGGTACCTGTTTTCATGGTGAATGGAAGTTTAGTTTGGAATGGCATCTCAACATCTGGTGGCTGGTGGCATCAAAAAATGCAAAACAAAATGAACTATTTTGGAGCATTAATAATTCAGTTATCTCTTGTTCCATCTTTTTTGTACAAATTAATTCGTTGTCTCAACTAAAAGCAGTCTTGTTCAATCTGACATGTTTTCTGTTTCAGGGACTCCTTCTTGGATAGCTTCCCCTGCTCCCTGTCTCTTAAATTGGACTGGACCTCTCCACCAGGCTGCGTTGAGGAGCGACTCAGCAACCATTTGTAGATTAATAGAGGAGAAGAACAGTCCCAACATATCTGACAAAGATGGCTCCACACCCTTGTATGTTGCTGCACTCGTTGGCAGTGATGGTAAGCATGTAGTTAAGAATGTAGTTAAGACTTGGAGTAAGTCTAACCAAAATATTATGTAGATGTGCTCATTAGCAGTGATAGTATTAAAGCATATTGGTAGAACTTGGAGATAGTCTATCAAATTTTTGCATGAAGCTGTGCCAATTGGCAGTGATGGTAGCCATATTGTTAAAACTTACAGTAAGTCTTACCACACCTTAAGATGTAGTTTTGCATTAGGCAATGGAAGCATATTGTTAAAACTTGGAACAAGTTAATTGATTAGTGTGATATATGCCATCTAAGCCTTTTACAATTATTCTGCTCTCTGCATGCAGTAATTTCCTTGGTGGCCCAAGTGTTTCAAACAGTGTGTTAGACAAAAGCACATATATTTATCCATTGCCTGACTTAACAACTTTATGGACCAACAAATTTCTTTAGAAAGGGGGGTTGGAGGTTCAGGGTGGCCAGAGAGGGTAAGAAAACTGTATTGAAATGTACCAATCCAGTGAACTCAACATTGTAGGTTGTGACTTCATTTGTCCTTTGAAAGGAAATTTGGGATTTCAGCTGTAACCTTCTAGACTTCATACAGGATCTCTGTACATAAAGTATGGTGTAGTTGCAAATGCTCGCATATCATTCAAAATATAGTGCTATTTGTAACCTTTGGGCAACCTCTTCTGTCACATCTTACTGAATCCCAAGATTGATGGTACATCCTTTCAGAACTTCCCCCTTTATGAAAGTGTTAACAACAGCTAACCTGGTTGATAGATTTTCATGAATACCTCTTCCGGCTCCTCAGCTCCCAAAGTTTAATGTTTAAATAACATTTTCAAATTGATACTTAATCTTTAAAATCTTCTCCGTACCTCAGTAAGTGACAAGTCAAGATAATCCATCCTGTCCCTCACATATTCTTAAAAATAAACCATTAGATTTGGACCATAAAGCTTCTTTGCAAAAAGTTAGTTTTCCAGGAGAGATTATGAACATGTTTTACAATCTCTTGAGAATTCCTCTTCCATGCATGTACATCTCCGTTCATTGATTGATTTATGGTGGTAGGAAGACCCGTTATCTGCAAAGTAATTCTCATTAAATCATTCCTTCTGCATTGCTGATGACCCTAATTGAGGCACCGTGTTTAGTTTTCTTAATCTAGCATTCGTGTTTTACTGATGTTTAAATTTCTCTCCCTGACTTCCTGACAGTTATCTTTATTTTGTCCTCTTAATGTCCGCCTCTCATGTGATCTTATTCAGCTGTTGGTCTTTCCAAACTTTATGAATCACACGTGATGACCAGTGGTTTCAAGATGACGGCATCAAACCTAATTCTAGTTTTGAATAAGTCATGCCTGGTTCTGGTGTCTGGTGATAAAGATGAAATACAAGCCAATATTTCATCATGTATTTTTTTTTAAGTTTACATTACAAACCAGATGGATGGTATTTAAAGATTAAATTAAAAGAGCTGTCGTGCTGGTCAGTGGCTTTTGTTCGTGCTTTAGGGTGTATCTTGGAAATGACAGTCATGCAAAAGGTCTAATAATTTGAAGCAAAAATGGTGTTCAAAGATCATTTTTGGGAGTATTACTCTTGTTTATGACGTAGGTCGCTATCATTTGAATGACATTTATGACTTGAACAAAAAATATTGTCCAAAGTCAAGGACAGATGCATTCTTTAATTGGTATTTATCTTACAGAATTTTATAGATCCATTCTAAGCATCTCTCTCAATAAATAATGCTTCTGAGCTTAATAAATATAAGGGAAACAAATTGTCAAACGAGGAATGGCTCTTAAAATAGCAAAGAGAAATGCAAGTAATTTGGTACAAATGTTGGAACGTAGGATGCGAAAAGAGCAAAGTTAGTATCTGGATTTGCCTGTAGTCAGTTAATATCTGAATAATTTGATGAAACATTGTGAAGTGAACAAGGAATGCTTTCAAAGTTTAGCTGCGTGTGGTAGGACTGGATGTAATGGGAGTGCATAGTGCTGTATGGTGTAATAGAGCTTGAAAACTGTGTACCAGAATGCCCAAGGTCACCTTGACTTGCAACCTGGGTAATGGAATTGACAGAAGAAAACCACAATAAAATCAGTGAGAATTCCCATGTACTTTTCCAACTGGCAGCAATGTTCTTAGAGCATTTTGGAAACGCTGAACATGTGCTTGACTCAATTCTTCCAACTTCGGTGTTCTTTTCTACTTAGATTATCTGTCTACACCCTTTGCAATGACCAGTACTGGTTCTGTTGATCTACCAAGGTAGTTTCAACTTCAATGAGAAAATTGAATTTGCAGAACTGTCCAGCTGTGTTGACGTAGTGTGTTTGTGTATATGTATACTATTTGTGTGATGCATATTATTTTTTGGGACATGGCAATTGTGATGACATTTATTTTCAAACTTTAACTGCTTGGGCTCTGAGGGGCATTGAACCTGAGTCTGGTCATTTATTTGACTAGATTGACTAGATTTGGTTCCAAATTAAACCAGTTTGGTTCAGTTTTGAACCAAATGTAGTCATACATTTTAATGGATAGTACCAGCTATCAGACCTCACTCGGTTCAAATTTGAACATACCGTTTTAAGAGTGTACTGTTTAACATTTTCCCTGATACATCCAGACCAATTATAGATTCGCAGTTATACCACATCAAGTGTCTATCACCTATACTAATATTCTTCTCAATGTTAACATGAATGCATCTCTTTGTTTTTCTTCCAGAATGTGTAGAATTACTTTTAAACTTAGGAAGCAATTGTTCTGTGCATGAGGAGCACGGCTTCACGCCACTTCATGCTGCTGCTTATGAAGGCCACACAAAGTAAGAAAAATATAATTTTTTCATCCAGATCGCATCAGTTTTATTGAGTGTTACGCTTTCCATGCAAGCTTAATACTCACATTTACTTGTGCTTATCAGAATTGATTCGTTTAGCCTATGTACTAATGAACATAGGGTGGTCAATTAGGCAAAATTTTATAGTAAACATGCCTCCTCCCATGTGAAATATCTTCATATATGCCTATGCAACTGGAAATTTTGTACATAGTACTCAAGAAAACATTTGTTAAGTGGTTTCTAGTAGTCTTGTATTCACAGTTTTATAGACATTGCCTTTGTGCTTGTACTTTTGGCATTGTAGTCGTACTGCAAATCAGATTTTGGAATTGTACCAATCTAAGGTTGTCCATATTTTTTTTTTTAAAACAGTTTTGATATGAGAAAGACAACACCATTGTTTCAATTATTTTATGCATTTGATAGGTGGGAGCAAGTTTTGCATTTTATGTGAAAGATATTAATGACAAGCTAGTATAATGTGAGATCACATTTATGGAAGAAAGTATCGGAAACATGAAAAAGTACTTCTTATGTATGCTTGAATGTGATTGGAGTTAACCAATAGTCCCTCACAGGGGGAAAAATTTATTTATGAGCAGAAGTAGCACAAAGTCGTGTGGATAAGGCAATAGTATTTCTAAAAAAAAGGTTTGTCAATCTGTTTTGCATAAATTGATGGGGAAGATGGACTGTCCAATTGTAGTTAACAGGGGGGATTAAGTAGGGCTGATAGATTCACAAACCAGGTAAGTTTTGGATGATTTTGCCACATGTTTAGCATTTGGAAACATCTTTTTAGACTTAATACTATCTTTGTATAAGAGGACCTCTCATGTAATCTTATTCTTTTAATTCTGTTATAACAGATGCTGCAAACTACTTATTGACCACGGGTCAAAGGTCAACTGTCCTGATGATCAGGACTGGTGTCCAATTCACTGGGCCGTGGTCAAAGGTCATGTAGACTGTGTCAGGATCCTTTACGACAAAGGGGCCAGTTTGGGTCGTACCACAAAGGTAAGTGATAAGGATCCTACCTAACCTGCCTATATTCACTTGAAATAGTAGTAAGACCCCCAGATGCGAAAATCGTTTTTGGTACCATACAGAAATATTCATCTTGAAATTGTTTGACTCTTGTCTACTTTCCTATATTTGTAAAATATGCTTTTGTGTTTTGTCACTAACCTGTGTAATATTTTGCCTAGAGGTAAAAAAAGGGCTGTGATTGGAAGGTCACTTTTTGTTTGAAGATTAGGTCTGGACAAATACAGTTGACCTCTAAGCTTTCTTTTAATTGTTAGAAAGGTAGACATCCTGTCTTAGTGGAGTTTAAGGGACCTAAACTGGTCTTGAGGCTGAGTTTAGGTGTAGACAATATTTCTTGATCATATTGGTAACCAGAAATTTGTGTGTTGACTGTTGAGAAATAACAATATCAGGATGAGAAATCTTCTTCAAATTTCTCAGTTTGTATTTAGCATTAGTATGACAGCATTAAAACCTCTGTAGAAGGAGATTAAAGGGGGAATTGTTCCCTTACCTTGAAGTGACATGCTTGAATCAATAAGCAGACAAGAACATGTGTTCCCAAACACTTTGGGGATGGTGTTACAGTCCAGTGGTTGAAAGCCTTGCCCTGTCTGATAGCCAACTGGGGCTTCTAACTCATAGGGTGAAGGAGCTAAATATAAGAAAACTGGGGGAAAGACTTCTAAGAGTGGAGAGCAGTAAAAATACTGCTGTTGATCATTGTAACAAATAGTTCAAGGTAATTTGAATAAAATCCAACACACATGACAGTGATAACACACTAATGTGTAATACTTCAGAGCAAGTATTGCTTTGCTTATCTTCCTTTACATTTGCTACCATACTTGTAAGTAAGCTTGAAGATTTCTATGAGTGTATTTGATCTTGAATTTTAAGGAACCAACCAGGCTTCTTCATCTTCAAGTTCTCAGGCCCATGTTATTTCAGTCCTTCCTGGCTTGAGTTTAGGTTGGCTTCACAACCATGCATTTTCATCCAGTTTACCCCTTTACAACATTTTGAATGCTAATTTATCCCCACCATGTTTTTTTTCTGAATGCAGGTTTGTAGAAATATAGAGTCAGCACAGTTACCCTCTGGGTAGGCAATATCCCCCCACCCCATGTGGGTATAATCTAAACCTGGTTGGGAACTCTTGTACAGTCAGTGCAGTCAGTGTTAGGTACCTAGGCCCTTATTTCAGTCACTTCTAGCCTTGGTAAGGTATAGGCTTACGGAACTTAACGGTATTGGTATTCTCAAAACCTGAAGTACTGCTGTGATAATTGCTTTATTTTTCATACTTAATTCAAATTTTGTGCCCCAAACTTTATCTCTTGAAGCCTTTTTTTTCACTATTTCAGACGGGTTGGACAGTGTTCCACATTGCGGCCAGGTTTGGCCAAAACGATTGCCTGAAAAGCTTGCTAGATTTGAAAAGAAGTGACAACAATGACAACTCTCGAGACAACAACCACAATCCAATGACCAGTAGCCAACTGAAGGCTTTAATATCCACTCCTGACCAAGACAGCTGGACAGTAGCACATCTACTGGCATCCTCTGGGAATCTTGTAAGGAAGACATTACAATTTGTTGGCTTTACATTTCAGCAGTTTGGGCAAAATTTTCAAATAAGTTGCTGGATTTATTAATATCATAATAAGTGATCATAATGAAATATCGGCAATAAACCAATATCACAGACTAAATCTCAAACTGATGGAGCATTTTCTTTTCTTTTGTTTTTAATTAACATCTACTGGAGCCTAAAACACCCCCCCCCCCTTTCTTTCCCACCTTCTGACTGGGACTCCTAGACTATGATGTAGCATTATATTGCCTACAAACAGTTGAGACTGTGTATTACCCATCAGATTCCCCATACTATCTCATCCCTTCAAGATGTTGATTGTTCATCCATAAACTCCCAGATATTTGAGATGGTAGTTGGTCAAAAGAAACAGGGACTGGATGGGTGTGCATAGGACCTACCATTGGGGAATTTTATGTGTGTTTTCAAGATCATTATATGTGGATAATTTCTCATTCTTTTTCTTTCAGCATGGATTGAAAATTCTGAATAATGCTGGACTTTTATTTCTAAACATCAAAGACCAGTGGAACCAGAGTCCATTGGACATAGCCACAGATTCTTGCAAAGACTACCTAAATTCATTAGGTTTGTAGCATTTTTCATTTTCACCATTAATTTAAAAACTTCATGGTTAAGCTGTACCATTTTCCTCTGAGTGGTACATAGTATGTATTGTAAATTACATCACACAAAAGTTTGTCTCACAGAATTGTGTGAAAGTTTCCAAATTCTGTCCAATTCTACAGCCTCAGATAAACAATTTTGCTTCAAATCTTCATTTTAAAGAAAATCTCATGGGTTCAGTTTATTTAATTTAGTGTTTGATCATAAAATGTTACTGCATTTGGTGAATATCAGGGCTGGAAAAAATGTTTTTTCTCGAGACAGGAGTCATATTGTCCACAGTTCCTTCCATGTTTCCATGTACAAATAAGGTAAATTACCCACCTCGTTGCCAAAATTTCCTCCAAGTATACAAATTTCCCAGGAAGGAGCCTCCCAGCTTCCCAACTTTTTCTACCCATGTTTGTGGTATGGAGTGCCAGGATTTAAAATGGCACCAACTTTAGGGGTCTTCCAATTTTCCACCATTTTCACAATTGTAAATAACAGTCTCTTTCTTAGGACCCCCTCCCCTTCCCCAAGTGTAGAGAAAAACATATAAAAAAATCATTTTCAGAAAAAAATGGCAATTTGTGTTACTTTAAAAAAGTGTTCATAATTCTCTGACACCTACCCTCTAATGTATGTGTTCTAATCTTGTGAAAATGATAAAAAGTGGATTTTCGATTTGTTACAAGATTACACTAAATAATGTATGTTCTTTTGACATGAATTTGTTGACCATTAGAGATGTTTAATTTTGGATGAACTTGCAACTGTTGTCTGCAGCTACAACCATTTATAAGTATTTGTGTTCCGACAAAAACCTTTGCTCTGCATTACAGTTGGAATCAAAGTACACGTGACTCTCGATCTCACCAACCATCCCCCCAAACTGGACACTATGCCATTTGTGAAGTCACCCAGAGGTACTGACAAAAAAATGTACACCATCGGCTCTGTCACTGTCGGTCCAACTCTTACCTGGGATGATTTTTACACCAAGGTGTCAGATCTTTTGGGATCCCATTGTCAGGTAAGGCCTACCTCCAATTCTAGGACAGAAATGAATTCCCGATATTCATAGATCCATTGCTTACAGTAAAATTCTTGCAATACGATGTTCCATTCGATAACTGACAGGGTACTGAAATGTCAAACCTGTTGTAATAGAGGCCCCAAGTGCCAGGGGTCCAAGGAATAGAATGTCCCAGAAACAAGGAACCCAGGATTCCTGGGCCCCTTGTTTCTGGCCCAGGAATCTAGGGTCCCAGAAACTAGGTCCCTGGAGCTAAGGGATTCTATAGATAGGAATACTTTAAGATCCTATTTTTTATTTTAACGACCTCAATACAGGTAGCATCATGCTCTTCTTGTAATATAACTTCAATCCTTCTATTTATCAGTGTCATATCCTTCAGTTTAGGTTTCTAAAAGTTCAAACTCCTTGGCTTTCTTCTTGCTGTGAAGTGAGCAATCGATGAAATCTTTCCCCAGAGATGAAATTCTAACAAGATTTGTTTCACCAATGTATACTCAAATACCCCCAGGCCTTTGTCAACAAGTCATATTGAGTCCTTTCAAAAGCAGGCCTGAGATGAGAATCCCATTGAACTCTGACGACATGGTCACTGCAGTTTAGTGTCATCAAAAGCTGCAAAAGATTCCTGGATTCCTCAAATTGGATGGATTTTTTTTTTGGCATCATGGGAAAATTTGGGAATATTGGTGACAAAGTTGGTTATGGATGAAGCTCTAAGAAGTAACCCCAAGAGGGATTAGATAGGAAGGGATTAAGTACCACCAGGAAGGAAGTAAAAACATTTTCCAATAACATCCTTACCCCTTAGGGGGGATTATGATCAAGGTCATTAGCTCTTTGTAAAGTGATTTGAAGTAAGTGTCCGAAGGGAAGAAAGGTCATTTGCACTTGACCAATTTAGTGGAGTATAGCCTGAGGATGACTCACATGTTAGCTCAGTGTCCTTTTTACACAAAAGCACGGTAGCTGTGAGTGCTAGTATCCTTGTAACACAGACGGTATGGTAGCCGAGCAAGGAATGGACCGGCGAATTCAGATTGAGACAAGGGTGAAAGGGGATAGGGCAGTTGGGATTGTGAGAAGTGATGTAAAGGTAACATAGAAATATTATTTGTGGTGTGTTGGAGAAGGGGGAGTAGGGGAAGGAGTGGTTTAGGAGGATGTTGCAGTGTCCTTGTTATACAAAAGGATGGTAGTTGTGTTACCATAGAATAGCATAAATGGATACTGGATGAGGTTAGGGTAAAAGAGAAGAGAGTGGTTATGATTGTAAAAGTGGTGTAGAGGTAGATAAAAATGTTATCATTAGTGGTTTGGAACAAGAGAAATGGGGGGGGGGGGGCATTGGGGTGGGAGAAAGGGGTTAAAGGGGGTGTTTTAGTGTCCTTGGCACACAAGAGGATGGTGGCAGTGAGTGCTAGCATGTAAGGGACTAGTGAATACTGCTTTAAGACAAGGTGAATGAGAATAGAATGATTAGGGATGTAAGAAATGATATATAGGTAACATGCAGGGGTGGGATGGGGGGCGGGGGGGGAGAGAAGCTGGGGGATGTTTTAGTGCCCTTGTTGCACAAAAATATTGTATCTATGTCTGCATGGAATGGGAGCATTGTACACTGATTGATTAAAAGGTGAAGGATCAAATGGTGATTTAGGTTTTTAGCAGTAATATGAGGAAAGACAAATGTCAGTGTCTCTCTTTTGGTTGGAGGAGTGGGGGCAAAGGAGAAGAAATGGAGAGCTGGATTGACATTGATGGAGCATTGTGGAGCACTGCAGTAGTAAGTTGAGTGATGGGTAGAAGATAGTCAGTGTACAGGAGAGCAATGATGCAGTAACAGTTACCATCCAGGGAGTAGGATAGCATGTGAGGAAAGAAGTAGGAGTGAGCAGGTTTAGGGTAAGTTTTTTCAAGTGGTGGGGGTAGATTTAAATATCATTTGCAGAGAAATTATTTTTTGGAAATGTCATGTTGTCAAGATTATTATGACAAGTCCATAATCGATTTGACAGCAGTGTGTGCAAGGTTCTCTTTGTATCTGGTGTAATGACCATCATCCTGTGGCAGGAGTGTAAGGGAGGGGGGGGGGGGGGTTCCTGTCTTCATGGACGATTCTGTACCTTTCATCTGGAATATGTGTAAATTTTCCCACCCCATGTGCAAACAATGCTGGGAGGTATTGATTACTATTTAGTGCTGGGTGGAATTTTTTTATTGCTGAGTGTGGCTGCCCCATGCCTCCCCCCAACCCCCCACACACACTCTCACAATGTGGGTAAATTCCTGATTTTAATAAAAACTTACTTATATCAGCATATCTATCTTCTCTGTAGTTTCTCAACTCCATTGTTCGACTGGAAGAGAAACCCCAAAACCTTGAGAATGGATCCAAGAGTCCCCAAGAAATTGGCATTACTAGGAAAAGTATCTATCAGCTTAAATGTGGTATGTAATGCTTATGTAAAAGACAATATGTAATCATCTAAATTTGAATTGGTATACCCTGGAAAACAAATTCATGTGTGGCTTTGTTTGATAATGTGACAATATTTTTGTGAGTGATGTTTGTCAGATTCCTTCAAGCTTATTCCTTGGTTCACCTGTAATATACAATGGATTATGCAATACTTAGATTCTTAAACATTAGAAACCTACTTGTAAGGGAAGTAAGAGCAACTATGAACACCTTTATCATTGTATGTGCTGTAAATTACAGATTCTGTTGCCTCAAACTTATTTAGAAATATCACATGGGCCAATTAAGGGGATTTCTCTTTCTGTGAAGGAATGACCCTATAAAATGGTATCATTCTATTTTAATCAACTTAGGCAACTACATTAGCCTTTCCAGGTTTTTTTTTTTTTTTTATCAAATCAGTGTTTGTCTAAGTGGTGTAGCTAGATTGGCCTGTTGAGATTATGAGCATTGCCTCAGATTACATTTTGTGAAAGAGGTTAGTAGTGCAAACTGTTAGTTTGAACACTTGCACAGTATTCTTTCATTTTATAGGTTAATGGGGTAGGGGGAGATAAGGATCAAGGCCTCTGAGAGGGGATGCAAAGTCCCCTTCCCAGTCCCTTGTCTGGTTATTAATATGCATTATAGACTTCCTGCAGTTTTGAAAGGTGTGGGATGTTGTTAAATTCAGGCAATACTATGCTGGACTTAAAGGGCCTGTGGGCAGCTTCCTCAAGGAATTACAGAATACTCAAAATATGGGAGGGGAGCAGAAGGGGCAGGAGAAGGGAGACAATGGGAGATGTTGAGGGGGGGGGGCAGGGCTGTTATCTAGGACATAACTTTTACTTGACACTTCCACAAAGGTAAAAGTTGTAAGCTTGAAGTCATGAATGTTGGTCAACCATGTAATGTTCTTTAGGGCAGACTAACTTTGATGCTTTGAAAAATATCAAAACTTGTGTGCTGTGAAACAAAGCTATTTACAAAGAAAAAACATTTCTCTTTTATTTCCAAGGAGTAATAGCTCCTAAGTTATTGATCATTCTCCTCCACTGATCTTTTATTTGAAGCTACCACTGAGTGGTCAGTGGGTCAAGTGCCATCATCCATTCCTTATGACATGTTCAGTTCAACTCCAGATGTGACTATAAAGTTGAATGGAGCTCGTCAATGTTCACTGGATCATCTAGCATATGACTCACTGATACCTCTGGAAACTCTGCAGAATTACCTCAGACTGGTGAGTATGTGTCTAACTGTGGTGTACTTCATGTGAACTTACTTCTGAAATCAGTCAGATAAGTTTGAAAGCTTATATTTGTGATTGCTTTAAACTAGGTGTCAGTGGCATATTTGGGGGGTGGGGTTGCATTGGGCCATGCCCCCCCACTGATGACGATCTTTTTTTTAAGTACCTAACATACGTAAATGTTTGAACACAAATTTTACTTCAAAGGTAGCATATGTGGCACCAGATTACATGTAAAGACACCTAATTTTTCAAAAAATTTTCAAAGGGGAGGATGACACCCTTCCCTTACACCCCTCCCTCAGGCCGGCAATCACACAACATACTGCATGCCCCCCACTGTTCCAAACTCTTACAAAAAATGTCCAATGCAGAAATATTTCATACCTTGTTAGCTTACCTTTATCATCTGCTTCTATTCTTGAACCCCACCTCCACTTTGAAACTCACCCCCTGCAAAACTGTAAAAGGTAGGAAACTCTCATATTTCATTCTCTGCTGCAAAATAAAATGAAGGATCTACTTTGCGTATTCAAAGTTGTTAGGAATTCATTTCATGCCAAATGTTTCCTAACAAATAGCAAGTGTATTTCACTTGGATAAAAAGATTCAACTAGATGGATTGCATCAATGGGAAGACTGACAACATCTGAAGTGGACGTGGAAGGTCATGTTTTGGGTTCAGTACATGTGCTGGGTTCCACTGTATCAATTCTAAATGCTTTTAAAGTGACATTTTCTGTAAAAGCTACAAAGGGGATAACTAGGAAAGCGTGTGTGTTCCTCAGGTGACATAACTGTAACTGTAACTGTAATAAATGTCTGTATGAAGTGACATTTGAAATGAAGCAACAAAAGACGTGGAGCACAAACATTTGGAGTAAAAACTAAACCACAACTAAGACAGCCATGGAAATATAAATCACAAATCCAGTGAACCTGCAGTCAACTGATTACAGCTTACAACAAGTGTTGGTGTAACATTACTGTAGCTACCACTTGAGAAAAGGGAACCTGACATATGACCTTTCCTATTTGCTTGGGGTTCACAGTGTGGAAAGAGTGATCTAGCATTGTTGTAAAAGTCTATGGTTTTTCTTAAAGACAGACACTCATCACCCCAAGCTACATCTTTACTTAGGCAAAATTCTCAATTGGTGATTGCTCTTTGATTGACATTAAATTCAAAAGATGCTGAATAGCTCACATTACACAACATGCACAAAGAGTGTTCTGATTTTGCCTTGTATTTTCACGAAGATATGCCCTCAAGCAATAAACTACATTTGTGTCTGTACAAGGAAGAGATAAAGACAGTTATGGGAGGGGTTTGAAGTGACTGAGTTGAGAGAATTGGAACTGTCTGAGATGGGAAGATTTGCCTTTCAACTGTTGCAGTTTTATTATTCATTGTTACTCTCTTGTGTAGATTGAACAGTACAAAAGAGTTATTTTCTACGGTCCAGTCGGAAGTGGAAAAACATCTCTTGCAATCAAAATGGCTGAAATCATCAAGGTAAGTTGCAAACAACCCTGTCAGTTCATTTAAAGGTATGTGAACATGTAAACAGAGCTGCTGTTTCAACTCAGTTAGTGACAGATCAAGCTCCCCTGATATAAAATCTGATGGAATTATTCAAATATCTTTCACTGCTCTCAAGATGTATCTCTTCAAAGTTTCACCAATTATGAGGCTTCTCAATTTTCTGTGACAAAATTATGATTTGGAGTGTTGCACAGTAGTCTGTATTTCTTTTGTTAATCCTGTAAAATTATCTGTTAACAAATTACCAACTTAGTTTCTAGTTTTGTGTGAAGTGTGGACAGTTTTCAAGTTGTCAACAGCTACTTTCAAAATAAACCCCTTAGGGGATGTCAATATTACAAGTATCCTTGAAAAGGAGGTTAAACAAACAAAGGATAGCATATGATATATATTGCAATGTGATGGATTTTGATGGGAATTGAGGATTTTATAAAGTTTCGAATGTAATTTACATCATGGAGACAGGTATCACATTTGCACATTTTCAGACCTTAAAATAATTTATTTGTCAACAGGGAAGGTCCAATTCTCTGTAATGTTTTAACTTTGGGGACAAAGAAGGATGGGTTTTTATGCCAGAGCATGGTGGTGTCACCTTTGAGAAAGTAATGTCATTCCCAGAGTAATCAATTGATGCCAACTTCAAACTGTCACATAAAGGCTTTTATCTGTCCTGGAAAACATGGAGAGTCCTTGAAAATGATTGGTCCAGTTTCAAGGTCAAGAAAGTGCTTAAATTTGCTCTGTTTCCTTGTTTGTCCTGTAAAAGTATTGGAGAATTGTTTATTACATCTCATTAATGTGAATTTGTGCAAACTGTTACTTGTATTATTTAAATGTGATATAAATGTCAAATTTGATGTCTATTTCTTTAGTTTTCTTCAAAATTTGGCATTTAATTTGAAATGAAAATGTGCGGTAAATAGTCCTTGCAAAGTCCGGCCTTTAGACTGAAAACTGTAACCCATGACCTGGAAAAGACCTGGAAAATGTTACATCAATATGTGTATGAAACCTCATTGCTGGAAGGTAGAGAGAATATATTTTTGAAAAATTCTTTCTGTGCTTTAAAAGTAAGTGCACCCTTTCACATGTATTATTCAATCCCCTTTTCTGCCAAGCTAATGCAAAGAAAAGGAATTTTTCGAAACTATAGCTTAGTACTTTAAGAACCTTTAACTACCTGAAGAATTGTGGTAACATTTTTCTATTTTATGTATCTTCCTCCTCTTTCATTGGTGCACAGGCAAGACTGGAGGCCAGTGGCAGACACAGCGATATGACATACATACCACTGAATTCCAGAGTTACCCACCAAGAATTTGTCAAGTTATTGCTCTCAAAAGGTAACCTTAAAAAGCAAAATTTTTACTTCTCAAAAACATGTAAAGTTGTTTTTCTAGAAAGACGTTTTTGTGCCCTTTTGACTCCCACCCCTGCCCGTTGCTCACCTTAAACTTTGCTGTGATGTTTCTCAGAAGTGGAAGAAAACACTGGTTTGCTAGGTATTAGATTATTTTCATCATTGCTAGTAAGCAACGTGCGATTAACTGCAGCGATAAAGCTTAGTTTTTGCACATGCCTGTACATGAATAGGCAGACACAGATACTAAACTTTACCGCTGCAGTTAATCATATGTTTAGGGATATATCAACTACACATCTCTAGCACCTGTAGCACCTGTACTGTATTCACCACTGGGGTTGGATGAATTAAGTCCACATATTTCTGTACCAGTATGTAGTTCAGTTTCCTCTTAAGATTCTGGACATGGACTTGGCTTGTACTTTTACAATAGTTTAGTTGGCTCAAACTGAAGGCTGCCTTGATTTGAAGCCCTGCATGGACTTGGGACCTTTGCTTGACTTGAACTCTTCTGGACTCTGATTAGGTGGACTTGGCCACAACACTGCCAGTGGACATACAAAGTAGCATAAGTGTTTAAAGGCATTTTTCAGTGGCTTTTCAAAAGGGTGCCACGTGAAAGAGAAAAAAAATTCAGTTCATACCCTCTAAACCCCGTAGCAATACTCTTTTCGTAACTCGAGATATCTAATATTAAAGACTACTTATTTTTGTCAAAAAATACCTCCAGTTCTCATCAAGGTCACAGAATATGTAAAGTGGGCACATTGCCTCAGATTTCTTTTGTTTTCCTTTATAATTGAATGTCCTGTTGTCCTTGAAATTTGATACTGTTGGAATGTTTGAATATCTTTCCATGTAGGATTAGCATAAATCTTCACCATATGTACGGCATGACAAACAAAGTTGCTAAATATTCCCTACAACAGTGTCATTATCATAAAGAAATTCAATGCTTTGTCAAATCAATGTGCTGTGCCCATAATGAACTTTATCATGAGAAAAAAATTGCATTTCTTTGAAAATTAGGATCTTTCAAATGCTAAAAGCTGTTGAGATGCAGTTTTCACCTTCTAGAAGAGAAAATTTTTCTGTATTTTTGGAAGTCATTGATTTTTGTCACTGGCAAATCCCTTTAACAGGTGGGCTGGCTGTAAAGAAAATTTTCTGTAGATGCAGGAAAGGTGCTTTTACTTCGTAACGCTTTTTAAAATGTGCTCTTATCACAAAAGTTCCAAAAATTCCTCCGCTAGAAGGAATGAGCCTTCAGTGCCTTTCATGATCTTTTAATTGTTTACTGACTTTCCCATTTTCAGACTACCAGTCTGCTGTGAAGTATAGCATGTTTTGATCTTCATTATTTCACTTTCTTCTGTTATCAGGATTCTTAGTTCCAACAAGTCCAAGTACATTCCAACCCAAACCCATCTGTCCTGTGTTGATACTGGATGGGCTTGAGAAGGTGTCAATGTCTGATGTGTTTGGTGACTTACTCCAGTCCCTGGAGCGCCCTACCTCCCCTGTGCCTATTAAAGTACCAAACAGTGGCTCGTCTAGTTCTTTCATCTTAAACAGAGAATGCGTCATCATTGGTTCTATGGACAAAGCAAGGTGAGAAACTGGACTAAAGCTTCCTCACTTTAAAATGGTATTTGGGAAATTGGAATCAGGTGTGGGAGAATATTGTAGCTTTTTTTATGCCAGCTGCTGAGATTCTTTCAGTTCTTAAAAGGGGGAAGGAAGGAGAGGTTGATTAGCTGCCTGGCAACCAACTATGTCGAAATTTTTGGATGTGTAGTAAATGGAAAATGAATATCGCAGTGTCTTTTTTTGGAAGCTACTGAAATTCTTTTGGTTCTTAAAGGGGGAGGAGTGGGAGGTTGATTAGCTGCCTGGCAACTGTTTCGAAAGTTTTGAATGTGTGGTAAGTGAAAAATGAAGAACATCGCATTGTCTTTACTCGGTAGTTTGTGAGGAAAATGAGGGTACGTCATCATCAATCATGTAGAAGCAAATGGGGGAGGGGTTGGTGGGGGTAAGGTTAATGAATCTTTTTGAATATATGCCATATATGAGCAGAATCTTGAAGATTAGTAGTCTGCTCCAATCACAGAAATAGCCTTTGTGCTAGTACTGCAATACTTCATCCATATTTCTGGTATTTTTGCAAATATGCAGAGAGTTGTTGGCCAATATTTGTCTCGAACGATATCCCTAGACTAGATTTTCTCAAGTTTGAGGCTGAAGGTCATTTTTACAACAAGTTTCTACTTCATAACAATAGTAGTGGCAAGAACGTAATGAAGTGCCTTGTTTCTTTATCAAAATTTTTGGTTTCCCCAATCTTCTGCAGGCCATTTTAGGACATGTTGCAAGCCACAAATGGCCCTCTGATCCCCTCTCAAATACCTAGGCCCTAGACTTTGTGTTCCTTCTGGATCATATCATCATGTCAGTTTTTCCTCACTATTCTTTGTCTGCCTCTCAGACTCAGTGTTGATCTCTCTGTTCAACAACACCTCCGCTGGATCCGTCTCCACTGGGAGCAGGAGCCAGTCGTGAGTTTACTAATGAGACACCTCCTTCGTAAACTGGCGGACCATCAGAGAAGCAGTGCAATAGATGAAGAGTCCATCATGCCTGTCACATGGGTCTGTCAGGTGTGGCACAGCTTTAACGAGTCTCTTGTAAGGCTTGGCCTACCTGACCTGGTCATTGGTCCAAAGAAATTCTATGCATGTCCCTTCGGTTCTGATATGGTAGAGACTATATCAAGGTAAACATTTCTTTGAAATGGATGAAATATTTGTTATGTATGACATGGCTTATGAAGGCATTAAGGTCAGATGTGCCAACCCAGGTCCAAATCATGCATGGCATTGGCTCCTGATCATGTGGTAATAATTTTAGTTACTGAATTCTTAAATTCATGCAGAATTACTGCTTGGTTTACTTAGATATGCAGTATTACTTTGAGATATCATGCTTGAAAAGGAAGAATGGGGGACTGCTTTTGCTCTTTGTTTTATAAAGAATAGGATCTTTTGAGGAGCAAACATATATTGAGTGAATAGCTTATTGTATAGGACAATGGAAGAGAATAGGAATATTTCTTTTGGAAACTGAAAATAAAACTGTCACACCTTACATAAAAACAGGCTACTGTGTATCTTCACAAAAATTCTTTTAAAGAAGCAGATTTTCATAGGTATAGAAAGGAAGGGGGATGGGGCTGGTTAGGGTAGCAAATCTTCATAGGTAGGGAAAGGAAGGGAAGGGTAGTGATATGTTTTGAACATTGCCAGCAACATTTGTTGAAGGCATATTGTCACATGCTGAACAGGAAATGATGTTGAGCTTCTTTTCATGGTATTATGCTTTTAATTATATTTTATCCAGATCTTATGACTCTTATGATTATGGAGTGTCTGTAACTAATACCATTTTTCTCCATGTAAAGTACTCAGGGTCTATACATGCAGTCATCCCCCCACCCCCCCCCCCCCCCGCAAAAAAAAAAAAAAAAAGTTGATGCTAATTTTATTGTGTACTATTTGTTTTGATAAAAAATAAATCAAAATCCCTTACTAAGCCAGTAAACGAACAAAAGCCAGGTGCTTGTTAAAAGTTAAAGACATCTTGTGATGTCTTGCAAAATATCTCATGGTGGATGAAACTGTTTGAGTTAAAAACGTGAACAAATTTTTTCTGCATATAAACCCACCAAAGTGTTAACATCTGGCTAGTTTTATAGTATTTTGTAGATCTGAAGGATTTCCAAAGGGTGTTATAGATTTTTCTCTAGGGTGATACTGGTATGCCTCCAGTTTAGTTGAGTAAATGTCATTTTTGCTTGAAACTTATCATTTTTTGACATAATTTTAGGTGGATGTGTCTCTTATGGAACCATTCTCTTGCTCCTCTGGTGGAGGAAGCAGTCCACAGAGGAAACATGATGAAAAACTCACCAGAGTTACATTCAAAAGAGCGAGAGAAGGTGGCAAACACTGCCCTCTATGTCCTCTTGCAGAAAGCAGTCTTTCCTGGTTGTCCTGTGGCAAATGGTGGTAAGCTTTTAAAAGATATTCAGTTTCAAAGAGTGGTATTCTGCACATCAGGAGGAAAGTTTTCTTATATTTTCTTTAGAATAATCTGTGTATTTTCTTAATCTTGTGACAAAATTCAAAGAATGTGACATTGACTTCCTTTGTTTCGCCCCTCCCTGAATAATCATTTAATAGACCTTATGCACTGACATCACACTGACGCATTTTGGGTGAAGACAATGCAGCACACGTGCACAAACGTCATGGATTTCGCCGCACGTGTAGTAGACTTACGCGCGTATGCGAATGGTTGACAAATCGGCTGTCTGCATTTATTGGTGTAACTTGCAACGATACGCACTTTTCCGCCATCTTCTTCCAAAGGAGGGCGCACTCTCTCCTTTGTGACATCATTCCTCTCTGCTTGTTTTCTTTTATTGAGAAAAATATTAGAGTTGTAATCAAGTCGCCACTGGAGCCAGAGCCTTCCAAACCTACCTTATGTTACAAACTTTAGGGAATTTTCTGTTATTGAAATATCACAGTGACTGAAGTGAATGACATGACTTGAGTCACCAGAACATCTGTAGTTGATTGAATTTGCTGCAAGAAAAGAGTGACTTGGTTCCAGTTCTGACTATAACACTACATAATGACTATTATGCTTAAAAATCAATAATTCAAAACCTTGGCATTATCCTTCACTTTCAGGGAGGGAAGATTATTTTTCCAGTTTTCGGGGTGTTTCAGCAACGCTCTCACAGTTGAATAGCGCCACCAGCAATAATACCAGGAGACCACGAAGGAGTAAGAGTATGGATCGTAATCGGACCAGCAATAAGGCAGCTGCCATGGCCAAACGCCAGATGCTCCAAGAATATGCAGGCTCAGGTGAGCGATTAGGAGTTGGTAGAGTTAATATTCCTGTGGCTGTAAATGTATCAGAGGGGAGTGGTGGGGGGGTGAAGGGGGAAGGAGGGGTTGGGGTTTTTGCCTCCAGTTGGAGGGAATATGAAGAGTTAACTGTTCATGGAAATAATGCTATGTTTCATAACCCGCAAATTTGAAATGCGGGTAATATGAAATGTTTTCCTGTATGTATTTCTGTGTTTGTTGCCAGATTAAGTTTGAATATCTATTGAGAAGAGTTGTAAAATTTGCATACTCTCTTGAAATCTTACATGAAACTGAACTTGAGCATACTTAGCAGGATATTATGATCCCAGTCTAGCAACAGTAACCCAAAAACATTTGTTGACCAAGAAGTGCATTGCTGAAGTTGATCAAATATTTTCCCAAGCCTAACAAAACATGTCAGTTTCAGTTTGTCTTAATTCAGTGACATGCCTTTTTCTTCACAGAATCCAATAGGAGTGGACGGTCTTTCATCCCTAGGAGGATTGGTGGAGGTTCCTCGAGGTCAAGTCCCTCACCACCTCCAGTACCAGAAAAACCAAAATTTAGGTGAGAGATGACTCTTATATCAGAAATTGAGACTTCTGTTCAAAATGTTGTAGAGGCTAGACATACCTTTGCCTTGCTGTGTTATTAGTGCGTTCTTTATTAGCTCAACCCATGAAGTTTGCATGGGTAGCACTTATGTTATACCAGGGAGCTGTAAGGGAAGGAGAAACAACACTTGTTCCTCCTTTGAAACTAGGTGTTTTGCCGACACTTAAGCTTCGCATTGTCTGGTTCCTGAAATTCCTCTAGAAGTTAGAGGGATTAGACAGTAAAGACAATTGTTCTTGTCGTTTCGCTACATCTGAGGGAGCTCGTACGATGATTTCCCCCATTGGTATCACATTGCCAGCCGTCAAGAAGAGTAAAATTTTTTTCAGCTTGTGCCGCCAGCTGCCGTGCTTTAAAAGGGTACAGGTTATCTTTTTGTTACTTTTTGAACATAGATACATTGTTCTTTATTTTCAGGAACACTCCGGAAATGTTTGAAATGTCATCATCAAAATTTAGACTCCCTTTGGTTTTCAATCAGGTATATTCCTTTCTTAATGAAGAAATTAGAATGGTAATGGAATTGTGCAACTTAAGTAAGAGTGGGTGAACAGTCGTTTTGATCAAAAAAGGTGAAAATGTTTCATATTTATGGGCTGCGCAGTTATCTTCAAAGCAGCATCTTGATAATGGTCTTTGTTACAGGATTACTGCGATTTGAAAAGGAGAGATCATCATTAAGAAGAAAAATCAACAAACGTCAAACAATGATAACAAAGAGACCTGTCAATCAGATTTGGCTTCCTGAAAAGGATTAAATTATTCTCAAGTTCATATTGTCTGGCAGATTTGGTCGATGTTTCTCCATCTCTCACAGCTCCCTGGTTATACTGTAGGGAGAGAAAATGTGTGTCTCACTTTTCAAAAGGCTTCTACTCCCACATGCTTTCATGGATTTGCTTGAAACTTGAACACAATGTTCCTTGGGTGGTGGGCAATTTGAGGTGTGCAGGAATTTTTGGTCCAAGGTCCTGTGTGGGCCCTATGGCCCATTTTATGAAATTCTTCAAAATGTTTCTTCTCCTACAGATTCTCTTGTACAGTGATGATGGTTTGTCATAATGATACTCTGTTAGTGGTACCTTCAGGGTGTTGAGGAATTTTGGGTCCATGACCCAAGATGGGCCATAGGGTCCATTTTGTGAAATTTGCAAAATGTTTAACCCCTCCTCCAGTTAATATTAAACAGAGTTGACGGCCTGTCATAATGATGCTTGGTTACTGATCTTTCTATTGTTTTCTGAAAGTTTTGGTCCAAGGTCCTGTGTGGGCCCTATGTTGCATTCTTATGAAATTCTTCAAATTGCGTACTGCTACAGATTCTCTTGAACAATTTTAATGGTTTGTCATAATGATACTTGGTTAGTGGTACCTTCATGGGTTCAGGAATTTTGGGTCCAAGGCCCAAGAGGGTCCATTTTGTGAAATATTGCAAAGTGATTAACTTTTCCTCCAGTTATTGTTAAACAGAGTTGACAGCCTGTTATAATGATGCTTGGTTAGTGATCTGTTTATGGTATTCTGGAAGTTTTTGCCCGAGGTTCCATGTGGGCCCTACTCCGTTAGTGGTACCTTCAGGGTCTTCATGAATTTTGGGTCCATGGTCAAATATGGACCCAAGGGTCCAACTTATAAATGTGGCAAAATGCTTAGCCCTTTATTCCAATTAATGTAAAACAGAGTTGACAACCTGTCATAGTGATGAGGGAATCAATGTTAGAATTTGGAATAATTTCAATTTTTAAAGTACGGTACACAAATCAGCACTACTAAGCAACATTTAAGCTTCAAATGCATGGTGTAATTTTTATCCAATACTTTTTTTGCTTACCAATTTCATGAGGGAAGGGAAAGAGGGGGAAAAGGGGAGGGGAAGGGAAGGGAAGACATTTGATTCCTCTCCACTGGTTATGGAACTGCCCTACACAAACTGGTTGCATTTATGCATTATGACAGTCTAGTTTCTGATCCCTGCCCTTACATAAGGGGATGAACTACATGAAGCTATAAAGATTTATCCCTGAGAGGGTCTAAGTGCCAGATGAACATTGTATACCATGGTAGTTGATACCAAAGATGGAAAGTTGATTACATTTTTGGGGGAGAGATATTTGTGTGAAATATTTTAATTGTGACAGTGCCGCATATGGTGATATAAAAGAAGTGGTACAGTTATTTTCGTTTGGAACAAAAGTACTGGTAGTTTTATCAGGAACCGGTAATAATAACCACACAGATATCTTCGGTACTTTCATTACCGGTACTGCTGGTACCGGTATTTATGTGAAAACCGGTACACTCCCTAACCCTAGGGTTGAGAGACTGCAGCATTGCTGCTCTTGTCTTAGTATGTACCAGACTTGCCTATCAATATAATTTCATGACAGGCTCGTAGCCTGGTTGTCCAAAAAAAAAAAGTTAGATACCTTTAGTGTAAGGTAGAGTATTACTCATTGTATTGTAATTATTTCCCAGTTCGTCAGGTTCAAAATCAATCCCATCATCACCTGCTGAAGAGCGAGACTTGATGGAATCCCTCTTGAAGCTGAATACCTCACAGGAAGAATCCAGTATTGAGGAATTAATCCAATTACAAGAAAAACTGTTTGGTCAAAATAACAATAGAATGACACATTATAATTCAAGGACTAACTCGGAGAGAAATGGCACCATTCACTCACCAGAGGATGTGGGAAAAGAGCAGAATTATTCTAGACCAATGCCCCACGGAACCCCCACAAAAAGTAACCGGAAGAATGGAGTGGAAGATGCTGTTTGGAGTGTCTGGGAGGAAACAGTGTGACCAAAGCTAATAGTGAACAAAGAAATAATAACAATGTTATGTTTTTGAAATATCAGGGATTGCTACTAAATTTTGTTGAAAAGTTACCCAAAGTGACTCCGAGGATACCAACAATGCAGCACCGAGAATTTTTCCAGAGGTTGTAGTGGATGCTGATAAATTTGGTTTGAATCCTGTTGGCTGTGGTTAATAGCATAGGGGAATACTATTTGATTGCTGGTATTGAGACTACCATTTTAATGGCTGCCAGTGTGTGATGAGGATCATGGTAAACTTAGTCAATTTATCATGGCATATCAGTAGGATACCTTGTAGTGTAGGGCGATAGATAGTTGAAAGAGTTGCATGTAGAGTAGGTTTGATAAACCTGAATAGATCAGCAATTCCAAATGGTAGAAATTTGCTAGTAATAGCAATAGTGCAAGGTGTGAAAGATGGATACCTTTTATTTCCTTTCCGCAAGGAATTACTAAGCCTTTTGGCTTTCTGGTTAAAGCAGAGTTTGTGTCATGAACCAAAAGAAGCTGAGGGAGATTGTCATATGACCCGGTGGTTACTGAACAGAACTACCACTTATTTGTATGTAGGGTTACCTCGTAGGGTGTTAGACATCAATAGTCACATCTATATATACCAGGGTTGGTGTACCTGAAGTGATCAGTAGCTCCTTTCAAAGCAGAGTTTGTGTCATGAACCAAGCTGAGGGAGATTGCCGTTTGACTCAGTGGGTACCAGTCAGAACTACCAGTAATAGGGTAGGCCTAGTAGGGTGACAGATATCAAGGGTCATGTCTAAAGGGTTTATTAACTGATTTTAGCTACAATTCATAAGGCACAGCTCTTGTCATAAAATGAGTACAAAGAAACTGATGGGTGTTGTCATGTGACTGAGTTACTTAGCAAAACTGCCAGTGATGGTTGTGATTTATTCAATCGGAATCGAACGATAGGATCACATCTGTGAAGTGCCAAGATGGTGCCAGCTTGTATCTTATCAAATAGTTAATGAACTGATAGGTTCAATTAAACAGCAATCAATGAAAGTTATCTCATGTGAACTATCAGTCAATCAAGAATGGTGTTTAAGTGAGGAATGCATAGCAGAGCCTATGAATTTGTGATGACAGTTACCACAATTTATGATTCCAGGAGTGTATTCCATGCCAGCTTCCACTCCCTTATAGTAAGGCTAATTCTTCCTTCATGGCAGAGTTAATCTTTCACTTATACGACGAGACTTATTTGGCCAACACAGAAATTCATTGGCCCAAAGTGACACTTTTAATGTAATTTAATTTTAACATGTAATTGACTTAATATGTCTGAAAGTTGACATTCACAACATTTCCACCAAAAATTAGCCCCATTCATAGACAGAAGTCTTTCAAGAAATTCATTATCTTGCAGCCATAAACTCTTATGTCTTACAAATATTTGGAATTCATATCTTCTAGTAAAATTGGTATTCAGTCAGCTAGTGGTAACTGGTTAATAATTGTGCAATATCTTAATTTTCAAGAACTTGACTGTGAGGTCATAACCTTTTAGCAGTTTGAGAAAATAATTCATTTAAGCAAGAATAATTTCAAAAGAACATTCAAAGCACAGATGTCAGCAATCATTCTCAATGTATTCAAAGTAAATATTAATGTATAAGTATTCAGGCTTTAAAGTATCCCCAAATGAAATCTGTAACATATTTTATTAGTTATATATGAGATCCATATTTTCTCAGTTAGGCTTAAATACCTTTATATATCTAAGAAAGAAAAGGATTATAGTAGTAGTTTTGATACAAAAACCACCCTTCTGTGGCCCATTTCTATTAGACGCTGTTGGAGCACAGTGTCGTGAATATAAAGTTCACATGCATTGCCTACGGATGGGAATACTTACATATATACGAGCCTCTGGCTTTTTGGTTTGTACGGAGTATAAACACAAAATTTGAAATCAGCACTAAGATATAAATGATTTACATTAGAAAGTCGTAAATACGAGTGTAAGATACAGTATCCATACTTGTGTGTTACTGCAGCTGTGGTTAAAGGTAGATACTTTATTCATATATGCACTCACAAAACAAGGCTGACAAAATATTAGAAATTTGTATTGCTGTACACAACCACCAAAGATGGTTCTCTGATATTTTCAAAGGAATCCCATTTTGTACATTGAGGAAAACATCATAATGTACAGTTCCCATGTGAGAAGTGTATTTACACTTTAGTAACAGTGGGGTTAACTGTAAACTAATGGTTAAGAAGCTTTATGATACAGCAGCTGAACATGCTAACTTGTCTATACACCTAGTATTCTACCAGCTAAAATATTCCTTTTATTATTATGATCCCATATAGCACATTCATTTCCATTTTTCCCTGAAACCTTCTAGCATTCTGTGTTGGGAATTTTCTTGTAGTTATGAACAGTGCATATGTAATTAAGTGCATAATCTAGCTACTTAACAATGAAAGGTAAGTGTGATATAGCAGGTTGTAATGGACACATGTACATCAGAGTGCCTATAGCATCCACACTCTTTACTGATGGGTTTGTGATGGTGTGTAGGACGCATCGGTCTTAAACTTGATAGTCCATAAAGGAAATACTCTGTAATTAGTCTGATAATGAATCACCATGTTGTTAGCCTTTTTGAACCTTCTTGCCTTTTTCAAGTCTTGCCTTGATCAAGTGCCAGAGCATTTTGTCATAAGTTTAAGCACACGATAATATTATCCTCTCCATGTTGTAGCACCATTACCATTGTAGATGGAAAGTCATGGAACATTTACTTCTTGGACATCTAAAACTATAAAGTACAGTGTGTCTTTAGTCACCTACTGGTGTATATCAATTTTCAAGTGCCATGTTAAAACTCATTGGTCTTGATGTAAAGTCAGGCAAAAGTCTAATGGCCAGTGTAGCTACAATGTCATGCAAGGGTGTCTTGCCAAAGAACATTGGAGGGAGGGGGCCAAGTGAAGTAAAGGTAGGTTATATTTGTCCTCTTTTTTGACTTAACTCTCTGTTTTGTTGATATCAGTGAAACATTTTCTGTGACACAAATTGGGGCCCCTGCCCCCCTGCCCTCCCCCCTGTTATGGGCATGACACCTTTGATTTGATGACATGACAAAAACAGCAATATGCAGTCTACCATTATTTGACATGTTGAGAGTGCCATTATTTGAAGTAGTCACATGCTTTAACTTAAGGTATTCATTGTATTTCATATGAATAATTTTGAAGTTGGAGTGAGCTTCTTTAACAGGCAACTGTGAATTCCTTAGTTTAGAGATTTCATACCCTGTGCCTTGCTTGTATGTCAGGGAGAAAATTTGGAAAAAAAGAATTGAGGGCTGGTAATAAGTGTCACTTGAATGTGCAAAGATTGACCAGCAATAGTATATTCACAAAAATACTTCTGATCTTGACCAAAAATTACAAAAACAAAGCCCTACCAAAAACCAAAAAACAAAAGCAAATTTCACTTCTTGAAATCAGACGTTGTCACAAAGAAAGAAAATCAGAAAAAAAGAAAACATTGGAAAAATAGAAAGAAAATAATTTAGAAAAAGGAATTTTTTATGGGCTTGAAGGAAATAGGCTTAATTTTGTCAGTTGGATTGACTAGTTCTATCAAAGGCCATTGCTTAGCAATCTTGTGTTCAGCTCTTAGGTTTCCCTTTTTACGTCATTCAAGACTGGCAGTATTTCGTTACTTTACATTTTGCATAGGTTTACAACTATATGATACTTAACCTGAGTTGTAATAAAGAGGTTTCAAAATGTTGGCATATTTTGCAAGAAAATTTGCATAAATTGCATAATTTGCTTTTGAAGTGACATCTCATTTCAGCTTTTTATGGCTTCACAATTTGGAGAGAGATGGTGTTTTGTTCTCAGGTTAATTCCAAGTAAACACAGTAGTAAACAGTGAGGTAAAACAAAGGTATGAGCTTTCACATAATTGATATTGGAGAAAAAAAAAGAAACCTGTTTGAGAAACTGCTTGGTTTTTGCCTTTTTGGCTTAGGATGTTTGGGCTTCATATAAAGATCCTTGAGAAAGTTTGTTCCCAGAAAGTACCATTGTATTCTGTATTGACTGTATTCATAGAGCTGTAAACTGATATTGATTTTTACAAAACTGCCAGCAAACATTGTTAACAGATATGCCTAAGCTTAATGACATGAGGTACTTCTCTACCCTCAAATCATCGGTTGTAGGTCCCTAACCTTAATTTCTTCTCTTTTCTGTTGAAAGTAACAGCAAAAGCCAGGTTTTATGAGTTCCTAAAATGTTACGTAGTTTTCACCCTAGGTGAATTTACAAAACAAGGAGTTATTGAATGTAATAAATCTGAAGTATAGATGCATACAGGATAGATTTGAATATTTCTGTGTTTCCATTTTAAGTGATTTAAGTTCCAAGAAAAATTGTGTTACATTATTGTCATATTCATTTCTGCATGCATAAAACATTCATTGACTATTGGTATTCTATAATAGTCTTATTTTTCGATGTACAAATTACAGTCGAGAGTGTAAAAATGCATCGTGGAAAGGAATGTAACATAACATATAGAAATATGTTCAAAGATCACTGTTAAGAAGTGCTGTTTTATTGTAAGTACTGTGGCATGTCACCTAATTTAATTCAGTGTGTGTTTTCCTCACAGATTTTTTTTCATTGCAATGTGTGTTGCTTTAATATAAGTTGATCCTTACCTACCAGAAGCTTACATTTTGGTATCTGTTTGCAAATAGTAGCCTAGATTTGCCAAAAAAATATTTTATGAATGTAGTATTTTATGTTTGTCATCTTAAAGATTTAGTTTTTCTCGTATTCACAGACAAGGGTGTGGAGCCATTCTTTGTGAAAGATAATTAAAATAAAATGATGACAAAAAGCTATCAAAAAATGATTTGGAGTGGTCCAGGGTAAGAGACAGGGAGAATCAATAAAATCTCATATTTTGCAAAAAAAAAAAACCTTATGTCCTTGTGTGGTTTTCTTTGAACATGTCTTTTTGACTGAATTTTGAATACTGTGAAAATGGTGGGAGGTCAACTCCTTATGGTATGAGGGAAGAATTTTTGTAGTTCAGGCAAACCAAGTCTTTGGTAATATCCATCCTTTTTACATTAATTTACAATTCCTTTTATAACACAACTAAATTGATGTTGTGCTCATCTCGAAACTTCTTTATGGGATAAATTCATTGTTTGATCATCCAAAAACAATGTTCCAGTTTTGAGGTACCCCCCTTCCTGGCTCAGACCAAGTCCCGTTTGCCCTTTGACTCCAAACTGAAACTCCCCATTTTACAGTGACCCCAAGTCCCTGGCTCCAAATGCCTAGTGCTGTTTTGATGGGGAGATACGGCCATTGTCAAAGTATTTCAGATATTTTCATATGATAGAAACCTGCCTTGTATTAGTCATTCTAACACTTGCAGTTGTCATTTTAGTTCATTGGCAGTTTCATGCCACCTAAACCCCCCTCCTCCCCCCCCCCCCAAAAAAAACCCAGTTACACAGTGACATTTGTAAATTTCATGATATTGGTCACATTACTTTGATCATAATGAAATGGGCAGTTCAAAGTATATACATGCAAATCCAAATGTACATGAATTTACTCTGATTTTTGGTTACAGACATGAGCTGATCAGTGAGATGAAGATTGTACTAAACAGCTGCAGAGTGGCTGTATGTAGAAAGGAAATAGACTTACTTTGAGTTTTTAAAGACAGATTTGCATCACCCCAAGTATGACTTTTAGTTGGAGGTAAGCGTTAAAGGAGTGTAAAGTAGATTGAGAAGGGTTGACAAGCTACCACAGTGACTTCAGAAATAATGAATTGGCAAAGGACAATGAAATTGCCTCCTGGGAGCTGCTAAGGCATGTATTAAAGGGCAAAACTTTTTGCCTCAGACAGTAAGAATTCTCCCTTTCAAGTTGACTTCCAGCCCCTCCTCTAATTCAAACAAAATACATCAGTCTAGTTCCTTTCCTAAACTGCCCCATGCCATATCCACACAACACTGTGTGTTTGCTTTATAAGTGGGAACACAGGTGACTGTGCAAGTAATCATTGATCATCCAGAGTGAAGCTATTGTTTCAGTTACAGTATTAATGTCAATGGAGATATTATCATATATTCTAATAGTTCTAAACATGTTTGGGATGATGCTGTAGCCCCTTTATGATCAGATGTGTGGCTTTAAGTTAAATTTGTTGGGAGAAATTTGAAACATTCTGGAAAAGGAAATTTGTCTTTTAAGTAGCCTTCTTCAACACCAGCTGTCCTGCATGACAACTGCACAGTGTTCAGTTCTGTTTACTGGGAAGTAGGATTTGAAAGTTTTTAAATCTTCCTCAAGGAACCTATGAATCAAAAAATCTCTTACATCAGCAATAATGAGAGATGCATTGCCCCTTTTTGCTAGTCTTGAAATATCAGGCATCCAAAACATTTTTTAACCCAGTTTCACAAATATATGTGCCAGAACAAGACTACAACTCCCCTTAATTTAGGCCTGTACAACCCTTTGGGACAAAACTCCCAAAACCCTTTTGTCAGATTAATTACAATATTGAAAACTGACCGAAAGGGTTTGGGGACTACGCACCTCCTCTAATAGTTATGCCTATATGGCCTCTTTACTGAAGGAAGTTGGGTAAATAATGCAATTTTTAGCTATTGGAATTTAATTACTGTTTGCATGATAGGCCTGTCATATCAACAGTTCGCTACACTATTCCACAGAGACTGCATTATATAGAGCAATTCAAATAAAATTTGCAGATGGAGTCAATCAACCATATGATGTTGATGTGTTGGTTGACTGCTAGCTGGTTTGAGGAAAAATGCTTTATAACAATGCCAAATTTCAACTCCCGGTGAATGAAAAGACCTACAGGTGTATGGTTGTAATAACTTCATGCCTGTATGGTCACTCTTAATCATTTGATCTAATTTTGGTAGATCTCATTATTTTGATTTGAAAAATATTCTTGTGGGAACTGATCGAGGCCCAGTCACAGCTGTTGAAAGATTTCATGCCAAACAAACGTAATAATTTTTAGCTTGAGAATGGAGCTCACATAAACCTATACAGAGCCTGTTGTACTAGAACCAGCTTGGGTTTGTAATAAGACTTCGTAATAATTACTTTCGGTTGATATTTTTGGTTGATTTTCTGTTTGGGCTAAACTGCTGAGTCTGTCTGCGGCTAGTACTGCAATACTCCATGGACATTTACAGGTGGGATGGGAACATATCCTCCTTGTTTTGACGGATGGTTGAGGATAAAATCCATACATATACTGCTACAAGTGTTCTGTCATTAAGGTCCCCTGGCCCCCACCTTTTTGACTGGCATTTATGCTAGTGGCAAGTCCGTAGCCAAGGTTAGGGGAGCAGCATGTGCCCCCCTACAAGTTTTTGCCCACATGGGAAATTAAAGATAACAATTGCTTTAATGCATTGTAGTATATCTAGCACCCTATAAATATCCCCCCTCCGAGGTTATCTCACCCTCTAGTATACCTGGTCTGGCTACAGTTATTCGACAGCTCTCCAAGCCGCGTATTCAGTGTAGCTCCTTTGGTTAACTCTCCCCAGTGTACATGTTTTAAGGCTGACAAATCTTGTGAGGGAAGCAAATGGTACAGTGACATTTGCAGCATAAGAAGGGGCTGAGGAAACTACAGCCCACTCTCTGGGAGAAAATTTGCTCCTTCTTGCAAAAATTTGCTTTCTGGAGCAATTTAAACTCACTATAGTAAAATCACTGAAATATTATGCAAGCAAACAGTTCACCTCCAAGAGGAGTCATGTACACATGTTTTAAGGAGTATAAAACATGATCAGTGAGGGTGGGTCAGATGATGTAAAATACTAATTAATAAAGGCGACCGTTTGGGGCTGGATGGACTTGAATACTGCAAGAAGTAACACACTTGTTGCATTTCCATCTAGATCACATCTCCACTATGCATGGGTATTGGGGCTATGTGGTAACGATTGACAAGTGTATGGCACACATCAGCCCTAGAGGCACTAAACTCGAAGTAACTTCCAGTAGACTGAGCATGACTCAGCTGCACATCCACGCTAATATCTTTGCTACAACCCTGCATATCAGTATTGTGTACACTGTAAAGTCACTCGGCAATTTTCAATCTTAGCTGGCCCATTCTTAGTCATAGTGCACATCCTGACCAGAAGCACTGTCAAGTTCCTGGTTTAATGGGGACTATAGATAAACAGCGTATCCCCACCCAGGGAGTAGCTAGCCAAATTTGAGTGCTGGGTAATTGTCTGATCTGGGGAAAGCACCTTACCTCACCCCGGCCACCCCATGGCATCTACCCCATTTTTCAGACATTAATTTTTCATTTTTCCCTCATACTTTAGGGAGTAAATTTAGGGCTAGTTTTAAGTCTCCGTGGGCAGAATTGTGGTGGGCCGGGAGACGTGTGTTTGCCTGGAGTTCTGGGCAGGAATATTTAGTGCTGGTTGTCACTGCCCACTGTAGCTACATCCCTGACCCCAGCCAAAGTGTGATCAACAGCCCCACTATCACCTGGCTATGGGGGCCAAAGTTACAATGGACAAGTGTACCATGTTATCTGACTTGACTAAGGAGGGTTCAAAATGTAAGTTGAACTAGAATTAGTCAAGAGACTGCAAAAACACAACAGTTCCCTTCAAGCTTAATTACCATTATATTATATATCTTCAAGGAGATGCACAAGTGAATAATATGAAATCTTTACAAATATACGAATATATTCTTCCACCTGCAGCAGTATGCAGTTTTGTCCCTTTTCCCCAAGTTTATGGTATGGTACATAGTAGAATAAATCTCTTCAGATTTGAAACACATGCATGAACCAACCAAACCATCCCAGGAGAAAATTGTCACCCAACTTTTCTTTGATACCATATCAGAATAAAGTTTCATTTGATTCTAATTTTCTAACTAATTACTTTCAGTTAACATAAACTGGTTTTGAATGGTAACTGTGAACAGTTTGAATGCTATAAAATGAGTTTGGTCTCAATTTGAACAGAAAAGTCACAATATCAGGCACCTTTCATAGTCATTCACCTTTCCTTGAATGGAATTTCCTCCTGGGATGATGCAGGCCAATAACATTTGCAACAGTGTTCGTACTAAGGTGCGCGACTGCGCTATTCCCGCACCTGGCTCCTGAAATCCCGCAAAGCTTAAGTTTCTGTGAGGGAAATTCGCGCATCCATTTCCTTGCCGATGTGTTCAGGTTAAACTACAAATTAACAAAATCCCTCCTATAAAAATGAAAATCCCTCCTAAAGTTTCTTTTGAAGGAGTGAGGTCTCTCCTGAATTCTGAAGTCTAGCGCTAACAGTGATTTGCAGTAACAGTTGTTCGGGTATATCAGCTGGCAAGGATAGTTTACGTTCAATATTCTGTTGTTAACAGACAATACTATACATTGTTGTCAAAATGAATAAGAGAAAGAGCTGCAACTGCATGAGTATTGGTCCAATCAGTACTGTTGTCTTTTGCCTTTTATACACATAATACCCTCATTCACAAGTAAGGCACAACTAAAACTTAATTGCACAATTCTGTATAGAATATGAGATGGATGGATGTACCATGCTGTTCTGATTAACATGACACAGAAAGTTGAAATACTTTCAATTTGTCAGACAGATGTGGATGTATACCTCTAATGGTATGGGGACAATGATCTGGGACCACTTTTTATGGGGGTGCAGGTGGGGAGGGGGGGGGGGTGTGGACACCCTTGTATATTGTTAACCCAGGATTCCTTGTTTCCTTCTGTATCCTATGTATCTCACTGGGGGCAGATAGTTGCCCTGAATTTTCCCAGCTCCCATCTCAGAACTTTCAATCATAAGTTTAATTCTCACCCAGGAGCTCTTACAGCATGAAACAACCTGCCATATAGGCATATATGGGACTGGTTGGGTTGGAACATCACAAGCAGTCCAGCAGATTATATTCACATTACATGCTGGGACCAGTAAACAGTGGTCAAGCTGAGGAGATAACTGCTGGAAGATTATGACACTCCATTGAGCTCAGCTAGTGATGTAGACTGCACAGCTACAGTAGATTACTCATGAAAAATTGCATTTATAAGTAAGATGGCTTTGGTGGTCAAAGGGAAAGAGGCTTGCTGTTAAGTTAGAATTTGCACCCTACCTGGGTCATCATATCTACTGGTGCATTGGAAGGAACTTGAGGGTATATATACAACACAACTACAAATGGAGTGAGTCATATTCTGTTGCTATGTCAAGCCATATTCTGTGCCCTGTATGTTTGCAAGCTTCCAGGGGGTAGACTTACCAAACAATACTAGCCTCCAAACTCAACAAAGCTCTGTTCACAGTTCACATCAAACTATCCAAGGGCAGCAAATACTATGTAAATAGTGTCGGTCACTAAACAAAGTGAAAATTAATACCAACTCAGGGACTATTCAAGTTTCTCAGGAGCACTACAGCTGCAGCAAAATTCAGACCAAAATGATAGGCTTTCCTTAAATAAATAACGATATATTAATTTAACAATGGCAAACAAAGAATTGAAAGACCCTAATTTACTAGCATGAAAAAGCTAAATGTTGTGCGTACTACTTTAGAAATACTACAAGACTTAGGCAACGTACCTCCTTTTGTTTTGCGTAGGACAGTTGTTACAGAATGGTTATAGTGTAATCTATTTAATACATACACGTTCAATGCAAATAGTTTTGGGAAGAAGTATGTACTTCAACTATCACTGCAGCCAGTAGCGTAGCCAGGATTGTGTCATGGGGAGGGTTTTGGAGTACGACATGAGGAAAAGGTCTAAGAGGAGGGAGAAAAAATGGCTATTTTAGGTCTCCAGGTGCAAAATAGTGCAATGTTTGTACCTCAAATGTAATAAAGTTTATAGTGATCATGTGTTTTTTGCAATTATTTTTTTTCAAGGTTGGGTCATGGGGGGGGAGGTTTCAACCCCCAAAACCCTCGCCGTGGCTACGCCACTGATTGCAGCTACACTTCTTACACACAATCTCCTTTCTTAAGGAAACTTATCATCAGTGTTTGTTATTAGCAGTCACCTACTTGCCAAGTGCGAGTGAAAATACTGAGAGGTACTCCAGTCAAAACGACTTCCTTACTATGATCCAGTGGGCAATTCAAAAAGTACTTTGCCAAGATGGGAAAATGTTGATTCTGTTGTACTAAAATGGGCAATACAAGTGTAAATTACAGCTGAAGTTAATTTAGCATATACAGCTTCTCTGTAGTTGAAAAACACAAGTCCTACTAACTATGGCAGCACATATATGGTATAAAATGTGACTAGTCTATGTGAGGTCTCTTTTTGGCAGAGACATACAGACTAGTGAAAAAAATTTAAGGGAAACCCCTGATCAACAAAGCATGTGTCCATGACAGGTTACCATATCACTAGAAGTTATTCCTACCCTAACCACTTCTTATATGAATTAATGAAGAAAGGTGTAAGTAAAAGGTAAGGGCCGGACACAACTTCAGGGCCAGATCCAGAAATATGAGAAAGGGAGGGGGGGTAACCGTCTCCAGAAAGTGCATGGTGCAAAGGTTTGGGGTGGGAGATGTAAAATTCTGTTACAAAAATCATTGCTTTGCTGAAAATAGGTGGTATGTCCCTTACGTCCCCCCCTTGGATCTGGCCCTGCTATTTGTTGTGTTATGTATAAAATGCAGTCATCTGATTCACCATTTTAAAAGAGCATGCAAAAAAATCCAAAGGAAGGTTTTTGACAAGCAGGTACTGTTGGGGAGATCCACATAACAACACAAACCCATCAAAAAGTGGGTCACCTTTCAGCATTGCTAAAGATTGACACAATGCTATTTAGTACAATGATACAAAATCTGTAACCTTTCAAGGGCAATTTTGAGTCAAAACAGCTGTCTTTTATTTCATACATTTGGCCTTCTATATATATACAACTGCTACAACAGCTAGATAATGAACATACCAGGAAATCATTGATTACATATACTCTGCAGATATTACTGCAATACTATATTTCAGTAAGAATCATTGAGTGTAAATGGAAACTTAGCATTCTGTATCATATTTTAAGATAAACTTGATGACAGAAGAAAATAAGAAACAAAAATTCTTCAGTGCATATACTGTTTGCAAAAATTGTGGAATTCCATCCTTCCCAACTTCAGGAGAACGGAGGATGGTGGATCAGTCCCGGGGACATTTACATCTCTCTTCCTCCGGTACGTCTTTCATGACTTGTTCAACATGCTTGCCACAACCTAAAGAAATGGAAGATGGAGAAAGAATCGCGAACCATTAAAATTTGACAATTAATGAAGAAATAAAAAAAAGTGACATTTACACCATTTCCATATTTTTGCAGTTTCTATTCTAAAAGTTGAACAATGGTTTCCAGTCAATTCCTACAAAGATAGTCATGGTGGTGACTGATGCTCGTAATTCCAAATGTGTGCAAGGCTTGTAGCTAGAAAATTTAACAGCAAATTCTGTTCAGTAAATTCTTGCCAGAAGGGAATAATCTGAAATCTTTCAAAGTTGCATTTTGAAGTAGCTGTTTAAAACGTATGTGGTGTATAAAATGATCCATTTGTGTCAGAGTACTGACATGGGATGGAACAATGTGAGGGAATTGATAAGCAGTAGTTGCTTATATCCTCATTAAAATTGATTGACAGTAATTGTTAATCAGTGCAGTCAGAATTGATTTACAGCTACTGTACTCTATCTTGATTATCAGTAATCATTTCCAGTTAATATTATACAAGTAAACAGCTCACATAGTCAACTGAGAGTGACAAAATATTTCCAACAACTTTTAAAGCAAAGCTAAAATGAAAGTGATTCGCACCCTGGTTTCTGGGGCACAAAATTTGATGCGCACGAACCTGACTATTTTGGTCCTCAACTGGCTAACACTTATGTTAACCATGAATCACAGCACGAGTCAAAAGTTCCACTTCTTGCATACAATATCATGTTCACAAATACACATCTGGTGACATCGACTAACATTTTGTTTTGACCTCCACCACATATTTAAAAAGTCCATATGCATGTAGCATCCACTTTCAAAGTGTGATACCATCAAACCGTCCCTCCTAGTAACCATGTTCCCAAACCTTCTACAATTTATTCCTCCACTGAATGATCTCAAATGACCTTCAATCTCCACCAAAACAATGCAGTCCTTTACCTCACTTCTATGTAGTCCCCCACATGTCTACTATATGAAATTCATCAGTCTTCCTTCTTAAAAAGCGATGTGCTAGGGACTAAATTCAATGACTTAAAAAATGCAGAAAATTTTACTTTTTCAGCAGATAAAATCCCCATCTCCATACCAAGCAGCATTTGGAAAAACATTCATTTTCAAAGAAACATAATTTTTTGCAACTGGAACAGAACACTACGGGAAATTTGTGATGTCATCATGGCACATTGATTAGACAAAGTACTGCTACTGCATTCCTTTACAAAGACACTGCTATTTGGAATATTTGATAACTTGCTTTCTATATATCCTACACATGACAAAGTTTCATGTTAGATCTTCATGGTAGGTTTATTCAAACATTCCAACATAATCAAATTTCCAGGACAGGCCGAACAGCATTAAATTATTAACAATAACAAGATTCTGAAGAAATGTGCCCACTTTTATTTTACATTCTGTGACCTTGATATGAACTGGAGGTATTTCTTGATGAAAGTTATTAATCTTTAAAATAAGATATCCTGAGTTAGGGATGGTGTTGCTACAGCAAGTTTGAAATTGGAGTACATGTACTAGAAACTTTTTCTCTTTCACATACGACCCTTAAGAAATGCCACTGGAAAATGCCTTCAAATTAGCTTGTTACCTCTAGTGACCTCAAATGACCTCCAAGAATTTTGTAGGGTTAATTCTTCTACTTGCAGGAGTAAGGCACTCACCTGCAGTTTATCAGTCTGACCTATAGTGACCCCAATCATCCTTGACTGGCAGCAAATATAATACGTGGTTTTTGTAAGCAATGTAAGGTACAGTATCCACATGTCAACTGAGATCGGATCACTATAGTTAACCTTCTTGGGGTCCCATGTTAACTGGTCAGCAAATTACCAAGTTTTCATAGCTTCACCTCTGGTGACTTCAGATACAGTAACATTTGACCCCTACAAAAACAACAGAGTTCTTCTGCTTACTGTGGACCTACATGCAACTACTATGCACCTACATGGCAAATACATGGGTACAGCATAAAGTATAGGATATCATGTTTATTGGTTTTCACTTTTTGGCCTTTAGTGACTTCAAACGATCTCTGACCCAAAACGTCTCCAAAATTCTTGCCCACTGACCCAATTAGAGCAAGCACATGACACTACAGCAAGTGATGTGCTCAATATTATAGCCTGCCTGGACCGCTGGCATACAAAACAACCGGCACTGTAACATACTGCAAATTTCCCTACTTTTGCAAACACAAAATGCACTGCAACTATCCATTAATAGTTTTAATGTACCAAAACTCACATAGTTTTCATCAAATGTAAGAAATTGTGTGGAAAAATAAGTACTGGATGTATTTATTTGTAATGTTTGGAAATTATTTTAGTCCAACTGTATTGTGTATGCACTAAGCAGCACTAAACTGTGTAAGTAAGGGATAAATTTTCATGTTTTTACAATTTTTGTTCATCAACTATAACATGCTTAGATGGATAGGATTTAGGGCGACCATTTCCAATTCCAAAACAGGAAGACATGACCACATTTTCAGCCATGTCAGGTCACTAATACATACTACAGTTCTTTGCAAATTTGGAAGAAATGTATGGCTGCATTTGGCTTGTTTGTTTACTGGAAATATTGAGTTTGTTGTATTGAAAATCATTATATCTTTCAAACCATGATTTATAGAACTATACAAAATGAGCTCTGGTATTAAACCGTAATTCAAAATAACTCAGTATGGTAGTTTCATTTTCAAGAAATACAGTCCTCACAGGAAGAAACTTAGTTATTTGTAGCCCAAGAATAATTTGTTGGCCCAAACTTTCAAAATTTCAAATGATACAACATCTGTAACTCATGTAATGTGCACATAATATTGAATATTGGGATGGGAAGGGGAGGGGGGGGGGACGTAAAGCTATTGGTGGAGTTTAATACTGGTTAATGTTTTAATTAATATTTACAGCTACTCCTGTTGTACTGTAGGCCATATCTGGTGCATCGTAAATGTACTATTTTGTTTTAATCTTGACTTACTCAATCTTGACTTCAAGAATTGCATTGCATACATGTGCAAGAAAGTATGTTGCATTTTGCAATGCACGTCTGGCTATTTCAATTTCTGAGTATGTTCCAATAATGCTACATCTATCTGATCATGGTCACAGTTTACAACATGCCCAGTACACATTTTGCCACCAGGGTGACATGCTGCTAGAACTGAATAGCACATTTTAGCCATTATTACCCGAAAAAAGGCTTTTTCCCGAGTAAAGCTTATCTCTATAATTTCAACAGTTAATCCCTTTTACAAACTTGCTCTATTGACCAAACAGTCTTTAAAGGGGCTCAAACCCCTTTAACTTTATTGATCTCAAGATACCTGAACAGGAAGTTCTCTGATAGAGAACTGGATTAGGAGTGGTCAACTAGAGATGGCTAAAACTTGCTATTCGTTTCTAGCATCATGTTTCAGGTTGGGGTCCAAGTAGTTGGATTGAAGGGCAATACTGCATTTGTTGAGCAGAAAATGTTCATTATACAGGATGATAGATAATTCAAAATAAGGCAGCACATTATAGCTTTCTTTTCAGGATACTTGTATAAGGTCTCTTTCAGATAGCTCAGTTAGTTGTTACTCAAAAATAATTTGCAGGCCTGCCCAAACTTCCAAAATTTCAAATAATGCAACATCCACAGGTCTTGTGATGCACATATACTGTATTTTGAGGACAGAGTTATTGCTGGAGTTTATTGGTGACACTGAATGGTTTAACACTGACAACATCTGTTTTCTTTGTGTGCCATGTTGGTGCATTTCAACATGTATATATATTTCCCTTTAAGGTTATGTAATTATTGCGACCTGTCGATCAGAGGTCAGACAAACATCAGTTCAAAGTAAAGACCCATTTGTGACTTAAAAATATAATGTGACTTACAATGCAAAAATGTTGTAGTTCTGTAACTGAAGTCAGTAAGACAATGGATTATGAAAACTGAACAGGAAGAGGATAGACAAAGCAACATCTGATGGGCATATCTTTGCCAATGTTCACGCTCTTTTTGTGAATGGAAACTCAGACATCGCTCTGATATAGACATTGAACTTAACCAATGTCGATCTTACTGCAAACTCATGATAACCAGGTGAGCTCTTCCAACTTAAATGCTTACAGGTTCCTCTACCAATTACTTACATATCACAAATTAGGGCTGTGACCGTTTAACGATTAATCGCTAAACGTTCGCATGTGTAATAAACGTTTAGTACAAAGCTACCAGCTATTAATCGCGAAACCCGTTTTTCCGTAGGAAATTAAAAAAAGCTGCAGAAATAAGAAAATTGGATGTTCACTTTAAAGACAGACAGTCATCACCCCAAAGTATACTTTTAGTGTATGTATATCAAAATTTTCAGTTGGTGACTGCTCTTTGATTGACATCAAAGTTTGAAAATTTGAAAGATGCAGAGTAGCTCACATTCCACACAAGGCAGAGAGAGTACATTTATTACATTTTATAGCCTTGTATGCTCACCAGGACATGGCCTTAAGCAATAAAACAGGTTTATTCCTGCACAAGGAAGAGCTTCATACAGTTATGGGAGGAGCTAGAAGATGCACAGTTGGGAGAATTGGAACTGTCTGGGATCATGAAAATTCCCCTTTAACTCTTTTAGTGAAAAAGTGAAATACAGCATCAAAGTTAAGCTTCTATGAGGATTCGTGCTTGATGTTCATGGAACTATAAACTATGTCCCCCGGACATCACTAACACATTTTACATATTCATCATGTTCAAGAGCACGTTTAAAGTCTCCATGTTGATCATAGGTACTTGCGATTAATCGCTAAATGATCGCAAAATTTTGCGATTAAACGTTTAGTAATTTTGCTAAATGTTCACAGCCCTATCACAAATGTTACATTCACAAGACTTAAAGGGGAATTTTCATGATCCCAGACAGTTCCAATTCTCCCAACTATGCAACTTCTAGCTCCTCCCATAACTGTATGAAGCTCTTCCTTGTGCAGGAATAAACCTGTTTTATTGCTTAAGGCCATGTCCTGGTGAGCATACAAGGCTATAAATGTAATAAAAGCACTGCTCTCTGCCTTATGTGGAATGTGAGCTACTCTGCATCTTTCAAATTTTCAAACTTTGATGTCAATCAAAGAGCAGTCACCAGCTGAGAATTTTGATACCCCCACACTAAGAATATACTTTGGGGTGATGACTGTCTGTCTTTAAAAATTGAACACTAGTCTATGTAACATACCTTTCCATGTTACCTTTGAGCACTTCCCACAGGTGACTTTGAAACACATATCGTATTGGGCTACCGTATAGACAGATGAAGGAAAGGACAAGGATATGATGCACCTTCAATGTACAGTACAACTTCAAGGTGAATCTGAAAGGAGCCAAGAAAACTTCAGTTAAATTGACAGGCATGGACCTCATTCAGATTGAATCAATCTATGGTAGGCTTATGGAATCTTGAGTTTCTTCATTTAAAAGTTCATCCTACTTTAAAAGCACACAACACCCTACTGTCTACCAGCAAATTAAAAAAGCCCAAGGTATCAGAGTCTTGATATGATTACACCACAGGGTTTCCCCTGGGTTTTAGAGAGCGTGAGGTGGTATTAGTCCATGGGGGTAATATGGTGCCAATTTGGTACCAACAGTGAGGGAGAACTATCAATACTTCTATAGCTAGTACAGTACAGGTGGCATTTATAGCGAATTTCTGTGAGGTGGTGGCAAAAACTGTGAGGTGGTAACCTCACAAAAATGATGCCAGGGGAAACCTTGCACCATGAAACGTACAGAAGACACAGGATGTAGGGGTAAGGATAACACAAAAAAGTCTGACCAGTAGACTTTATATATTTCCACTGTGGTCCTGGTTCAAAAATACAAAACATTAAAACATGAGGAAAATTGCTCCCATACAAGAATGGTCAGCCAAATGTTTATCTGTTCACACCTGAAGTTTATTCAATCAGTCTCCATCATACCCCCCCCCCCCCCCAAGAGGATTAACTTATCAACTGCTAGCAGGATAATTCAACAATAGCAACAATTGTGTGAGCCAGGAAACCAGGAGTCCATAGTTTATAAAAGTAGTTCCTGACAAAGAAAGCTATCCTGTGTTTGATCCATGTAGGGTGAGGGGCTTTCAACAATTTGTTTGATTTTGTTAGCACAGAAAAAAACTTCTTTTCATAGTTTGTGAGAATGGAGGGAAGGAGGATGGACCAGTGGCGTAGCTAGACATTTTTTGTGGAGGGGCAAAGCAAAAAAATTCCGACAGATTATTATCTTGATAGTTGTTTGCTTTTCGGGCAGTTTTGAGACTGACTTTTGATTTTCACGTTGACATATCGGTGTGTAATTCTGCTTAAATGCATAAGAAATGTTGTAGGTGTTTCAAATGACTTGTTTTTATTTATTTCCGACAGAGACTAGAAATTTCCGACAGAGGCCTTGTGGGGGGGGGGGGGCGACCGCCCCCTGCCCCCCTTTAGCTATGCCACTGGGATGGACAGAGGAGAGGGGATTGCAGTAATAAACTCAAAACCCTGGCCTGTCTTAATTGTGCTGACCATCCATACTATGTCAGCTGGGAGGGGCCCACCATAGGGCCCCTGGTGGGGTCCACGGGGCAAAGCCCCGGAAGATGGAGTTAAAGAAAATTACATAATGAATAATGAATAATGCTCAATAATGCTGTTGCACAGAAGGGTTGGAAAAAGATATTCAGAAATCTGTAAAAAGGGCGACTGAAACTACTGAAGGTCTCACCCAAATTGTTTTTTTTCCCTCTTACCTCTTGCCTCTCTCCTCTTACATATGTGATTTTTTTTTTTTTTACAAAATTAGTAATACCTATTTAACATAAGAAATGGATAAAATGGGTTGGGGCAGGTACATTGAGTAGACAAATGGTTACGTCTGGCCTTGGGTATGGCATGAGCACTGTGCAGCGCTAATGTTTTTCCCATTCATTGTTTCCTTCTTTTGGGGGGAAGGGTGGGTTGTGGTTAAGAACTGCCCTTGAATTCTTTGCCCCTCCCCCTTTTATAGCAGTCACATTGTGTATTGAGAGTAGAGTCACTTTTGGTTGTCTTTGGATCAACTTGGAATCTTGCATGATTTTGTAATATTTATTTGTAACAGTGATACACAAGTTCCCTAAGGGTAAGGGGAAGGGGAAGGGAGGGGGCCGCCAATGATTTCTTTCCCCTCTCCTCTCAAAGCTTTGGACTCATCTAAAATTAAGAGTGGCACAGGTTCCAGCAACTCTACTGGATTAGGACTGACTTGGAGAACTGTTTTAGTTTCATGTAAGGTAAGATAACAACAATACAAATGGTAATAAAATGAAATTATTAAATTTTAAAAGAAGGGTTTAAGCAAAAATTTACTTTTCATATGTGAAAGAGGAACTAAATCTATTTATTCTGGTGGAACTTTCATTCAAATTGGACTTGTATTACTCAAGATATCAGCAAAAGAAGTTACATCTGTGACCCAAAGTGAGCTTTAGGGTGCGTTTACACTTGATCCGGATCTGATCGCCTGCGCGGGGTCTGATCCACTGCTCGAGATCAAATTTGTAGTGTAAACGCAGATCAGATCCGGATCTGATCGCCCGATTTTGATCCTAGTAAGGGGGGAGGATCAGACCCCGCGCAGGCGATCAAACTTGTAGTGTAAACGCTCCCCGGATCAACGGTGACCCGAGATCAACGGTAATTCAACGTAAACTATTTGGAGGTCACTTCTGCAAAAACACTCATTAGGCAGGGAGGTGGATCAGAGTACGAGACAAGTGTAAATGCACCAGGATCAAGCCATACACGTAATTCGATATGCTGATAACATAGGGCGATCAGATCCGGATCAAGTGTAAATGCACCCTTAGGCAAGTGGAAGTTATATCAGTAGGCAGCTCCCTGATATCACTTTCTCACATAAAGGAATGCTTTGTTTCCTTTGTTTTTTTCAGTCTGTTGTGTTGACCTTGAAATTAACAGGGATAGGACCTCCCCATGGGAAATGTGATGTTTGTAATTTTCCCATGCCTCTCATGCAATCACATTGCGATAAAATTCCATTGTTGAGGAGAAAATTGGTGATAAAGTTTAAAGAAAAACAAAAGAATGCTCATTAATGTGAGGGTATTACATCATACGTGCTTGCTTCAAGTACACTTTGTGTTGAAAATGTGACAACTTTATCTGCTGATATCTTGAGAACCACACATCGGATTTCAATGGAAATTTCACCAGATTGCTTAGAATAAGTACCCCTCTAATATATCAAAGCTTGATTTGAGCTTAGACCCTTCTTTTAATGAGAGTCATTTTTGACAAGAAAAGATCTATGCCATCCTGTCAATTAATCACCCCTTCTGTGCTTAGCAATGTGTTTGGAAAACACTTCCGAATGAAATTACATCAGAATGCATTGCCATGCAGTTCTCCTTGTAAGGAGACTCCTTGCCGAAGGCTTTTTACAAAAATTTTCAAGTAACTGTAAATTGATATGATTAATGGTTAGATCGAGATTCCAACAGCGATGCTCAACCATCGAAAGTTTTCAATGTACAGTATGTACACATTAGGCTTGCAAACTGTAGATACAGGGTAGAATGACTCTTTAGCATGATTTCAATATGAAAGGAGCATTGCTTTGAGAGTCTTGTCAGTCTGTTTGGGTCCATTGTGCCGGAGATAATGTGGAAATTTAATAATTACAGGGCCCATACAACATGATGAAAATTATCTCTGCTGGGAAAATTAAGCGCCCTGCATGGTAGTTCGCTTGGTTGCATTCACCAAACAGGTTGGCATTTGTAGCAATAAAGTGAAACAAACTTTTGCCAACTTCACATGGCAACGACTACCATACATCCGGGATAGTTTTGAGTTGTCCAATTGATCAGAGATATATTCTCAAACATGCCCAACTTTGGTGAGTCGCAACTTTTCGCCACATCGACAGCAACAGGTTGCAAGTCTTGGCAAGAGTTTTAAGTTCACGTACTGCCAACCCTGCAGAAAGCAGGCCTTCAGATCTGCCATTGTGTATGGGACAAGGCCACTGTGAAAGTACTAAGCAATGGGCAATTAGTATTTTGCTAAGTTTGAAAACCTTGCGCCAGCAATTTCTGTTCTTTTTTGAAGTTGTGTTGCATAGTATTACTTTCTTTTCCTGATTTCTTTACTGTCACCATGAAAACTAGAGAAATCGGGGCATCCTGCTTCACACAGGTTTCTATGATCCAAAAGCAGGACTGTCCGGCCAAAATCAAGACGGTGGCAGTTCCGTGATCTTTCCTTGGCACAATTTCGTATTCTCAGGCAATCTTACCACTACAGCGAGGGGAATTACATACAGTAGCCCACGTTTAAGACTAATACTGTATACAGTACAAACTGTTTGCATTACAGGCCACAGCAAGTAAGGCACATGTTTTCCTGGTACAGAGGAGTTGCGCAACGATGTATATAGCCTCTCACTCTCAAACTGCAGAAAGCCAAAATGGAGGAAACCACAAAAAAAAAGTGCAAAGACAATTTTTATTTCAAACAGTTTTACTTTCAATGCATGTACCCCCCATAGGCCCATTATTTTGCAAATTAAAAATGTAAAATATATAGTGGGATCCTCATCACATACAGAGTGATATGCAAGCCCAACTCACGTACCTTCCTGTTGCCAGATTCTCTGTGTGTGCGGATTATCAACCATTGTGATGACTGATAACAGCATACCTGCCGACTCTCACAGTTTCAAAATGAGTCTCACGATTTTGGGCTAAATTTGCAAATTTGCAAATCTCATGGTGAAATAAGTACATTATTCAAACAGATGTAAACAGTAAACTACACAGCACATAACAGCTCCAACTCATAAAAAAGGGTTGGTTTCCCATATTTAGGAAAAAAATCACGAATTTTGGCAGCAAAATATTCCAACGGAAAATAATGAAATGTAGGCTAGCCTTGCCAGGCTACTCTTTCACATTTAGTCAACTTAATTTTGCCTTGCACTCTAATCATATCTGGCAACCCTTACAAAAATCGCGACCATTCGTAAGCCAAACAGGTCAGGCTATACATGTTGCCTGGCATACCTAACCTGGCTTGCCCATGCAACTCCTGGTGGTTTTCTTATCTATGCATACAAAAATGAGGTGTATGATCACCGCTCAACGCATAGTACATCGTCACCGACACAATGGACAGATGGAAAGCCATATACACTACAGTAAAAAACATCAACCCGATCACTTCCTTATCTCGAACTGCATGGGCATTTGACATGGGAAGCTGCAGCCCTGTACAAGTAAAATTGTGAAAATTTGGGTAATATGAAGAGAACTTTTGTGTAAACATGCACTATGGAATTAAAAACTGTACTAACAAAGTTTCGTTTCGCTATTTAATCAGTAATTCAGAATAGAACATTCTAAGCTTGTCTGCGCCCTACTGGACAAAAAACTTTTGGATAATGTACTGTAGTACAGTTTTTTAACTGTGCTCTGGCCAAAGGCATATGTTAGACAAAACATCCATAATTACAGCTATTACTGATGTGCTAGCCCTGATGGGATCTGCTAATAACCAGGTAAATCAAATCCGTTGGGATCTCATTAAACCCGAACTTAAACCGGAATATCGAAATCTTTGCTCGAGTTCAGCTTCAGGTTCCGTTTGGCTGTTCGGTGACAATATGTCACAGAAAATGAGAGACATTGCGGATGCTAACAAAATTAGTCGCCGCATAACGCCAACGGTAAGACCCCTTCAGGGTTCATTCCCTCGAAAGCGAGGCAGAGATGGAAGAGGAAATTACCATAACCACCAAAATTATTTTTTGGGATATTGCCAACACAAGGCAGAGAAAGACAAATACAAGAAGAATTAGAGGAAGGTAAGGTATGTTCCTCAATACTACTGCCTAGTGTAGCTCATGCGGGACAAGCTGATGCTAGCCCCTTGACAGGCAATATAGCAGGCAGAATACAAGGTTACATTCCCTGTTGGGAGAAAATTACCTCAGACAAGAAAATCCTAAAAATTGTCAAGGGATATGACATAGAATTTGATAAGGGAAAACCAATAAATTATACCTTATCAAAGCCTTTCTATCAGAGTTTAAGCGAGCCCGATGACTCCACAAATTGAAAATGGAAATTCAGAAATTTCTCCACAAAGGAGTACTTGAGAAGGTAGACCATGTTTCAAATGAATTTATATCAACGGTCTTCTTGCGACCAAAACCAGATGGTACTTCACGCATGATATTAAATCTCAAAAACCTCAACAAGAGTGTCAAATATCACCATTTCAAAATGGACACTCTTCAAACAGTCACAGGACCGCGTGTTTGGTCTAGCTGTAGAGCATCCGCCTCTCACGCGGAAGGCCCGGGTTCGATTCCCAGGTCGAGTCATACCAAAGACTTTAAAAATGGAACCTACTGCCGTTGTGCGTGATGCTCCGCATAAGCAATGGAGTGGGGAAAACAAGCCAGTGAGCCACAACTGGAAAAAAGGCCGTGGCTGGCTCGACTTGAACCAATGGGTTGTAAACTGGGCCGTAAAACTCCATCTAACTAACTAACTTCAAACAGTCACTGTACTCATTGAGCCAAATTGCTACATGGCCTCTGTCGATTTAAAGGACGCCTACTACATGGTTCCAATTAGCAAAAATAGCAGGAAATACTTGAGGCTCATGTATAAAGATAACGTTTTTCAGTATACTTGCCTCCCGAATGGGTTAGCATCTGCTCCTCGTGTATTTACTAAACTCCTTAAGCCAGTCTTATCACAGTTGCGGAAACGAGGGCATACTTGCCTTGTGTATTTAGACGATATATATTCAAGGCAAAACTAAACACGATTGTGAACTGGCTGTTAAAGCTGCAGTTCAGCTGTTGCAAAATTTGGGGTTTCTAGTACACCCAGACAAGTCTGCTTTAAACCCTGAACATCATTTAATTTTTGTGGGGTTTTGTTTGAATTCCACTAAAATGATTTTATATCCAAAGGCAGACAGGACTCAATCTGCCTTACTAGAAAATGGAAATTGAATTTTTCAAGGGGAAAAGCACCAAAACTGCAAGAGAACTGGCTAAAATTATTGGGATTTTAGTCTCCCTAATGCCAGGTGTCCTTTATGGTCAACTTCACTATAGAGAGCTAGAATTAGTGAAAATCAAGGCATTACAGACAGGCAAGGGTAATTATGAAACACATGTCCAGCTGTCAGAAGAAGCTTACCAGGAGTTACACTGGTGGGTCATAAATTTACCTTCCGCATACAGGCCTATTTATCAGAAAGACCACAATCTCTGCATTGTAACAGACGCATCCCTTGAAGGATGGGGTGCACACTGTAGTTCCTTGAAAACTCAAGCAAATGGGCAATGGACTGATCAAGAGGGACAGCTACACATTAATGTATTAGAATTGCTTGCAATTCTGATGGCACTCAAATCATTGTGCCCCAAGGAAAAACAAAAACATATCACAATAATGACAGATAGCACTACCGCTGTGACATACATAAATGCTACGGGTGGAACCCATTCACCACCCTGTAACCATATAACAAAAATGATTTGGGATTTTGCAATAGCTAATGCAAATTGGTTGTCTGCAGCGCATGTAGCTGGCAAACATAATAAGATTGCTGATCATCTTTCCCGTAACTTCTCACGAAATACTGAATGGATGTTGGACAGGAACTTGTTCAAGGCCATATGTGATTTATGGGGGCATCCTGATATTGATTTATTTGCCTCACGGGTCAACAGTCAAGTAGAAAAATATATAGCGTGGAAACCAGACCCAAATGCGTTCTGCATCGATGCATTTTCCTTAAATTGGCATAATTATTTCTTCTATGCCTTTCCCCCATTTAGTCTGATTGCACGAATACTACAGAAAGTTCAACTCGAGCAATCAACCGGAATTCTGGTAGTGCCAATGTGGACAACCCAATCCTGGTTCACAAAACTCACACAAATGATCATAGCTATGCCAAGGATCCTTCCTCAGAACAAAAGGACGCTCAGTCTCCCAGGGGCGCGAGGCCAAGCTTTGCATCGCCTTCACCAAAAACTCAAACTAATCGTATGCCTCTTGTCAGGTCGTCCTTGCAAAATTTTGGAATACCAGAAGTGTCTACCTCTATTCTCATGGCCTCTTGGAGACCAACATCCCAGCGACAATACCATTGTTATCAGAACAAGTGGGAGCAGTTCTCCGACAGCAGGAATATTAATACATTTACTCCCACTGTTCAGCAAGTGATAGAATTCATGACAGTTCTCTATGAGGAGGGGAAAGGTTTCAGTACCTTAAAGTGGACCTAAAGTCTAAAAATTCAAAAATATATATTTTAGAGGTTACAAAATTAATCTTATTGGTCCAACTCCCATTGTCATAGCTTATTCCATTGCTGAGATATTAAATGTTAAAATTTATTCACTTAAATCCAAACAGTTCATTGCGCAATAACTTTTGACATTCTTGTTGTACAACTCACATTAAATGCTTTGTTTTCTTTTAAAATTAAAAATGTTTATATGACCTTGACCGCTTCCTGTTTTCTTGCATGACATGCTGTACAGAGAGGGCTTATATAGTCAAGTCACCCCAAAGCAGTAAGAACGCGATCACATTTTGGCACAAGGTGCGGTGGCTTTCAGAAAAACAAGGAAATACAAAGATTGTAATTTGAGTAGTACAACAATGACATCACAAATTATTGCGCAATCTACCTTTTTAAATCGAGTGAATAAACTTCAACATTTTATATCTCAGCTTTAGAAAGTCCTGTGAAGATGGGAATTGGACCATTGGAATTCAGTTTTCATGCTCTGTAATATATATTTTTGAATTTTCAGACTTTAGGTACACTTTAAATACAGAGCTAGGTCAGCTCTGACAGCTATGTTTTGTGGTAAATCCAATGTTATGGATCATCCCCTTATCAAACGATTCATGAAAGTAATTTCTGAGTTAAGACCGCCAACACCCAGATATTCAAAAGTGTGGGATGCGTCCTTAGTTTTGAACTATTTAAGAAAGTTGCATCCCTTGCGTTCACTGACGCTTAAAGAAGTTACACAAAAGCTAGTGATGTTGGTTTCTTTACTTACTGCACAAAGGTTACAGACTTTGGGTTTTTTGGACATTAAAAACCTAACATTAACCAAGGAAAGTGCAACATTCGAGTTGAAAGGTCATCTTAAACAAGATAGACCAGGGAGAAAGAAGTCTTGTTTAGTCTTATATGGATACCCGTCAGATGAAAGATTAGACGTTTTATCACTATTGATTCACTATATAAAAATTACACAGCCTCTAAGACTGAGGGTCAGAATCAAACCTTTTTATCAGTTATGTTGAGCCCCATAGACGTGTCAGCACAGAAACTATTGCTTGCTGGATAAAAGAAATTCTGACGAAATCGGGAGTTGATGTTTCAGTGTACAGAGCACACAGTACCCGTGCTGCTGCGGTATCTCTTGCAAGTACGAAAAATGTTCCAGTGTCCGAAATCATTAAAGTTGCCGGGTGGACATCAGAAAGAACATTTGCAACTTTTTATAAAAAGCCATTGACAAATGTTGGAACCGATTTTGCAAACGCTTTATTAGGCACATGATATCTCAGTTTAAGCCTTGGGAAGGCATTTTTTTATGATGAAGAAGCATGACAATTTTTACTATTTCATTCTTTTGAAGCCTTCAGAACTGTCTGGTAAATAGCTTCCACCATACTAATAACGAACGGTAGGCTACAAATAATTGATGATTTAAATGATATAACGTGAGGCCTAACTTAGAGTCTTGAATAATTTAAATCACTACAGTTTGCAACTGTTCATCATTTATTCACAATCTAAACACAGTTTGTCTTCCTAGTGGGACGAAATCGTAACTTACCGTTCTGCGGACTTTGGGATAGAGTTCGGTTTGGAATTTGCAGCTTCAAGCTCAGTAGCGTTACTGGAACAAAAATGCTGTGTCAACACAGGTCTACCAGTTTACATACAAACTTCACAAAGGCTTGCAGTAAGTTGCTCGCTGCGCACTTCATGCTCTCGGCGCATTCGTATGTAGATCAACAGCTCTCCTCTCTGACAGGATTCTGATGTTTACGCTACGTACTGTACTTGCGAGCTGGTTTGTTTACAAATATAAAGAGGGCGCTATAAATAAAGTGATGACCAATTTGCTATTGTGTACGCAGTATCTAGGGACAACTGCTTTACCCGACAAGTAGACTGCGCTCTTAAAGACATTGCATTATATTGCTTCAAAAGCCACAAGCAACTGGTGATTTTCTTGGGCCAGCGCGTCGGTACGCAGTTCATCAAACTTTTTACTATCAGCGGATCAGCTTTGTGGCAGAATCTCAGGATCAAGAGCAAAGACACTCTTGACTGCTAGTCCTAATTCTAAGACACGGATCCATAGGAAGGGACAAAAAATACAGGATTCATGAAAGCAGTCGGTAAAGACCAAGAAGTGTGTTTTGATACTTTTAAGCCAAACTAACCACTGACAGTGATGTGAAGCCAAATGTTAAGCCTAACGTTACAGTCGTATGATAATCGGTAAAGAAATAACTAAAGTTAGCCTAAGCCTATACTGTTGGTGTCAGGCTAAGGGCTAGGCTAGGTTTATCTGTACCTTGAGTCTAGCCTAGGGAGAGAACGTCATCCCCAAACCCCAGAATATGGTTAATTAGTACTCACTTGTATGATATCCTTGCTCTTAGTGCTTCAGAGATTGCTTACAGCCACTTAACCCTAACCTATCCCTGTAGCCTAGTAAAATGACAGCCTAGGCCTAGGCCTAACGTTATGCACTCACCCCACTGCAGGCGTTCCAATTTATATGTAGGCCTAGGCCTATATACATATATAATCATCATCATCATGGAAAAGACGTTGTTGGCCAGAGGCCATTTCGCCCATAAAAATTAGTTAGCAATCATGTCCGCTATATAGTCAAAATAAAACTCGCTTTGTTTCCAAACTTTGTCAAAGTTTGACTTGAATCCGTTTAAAGACGGTGTCGTAACGACGTGCGCTGGCAGCGAGTTCCAAACATCTATGCTACACTGAGTAAAGGATCTCTGTCTAACATTTTTAATACAACGTGGCTTAAGAATCTTTAATGGATGCCCTCGAGTACTGGAGTCAACCGCCCTTTGAAAAAGTGTAGCGTTTCCAGCCATATCGCCAGTCAAATATTTATACATATAGATCATATCACCGCGCAGTCTCCTGTACCTAAGACATGGCAAATCCAATCTGTGTAACCTCTCAGAATAAGAAAATTCCCTAAGGCCAGGAACCATTTTGGTCGCTCGCCTTTGAACAGACTCAATTTCATCAATATCCTTCCAAAGGAAGGGCGACCAAGCTGGAATACCATACTCAATTACAGGACGCACCATAGATTTATACAGCAAGAGTAAAGAGGAGCAATCCAAAAAACGAAAGGTTCTTCTAATTACACCTAAGACTCCATTAGCTTTAGCAACAATACCAGAAATATGGTCTCGAAAAGCTAGCTCATTATCTACAAAAACACCAAGATCCTTTTGACATGAACTAATTTCAAGGTCATGTCTATCACCACCAGCATAATTACCCATAGAATACGTGAAGGATGGAGCAGATCTACCTAACCTTAAAATTTGGCACTTATCGGGATGAAAGCGAAGCTGCCAGATAACTGACCAGTCAAAAACCTCATCAATAGCTAATTGCAGTAACTCACAATCCTTTTGCGATCCAATTTCTTTATAAAGCTTAGTATCGTCCGCAAAAATCTTTACCCGACACCCAGATATAACATCCGGCAAATCATTTATATAAGCCAAAAACAAGGTCTGGCCCAAAACACTCCCTTGAGGTATAACTCTTAATATCAGCCCAATCTGAAAAACATCCTTCAACATGCACACGCTGCTTACGATTAGACAGAAAAGATCTAATCCACTCAAGGCATTCCCCACCAATACCATAGCTTTGTAACTTAAGCAATAACCGCTGATGAGGCACCTTGTCAAATGCTTTCATAAAGTCTGTATAAACCACATCAACATTAAGACCCTCATCTAATGATTTTGTCCAGTCGTCAAAAGTTTCAATTAGCTGAGAAACACATGACCTACCTGCTACAAAACCATATTGATCTGAAGTAAGTAGATCATTCTGAACCATATGTTGTATAATCATATCTCTTACAAAAGACTCACAGATCTTACAAACAACAGAGGTCAAGCTTACTGGCCGATAATTTGAAGGGTTTGAACGCTTCCCCTTCTTGAAAAGAGGAGTTACATGACCCACTTTCCAATCCTTAGGAAGACAGGAAGTCCTAAAGGATTTCTTAAAGATTACATCTAAAGCATCACAAATTACAAGGCGAGTCTCAAAAAGCACCCTAGGGTGGAGTCCATCAGGACCTGGAGACTTAGAAATTTTTAACTCGCTCAACTTCTTCAAGACATCATCTCTATCAATCTCAATATCAGATGGCAGAGCACCATTAAACCTAGCTGCAATCAATGGTAAAGAACTCAAATCCTCGTCAGTAAAAACACTACTGAAGAACTGATTGAGGATGTTAGCCTTACCCACAGCATCATCAACAAGCTCCCCTTTACCATCATACTCAAGAGCATGGACAGGATACTTAACTGAAGTTTTATTCTTGACATAACGCCAAAATACTTTTGGATTTGTCCTGACTTCCCGAGCAATATTATGCTCAAAACTTCTAACTGCCTTCCTGGTACACCATCTAGCTTGGTTCCTTAAACGAGCATACCTATTGTAATCATCCTGAGATTTGGAGTTCAAAAATTTTCTCCACGCCTTTTGCTTTTCCTTAACCTTCCTAAGAGCTTCACCTGTCATCCAGGCTGGCTTCGGCCTAGTACTATTACCACGACAATGAGCTTTAGGGACAAATAGCTCGACAGCTTCCATGACCTTTGACTTAAAATAATTCCAAGCATCTTCAACATCCATATTGTGTAAACTAGTACCCCAATCTAAATCTAAAAATTTAGACATGCCCACATAGTCACCCCTATCATAAATATACTTGACTGCCTCACAGACCTCAGGACTACCAGCATACCTTGTACAAAAGATCAGAATGTCATGGTCACTATTGCCTAAACCAGGAAACTGTTTAATATCAGTCAAGGCCTCCTGATCTTGTGTTAGCACTAAATCCAGCAGAGATGACTCCTGACCCATTCTATGACGTGTAGGACTCAACTGGTGTTGAGTCAAAAAATTTTCCTTAACAGACTTTAGGAAAACCTCTGCCTCATGATGAGATGCACTGAGGGAATGCCAATTAATACTTTTAAAATTGAAATCCCCCATCAATAAACAATCCACATATCTAGAGTTACAAGCTTCATGCAACACACTAGCAAGACCAACATTATCAACATTACTCGAGGGGCTTCTGTAAATACAACCTAAACACACTGACTGCATCTGCCCTAAAGTAATCCTCACCAAAATAGCTTCAGAAAAATTTGAGGTAGTCTGAATAACTGAGGATTTTATAAGGCTCACATGTATATACAAGGCTACACCACGCCCATCTTTGTCCCAATTATGATATAAAACGAAATTATCTAACTGTAAACTTTTGACCAATTCACTCTTTTTAGAAACATCCCACTGAATACTTTTGGGGATACACTCAGTTAATGCAATAACATTTGGCCTATACTCAGCCACATAAACTTTAAGTTCCTCCCACTTATTAGGAAGAGAATCACAGTTTGTATACAAACATTTGATAGGATTAAACTCAGGTCTATGCTTTGCTTGACTTAGCATCCTACTGACTTTGTTGTCGACGAAAACGACTGACTATCTTTAAATCCCTAATAACCAAATCCTGTTCACCCCTGTCCAATCTTGCAGTTAACTCAGACTTTAGCTTATTATACTCCTCTTGTTCCCATTTCGTTTTATCATGACCAATAGATAACTCAGCAACATAATTAGATTTTGCTTTCTTACAATCAATAAATTTACTCATTACCTCCTGTTTCTCCCATTCACTTTGAAAAACAAGCTTCAGAGGCCGGGGTTTAACTAAAGAGCCCTGCGGCCTTTCCTTCACTGCCCCAATCCTAAACAAATGAGTTGGCCTTATAGTATTAATATTAAGTTTACCTAACAGCTCCGTGATAGCTTCAGCATCATGGCTCTTTCTAATTTCGGGGTCCCCACTACCAGATTCTGACAAACCAAAGATAATAGCATTCATACGCCTTTTTTCCATATCCAAAACATCCCTACGTACAGCTTGGGAACTTTCCATAACCTTTTTACTAGCAATTTCCCCCACAGCTGAGGACATATTATCAGTAAATTTGCCAGCCTCAATATCATTAAGTCTACTACCTGAGGCCTGAACCTCTTGTTGAAGGTCATCAATTTGTTGTTGCATTCTCATAAGTCCGTTCAAAATTTTCACTGCAGAACGGTTACAGTAACAACAAAACCAATGAAGGACAGGGGAGTCATTTTTACTATCTTCAACCAGAGCCTGATATTGACTTTCCAGAATATTTTGACACGAAGCATGAAACCATTATTCACATAGCTCACATTGAATTCCCTTATCGTCTTTATTTACTACCGCCCCACAGTCCCCACATTTGTCCCGAGATTTCCTACCCTTGTCAACCTGGGAAGTGCTAGCTTTCCTCTGAGAAGTAGAATGAGCCATTGCAAGATACGTCAGATAACATAAGCCCCAACAATAAAAAAGAAACTTACTTGACGTGATGAGTGCACAGTCGCAAATAAAAACAACGAAGACGCCCACGTGTTACAGCATACAATATACAATACCATACAATACCATACACTCTCTTGCCAGTATGGAGCGACCAAACCACAACAAAATCCGTTCCAATCTTCTTCGAAAAACTTAATCCAAGTAAAATTTAACAGAAAGGAACACGAAAAAGCTATAAATATCCTACTGGAAAAAATAGAAGGCCGCTAAAAGTGAAATAAGAGCCCACGTGAGCGAACAAAAAGCGAAAGTACACCCGCAAACCCACGCACGTCTGCACCGAACGGAAGCCAAACTCAAACTCCTAGTAATACTAGTGTTTGCACCGGGTACCCGACCGACGATGTCAGGACCCGGTTCTGAAACTGCTACCCGGATCCAAAGTTTCACTAACAAAGATTGCACGTGTGACAGAATACCTAGCCTAACATGTACGTACTGCCAAAATTTATGTACATTTTTCCTATTTGGCAGGAAATAATCATATTTTGTGTGGTACTCTGTGGGAATTAAGTGGAGGCACATTATAACACAGAATTGCATGGCTGCCGTGTGTGTATTGGATAAGGCTAGATTGCATTGCACAGTACGCTGACAGACCGAGCTAGGTACTGTAGGCCTAACCATTTTGCCACCGCTATGCCGGGATGTAGTCTTGCTCTGCGCGCCGCACACCAAACTTAATTATTGCGCGCCAAATTCGTGGTAAAATCAGTATGTAAATTGAAAATGCGCGCGGAACTCCTTCCGCGCGACTGACAAATTATGCAGTCTGGGCCTAACAGAAGTTATATTTTCGGGTACGCGGATACCCGACAGACCATCGACTTCGGGTACCCGGTTCTGAATTTTGGACCCGGTGCAAGCACTATATAATACACTATACATATATGCTAACAAGGTACGACAATTTTCTGGACAAAGCTTACAACTTGGCCTATTTTTACACTCTTACACTCACTGTGAACCTCTCTGATTCCTTTCAATTACATCGTTCAATGAGAAAGAACATTCAACATCTCTTCGGGCACGACTGAGGGCATAAAATCCCTTCTAATCAGAATTATTCGTAAAAAAATGGACTCTCTGCACGTTCGTGGTTACACAGACATGACGTATGATTCAGCCATCTTAGCGAAAACACACAGCGCAAGGTAAAGCAAATCAAAAGAACGTACGTTTGCTATGCAGATAGATACGTGTAGCACCTCATTTGACAAATCTAGGTAACGTGCGTTTCATAGACGTACTTAAAGTAGGCTAGGCTGACTAAAAGAGAATGCTTTTTTGTAGCCTAAGCTAGATTAGATAGCTGGTTGCCACAGGGCTGCAGCTTTTTGTCATTGCATTATCCTAGCTCCTTGTCCACATACAGTATTGTGGAGGCTCCTAACAAGGCTTTGTTTAAATTTTGAGAGTCTTGTACACAGTACAGTATGTGTATTGTGCAGTATGTGTAGGGTAGTGGTGACTGCCAACAATAGCACTGGTGTTTATGGATACCAGCAAAAGGGACGATCTCCATGCATACTTTTTTTATTCATTTATTCATTTAGGCATTCCAGTATAGATGTAAAATTTATAAACAGGAGTCATAAAGTGCATTCACAGGAAGAATAATCAGTATAAAAGTTACAAAGATTAAGATGATAAGCATGTAAGATATGAACTTATTGCTGCAAATTTGCAATAAACCAATGCAAGGCTAAAAAACAGCAAAATAAGTGATTGTATAAATCTTACATAAACTCTGTTTCTTTTAGGCATTGTATGTGCATACAATTTGTGATTCGACTCATCGGCCCTTCTTCTCTGATCGGATCGATCAGATAAAACTATACATCACAATGATTTACTAAAGTTACTTCATTTGTGCCATTGGTCCGTAATATCATGAGTTTGAAATCAGACAAAAATATTTAATTTGACCATATACGTAGGCCTACTTGAGCGCAATTAATGAGATGTGCAATCAGACACATTTTAAACAAGTCCTACCAATACAATGTGGCTTTCTGTCCAGTGTGCCTTAAGGTGTGCATCGTAACAAAAAATAACTTAAGTTTGTCACCAGGGATGTAGCTACAGTGGGCGGTGCTGGGCGGTGACACCCAGCACTCAATATTCCCGCCCGGCACTCCAGGCAAACACACGTCTCCCTACCCACCACACATCTGCCTACTGAGACCTAAAACTAGCCCTAAATTTACTCCCTAAAGTAAAATGTGGGAAAAATGAAAAATTAATAGCTGAAAAATGGGGTAGAAGCCATGGGGTGGGAGGTGAGGTGCTTTCCCCAGATCAGACAATTACACGGCACTCAAATTTGGCTAGCTACATCCCTGTTTGTCACTGCAACTTCTGTACTGTAAAGTACCTCAACCATGTGTTCAAATGTCTCCTGCAATTGACTGCTTTCTTGCTGCTCTTATCAAAAATCCACTATCTACTGTACACACAGTTCCTTCGTGATAATGACAGGAAAATCTTTCTGATGCATCTCCTGGGCTGAGATTTCACCCGTACAGTACCAGTAACTATGTACGGTACGATACAACAGACACTGCATGTCGTTATCACATACGAACATTCATTTGTAGCCTGGGTGCTGCCCGCGCAATTTTTTTCCCACGAAGTTATGGACAAATCATGCCAATGGAAAAATCATCTTCTTGGAAATAGGCCACACCCCTAATTCCAAAATGACAGCTTTCCGACCCTTTTATTGTAATTCTGACTCCAGATTATGAAAGAACAGGTCAAATAACCCCAGTCCACGTAACCCTAACCCTTAGCCTGACCCTAATCATGATTTTGAAACAAATTTGAAAAATTTTTGAAATCAAATTTGCCCATAACCTTGTGGGAAAAAAAATGAGGCGTGCTGCCCCATGATATGCTGTGCCGAGCAGTGCACGTGACTTTGGCACACTCCACTTTAGCAAATGGGGTATACCAAAACAAGCGCAACAATGTTGCCGAAGCTCAGCTTTCCCTGTTGACCTAAAAGTTTGCAGTCAATATTTTGGTTGGGTCTGTAATTCATGTTGTTCATACGTACGTTAGAAAACAAAGAGATAAATATAAACTGAATGCAATGAAATATGTATTGAACTCCCGAAGTCTCTGAAAGACTAAATCTGGTACACAAAGTTAACTTTATATACTGCACAGATGTTAGTATACAAATAATGAATGTTTATGAGTGTGCTGCTTTGTAGACCTCATTTGTTTTCCATAATTAGACCCAGATAGTAACTTGCGATGAAGAAATTTTACATATGGTTAAAGGTCTTAAAAGCGATATTTTGCCCCAAAGATATTCCTTGAACTTGCCCAGGGACAAAAGTTCAAATACGTGTTGCCACTATGATTTGGAAAAACCAAAACTGCTCAATTACTCAATATAAAGGGAATTATTTCTAAATTAAATTCTTCACGCGCCTAATTCTGAGTACTCTTTAGTCCCGTATTCACCCACAAAATTATTTTACTGCATAACATTTTTATGATTGGGATCTACCAGTTATAAATCGTCGATCGCTTTTAGGACCGTCGGTGAATGTGTCGCAACAGGCCTGAGGGTAACTACAGTTCGTAGAGAGCGTTGGGAAAATATGCACACTTACACTAAGTCAAAGGCTATTGAAATATCATCCCCCATGGCTTTCCCTTAACAACTTGGTGGGGCTTTTGGCAACGGAGAACAAGACTGAGGCGGTTCCTGCAGTATCGACGCCCATGTGACTGCACCAACCTCGTAGCCTGACAAGGTACTGAATGGGGGCGAAATAACTTCCAGGGGCTAACAAATATTTAAGGGGCCAAATGTATACAAATGCCATTAAGCCAATGGCAACTTGAAAACTTGCTAGGGGGCGAACAAATTTCAAAGAGGGATTCGCCCCCTTGGCCCGCTTGACTGGAAGCCTGAGCTGCACAATTCCTGCAGGCACCGAGACTGGCATATGGCACATGCCTTCAAAAAGCACGTTTTCCTTTTCAAACCGAAAATTGTTTTTGGAATGTTAGCACAACCGTCAAGCTTAAACCATATGAAGCATTGTACTTTCAATCAACATGCTATGTTCTTTGTTTAAAAGAAAAGGGTGGGTTCCTCTTTCCTCTTACGACATTTCCTAGACAACATTCACCTTAACTTGAAGTAGTGTACCCCGCGCGGCCATCCCAATTCACGCGGCGAGTCACTTCTTTCCTTCATGTGACAATATAAACTAATTTGCTATTAAGGAAGAATAAGCCATTTGTTTACCTTTCATACTAAATAGTTTTTGTCCAGAAATGTTAAGAAACCATTCAGACATCAGGCTAAGTTGAATACTTGTTTCTGCCTCAACACAAGAATGTGTAGGCCTATCTTATACCACTGTTTCCCACAAGGCCACATATTCGCAAGAACTTGCACAACTTTCAAACGTCCGGTATTTCTTTTCGAGTAGGCCTAACCATCCAACCAATTAAGCTAGTCAAACTCCTGAAAGAGATCAGTGCCACGTGTTCAGGTAGCGCCTCCATAGCAGGCTGTACGGTATATTCCTTATTCATGTCATATCCCTGGTTTGGAAAGCAAAGAGCTGAGCAAACATAGTCTGACATAGTGAGGTAGCCCACGTACGGTATTCAAAAATCGATACACTGCACTTTGCGTAAACACTTGCCACAGGATTAAGCACGAGACGTCCTGTACATTTATGTATGTTCAGTATACTTTTGTACCTTCTTTTGTTGTACAGTCTCTCAAATGATAACAACTGGGATTCTCGATGTAGGCCTATTCCCGAACATGAGGACTTCTCCAGAATTTGTTTCAAAAAGTGCTGTTTTCATGCTTTTAATGATTGCAGAAACGAAAAAAAATTTAACTTTTGTTCAGAACAAATTGAACTATCTATATGAAACATATTATCAAAATTGGTGCAAAACTGAAGGACAAGTAGGGAATTTTACGTTTTCAAACAAAGCCCCCTCCCGAGGTCAAATAGCGGTCAAATTAATCGAAAAGAGTTGCAGCATGCAGATATCACTTTCGCTAACATCTCTACTAAATTTTAGGCAAATCTAACGAAAAACAGCGAAATGTCAGGCACTTAAACGCAATGTTATGGTGACAGACGTTTGCCGTGACGTAGAAGTTTTGCCGTGCACGACAGCAATAGCTCAGCTGAAAGCTTTCAGCTGAGCTAAAAATGAGGATGTTTTGCTCTTTTTTGCCATATGTTTGGAAACTTTGGATGCAAAAAAAGTGCACATAGTTTGAATAGCAATAAAAAATTGGGATCAACTTAGAGATAGCTATCATTTTAATATTTAAGGGAGTAATAGGAGAGAAGTAACTGGACAGAAGATTTTTCTCCTGTTGCACACGACACAAGGTACCCCTTGAAAGAATGTGTACGATGCTACAGTTGACAGAGTGAATTTCGTTTCCAAAAAAGTATCTCCACTAAGAACGCAAAGTTTTAGCGATTGATTTGATACAATAGAATGTTATTTTGGCTAAATATGTGCATAGCTTATGTATACATAACTATATTACCAGAATTTACTTCTGTTGATAATTGGAAGCATGTCATCTTAATTTAAGTGATAAGCAGGGATGTAGCTACAGTGGGCGGCGCTGGGTGGTGACACCCAGCACTCGATATTCCTGCCCGGCACTCCAGGCAAACACACGTCCCCCTGCCCACCACAAATCTGCCTACCGAGACTTAAAACTAGCCTTAAATTTACTCCCTGAAGTAAAATGAGGGAAAAATGAAAAATTAATTGCTGAAAAATGGGGTAGATGCCACCTGGTGGGGTGAGGTGCTTTCCCCAGATCAGACAATTACCCGGCACTCAAATTTTGCTAGCTACATCCCTGGTGATAAGTATGAAATCTAGTAAAAGTCAAGCCAATTGACATATATCTATCACATGTATATATTGTACGGCAACGAAATGTACTGTCTAAAATTTCCCTCACTTTCTTTCACGCTACTTTTCGGCCTTAAGTTTCCAAACGTTCCCGATCAACACACACTGTATGCAAATTGTTTATGAGCAATCTTCTGTTTTTAGGGTTCATCTCCCGATTCCGCGAATTTGGCGGAATTTTCGCGCCACGGAAAACTCAAACCTTTAGCCTAGGCCTAAACTAGGCTAACTGCGTTAGACCTAATAATTTTGGTCGCCCTCAGGACGACCATACAGACATGTTTTGGTGCATTTCAGTGGTCCGACAGAAATGTTAGTCGCCTCGGACGATCGGACGACTGCTAATTTCGCACCCTGTAATTGTAATAGTTTACATATTTGTTCAACCATCACAGCAGTGGTGCAGCCTGCCCTCTATTCATTCTTGAAAGTTACATATATATAAACACTTTGTAATATTATTTTCTTCCTTGATATTGCCAGAGTGAGTCTATTTGAAGAATCATTATGGTTGATGTAGAGTGGTCTGACTTTGGCCTGAAGCGGTTGTTCAACCCTGAAAGTCATGAATTCCTCCCTATTGAAGACCAACTGAAACTTTATAAGGCGAGAGATCTCCACAAGAGCAAGGTTTTTGCCACAGCAAAACGGATATGGGGATCCACAAAAGTTAGAAATAGGGTATTTATTGCTCCACCCATGAAAGATGTTGTAATGAAGGATGTTGAGGTCAAGCTTCTGTCATCTCCATTAAAACTAGCAGAAGCAGGCCATAGAGAAAGACCAACAGAAGAACGGAGAATATTGAGTGAGCAGGAGAAAATGGAACTCCACCAGAAGGTATTAAATTGACAGTTGATAGAATATAATACTTGTTAAGATCTACAGTACAAAATGTTTTTGTACTCAGATGAAGACTGTACTAACACAGAATATTTGTTGACATCATTCAGAAGAAAATTGTTTTCTTTTAAGCAGTTGCCTGATTTGTGTTTTGTCATTGGTTAAAGATGTGGTCCAAACATATTCCCTGTGATCTACGTAGATCCTTGCATGGCATGTTTCTAAGCAGCAGTTTACCACCATTTAAGCAACCAGGCCAGACAATATATTAAGTACAGTTTATTTAAGTTTAATCCTGACTTAATGAGAGTTCAGTTCATGCTGTGATAGGTCTTGGCTTCCCAACTAAAACCCATTTTTGTCATCTTGAAGACAACAATTGACTGAAGATTCAATTTTGTGTGTGGGTTAAGTTGTCCATTACAAAGTACACTGGGTGGAGGGTACAATGACTCAAACATTAAAAGAATGTAGAGGTAATACTGTGGAACTAGCACACTGATGGACTCAAGGTACTGGCCAGGCTGAAGCAGAATTGTTGAATTGAGTCCATGGCTTGGACTCGAGTCAGACTTGAGTCACACTTTCTTGACTTACGACTTGATTGCCTTGCAGATAAATGACTTGCAACTTGACTTGAAGACAAATGACTTGCAACTTGACTTGAACATATGTGACGTGGTGACATTAAATGATAATGTTGTCGCTGAGTGTAGCGTGAATTTCTTCACCACAAAATTAAGTAACAATTAACAGAGTGCGAACTTTTCCTTCATGTAGGTCTGTTCGAGACAGCGTTGTGCTCTGAGTGAGACAGATTCTGAAAAGCCATTCGGGGTAAAAAAGTACATGTGTAATGAAGCACTATAACTGAATCAATCAGTCAAACAAATGTGGAATAACTTACAAGGCTCACCCCTTATAACAAGCACACTTCATTCTTATAGTTGTAAATAAGTACTTTTTAATCTTTTTCGGCTTATTGGTCCATGCACCACTGCTTGCACGGAATGGAATTGAGAAAACTCTCTACCCTCATGTCTACAAATTTAGATAAAAATAAAAAACACTCTCACTACCCTCATTTCTACAAATATAGATAAAAAGGAAAAACACCCTAAGCCTATAAAATTTGAGTGACAAGAAAATGAAACTACATGGTTTGAAAATAAAGTGTATTAAATACGTTCTTTGTTTGTGAGAATCAAGGGAATACAAATGGATGGGGGTTCACTATGTGATGGCAAAGCTGAAACTTTCAATCGTCGAAGGCGTGATGACCTAATGGGGTGTAGCGCCCTTGAGGAAAAAAAAACCCAGTGAGATGCAGTAGAACGCAGCTTCTCTCTGACAATCAAGATTAGGTCGCACGTAGCAAACATTCTCTTATTAAATTTAATATTACACATAATGCATTGCAACCTTTTCAGTTTGGGAATAGGATGGCCAGTAATGATTACCCATCAGTCAAATGGCCAAGACAAAGGGTCAGGAGTCCTTCCAGGAAACAAATTAACATTTTACATTGTTCAAGTATTTTGCTGGCCTCTAGCAATTGCAATAATTTACGAATATTTCAGTGCCTAAAGGAGGTAATACTTGTTGACCTCATGTTATCTCCACTTTGTGAACACTACATTGGAGAGTATGGTGGTACATGTTTAGCATCTTCTAAAACTGCAGCATATATAAAGAATATTAGTTTTCGAAAGGCCCCTGCTGCCCTTCGCATTTCCCCTTCCTCCTTGTGTGATGAGAGGGAATCATGGCATCCTGAATGATACTTTTCAGAAATTTTCTTAAATCTTTTTTATAGTATAATTCAATAAAAAAAGTTTCCTGCATCTTTTGGAAAAATGGCAGGCATATTTCAACTATTCTACTATTGAAAGCATACATTCAGTTTAATGGGTGCCTTTACACAGGTTCACAGAAGACCTATCACCACTTGGAAAAAGTTCAGCACAAAGTGCTTTTATCGGTACCCCATACAACTCAAAAATATTGAGTGGTGTTGTGTTTGGCAAATACCCTTCTTACTTTTGAACCGATTCCATTTCCGTAAGAACTTAGTTTGAAAATATTGCATTTAAAATAGCATGGCATACAAAGGAAATACCTTTAGTCGTTATTAAACTGTGCAGTATCCATCACCAATAAACTCTAGCAATAGCTTTATCTCCTTAAAATGTTATGCATTACAAAAGTTACATATATTGCATCATTTGAGTATTTGAAAGTTTGGTTGAAAAAAATATTTTTGTGCAAAAGTAACTGAATTTCTTCCTGTGAGATCCTTGTTTTTGTAGAGAGAAGTACTGTACTGCCTTATTTTAAATTGTCTGTCATTCTGTATCTATGAATATTGGCTTAAAAATGTAAAAATTTAAACAAACACAATATTCCCTTTCCCATATTGTTAGCTATTACGAGTGATTGCTTAAAGCTTATATGATCCATTGATTGCTCTTGTTTTGAGAAGTTGTTGCTTGGATGTTTCTTAGGATGGACAGAGCATATTTCATAAATCTTCAAAAAAAAAAAAAGAGTCAACCTGTGACTTCTTTGGATCAAAATTTTTCAAGATCTACCACCTGGTCTCAATATTAATACTCTATCTGTGACTGTAGTCCAGTTTATAGGCTTAATAAATTTTTCATTTTGAAAATTATGACTTGTAACTTGACTTGAGCAAAAATGATTTGTGCCCTGAATTGCCTTGGGTGAAAATGACTTGTGACTTGACTAGACTTGAAGTTAAATGACTTGAGACTTGACTTGACTTGAAGGTAAATGACTTGGGACTTGTCTTGAGCAAAAATGACTTGGCTACAATTCAGGGCTGTAGGCACCCCTCCTATTTAGCAGTGTAGTCTTCAACAGTGTATGGGGAATTCCACAGAGATGATGTAACATCGTGTATGATGCTAGACGTGGTACATAATTACTGTTTTTTACTGCTGCAAGTATTTTCTTTCACATGCTACTAGATTTGCCATTAGTAATTTGCTGCATTTCCTGATAACTCATAATCCTGGTATTTGCCTATCCGGCTGGGTTTTTTGACTTGGTTTAAAATCAGAGCGTGAGTCATCATTTCATAAGGCTCTCCTCACCACTCTGCTACCCTGGACTCATCCAGTTAGCTCCTATATGGTAAGCTGCAATAGTAGTGTATAGTACAATGCTTGTGCAGTATGTTGCTGACAAACTCTTGATCAGGAAGTCGTGTTCAGTACTATCTTGGTGGGTTGTGTGCTCAACAGATTCAAGTAGAGGTACCAGTTGTGGGGAAAGGTGGAGAGAGCTGCAACGTAAGGCTAATGGTCCTTCTAGCAACGTGTACTGAATATTCATAAGATTCATCTACTTGAAAAGTTGGTCATAATTTATGAAATACATTTTATTGTAACCAGGAACTTAATCAGAAAATGGAAGATTATAAGAAATGGTTGAAGTACAGAATGGAGCTTAGGAATGGTCTGGAAGACATGGGGAATCAGGAAAAGTGGCTTCAGTCGAAACCAGATATGACGGCATTGGAACAGAAAGTACTGGAAAGAATCATCAAGCGAAAGATGGAAAAACTTGAAAAGGTGAGTTTTTCAGAAGGAAAAGATTAATTTCTTGTCACCATGGGTAAAAAGCTGCCAATGGATTGCATCAGCTGCAGGCAACTTTTCAGCAGCTTGCAAGATGGTCCTAGAACCCTGTGAGTACAGTGTGTTGAACCAATATAGGGTATATTGTCAAGATAACAATGCACTTTGAATTTTAAGATGGGTTTCTGATACCTGTAGGGGATTAAACCCTTAGCTCATTGTAAACCAGGGCAGTTGATGGGGGAGAGGGTGGTGGCATTTGATATTCCCCATTATTATATAGAAAATTTTCTTCAAGTCAGTTGTGTGAAAAGCTAACTAGTTTGGTAGTTCAAAGCAGTCAGCGTTGTCTCCCTTCCCCCAAATGAACACTGCACCTACAAAATCGTCAGGCTGACTGTGTGGGGGATACCCACTAGACCTAAGTTTCACTAGTTTAAAGGTTCGCTAGATTGAAGAACCCCGTGGACAAAAATCTACTTCGTGTTAGAAATAGGTTTAGGATTCGGGTTAGGAACAAGAAGTTTTTAGGATTAGGAGTCGGAAAAATCTACTTCGTTTTAGAAATAGGGTTAGGATTTGGATTAAGAACAGAAGTTTTAGGATTAGGATTATTCTCGACTGGGGTTGGGTTTGGGAAAGGACTATGGTTAGGGGTAGGGTTAAGTTTAGAGTTCGGATCTTCATTCTAGTAAACCTTCGATCTAGTGAACGTTACCCTGCTATGTTACCTGTGCAAATTTCACAGTGTTTTTTTTTAATGTAAATTTCTTGCAACTTTCTTCCCAGTGGTTGTAACTATATAGGAATAAGTTAAATTTTGAAGTGAAAGCTTTCATTAAGGAAATGAGTATGAAGTAGTGTACAAGATGTTTCATGTCGTAGAAAATTTCCAATCAAGAAGGATCTAAAAGTTCTCTGAATTATGTATTTGTGGAAAGATACTTTAGTTGTTTTATTATTGTTTATTCCTTCAAGTTCTATGATTAGAGAGAAAAGAACAAAAACTGAAATAATTGTGTCAAAACCATCGGAATTGCTTATTCTCACAATTTGTTGCAGATCTGGAAATCTTCCATCTAGTGAACCTTGCCTGGCTATGTTACCTGTGCAAATTTCATTGTTGTTTTTTTAATGCAACTTTCTTGCAACTTTCTTCTCAGGGGTTGTAACAGTATAGGAATAACTTTAATTTTGATACAGTTGAATGATTTTGCATTGTCATTAAGCTACATATTAGATTTCACTGTAGTTGTCATGTCAAGCATGTATTCAGCTAATGTATACTTGGTAATTTTTCATTTCAGCTAAGGAGAAAATTAAACATTTCAGAAACCCCTTAAGAGCATGACATTTTATTTTTTACAGAGTTTAGATAACCAGCATGATACTATAGAGGATGTACCAGAGGTATATATAGTGTGTGTTGTTTTATTTTGTGGACTGGCATTTGTTCTTTCACATTAAGCTGCACCACTTCCTAACTTTTTCTCTCTCACTCTGTCAAAAATTCCTTCACAAACTCTAGTGTCACATGGCATTCATTTGAATAAAGTTGATGCCCATGAGAGGAAATGATACTGCAGTTTGGAATTTTGGCTAAAACCCATAGCAGTTTGTGCAACTTACACAATCTGTGCCTTGTGTGTTCCACATTTCTGAAATCAATATTTGCAAAATATTGACAAGATGTCTCGGAAGTACTAGTAGAATTACCACTTTCATGTGAAACTGTGTCATGGTAAACCTATTTCTTTGCTGTGACTTTTGTGGATGGTTAAATTTTTATGGGTACATCCATGGGTGGAAAAATAGGGGATCTGCAAAGTACCTTGCTGGAGAAGTTTGGTATCTAGAGGGAAATTTTGGAAATTAGAGGTGTATTTGGTTCATTTGTGCATGAAAACATGTAACAAATTGTGAGAAATGTGACTTGATTCCTTAGAAATGAACATTTTACCACCGTGGGGAACGTTTCCACCTCTTTCCTTTGTGGTCAACTTTCTATCATTTTGATGTAAAGAATCTAACACCTCCAATCTCTCTCTCTGTCTTTCTTCTTTTTGATTCCTTGCCGAAGGCAGGCAAGGAATCTATGCGATGGTGATGGCGTGTGTGTGTATGTGTGTGTGTGTATGTGTGTGTGACGCTGCTTGTAAACACTCTATCTCAAGAGCGGTAACCCCAGGTAATCTCATACTTGGCATGTAGATTGCCCATATTGAGTAGATGAACCCTATTGTTTTTGGTGCAGGTCAAAGGTCATTTGGGGTCACCAGAGGCAATTTAGTGAATTTCTTTTAGCAGCTGTAATTCGGTGTCCATTGTTCCAATTGAGTCATAACTTCAGGATAAGATAGACTGGTAAGAGGTGGCAATATTGTAATATGATCCGCATTAATCTGAAAGGGTCAAAAGGTCAGAAAGTGATGTTTGTTGATACCTCGCCAACGAAACATTTTAGGGGGATGGTGTAATGGAAAGTTGTGTTCGTCTATGTGAAATACATGTGATAACCTACTTTGACCTCAGTTGACCTCATTTGACCTTTTGACCTGTGTGGCTTTTTTGTGACCCCTGGATTCGTCTTGTTGAGACAAACCAAAAAGGCAATTATAGTACCCTCCTACGATGTTCCTAACTCTAGTTATTGACATTTAAGTGAAATGTTAGGAGTGTATGTGTTATATGCATTGGAATGCGAAGTATGCGGTATGATAACTCAATAACCAAGTGCCATAGGAGGATGGCATAATGGAAAGTTGTGTTCATCTATGTGAAATGCATGTGATGACCTACTTTGACCTCAGTTGACCTCTTTTGACCTTTGTGGCTTTTTTGTGACCCCTGGATTCGTCTTGTTGAGACAAACCAAAAAGGCAATTATAGTACCCTTCTACCATGTTCCTAACTCTAGTTATTGACATTTAAGCGAAATGTTAGGAGTGTATGTGTTATATGCGTTGGAATGCAAGGTATGCGGTGCGATAACTCAATAACCAAGTGAAATAGGGGGATGGCATAATGGAAAGTTGTGTTCGTCTATGTGAAATGCACATGATGACCTATTTGACCTTTTGACCTTTGTGCTTTTTTGTGGAGCCTGGGTTTGTCTTGTTGAGATGAACCAAAAAGGCAATTAAACTACCCTACCATGATGCTCCTAACTCAAGTTACAGACATTTTAGTGAAAGGTTGTGATTGTGTGTGCATAATGCATTGGAATGTGAGGTGTGTGGTGTGATAACTAATAACCAAGTGATAAAGGAGGATGGCATAATGGAAAGTTGTGTTTGTCTATGTGAAGCACACGTGATGACCTACTTTGACCTCATTTGATCTTTTGACCTCTGTGGCTTTTTTGTGATGCCTGGGTTTGTCTTGTTCAGACAAACCAAAAAGGCAATGATGCTACTCTTCTATAATGCTCCCAAATCAAGTTATTGACATTTTAGTGGAAGCTAGGTCATGACTGTGTGTACATGTTACTCATTGGAATGCGATGTATGAGGGTGCGATTTCTAGAACTGAGTAATCAATTTTTTATTTGAGTCACGAAAGGTTGACCTTATTAACATGATGATATCTTAAGTATGATAACTGTGAGGGATCTCATGCTTGTCATGTAGGTGATTCATGTTTGTAACAATTTATCATATGGCAAGGAATCACTAAGCCTTTTGGCTTTCTGGTTGTTGATTTTTGTTGTTTTTCCTTACAACTTGTGCAACTCAAAATTTCATTCTTAGTTTGGTGGTAAAATTGATATTAACATATATTGTAATAGATCACCTCTTTGCTGTCATTAATCCTTTATTTGTTTTGATGTGCCATTTTTTTTTGGAAAAAAAAGTCTGTCGATAAGTCAGAATTTGAATGTACTTGCGCTCTGAAATATGCCTTATTGAATATCTAGACTTTTCTGCAAATGGGGCATTGTTTTGAAAATTTGACAGCAAAAGCTTTTCTGTCTATTCGCAGAATGATAACCAGATAGTTGCCAGTTTAGTAGTGCCTTCTCGGAGTCCTCAACCAGATCTAGTCCATGATTTACCAGAAGCGATTAAGGTTATCGGACAACACTTATCACAGAGAAGACTGAGAATTGTTGACCTATTCACACAGGCAGATAAGGACAAAAGTTGGACAATCACAAGACAGGAGTTTAGAAATTGCATTAAAGAGGTAGGAAGTTCATACATCTTGAAGTAAAACTGACTCTTTAATGAGCATGTTCAGTTGCCACTAGCCAGCTTTGAAATACCATTCTTCTTTCCTGTTAAAAACTTCCTTTGATGCTCCAAATGTTTCATATCATATGCAATAGGTAGCATCTGGATGGGGGATGGGGGAGGAGGCTGGGATGACGTGTGACCCCCAAGTGAGATCTCTTGTTTCCTCATGTTCCTCCTTCCCACTCCCTGTTTGTTCCAAAAACATGAAACCATGCAGAAGCTGATATGCTATTGACCTTCCTACCCCCCCCCCCCCCCACCACCACCACCACCTATTATGGAGACAGGTGCTGGCATCATTTCATGTTGCAGGCAAGCAGTTGAAGTACACAAAGTTCAACTTAACAAATTGTTGGAAATACAGATCTATCCATCAAAGAGGATAAAAATGCTCACTTTTCAGTTGGACTGGTGTCATCAATTGAGTACTGACAACTTCACATAAGTTTAAAATTCATATTGGAATCCAAAAATGATAGACTGCGTTACACCAATGCTTCAGCCCTTTGCAAAGGGCATAAGCTTTCACGTTTACCTTATTTTGAAACTCCGACTGAATCTTCTAAATCTCCTGTAATTCCCTTCACAAGTATCTGTCATGATGTTTTTAAATGTGCAAATACTGTATTGTAATTTAAATCATGGAGTTGTTGTGAATTAATTTAAAATGACATTAACATTGTCCTATGATTGAAAGATTCCACAGTTAGTATCACATGTTGAGGTATTTTCATGGAAGTTGGGGTGCATGTGTTTCCCTTTAAGTGTTCATCATAATCATTCCAATTTTGTGATTTTATGTGATAGTTTTATTGTGTTCACTGACTTAATTTTTAGATCAAAATACTTACCACATGTAATTCACAGTGTTGAGGTGTTCACAGTGCTGGATATATCTTCTCTGAAGTCAAGTAGGTGATATCTGTCAGTTAGTGGTCAGGGGCAAGGGATAACACTGGCTCATTTAATGGTCAATTTTATTTTGAAAATTTAAAAAAAAAACAGCTGATTTGCACTTAAACTGTGACAACTTTTTGGCTGTAACATATCTGTAGAGTGCTGTGAAAGCTGATAGTGGAAAGAATTAATAGATGTGTAAAATGGGTAAGATAGTGACAAAGTAAATTAAAATATTAAATTACAAGCAATCAAAAAATATGTCACCAGGTGGAGAGTAAGTAATGTCAAACTTTGAAGATAATTCTGGTTGAATTTTTCTTGTGCACAGGTTGTACATGATTTTATTTACTTAGAGGAAGGCTTAAAGTGCATCACTTTGTGAGTTGTTAAGCTTCCTAGTTTTAAGTGTCTACTGGACTTCTTTTTTTCATTTTCAGGCTGGGATCCCAATTTCAGATGTCCTCCTGGATGAATTAATCGATAATTTAGACAAAGATGCCAACGAAGAAATTGATTTCAGGGAGTTTGTGGATGGAATCAAGTTGTACAAATTAGAAGAGAGGAGAAATATGTCAAGAGCTGATTCAAAGTTTGGTGAGCTATCATGACATGATCCTTAGCAATTTAGAAATGAAGGTTAGCTGAACCAAGAACCACTTTCAGTCAAAAGTGTCTCCTGGTTCCCTGGGTTTTGGTGCAACCAGGAGACACTTTGCGTTTACCAGGAGACAGTAACCAGCTACAATGATGTACGCATATTAGGGACTTTCATGATGACGGACGCTACTTTTGGTACAAAAGTGGTGCCTGGTAGCATTCTTTTAGGGTCAACAGGCACTGTTTGGTTGGAAATGAGTGCCAAACAGCACCTGGCGCCTGGTTAATTTCACCCTTGATCATTAGTATTTCCACTGTGATCTCAGACGGTGGTGGGACCAGGAGAGGGGGGAATATTGGGGTATTTTCCTGCTCTAGTGAGATCCATTTTCCCCCTTTATCCTCCAGCTTTATGCTGATGGCTCTAGTTATTTCTTCTGACCTTAACTGTACTCCCCTTTCTTCCACCCCCATATACAACATTGGCCTCATGACTGATCTCAGTCTTTTACACAGTGCAATCAATTAAGGAGAGGCATCATTAAAACTATTTTCATGGTCTTACTCTTTTCTAACTAGTTTTATCATCCAGTACTATAGAAGAGAACAGAAAACTTAAAAAATGTGTCCACAGTTTGAATCCTCAGCCTCCCTCTCAACTTAGGAAATGGAAAGTTCACTTGCTAATCCTTTATCAGCATGGAAACCACCCGATGATAAGTAAACAGTATACACAAGGTGGGGGTGGATGAATGTCAGAGTTTGTTTCCATGCAAGATATCTGTATCATGTAATGATGCTGTGAGGCTTTCTGTGGTCATGGAATACCTGAAAAAGTCATGTTCTGAAATTTTGGAAGTTGCAATTTCAGGCATGGAAAAGTCAAAATGTTTCACAAAAGTCAAAAGGTCATGGAGAGGTACCAAAATTTTTCGGATAGTGGGGAAGTAGGAGGCCCAGTTTCTGGTTTATCCAAATTGTGTATCTTTCTTAGAATGGTCTACAAAATTTCACCTTGAATATTGTATTGTTTGGGTCATCCTGGGGAAAAAGGACCCTTATTCTGAGCCTTCTGGACCAGTAGTGGGGCCAGTACTAATTTGCTTGATGCTTTACATGGTGAAGTGAAACCAGTTTTATGGTACATATTTCAAAGTAGAGTCTTCAAAATAATCTGTTATACTGCAAAGAAAGTTGCGAAAAAGGTGGGATATTTTGTTGTGGGGAATCCTGTTTTAGAGAATAAATGTGATGGCTGAAAGTAGGCATGACATGACCAGTGGCGTAGCCAGGGGGACAGGGGGGGGGGGCGAGTTGCCCCCTCTGGAAAAATCTTGGGGGAAATTTTGAAAGTGAATATATGGTGAAATTTGCGCATGATCTGGTAAAATTTCAAATTTCTCAACCAGTACACTTTACTTATTTACATGGGCGTCAATCCTGGGGGACGGGGGGACTTGCATTTCGATGGGTAGGGGACACAATATCAAATGTCTCCCCCCCCCCACATTTGCGTTAAAGAGTAGTCTTGTGGCTCTATTTGACTGGCTTTTTGAGTGGCATGTAGGTTTGTTGGGCAACTATTAAGTGTCTTGATGCAGATTCTGAATGTAGATTTCGTCAGGGAAATCTTATTTAATGACAAAATTTCGGGTCACTTCCCGCGCATGCGTCCCGGTTTGCACTCCTTCTCATGACCATTAAAAAGGTAATTATACATGGAACTATTCTGATCACACCACTTTCCGAAAACAAACATACATCCCCAAACATCTGTAGGGGCTTCGCATCAATATGGGATCATTCAATCAGTGGCAGAGGGGAGGGCCATTCGGCCATTCTCACCCTCACTGATGCCTATTTTTTTAGTCCCTAAAAATACGTAAATTTTTTAAGACAAATTTTACTTCAAAAGGTAACATATGTGACACCAGATTGCACGTAAGGACACCTAATTTTTCAAAAAATTTCTTAGAACCCTACCCCAGGCCAGCGGTCACACAACATACTGCATGTCCCCCTTGAGAGAAATCCTGGGCACGCCACTTCATTCAGTCTAATTTGTAGCATGATGTGGAAGGTTGAAAGTACGTTGTTGCCATTAAACACTTTTCAAAAATTTTTACCGAGCGCTTCGCCGAAGTTATTATCAGTATAGATGGTGATTGCTAATACACTTACGACTATAAAGCATTCTGAAAACGCACTTGCTAATCCTTCACACCTTTGCTATACTACGATCAGCTCCAAAAATATCCCAAAGATAGCACCATTTTGCATCTAAGCAACCTTAAATTAACAAGAATTTCTCAAAAAGGGGAGGGCTACCCCCTCCCCTTAGACATCTCCTCCAGGATGACACCTTTACATAGTGACAAAGGAAGGAATCCACTGCTGTATACAAACGCAGGGTGAATAAAAAAGGTGCAATTTACGTGCCGCCACTGCAGTTAGTAAAAACATCCAGCCAGTCGGAAAAATTAGAATTCACTCAATTATGAACATTTTCCAGCCATGTACGATCAGCTCAAAAAATATCCCAAAGATAGCACTGTTTTGCACCTAAGCAGCCTTAAATTAACAACAATTTCTCAAAGGGGAAGGGGACTCCCCCTCCCCTTAGACCCCTCCCCCAGGACGAAACATTTATGTAGTGACAAAGGAAGGATCCCACTGCTGTATGCAAAACGCAGAGCGCATAACAAAGTGCAATTTAAACGCCTCCATGCAGGTGGAAAAAAACATCCACCCGGTCGGAATTTGGAACCTTCACACCCCCAAATATATCACCCTAGCAGCGGGCCTGGTCGGGTCCATGATTTCCGACAATGATCCACGCTGCGAAGCGTTGTTTCAGCTATTTTGGGACATGATGAAAATAACATCTTGAAGTAATTCCGTGGACTCCGTGTATTTCACCTGGCAGATCATCTATGATGGTCATGTTAACTTTGAAATGATAATTCTTATTAGAATAGGACAACGTCAGTCATCATAAGGGGGGGGGGGGAGGAAAGGGCCTATAGGAAGACGCCCTCTCTTCAAAACCAAAGGGATTGGTTTGTGCTAAGTCATGTATGTCCCCTGCCCCCCCCCCCTCCACACGTTTGAATACGGATTGACGCCCCTGCTTATTTAAAAGTATATGCCACACTGGCACAACCAGTCCTCATTAAGGTTTTCAGAGATGAATGATGACACCATGCTTATAGTTGTACTAGTTATGTTTTACTATCTGTTTTATACAGCATGGGATCTCTGGACCTCTGACAAGGGACTCTGTCCTTTTACTGTATACTTCCAATGTTTCTTAATAATTTAAGGAGCTGAATTGTGGTATATGCAGTTTGTTAGAATGGGTCAGTGGTCAGTGCTATAGGACAGGTCCTCGTAAAATTTGGACTGATTGTGGTGAATGTGGTGAACTGATGAAGGGAAAGGTGTACAAGGGTTCACTTAATTACTGTACTTCACCCATTGTGATTCTAAACTACCAGTAGGACTCAAGAAAAATTCACCAAGACAAGCAAGATAAAAAAAAGCTTCCTAAAATAATAGGAATTCTTGGTGATGTATTCAATTTACATTTAGCACCAAATGTGGCACCATTTTGCATCTAGCCCCCCTTACATGAGCAAAAATTTTCCAAAGGGGAGGGGGACACCCCCTCCCCTTACACCCCTCCCCCACGACGGCAATCAGTCACATCAGCCAGGTCAGAGGAAAGCGCCCGGACAAAACTTGGACCTGTGGAGAACACTGATTATTAGGAAAGCAGATCACTAATTGGGGGAAATCTTGGTGCTCTTGCCCCCCTCCCCCCCTGACAAAAAACCTGGCTACGCCACTGGACATGACCAAAATAAGTTTTGCATAATGCAAAGTTGAATACAAAAATGTTTAGATATCAATTCAAACACAGCCACAACTGCTGCAATTTTGCACAAATAGAATTTGAAAAAAATGTCAAACAATCCAATTTCGAAAAATGCCACAATAGGTAGCCTGACTTTTATGGCGCAGTTGTCAGCACAAACACTGCCCTGTATAAGGACGCATATCTAGATGTGGAGCTAATGTAATGCTGTGGTAAACTTATATTAGCATCTTCATGAAATGGCTTACATTACAATACCGGCACAAAATACAGAGTACAAAGCGCAGACAGTGTTGGGGGCTTTGCGGCACATCTTTAGCCAGTGTGCATGCGTATATTTCCATGCGCGTTTTAGCTTCCCTACATAAACCTCAGATCTATTTTTGTGCAAACGAATGCAGTCAGCGCGCTGTACAGAACAGCTATGCACATGTGTGGACAGTCCGTAACAAGTGCGCTTATACCCTGTGTACTGTGCAGTGATGGTGTTATTACTAAGCAGTCATTGTGCAAGGATGCATCATTCACACTGTGGTCACTGGTCACACCTGCTGCTCAAGTATCGTAGCACAGGTGTTTGCAAATAAATGATGTACCTGTTAATGTGCGTTAGCATGCACATGATTCAGTGTGTGGAATGATGGGTGACCTGCCTCATACAGTAGTGTTACTGACTGTGCTGCCAATGACGTCACGTCTTGAGACGTGCTCACATATGTTTTTTCACTTTTGGATTTCAAATGGGCTGAACCTGTCCTGTATTTTGGAAGTCACATGGTCGTATTTCAGCATATATGGAAGTAGTTTAGTCCAGAAAACATTCGTTTTGTTACAAGCTGTACCCCAAAGATTATTTACTGAGAAACTTACTTTGTCTGTGTCATGCCCACTTTAAGGATGAAGCATGGCTGCCTGACATAAATGCATATCCTTTCAGTGGTAAAACACTTCATTAAAATCAAGGATGTGCAAACAGTTCCCTATGAGCAGCAAAGGAATCTGTGGCATTTACATTTCCATGTTCGATTTGTTCTGTTAAAACAGATCAAGCTAGAGGGTCCTCTCACAGGACACACGCAGGGTCATCTCACCGATTGGTTCCTTCTGAGAGACCAAGCCGTGTCACATCAGCCATTTCAGAAACCTCCCTATACAGTAGCTCCACTGTGTCAGATTCCTCATATCTCAGTGTGCCTTACATTGACATTACAGAGAGGAGAGAGCTGGCACCAGATGATATGATTGAGAAAAGAAAACGAGAACGGCATTCTGCCAAAGGGGTAAGAAATGCTTTCAGTTGTCTGTTGCCATGATGTATTACATAGAAGGAATGCACAAGACATTGAAAAGTAGAAAGGCTCAAAACTTGGATAACAAAATATAGGCTCTGTTTCCAAGCTCTTATAAAGCCATTAAATCTTTTGTTCTAAGACGGAAATGGAAGAGGAATGTCTACTACGCAGAATGCTTGAAAAGTTATTTTCATTGATATATTTAGAAGGATCATGACTTTGGCAAAGTAGAGGAGGGAGTAGGGCAGAGGAGGGGATGGCTGTCAGGTGAAAGGACGAATGCTTGGTAAGTCCATCAAGGGTCAATTTAGGTGAGTATATCTGTGTTTAGAGCCATATCATGTCCTGGGTAATGTATAGCTGTATATTTAAGGAAAATGAGGATGAATATTAACATACAATTTGTATGGGTTCATCTGTGTTTGGTGGCAATAGGTGACAAACTGCTAAGACAATCTTTTCTCTTTGGTTCTGCAGAGGAGAAGAAGAAGGGATGTGGATAAAGTCAAAACTGGCAACCGTTTTGTTGATCATCACAGTATAAAGTCAACTTTGGGGGAGCAAACTGGGGAAGAAGTGAACCACTTCCGTGAGGCAAGACTTAAGGACTACTATAAATTGTGTAAGCTGTGCAAGGAGAAGGACATTAAACTAACACCACTCTTGCTGGAAAGAGGTAAGTATCTAATTATTAAGTTGCAGTAGCAACCTCCCTTAATATTCGTATTTCCAACCCCCAATAAATCAAATGCTCAGTAGGATGAATATGAAAGCTATGATAAAGATGCCAGTTTGTCCTATCAAGCTTGGTGTGCATCAAACGGCAGCAACTACCTAGCAGGTTGTATAACAGCTCCAGGATTGGAAACTGGCATATTTCTTATTAGTCAGTACATTGGTTTTGCCAGCATTTAATTGTCCAGGGGCAGCAATCCGACACAGGGGTAAAATTGAGATGGTAGAAATTTTAAAGTGATGTGGTTGTATAGGTACCTCCCATTTAACATTGTTACAAAAATGTAGCACCTGTAATCGCATAAGTCACTAAAAATTTCCGTTTTACTGTGTTGATGCCTGAAAGCTTGGTGTTTGTATACAATTGTCTGTAAATATGAAGTTCTGATCTTGCAAGGTTTAAAGGTATGGGGTTTAAAATTATGCTTTTAAAGGACATCACTAGAATTTTTGTTGGGTGGAGGGGGGAGAAGGGGGGAAGTGAGGACAAGAATATCTTGCAGTGTGATTGTGGGCGGCATTTCCCCCTGCCCATGGCTGTGCTGTTCCAATTGTTGGTCATTTCGGTGTGTAATAGTGAAACTTACATCCAACTGATGGGTTTCCTAGAACTTGCACACAGGTTGAAAGGACTAGTTCATATCATGCTACAAACACATGGAAGGAATTTAAGTTGTGAAGTAGAGCTCTGGAAATGTGGGAGATTTGGCAATACATTCAACCTTTGATAGTCCAAAAGTTTACAGCAACTATCTTCCCAGTTTTTTCCCCAGAAAAGGCATAAAAATTAGAGCAGTTTCCTTACCCCAAACAATTGTCATTCTTTCAACTTACTTTACTTCCACCCCCCCCCCCCCCCTTTAAAGTAATAACTGGTGATCATTAGCACCTCTGAGATAAAGGTATGCATTTCAAAAGACACCTTAAGCATTGAAGGCATGTGACGTTAGAGGACAAACAATGAGGCTTGCTAGATAAAGTGACTTTGGTACACATACTGTATGCACATGCATGACATAGTCTTCACATGCCAAAGTTAGCTGTCAGCATTTGTTGCTGTATGTAAGTTGCAGTGACATGTGCTTAACCTCCTCAGAGGGCACAATTTCTGTTCAGTGACATCATATGCATAAGGTCTATTCCAGTAGCTAATGTCCTACCGAGTTTACTGCTGAGTATGTTCTGCCCACATCATTGACCAATCAAAGTGGCTTATATCTGAAGGGCATAGTGTGAATTCTTGTCAAAGTGCCCTAACCAGCATTGAATTAAGATTTTGGAAGTTCCTCAATATGATTTAGGGTGATGCCGGTGATGCATTAATGCTTTGATCACCCTTTTGTTTGTAGCAAAAAGTTGTTGTTTGATACCTCACTATCCAATATGAACCTATTTTTCAGCTCTGCTCTACCCAGGAGACAAGCCCCACCGAAGAATTCGTTCCAAAATAAGCTTGCCAGGGCCAGGATTACTCTCAAGTCATTTTGCAGCTCCTCCTGAACCACCAGAAGATCCAGACGCTGACCTAGATTTTGAGAAGGTCTTCTATGATGAAAATGGTGAACCAATTATGGAGATCAAGCATTCATTTCCAAAGGCAGAGGATGTCAAACCCAACATTGAACTGCAGAATTTACCAACTGGGAAAGCTATGATCAAGTCAAAGATCAATTCTTGGCTAACTTTTGAAGATTATGTCAGATTAACTAGGTAAATATAAGTCTTTTTTCATCTGTGAGTTGTGGACTTGCTGTACAAACTAGGAGGACAAGTTTGTGACCCGAAATTTATTTCCAGTCATTTTTGGGGGAGGATCCCATTTTAAATACTGAGTCCAGTTCTGGACAGAAAGAAATATTTCAGCTCCATCCTCAGGTGTACGCAAGGACAGGATGCTGACAAGTATTTCCCACTTTTCACTTTTATGAGAGCTTGAACTATTTTCCCCCAACAACTTTGAGGCTAACCTCCTTAAACCCATATACCCTCATCCCCCAATTCAAATAGGGTTGCTGTATAAGGGTTCACACTTTACAGCTAGAATGTGTATCCTCATGTTTTACACAATTAAGACTTGACATGAGCCAAAAACCAATGTTATGGGTGGACTATGTGAACTCAGGTCCATTATGAAGAGCAAGTAAAAAACAAAAAGTAAACAATTCGGTTTGAAATTAAAGACTGGAAGTATATGTTCCATGGTAAAAGTGGTAGTTTTATTGTCATAGAGAAAAATTCTTTAAGAAGTGCATTGTGTATGACTGTGTAATGGTGTTGGTCATAGGATTTGTAAATAGCTTTTTGATTCCTTGCCGAAGGCAGGCAAGGAATCTATGCGATGGTGATGTCGTGTGTGTGTGTGTGTATGTGTGTATGTGTGTGTGTATGTGTGTGTGTATGTGTGTGTGTATGTGTGTGTGTGTGTATGTGACGCTTTGCTTGTAAACACGATATCTCAAGAAGGGTAACTCCGAGGGGTCTCGTACTTGGCAGGTGGATGCCCTATATGGAGTAGATGATCCCTATTGTTTTTGGTGGAGGTCAAAGGTCATTTGGGGTCACAAGAGGTCAAAAGGTCAAAACCTTGTAATCATGATATCTCAAGAAGGGTAACTCCGAGGGATCTCATACTTGGCAGGTAGGTTGCCCATAATGAGTAGATGATCCCTATTGTTTTTGGTGGAAGTCAAAGGTCATTTGGGGTCACCAGAGGTCAAATGGTGAATATCTTGGAAATTGCTTGTAAACACTCTGTCTCAAGGTGTGTAACTTCCAAGAATTTCATACTTGGCATGTGCATGGCCCATATGAGAAAGATGATCCCTATTGTTTTTGGTAAAGTTCAAAGGTCATTTGGGGTCACCAGAGGTCAAAAGGTTCAAAATCTTTCAAGCAGAATATCTGTGAGTGTAAAACTTGGTTCAACTTGAAACTTGCAGTGTAGCTTGCTTTTATTTTGTGCATATTTACCCTGAAAATTTCATGGATAATAAAAGTCATTTGAGCTCAAAATTGGCATTTTCTAAATGTCATTCTACGGTAGCCTAGATGGACCATTCACATCAAATGACATCATAACAATTTATGTAGACTCACTACACACGCTCTAAAACCCCTAAAACTTAATCGTACCCATTGACATCCGTATCCGTTATGCTGCTTTATAACGATATCTGTAAGCGCAGTACATACGTACGTGTAATAGTATTGCGTACAAGGTACGTACAGTTGCATGGTGGTACCCTGAGTCGATCACCTAAAAATTGTAGTGTAAAGTCTGTGTGGTATACGTTTTGTGTGTAGTGACCGACTCAAGGTACCGACGTACTCAAGGTACAGTACAGTACAGTCACTTTACATCTGTAGCTAGCGCAGCTGAATCGTATAGTAAATACGATCAACAAGCCGTACATATGCTGCGTTGCAACTTCCATTTGACAGGTGAATTCACCTGTCTTTTTTTCTGCAGCACAGGTAGCTCACCATGTTGTCTGCTACTCCGTACTGCAGAAAAAAAAAATGCAGTGATTCACCACTTTACGACCTGAATGGATGCATACATTCACAGCCTTTCGACAATAGGATCATGTGCAGTAGGCCTAGGCCCTATTTGTTCTTTTTCAAGAATATACAGGCTTAGGCCTAGGCCTTCGAGAGGTTGGTCTGTTTTCGTATTCGTAGCTCCTTTACGGAGCAGACCTTCGGGAGTAGCGTTTGGTCTCGCCCCTTGGCTCTTCACCAGAGAGTCAAAGGGACTTTGGAACAACCTAAAGACTGAAGTAGACTAGGGCCTAACAGTTAGGCCTACGTACAGTACAGTACGGAGTAGGCCCTAGCCTAGGCCTAAACGTAAAGTTAGGCCTAGCCTAGCCTAGGTAACGCAGTACTAGTCTAGCCTAGGCCTTCTGCTGCTTGTTGCGTTTTAAGAAGTGTGTTGGATATCCAGTTTAGGTATAGGCCTTAGGCCTACCCTTTCACAGAGGTTTTTGATGGATGTGAGCTGGTGTTACCAACAAGGCACCCTAGGCCCACGAGCCTAGAGCTAGGCCAAGACGTAAAGTTAGGCCTAGCCTAGGTAACGCAGTACTAGTCTAGCCTAGGCCTTCTGCTGCTTGTTGCGTTTTAAGAAGTGTGTTGGATATCCAGTTTAGGTATAGGCCTAGGCCTACCCTTTCACAGAGGTTTTTGATGGATGTGAGCTGGTGTTACCAACAAGGCACCCTAGGCCCACGAGCCTAGAGCCAGGCCAAGGCTATACTAGTACTAGGCCTAGCCTATACTTTTCATATTAGCGCAGCCGAATCGTAGCAGGCCTAAATACGATCAACAAGCCGTACATATGCTACTAGGCCTAGGGCCTAGCCTATACTTTTCATATTAGGCCTAATGTAGTGCAGGCCAATAGTTCTCAGTCTCACATACATTTGGTTCTGGTTCTGGTTGGATACTACAAGCAGTTCTCCGCAGACGGGATATACGGTTGTAGGTGTGTGACGGCTAGCGGACCAGCAAATTAGATTGGATTAATAGATTCAGATCTCCTCAAGGATGTCAAGTTCAGTTTGCATAATTGTGTAGGCCTATACTGCTGTTTGTGTTGTTTTTATAAGTGTGTTGGATATGTACATTTAAGCCTAGGCCCTGACAGAGGTTTGTAGGTACAGTATGATTGCCACAGATGGTGGTTTGTGGTCTGTGAGTTCGTGTTAGCGGCTGTTTTGTTTCCACTGGTTGTGCAATGTGGGTTCTCGTAGGAGTGTAGGACCCACAGATGTTGCATCACATAGGGTCTACATAGGCTACTAATCACTTCGAAAGTTAGGCCTAATGAAGTGCAGGTCTAGGTAGGCCCTAGCCTAGCCTAGGGTACCTAGACCTAGTTTTGTATATGTGTCTGAGTGTGTTTGTGATGTTCTGCTTGTAAACAGCCTCTCAAAAAGGATAACTGTGAGGGATGTCAGCGTTGTCATTAGCCTTACAATCTCAAGAGTCCCGAAACTCTCAGCTTTCTATTTCGAGCGTCCCCCCAAAGTTTGAAGGGTTTTCAAAATTTTCAAGAGTCTTGTACTTGTACTGTAACCTGTACAGATACGTAGGTGCATGCACAAGATATGGATACTCTTCATACAGGCATATGTATCAAGCTTCCGTCAAAACGGAGCATTTCCCATGATTGGCAACATTATATTGCTTCCAGCAGTATGGCGGCATAAATTGAAAAATTCGCTGGAAAATAGGCAGGTTTGGAGCTTCAAAGGAACTTTGACTCCAAGTGTACGGTACAGTATATTGTAGCACATTTTGGATATTTTGGCCAAGAAATCTTGCAACATTTAGAGCTACAATTTTTGTGCATATAAGGCTGAACATCAAGCGTTCACGGGACGCACAGGATTTTCTTCCAAGTGTCTAGACCGATTGTCGTGCGTCTGAGACCGGGGAGCTCGGGTAAACAAAAACACTGGATGTTACTAAATACATCATATTGAGTAGGTGATTCCAATTATTTTTGGTGGAGGTCAAAGGTCCCCTGAGGTCATGAGAGGTCAAGCAGTGAACACCTGGCAAACATGAGCTAGGGAGTCATGGTACTAAAATTATACCTTTCAGGCAAGGAATCACTAAGCCTTTTGGCTTTCTGGTTTAATCATCCAAGCCTTCTTAAATTTGAAGTTTTCATGCTTTGTAATATTATACAGACAAGCTGTGATAAGACACCATCGTCTTTTTTGATTCCTTGCCAAAGGCAGAAGGAATCTATGCGATGGTGATGTCGTGTGTGTGTGTGTATGTGTGTGTGTATGTATGTATGTGTGTGTGTGTGTGACGCTTTGCTTGTAAACACGATATCTCAAGAAGGGTAACTATGACTGAGCTCATACTTGGTGTGTGGGTTGGTCATATTGAGTAGATGATCCCTATTGTTTTTGGTGGAGGTCAAAGGTCATTTGGGATCCCTAGTGGTCAAAAGATCAAAACCTTGTAAATATGATATCTCAAGAAGGGTAACTGTGAGGGACCTCATATTTAGCATGTGGATTGCCCATATTGAGTAGGTAATCTCTGTTGTTTTTGGATGGAGGTCAAAGGTCATTTGGGGTTATCAGAGGTTAAAACATCAAAACCTTGCAAACATGATATCTCCAGAAGGATAAGTGTGAGGGATCTCATACTCACCATGTGGATTGTCCATATTGAGTAGATGATCCCCATTGTTTGTGGTGGCGGTCAAAGGTCATTTGGGGTCACTAGTGGTCAAAAGGTCAAAACCTTGTAAATACTATATGTCAAGAAGGGTAACTGTAAGGGATCTCCTACTTAGCATGTGGATTGCCCATATTGAGTAGATAATCCCTATTTATTTGGTGGAGGTCAAAGGTCATTTGGGGTCAACAGAGGCCAGAAAGTCAAAACGTTGTAAACACTGTATCTCAAGAAGGGCAACTGTGAGGGATCTCATACTTAGCATTTAGATTTCCCATATTGAGTAGATGATCCCTATTATTTTTGTTGGAGGGCAAAGGTCATGTGGGGTCACCAGAGGTCAAAAGGTCAAAACATTGTAAACACGATATCTCCAGAAGGGTAACTGAGAGATCTCATAGTTAGCATGTGGATTGCCCATATTGAGTAGATGATCCCTATTATTTTTGGTGGAGGTCAAAGTTCATGTAGTGTCACCACAGGGCAAAAGGTCAAAACATTGTTAACATGATATCTCAAGAAGGGTAACTGTTCGGGATCTCATACTTAGCTTGTGTATTGCCCATATTGAGTAGATCATCTCTATAATTTTTGGTGCAGGTCAAAGGTCATTTCGGGTCACCAGCGGCCAAAAGGTCAAAACCTTGTAAACATGCATCTCAAGAAGGATAACTGTGAGGGATCTCACACTTGACATGTGGATGATCCCTACTATTTTTCGTGCAGGTCAAAGGTTATTTAAGGTCACAAAAAGTCAAGAGCTAGTAAACATATTTCAAGGAGGATAACTATGAGGGATCACATACTTGGCCTGTGGATTGTTAATATTTAGCATGTAGGTCATTTTGGGTCGCAAGATTTCAAAAGCGTTTGACCGTATTAACATGATATCTCAAGTAGGATAACTGTGAGGGATCTCATGCTTTTCATGTGGGTGATTCATGTTTGTTACAATATATCAATATGGCAAGGAATCACTAAGCCTTTTGGCTTTCTGGTTTCTTTTTTGTTTCAGTCATCTGGGAAAGAGGTACGTAAAGCTAAGAGAAACAGAAGCAAAGACCGATCCCTTCTGGCCTGGCCACCTCCTGGATAAGATCCAACTTTGCATGGATGATCATTCACATCAGCCGACAAATAGTTTATTCCGCACCAAGCAACCCTCCAGAAGGGTATACCCTGGAAGTCACAACCATGACAGGTGGTGGCCTGTAAGTGAGGCTGGATACGTGAACCCTGGGGACATTGAAAGTAGAAAGACATATAGTATTGACTGGAAATGACTGTTGGTAGATAATATCAGGTGCTCAACCTATTTTAATAATCGTAGTACGTTGGTGCAATATATTTCTTGGAAGGAACTGAACATTGTGAGGTGTTTAGGAACTGTATTTTGGTCACACTTTGTAGTGAAGCGACACTGGTTGGTTATTGGCAAATACTTTGTAAACAAAGAAAAGTATATTTATTTTACTCACACTTACAAGTAGGTGATGTAGGTGATACCTTTATACTGCTTAGGAGATGAGGCACAGCTCTAAACATGGCTTTAAACTATAGAAGGGGGTATAGAAGGAATTATGATGTCATCACCAACAGCATGTCTTCCCAAGCTAAGAGGGAAGCCTGTATTTCGTAATTGTGTTAAGACAATACCAACCTCCTCCAAGTTCATCCATTTCAACATTTTTCGTGCCCTCCCTAGTTCACAAACCTATGAGGTAAAGTCATAAGGATATTGGCTTTCTTGAGAAACAGGTATGTTCCATTGTTGTCTGTGTGAGTGGAAAGATATAAGGTTATTTATTCTTCCCAAGCAACATCCCTGGCTTGAGAAATATGCCAGCTAGGTTGGTTAGAGGAAAGAAAAAAAAACATTAAACTTTGATATGTAAATGGCCATTTTAACAACTGGGGAATATAACTTGTCTTTTCTGTTCTCACTTCAGATTTATGAAGGTAATCCTGACTATTCCATTCTTTGTTAGATGGACTTGAAGCATTCAAATTGTACCATGTCTTTCATGCTTTGCTCTTTGTACCTAGCAAACCAATCTGAACATGTATATCCAAACTTTATGTATGTAAAGAAGTAAGGGGATGGAGAAGTGGGGAGTAGTGTAGGGTTTAATTATAATTGGCTCAGTACCTCATCAGCTTAGTGTATTTTGTATAGGATGTAACATACCTCAGAGAATATACCCCCAGTTACATTGAAATGTATGTGATCAATGAAAGCTGTGAGGAGTACAAGGCCACGAAAGCATTATACAGGTAACTGTATCAAAAGGGATGTGAAAAATAAACTTATACATAGAAACTTTTGTAGAAGATAATGCTCAATGGTTTAAAGAAAATTCAGAAGTCGTCATTAGATTTTTCAAAATTGTAGTAACATTTAAAGACCTTTTCTGAAAGTCGGTACACACTGACTGCAGTGAAGTTAATTGGTCTTTCTTGATAAAGTTTATTATCTTCAAAGAGCTGTGATACCAAGGTCAGCTGAGCTGCTGTATGTAAAATTGGTTTTAGCTGCAAGACAGTAAAGTAATGGGCAACTATTTTGATGGCATATTTGCAGATGCTTGGAAAGGAGTCCATGTCCCTGGAGGAGTATAGCAAGTTTTAAATCCTGGCTGAGTGTTTCTAAACAGTGAACTTCCTTTTGCCTACAGCTAACTGTTAGCTAAAAAGTATTGTTTTATTGCACTGGGACACAATGTTTATTGATAGAGTCCATAACTTAATTACATTTTTAGAAGTAATCCTTCTGCCTTCAAAGAGTCTGTGGTCAATACAGCTAGCTTTTTCTCAAAAGGGATTAATTGTCATAGATGGGAAGAAAGAGCTGTCCTAAGAAAAAAAGGGGTTTGTTTTGTAAGGTAAGCTTGGCTGAAATGTCCAGTTGGTTTCAAGCAGCATGTTCACCTTGATAAATCATTTAAACAAACCAACTGTACCACTTGATGAGTATGAAACATTTGTAGAGAGAGTGAAGTCTTGACCAAAGATTTATTTTGTAAATTACAAAATTATTTTATGAAAATGTTTCTATATTCTTTTAACAGTGACTATTGAGATCCGTCCACGTATTATTTCTGTAAAATAATTTAGTGTGAACTCAATTGCAGTGTCTTGACAGATTGAAAAATACATTTACAAAGATCATAATAGTGATACAATGTTACTTTGATCAGTTTTCTTAAGTTTTGTTTTGTCTTGATCGTTTGAAGATAGTCACCTTTGTTTCATTCATAAAGTCAGCCAAGTGCATCTTTATGATCTTAAACTTACGGTTCCTATAGCATTGTCTAAAACCCATTGGGAGGGGGAGGGATTGGGGAGTGGGGGGAGCAGAAATGGGGGGAGCTGAGTGTGCATTGTGCGCATTGCTTCTGTACATGATATGCCTATAGTACAGGGGTGGACGGGCAGGAGGCAAGTTATCACTTTGCATTAGCTGCATCTGTTGTTTTGATTTTGGCATACCATTTAAAAGGAAAATGCACAGTCACCCAATGACCCAAATCTGAATGAGTATACCCAGGTATCTTAATTCAGGAATGGCTCCTTTCAATCATGTGACAATATTTTTGTCAGGTAGACTTGTTTTAAATTCATGCAGAATAAATCCTTGGTTTACGTACCGTAAATACAAAATATTTTTATTCAGAAACATAATGAAAGCTACGGTACTTGTAAGAGAAATAAGAGGAGATTTATAAGATTTAGCTCATATCTGAAAATAACCTGGGACAACTGCTTATTCCCATTAAGAAAGCTCTAATCATTATGAAATTTTGAAAAGAGATCCTGTATAGATATGGAGGAGTGTAGTGGTTGGGGAAAGTTTGTTGATTTGGCTCAAATGTTGGCAGTTTGGGGACGAAATGCCCTTGGCAATCCCCATTTTCGAGGCAGCTAGGAACATACCATGATTCCTTTTTTAAGGAGAAGGTGATCGGGGAAAGATGATGCAAGTTTTCTAAGTTAGTTCTATAGTAGGCTTCACAGGGGTCGAAATTTAAATTTTTTGCTGGTGTTCCACGGAACAGCGCTTTTTCCAAAATTACTGTTCCGGATCAGATTTTACTGTTCCGAAGCACAGAACCTCGGCATACGTACAGTTCGTGCACACGTGCAAACTGCAAAGGTGCAAATTGCTGTCTACTGTATTCGAGTGGTATGACAGCACGACTTGGCCGTAACTTGGGGAGGGTGAATTTTTGCCTGCAGTGGGGATTAGCCAGTGGGATATCCTGATTTTCTTTTGGTTCTTATTTTTTAAACACAAATTTATCGCCAATAATCTTGCAGTGTCCCAAAACCTACTGTAGGATGAAATACACTCAAAATTGATGCAGAAGGCACAGCAAGCAATGAAGCAAGGCAAGTGGGATTTGAGTGAGAGCAAAAAAGTTCCACGGTAAAGGAATATTTTTGCTTGATTCATCCTTTGCATTGCGGTCTATTGTTATAGCAAAGCAATGAGTGGGTTCTCCAACATATGAGTGCACATACTGTTGTTATTTTCTGGCAGCAGATTTATGTGAAATCGTTCCAGTCGTATCCTTCGCCATAACCTTGATTCAAGTATCATTCCACACAGTAAGTCAATGGGAAGATCTTGCAAGGAAAAGCAAGCACTTAGGACCCATTGACTTTGGTTGCGAGATATCAGCAGTCAGAATTGTTTTAGTCGTTTCAAGTTTCAGTGCTTAGTTGCTAACTTGGAGGGAATATTAATACTAAACCCCCTAAAAGCACAATAAAGTGGAGGGAATATAAGTGTACCTAAAGTCTGAAAATTCAGAAATATATATTACAGAGCATGAAAACTGAATTCCAATGGTCCAATTCCCATCTTCACAGGACTTTGTTGAGCTGAGATATAAAATGTTGAAGTTTATTCACTCGATTTAAAAAGGTAGATTGCGCAATAATTTGTGATGTCATTGTTGTACCACTCAAATTACAATCTTTGTATTTCTTTGTTTTTCTGAAAGCCACCGCACCTTGTGCCAAAATGTGATCACGTTCATACTGCTTTGGGGTGACTTGACTATATAAGCCCTCTCTGTACAGCATGTCATGCAAGAAATCAGGAAGCGGTCAAGGCCATATAAACATTTTTAATTTTAAAAGAAAACAAAGCATTTAATGTGAGTTGTACAACAAGAATGTCAAAAATTATTGTGCAATGAACTGTTTGGATTTAAGTGAATAAATTTTAACATTTAATATCTCAGCAATGGAATAAGCTATGACAATGGGAGTTGGACCAATAAGATTAATTTTGTAACCTCTAAAATATATATTTTTGAATTTTTAGACTTTAGATCCACTTGGAACATACCATGCAAGACAAGGGGTGATGCAAGATGACCTTCGCTTGCAGGGCAATAAATGACATATTGTACTAAAAGTTTTTTTTCTGCGTTTGGTAGTAAAACTTCAGTATGTGCGTTTACACAGTACTTTACCATGCAGCATAGGGAATAACACGTGCAAGTGTAACCGACATTAATTGATAACGGTGGAACGAGATTGCATTTCATACTTAAGCCAAAATTTACGGGGATTTTTTATATTCACGGCGTCATTAGCCTTCTTTATCAGAGATTAGCATGTGTGTATATTTATATGCACTTTGCTTCTTGTGGAAAAACACTGTTCCACGGAACAGTGGCTTTTGAAAAGTTACTGTTCCGGCACTAAAAGCACTGTTCTCGGAACAGCGGAACAGTGGGAATTTCGACCCCTGCTTCATGTTTGGACATGCACAATGAGTGTCCAATAGTCTGGTTCAAACAATCTAGATTTTATGCATCCTTGTACTGTTAGTAAGTATTATATGGTATGTCCAGTCTTCAAATCTGGATAAATATCTGCTGCCCTCTACAATGCTTTGAAAACAAATTGATTGTGAAAGAAAATTCTCAACATTGAATAGGGAAGATGGATGTCCTTGAAACAGTCTTGTGGGGTGGAAATGATTTCCGGCGGTAACTTTCCATGGAAAGCAGGTTTTGCGATAGAGGTAGTCACTGAGTAGTTCTAAGTTAACAGGACGCCTATCCGAGTCCACCTACCCCAATTCCCATTCCAGGTAACATCATTCAGGGCCATTTCCGAGTCCACTACCTTCCAGTTCCAATTCACAATTCCGGGCCAATTCAGAGTCTGACCATTTGACAATAGACCCTTTTCCAAATAGGAATTACAAAGGATTGTGGGATATAGTTTTGGTGTGCATTGTTTTTGTCCACAGTAAAATGCCATTGACAAAAACGACCAATACCAAAACTCTATCCCATAATCCTATGTAATTGCTAATTGGAACAGGGTCCACTTAGTGAAACATGTGGTAGGGTGGAAGTAGCTCCCCACCTCAATCCAAGACCTATAATGCAATTTGTTTCCTCTCAACGAATTTCAAAAATTTGCAGTCCTGTTCCTTAAAATTTGCCCTAATTGTCGTTGCACCATATTGCATCAAAGGACCTTTAAAATATTCAAAACTTTCGCAAAGGGGAGGGGAATCCCGCCGTTCCCTCAGTCCATGGGCGTAGCCAGCCCCCGGAGCCCGGGTGGGCGAAGTTGTGAAGATTTCCCCAAACTTTAATTATTAATCTAAGCGAAGCGCCACCATAGGTTGGCGCCTGGCGTACAGAGAAATTTTTGGTTAAAAGTACCTCGTAGATCGCCGGAAGTGACACCAGACACTTCCCAGGCCTTGCAATGTTGCAGATAAAGTTAGATAAATAAAATTTTTATGACCCTTTGTAACAGCTATGGTCATATAAACTTGGTGAATATGCACTGGGTGGAATGACTGCGTGACTGAGCTGAAGAATGTATTACTTGCGCAACATCAGAATGTAGCCTACTAATGATGCCGAGTCACGCAGCCTTATGGCCACGTTACTGTACATTGTGAATACCACAGAGAATAGTAAAGCTAGCTTTATGCATGTGGCGCGTTTCTCTTCAATAATGCTGAAAATGCCGGAGCGTGAGACGCACGCGTTTTATATATCGCATACTTCTTACTCTCTTCTGCAGTTCCTCCATGGCGGAACCCAGAACACGCGGCACAACGAAATGTATATGCGTTATGCGAAGTGCGTCCTCCAGTAGTATGTTATTCTCTATGGTGAATACAATTTACAATGCTATGCGTCGCAATGACATTCTATTAAATGTAGTCACCAACGAATCATAATCTATGGTTCCAGCAAATAAAAATCTCTTTCAACGCTATGAATGCAAGAGCGCTGAGCCTATCTTCACTCATTGTTAATCGCAATATGACTTGATTACTTTTAGTACGCTAAAAGAGCGCTCTGTGGTCGTCGATTGATACAGCTATGGTCCCATGGTCTTTTCCTCTTTTTCTTTCCCTTTTCCCTCTTTTTCCTTACTTTTTCTTTTTTCTTTCCCCCTTTCTTTCCTTCTTTTCTTTTCCTCTTTTTCTTCCTCCTCTCTCCTCCCCATTTTCCCCACCATTTTTTTCCCGGGTGGGTGACCCGCCCACGCGATGCCTACAATACTGCCTCAGTCCCTTCCCTAGGACGATGGTCCAAAACAACATTCATTCAACCCCTCCAGTTTCGAACAGCTTCCTGCGCCTATGACCGCGCATTTTTCTTAGAAGTCAATTTCATTACTTGGCTCAAAATGACGTCACAGCTCTGGACCTTTGCATACTGCCTGCAAAGTTGATCTAAGTTGCAGATAATTATAACAGTTTGCAATTGCACACGGCGCAAGAGCTTAACAACTCCGGGGAGGTGATATCACCTCCCTGTTCAAATAGCGTTCACAAGTATGTCCATCACCGTCGAGGATGAAAACTTGTACAACAGTAGTTACAAGCTGCTGAACGCTCTTACAGCCGGGACGGGTACGTGAAATTCCTTGGTCATAGCGACTAGTCGTTAGTGGTGTACTTTCTTTGAGGCATTATTCGCCACCCGTTCGGGGGCATGAAAAATTGATGAAACTCATGAGATAGCCCTCCACACGGAAATCTTTAGTAAAAGGCGAAAGATTTATGCGTTTTGTGGAATGCTTAGAGCAATGACCTTGAATAAGTTGAGATAGTATAAGTACTAAGAATGACTCCATTATTGCCGTTAGTAACAAGAACATTTTAACTTTCTTTTCTACCGTTCAAATGTCGTTTTCCTTGTACTGTATAATTAATTAAACTTCTTTTGTGTTTCTTCTTGATAATGCTTAAAGCAAAAGAGAAGAAAGCCAAGGTCACAGAAGTAAACTTTTCACATTTTTGAATGTTTAATGAACTTTACGAAGCGTATTTGCATCTAACAATTTGATTGGACAATTTGTTATGAATATTCATTTCAAATTGAGCAGCTGGCGGCTGGCATAATTATCTCCCACTGATTACCAACAAATTAGTTTTGTAGTTGAATGTATTAACATGCTAAATGTAGTAATTGTTTATTATTGATTTTGCTGCTTTTTGTGTAGTACTCTCTACCTTTATTCGTTGTCTACAACGAATAATGTATTGACTCTCACACCTACCTCCGAGGAGGTATTTGACTAACTATATTTAACTGAACTGAACTGATGCTGACGTCCATACTGTTTTTATGACTTTTCGATTTATGAATATATGTGCTGAGGCTGGATGCTATAACATCACCTTATTGATTGCTTCTTTTTGAAATGAATCCAACATAGATGTGTTGCTGGAGTCTGCATTGCTTCGATATTCCGGGCGTGAAAAACTACAATTTTACAAAATGGTCAGATGATAACGGAAGGTGTTTACTATAATTCCACCTAAATCTTGCCTGCCCGGCGGACTGCACTGGCTACATTCCGTAGTTCCGTAGAATGTAAGTGGAAAAGAGTTATATCTTCGACACCTGCCGCGAACGTTACTCTTCAATCACATGCTCACGTTCACATAGAATTTTTACGGAGCTTCACGAACCATCAGATGCTAAAGGTATAAGTGACCTGTGATTTCAAATGAAATAGCCTTCTTGGTTGGAAGCTTTTTCGTTACTCTTCCCTTTTGGAAATTTCTTTGAAGAATGAAGTTAAAAACCAAATTTGCGTTTGCATTGCCAAATTTTTTCGTGGAACTAGGCCTAACCTAAGTTAGGCTGAAGTTAGCCTAACGTTAGTAAAAAAAGTACAAGAACTTAAGGTACACAGTCACCCCAATCAGAGTTAGTAGGCCTACGCCCCGTTAATCTAGTTCATGAATGGCCTGTTTAGTATTTTGATCTTGTGACAATGTTTTTGTTAGTGAATTTATTGTGAAATTCAAGGAGAATTTCTCCTTGCTTTACCTGTTGTTTGTAATAGTTACGTAGGCGTAACGTTAGGCCTCTGTTCAAAAGCTTAGGGCCTCAGTCAAAACGTCCCTGCCATCGGTCAAAACGTCCCCGGAATCTTTGGTAGTTTTATGATAGTTTTGTAACTAGTTGGTCAGCTCCTTCATATTTTTATTAGGCCTAACTTTAGTGGGCTAGTTTTTTCTGCTGTTTCTTCAAAGGAAAGTGAAAATACAAATGACAATTTACCACAGTGATCATACTTTTTATTGCAGTTGTATATAGCCTACATGAAGGTATTGCAGTGAGAAAGTACAGATGGCACAGGTTAGCTACGGAGCCTACGGTTAGCGTGGCCTGGCGCAAAGTTCTTTTCTTCGTGTCTTAATATTACTGTTCTGAAAACCAAAACACTGTCACTGCTTTCCCTAATGCCTACAACAAATCAATTAGAATTAAACTTTTCGGTACAACTATAGAATACCCCCGCCTCAGTGATATTTTCTGGTCATCCGGATTCATAGTCCTAGTCCCACTTGGACTAGGACTAGGAATCCAGCTGAAAATGGATTCCTAGTCAGGAAGCCAGTTCAACTAGGACTAGGACCAGACTGCATAATTTGTCAGTCGCGCGGAAGAAGTTCCGCACGCATTTTCAATTTACATACTGATTTTACCACGAATTTGGCGCGCAATAATTCAGTTTGGTGTGCGGCGCGCAGAGCAAGACTCAATCCCGGTATAGCGGTGGCGAAACCGTTACAGTACCTCGGTCTATCGGCGTACTGTGCATGTGCAATGCAAACTAACCTTATCCAATACACACACGGCAGCCATGCAATTTTGTGTTGTAATGTGCCTCCACTTAATTCCCACTGAGTACCACACAAAATATGATTATTTCCTGCCAAATAGGAAAAATGTACATAAATTTTGGCAGTAGTATGATATGTATAAGTGTAGCGTACGTAAGTACAGTATACGTACATATAGTCTAATAGTATGTAGTATACATAAATATAGTATACATATGCGTATATGTATACGTACACATATAGTTAAATGTATTGTGTGTATTCAGTTTGTAGCGGCATTGGCGCGCAATTTTGGAACTTTACAATTACATTCCGCGCGCAATTAACAAACTATGCAATCTGGGACTAGGAATCCAGCTGAAAATGGATTCCTAGTCAGGCTGCCACTTGGACTAGGACTAGGAATCCAGATGAAAATGGATTCCTAGACAGGCAGCCACTTGGACTAGGACTAGCCTAGGAATCCAGCTGAAAATGGATTCCTAGTCAGGCAGCCACTTGGACTAGGACTAGGAATCCAGCTGAAAATGGATTCCTAGACAGGCAGCCACTTCGACTAGGACTAGGAATCCAGCTGAAAATGGATTCCTAGTCAGGAAGCCAGTTCGACTAGGACTAGGAATCCAGCTGAAAATGGATTTCTAGTCAGTCTGCCACTTGGACTAGGACTAGGAATCCAGCTGAAAATGGATTCCTAGACAGGCAGCCACTTGGACTAGGACTAGGAATCCAGCTGAAAATGGATTTCTAGACAGGCAGCCACTTGGACTAGGACAAGGAATCCAGCTGAAAATGGATTCCTAGACAGGCAGCCACTTGGACTAGGACTAGGAATCCAGCTGAAATGGATTCCTAGGCCACTTGAGCAGAGCTGCTTTAGCCTGCTGGGCTGTGAAGCGAATTTGTTGGATATTGAGGTTTTGAAGCATTACGAATGACCTAATATACCATCACAGAGTGTCGTTCTCAAAAAAGAAAAAGGGAAATAGGCCAACGTTTGAAGCACTCGAGCTAATCCTGAGCCACTGGGAATCCATATCCACGGATTGGAAAAGTGCCTTCTGCTGTGGCGGGGTATTCTATAGTTGCTCCAACTTTTCTTTATTAAACTTAAAAAGAGGTTTATGTAAACGTATCATTCATCATAGGCGGGAATGTTTTTGTGTTAGGCCTACATATGTAATAACACGGGGACGTTTTGGTGAAAAGCCAGGACATTTTAATAGCTAAAAAGCGGGAACATTTTGGTAAAGGGATGTTTTGACTGGATACTATTCAAATTGTCCTCAGAGGTACTTGTAATGCAGTAAGCAGCCAAGGGTACTTAGGCCCACGGGAAGGGCTCGAACTCACCGACGACACCGTCGGTGCCCTCCCCAGTTGGCACGATGCCTGCTAAAAAGCAAGACAACTGATGGCAGAAACATGCCTTGCCTTCATTTGAAGTTGCTGTCAGTGCCCCTTGGTCAGCCATAGCATCCCCAAGTTGTCCTGCAATTTCGTTTTGCCAGGATATACATTATAAAGTACAAAGACAGCGACTTTTCACTTCTACAGTTCACTCGAACCAGTATTTGAAAGCGGTTTCTCGGTTATTTCACACCATCCTACCGTTCATTCCTATACGTAAATGCAGCACGTAGACTCACATGTGTTTGTTTATTTTATCATTCAGCGGAACATACTGCATGCACAAATTATCTCTACGTAAATATCTGTTTGATACCGTGCACATAGCAGTGGAGCTAGTATTGTACCCTTTCTTGAGTTGACTACATATGTACGTACATGCGTACAAGTCAAGTACAAAATGGAGTGTGTCGAACTTCCATGCACAGAGCTGGGGGAGGGGCAGTGTTGTAACGAGTCGTGACTCGAGTCGCTAATTTTCAGAAGTAAAATGACTCGAGCAATTGTATCAGAATTTTCTTCATAGAAATATTAAAGGGACTGGAGTCTCTGACTCGACTCGAGTCACATTGAAAGTAGTAAATAACTCTACTCGACTGCAAAATTGAGTGGCTCGGTACAACACTGGGGCGGGGGCCAGGTTTCAGTCATCGTCATTGCGTAAATCATAAATGTACAATTAATATGCATGTTTTACATAAAAAGCCCCCACCATTACTACTGCATCATATTAGGTAACAACTAAAAATTAAGCGGGACAAGCAGTGATCACAAAACTACTGAACTTCTCTTTCCATGTCTGTGTTCTTGTGATGTACATAAACTTCTTTATAGAGCAGGAACATAGCCTGATGTATGGGTGTGTATGGGTGTTTGCATACAGTTACGGACCTACACATTCACTTGACTTTCCTGTGCTCTCATCCTGTTTCACTTGAACTTCTGTACAGGACATGGACTGATGGACATGGCCTAAAGTATCAGTGTTTGCACACATTACAGACCTATGGCAAATGTATGATTAATGACTGTGCGTTGCGCGAATTCTTTTCGCTCTCTCAGTGGAAAAATGTGGAGAGAAATGACAAACTTTCATTGATTTTTTACATCAGTCCAATGTAAAAAAAGGAAGTCTTCAATGAAAAACATATTTTGGAGACAGAAATGAGGAGAAATATGACAGCACTAGGCAAAGTATTTCACATTTTTTCACAAGGAATTTTTGTCATTTTTTGAATTCTTGTTATTGTATCATCTCGCAAAAATATTATCGTATGTTAAAGTATGGGTGGGAATTTGGGTAGGTGTGGACTGTGGAAATTGGTTGATGAAATCAGCCCTTCACAGTATTGTCTGTAGTCATTACATTTTCCTTGGCCTATCATATTATTTGTTATCATTCCATCACATATGCATTTTGGACAAAAGTCCAAGGTGATCTTTTATGCCCCCCCCCCCCCCAAATTGCCTTGCCCTTTTTAATTCAAGGCCTGCCCACAGGCGTTCTCAGTATTATAACACTTTACATAGGGCCTATAGGCCTATTTACTAACAAGGTAGGACACTTCTCAGGATGAAATACAAAACTTGGCCTATTTTTACACTCTTATGCTGACTGTGAAGTGTGAACCTCATTGAACCCTTAAAATCAGGTCGTTTTGTGGAGCAGAACATCCACCACCTCTTCGAACACAATTCTGGACATAAAGTCCCTCAACATTCCTAAAAATGCATTGAGGCTTTGATGAACTCATTTCCAGAACTACAAAGGCTCTACAGTTTGAATGTTCTGGACCAATGTGATGCATCTCCTACCATGTATGAGAAATTGCTATGTTTAACCTTGAAATATCTCACTAGTAAATAAACAAGGTTTTCAGACTTTGACCTCTGGTGACCTGAAATGACCTTTCACTAAAAACAACAGCATTTTGTAATAAATATGGTAAATAAACCATTGCTAAAAGTTTTTTGAGTTTCAAAGTATAAAGTATACTGTTATGCAAGTTCTTCAGATGGTGACATTTAGTGAAGACCTTTGATCTCTCCCCAGTACACATACCTTGTTAATGCAGTGTATATGTATAATGCTGAGAATGTATGTGCCTAGGCCTAGTTCTCATGTACACTTTGTTCCCTGAAGTAGGCCAAGGCTAGGAAGTATCCAATTTTTGACAGCTTGTTACTATGAGAGTAACATGCATCAACATTCATTAATTGTTGCTATGTTTGTGTAAGTGTATGCATGAACCTAACCATAGCCTTGACTGTGTCACAATTGAACAATGTTGTGTTCTCTTAAAGCAGCACATTGAGTTTATTGATAATTTTGTGAGAATTTTAAAGGTACTACCACATGAAAATGCTTGTAATTAGCATAATTAATCAAGTTTTACATCCAACACTTACACAAAAACTAAAATGTGGAATTTTTGCACCCATGTTTGTTATGGTCATCATGTGCAATTAAAGGTTGTGTGACATGAAAATAACACAGTTAGATATTTGGTGTAAAAAGCATTAAAAATCCAGAAAATAGCCGCGATTTCCATTAAAATCCATCAAATATTGACCATTTTACATGGAAATTTCTATTTCACACTTGTATCATGAATAAACATGAGCTAAATATGCAAATATGTGACATCGAAAGAGGGACATACCATATATGTTAGCCTTTGTTTTTTTCAACCTTAATTTCAAGGACACTGGTTAGCATATATGATCAGCAATTAAGAGACAATTTATATAGGGTTTTTAACACTGATGTGAAAAAGTGTCTGGTCATGAATTTTTGAAAACCGAACTGAATCGTTAATTAGTCACTCATGAAAAGTTTGTTTGTACGTAAGGTATGGGGATGGTCTTAGTTTGACCATTTGTCATTAGTACGTGAAGAAAACTTTGTAAGTTTGGAAAAATTTAGTGAATGTTACGAACCAACACAAAGTGCCTCTTTAATCTCTTTACAGTAACATACAATGGTGTGTACAACCTAGCAAAAAGATTTGGCAGCTCTTTAGAATGTTGCAAGAGAAGAAGAAGGAAAAAAACACAGGATTGCTTGTAAAGTCATTGCATTTGGATGTGTTTAGGACATTAAGTGAAGTATCCTTAAAATGAAGATTTCTAGAAGCTTAATATGTAGATTCTTCTAAAACATACGAAGTATCCATATGAATCACTGATGAAGGAGTATTTTTGATTGCAATAATCTAGACCAAATTATTTTTAGACAAGATAGCCCAATTTTGCGATGACATACTGTATATATTGCTGACCTAGTACGGGAAGCCCTAAAGCGGCCCAAATACTAGGTCAGCAGACTGGAGACTAGTAGGCCTAAAGGTGCAACTTGACTAGTTCCCCCCCCCCCCCCCTCCCGTAAAGAAACTTTCTTAACAAATCAATTACAATCAACTTGTAAAAACAACCATAAACTTTCACCTCTTTTGTAACATCTGCAAGAAATCAGTTATAATTGAATTTATTTAACCAAGATAAGAGGGTATGCCTAAATTCTTGTTTAAACATCCATTTTGTAATAGTCACATTTTCTAAGTTGCAATTTACTGTTTATTTCGATTTTATGTTCATGCGTCGTATGACTGGACGTTTTTGAATTACGTACATAACATAATACAACAGGAATGTTTTGGCAAAAAATGGGGACATTTTCATTGGTAAGGAGACATTTTGACTGGACACCCATGGTTTATTGGTCAGCAGTCTTGTCGACCTGTCCATCACAAAAGCAGGGATAGATTTTCAGCTTTCAAATGCAAATAGTGGGATATTATTGGAAAAATAAGTAGGCAACCCTAGTGCAGCAATTTCCATGATCTCAACACCAGTATGCCATTAACATCTGGCCTACTGTAGGTTAAAGTGGAATCTGGAAAGTTTCCCCATTGCACTTGTATTTTGTGGGTTTAACATTTTGCACAGCAATGACTCAATTGCACAGAAGTCTGCTCAGTTTAAGGTGGTTTAAAAATATTTCTACCATACCTTCCAACTACAGAAAAGTTAAAATATGGGTAGCTTACGGTACTAAGTAAGTAGCAAGTAATACTATAGGCTAATATTGTTTTTCGGTTTTGATGAAAGAGAAACCTAGATGCATTCATGATGGCGTGTGTATGTATGTGTGTGTGTGCATGTGTGTGCGCACTTACTTTCCATTCAGATGAGGACCTAAACAATGGGTTTCAGGTCCTTAGAAGGAAATACAATAGATTTCTCATGTCCTCAGAAGCTTAACAATAGAGAGTCTATTATTAAAGGTAGGGTTAAGGAAGGAAACACAATATAGAGAAAACAATGAGGTCCCCAAACAGTGTGTGTGTTTGTGACACTTTGCTCGTCAACACAATATCTCTAGAAGGGAAAGTCTGACAGTTGTCGAACTTGGTACATAGATGCCCCATATTAAGAGGAAGAACCCTGTTGTTTTTTGTGGGGGTCAAAGGTCACCTGGGGTCACCGGGGTCAAAATCTGAAAACGTTAACACAATATCTCAAGGTAGGAAGTAGTGTTTGCACCGGGTACCTGACCAATGATGTCAGGACCCGGTTCTGAAATTGCTACCTGGATCCAAAGTTTCACTAACATAGATTGCATGTGTGACAGAACACCTAACATGTTGCTTTTTCCTGGCAAAATTTATCATGCACATGCCTAAGAACACTTGTCATGCCCATACATAAGATACGTTGGTGTTATATTATATCAATGTGTAAAGCAAAATTTCTTGTTATGACTTTACAACAAACTTGTAGCCAAGTTATATTTTCGGGTAACCGGGTACCCGACCGACCATCGACTTCTGGTACCCGGTTCCGAATTTTGGACCCAGCACAAACACAAGGAAGCATGGATGAATTTCACACTTTGTATGTAGATGCACTGTGGTAAGAGGAAGAACCCTATTATTTTTGGTGCAGGGCAAAGGTCATTTTGGGTCACCAAGGGCCAAACCTTGAAAACCTTGTTAACATGATATCTCAAGAAGGAAAGCTCTGACAGTTCTCAAACTTTGTACATAGATGCCCCATATTTAGAGAAAGAACCCTATCGCTTTTTGGTGGGGTCAAAGGTCACCTGGGGTCACCGGGGGTAAAACCCTGAAAACCATGTCAACACAATATCTTTAGATAGGAAGCTTGAATGAATTTTATACTTGGTTTGTAGGTGCATTATAGTAAGAGGAAAAGGCCTATCATTTTTGGTGGAGGTCAAAGGTCATCTGGTGTCACCAGGGGTCAAACCCTGAAAACCTTGTTAATACGATATCTCAATGTAGGAAGCTGGAATAAATTTCATACTTTGTATGTAGATGCCTTATAGTAAAAAGAAGAACCCAATTATTTTTGGTGGGGTTCAAAGGTCACCTGGGGTCCCTGGAGGTCATACCCTGAAAACTTTGTTAACACGATATCTCAAGGTAGGAAGCTTGGATAAATTCCATACTTTGTATGTAAATGCCTTATAGTAAGAGGAAGAATCCTATCATTTTTGGTGGAGGTTAAAAGTCAGTTTGGGTCACTGAAGGTCAAACTCTGGAAATCTTGTCAATACGATATCATGATGTAGGGAGCTTGGATAAATTTCATACTCTGTGTGTAGATGCCTCATAGTAAGAGGGAGAAAGAGATCTTTTTTGGTGGAGGTCAAAGGTCATCTAGGGTCACTGGGGGTCAAGCCCTGAAAGTCTTGCTAACACAATATCTCAAGGTAGGAAGATTGGATAAATTTCATACTTTGTATTTAGATGCCTTATAGTGAGAGGAAGAACCCTATCATTTTTGGTACAGGTCAAAGGTCATTTGGGGTCACTGGGGGTCAAAGTCTGAAAATCTTGTTAAGACAATATCTTGATGTAGGAAGCTTGGATGAATTTCATACTTGGTATGTAGATGCGTAGTGGTTAGACAAAGAATCCTGTTGTTGTGATGGAGGTCAAGGGTCACCTGGGGTTACCAGGGGTCAAACCCTAAAATCATTGTTGACTCGATATCTCGAGGTAGCAAGCTTGGATAGTTTTTATACCTAGTATGCAGATGCATTATGGTGAGACTAAAAGCGCTAATATTTTGGTGGGGTGAAAGGTCATCTAGGGTCACCAGGGGTCAAATGCTGAAATACCAAGATTGTCATTTGGGGTTTCCAAAGGTCAAATTGCAAATCTTCCCAAGAATTCTTAAGCTCAAATATGAACACAAAATTGTGTTTTGCCAGTAAGGTAAGATACCGTAGCATTTGACCAGTGACTGAAAGAAATTGGACAGCATGGTACTATTTGGAATAAAATATATATCATCGAGACCTCAATGTATTTTTGCATTCTGGTTGCTATACACATTAAAGGGGAAATTTTGCCATCCTAGACAGTTCCAGTTCTCCCAACTAAATTACTTCTAGCCCCTCCCAAAAGTGTCCTAAGCTCCTTGTGTAGACACAAACCTAAATTATTTCTTAAGGTCGGGTCCTGATGAGCAGCTGAGCATACAGTGAATGTGTAGTCAGAGCTCTCTCTCTGCACTGCATGAAATGTGAGCTACTCTGCTGCACCTTTCAAATTTTCAGACTTTGATGTCAATCCAAGAGCAGTTACCATTTGAGAATTTTTACATCCCGTAACCAAAAATGCATGTGAGTTGATGAGTGTCTGCCTTTAAAATAGCAAGAATAATTTCATCCTGCCTGCTATATTGTAATGTGTAGGCCTATAGCTACAAGGCATGGATGTGGTGCAGTTGCAGCTTGGCTGAGCCAGATCTAACATTGCTTTGTTGACATGGTCACAAACACATTCTGATAATCCTTTGGAACAACTGGTAAAACAAGAAGGCATGCTATTTGGGGAGAGATGATTTTCGTAGCATCCTCCCAACGTACTGTTTTACTCTCAAAAAGCATTTTAAAGGGATCCTGCTACATGTGAAATCTAATCTTGTGCAACCCTTCCTTTCCTTCTAGTGTCTGTTTCCACATGTATACCATAGGTGTAGGAAGCTGTTCTTGGGGGGTGGGGGAGGGATGTGAACATTGTGTCAGACTGCTGTCCTAGGGAGGGGTCTAAGGGGAGACATTTACCCCTCCCATTTGGCAAATTTTGGAATATTTGAGGGACCTTAGATGAAATTTAGTACAACATATTAAGCAACTTTTTTTTGCACTGCAAAATTTGGACATTTTTTACAGAGGGAGCAAATAAGGGGTTTCCATCGTGGAATTAAGGGGGAGTCCAGAAGCATACTTCTGCCCCACCACATTTTTGATCCCCCCTACTTCTTACACTTAAAGAACAATGCATAACATTCTGAGTTGAACTCAATGAAAACCCAGTGCAAAGATTTTCTTTCCCATGGATCTGTGTTTAAGCTTTGAATGAATTTGAACCCATTCTTCCTACTCTGTTTGATTTGCTACCATAAAAGCATTATTGAATCATGATCTGTTTGGTAAATTTTTCCGCAGATTGCAACTGCTTGGCTACCATGCATGCTGCAAGAGTTCAGCAGTTTGTGAGGAACCTTGTGTCGACATCCTCAAAGTTTGTGATACCGGGAATCAGCTGTGAAAAATTTTCTCTCAAGTATCAAAGGTGCATCAAGAATGTACCATGTGGCCAGTATCATACCCTTCATAAACATTTGCAACTCCATTGTCACAATCATAGGGGAAATTTAGGGATGTTAAATCAAACCACACTCAGGTTTTCCAGTGGTCACCAATCTGATAACTTTGTCATCAATGAAGGCGAACAGTCTGCTCAGGTAAAGACAGAAAGATCTTCTGATGGGGTAGATATAAAGTTGGATGCTGCACGGGAAGAGTTGAATAAGATGAGAGAACTGGGGAAACAAGTCCCAGATTTGATATCAGATAGTGATCTAGAGTATTATACTTCTCTCACATCCAAAAGGGGGAAGAAAAAGTTTCTGTCTTTCCTTTGCAAAAGAGAAGCTCTTAGAAAGAGGGAAAAAATGAAGAGGTTGGAAAAGCAAAGTGAAAGAAAAAATGAGAAGGAGGATGACATTGATGGTACCCTCCCTGTGAACAGGTTGATGAGGAGGGTATCAGATGTCACGATTCTGACCGGTGACAACTGGCGGCTCGCTGCGGCTATGAAGTTTGGCCCTCAGATAGCATTTGATTTCAGCTATGATGCACTCATGGAAAGACCTGAAATAGTCAGCATGGTATCACAGCTTAATCATGTTTTGAATGCTAATAAACAGGCTCGGAATCCGTTTTACATGCATTGGACTGGTCTCAAAGATGGGAGTAAGTCTCTGAAAGAAATGAGGCGGATGTTCGGTGACACTTTTGAAAATTTGATGGTGAATGTCACGGACAAAGATGTACTCGATATCTTTCCTAAAGATGAGTTGATATTCCTGACTGCAGACTCTACCAACATCATGCATACTTTTGATATTGATAAAATCTATGTCATAGGAGGCCTTGTGGACTCCAGGACTATCCAGACTGGTGTAACTCTTGCCAAAGCTAAGCGGTATAACATAAGTCATGCAAGATTTCCATTGGACCTTTATCTTCAGTGGGAATTGGGGGCTAAGACACTGACCTTGGACCAGGTGGCCAGAATTCTTCATTCCATGAACGAATCCCATGATTGGATGGAAGCCTTGAAGAATGTTCCTACTAGAAAACATGGAGGTTTCAAAGTGTCCCGAAATGTAAGTCCTCAAGCGTTTGAGATGATCTCAAGCAGACCTGATCTCGAGAAATACTACAACAAGACGAAGGAAAGCATTGAAAGGAAAAAAGGTAGAAAGGAAGGCATGATAAGAGACAGTGGAAGGTTTTCATTTAGTCGTGCCAAACGTGAATTTAAGTGGGATTTACTGGAATCTGATGATGCTGAGAAATTTTCTGAGAACTCCAAAGAATGGAACACAAGTGTGTGGATGAATGAGGAGGAGAACAATGACTTTGATCCCACTGGTGATACACTGTTTTCCAGCTCAGAAAAAGTTGTGGGAAAGGTAGAAAATTCTAAAAACAGAGGAAAAAGCAAACGAACAAAATGGTATCATTAATGAAATGTTCTTTAAATCTCTATGATTTTAAGGAAGGAAAGGGAAAGATGTTTATCAATAGAGGTTTTTGGTGCTGATTTTCTCCTCACTAATTTTTGAGGATCTTCAAAGTAAATGCCGTAAATAATTATATCTGGATTTATCTCTTTAGAGATGTCGTTTACCAGTTTTGTGTTCACAAGATTAATAGACTGGGGTCTCTAACAAACTTATTCCCTGATATTAACTGACCTGTTTCATATGCCCAAACATAGTAAGTAGAATGTAAAAACCCATAAGAAGTATACCTTCATATGTTGTGTATGTAAAAGCTTAGAAAAGAATTACAGCAGTTTATTGGGAAACCTTGCTGGTGCTTCTTTACCAATTTGTGATTGAGAGTGTAATGAGAATGTGCCACTGCTTCAGCCTTAACAAAGATGAAATGCCTGGTTCTTGATATGAGCAATTCATAAAAACCCATGAGCATAGACTTTGGAGGCTGGGGGCTAGGAGGGGGATGCAGCCCCCATTTGGACAAACACTGGCTCGCATTTTGGAGCAAAATTGGTGCAGCAACCCCAATCGAAAGTTCTCCCTTATGCTTAAGCTCATAAGGAATTGACTGGGATGAATTATTATAGTTGCATATTTCAAGATAGTCTACAACTGTCTATTTTACTGCTTTAGAGGTACCATTTTGTAAAAATGAGAACTTTTAAATCATTATCTTTTCTTTTTTTATGCAATATGTGAAAGCTGCTTGTGGGTTAGGAGGCAAGACATTCCACTCCTGCACCCTTATGACAAGCAGTGGAGGCAGCCCATGAAAGCTACTACCTTTAGGAGTGAGGGGGCCATAGTCACTCGTACCCAGTGACTGTTGCCACAGGTAGAAAGGGGCCTGTCATGTTTGCAGCTGCAGTTGCACCTGGGAGATGGGATAGCCGTGCCTTCTCAGTAAAGATGTGCACAGACCGCCCAAAACTGGGACCAAACCAAAACCACCCAAAACAGCTGTCTGATTTGGACCCACTCCGAGAAAAAACAGAAGATGGGTGACTGAATTAGTATAAATTGAATGCCTTTCTTCCAAGGCACACTTGCTGTCTCCCATTGAAAAAAAATGCCTAAAACTGTACACATTATATTCTATGTGTACCGGAGTGAATGCTCTTTAAAGTCCATGTAAATCCCTCGTTTATTTCTCAGTATATTTTGTACTTTTTTAGTTTGCATACTATGTAGAAGATTGTTCAACCATAGGCCCTGTACTCTTTTTTCTTATGAAGACTACATTGGGATTTTGGGGTTGGTCCCAGGTGGTCTGAGAGCTTGGCTGTTTGGAGAGGCCCCAAATCATTGTCACTTTGGTGTTGGGTGGTCTGGGTACGATGCTTTGTCGGTTTCGGGTGGTCCTTGTTGTGTTCAAAGGGACCATTGGGCCGTTAAGATATAAAAACCAGATGGACGCACACCTTTACATCTCAGACGGCCCAGTGCCACTGGGGTGTAGGGGAAGGAGGGGGGGGGGGGTAATTTACTCATACTACACGATAATATACATGATGGGTAGTTATACGACCTCTACATCATTGTATAAAATGTTTCTAACAAGAAGCAATTACCCTCATTTTAAAGGTTACATAATAGGCCTTCTATGCATGCATTAGAAATTTTATATCATGACCATTTGCTCTACAGCCTGAGTACAAGAGCATCTGAACTAGTGGTGCCTCTCTCAAGTAATCATTCAATACAAGAATATCCCATCCAATAAGATCTTAAGTCAAAGTGACAGGTAATATAGCCTCGGATGGAGGTGGGATTAAAAAAAAACATGTGGAGGTGGGATTCATAATTCATAAAAAGGTGGTAAAGTTGCATCAGCTCTATGCCCCCTTCCGTAAAAAAATCAATTACCATGGCTAGAGCCCTTCCCCTACCAAAAGGAGCACTCACTCTGGCAACAGGCCTGTAAAGTAACGAAAACATCCGCAATTCCACCTAAATTTTGCATGGTATATGACATTGCATCATATATTACTAGACCAGCAAGCCCCTGTTCATGAGCGGCTCTAAGAAATGTTGGGGGGGGGGGGGGGGAGGCAAACGAAAATATGAAAAAGGGAAAAAGAGAAGGAGAGAGAAAAAGAAGAGGACAAATTAACATAACTTTCTAAAAAGTGTTCAAAATAAATCTTTCTGCAATGGTTGGGTGGAGCTTTTACTTTAAATCGGTATATATGCGAAAATAGTTGGCTGGGCAATGGTGCTAGTGTACAGATATATTAACATGAGCACAATGGGGGGGGGGGGGGGTAATTACCTTAACCTTTAGTAATAAATGTGTGTTGTAGATTGAAATATTCTGCAACCTAGGGTGTGGGCGTTGAAAGCTCAATTTTTCGCCACACAAACGTTCCAGGTTGATCAAAGACGCCAGGCTGGCAAGGGGACATGCTATTTTGCGGACTATCTGCCGCTCCCCGATTGTGGGAGATCTGTTGCCAAAAGTACATTAGCAACGAACAGTAACGCCAGGCATGGCCGTACGGGACTGTTTTCAGGGATGGCGGTGATTTTTCGCCCAACTCCGGACCTAATTTAACTGTCCAATTTTTCGCCCGACTGAGACAAAATACCGTATCTGCCCGATTTAGTCAGGTTTCTGACATTTTTAGGGCGGCCCTCAGCCCCCCCCCCCCGGCCCGGCCATGACGCCAGGCCGAATTGTATGGGGTCGAGTGCACTCCCAATAGTTTCCAAACGAAACTTAATAATGATCCAAAAACGGTTTAAGTTTTCTCCGCAAGCCACTACTTTGGGAAAGATAAACACATGAGAAGGAAAACAGTGTGTTCTCTAGCGCATTATACAAAGCATTGATAAATGAGACTCATCTAACTGACAGACTCATTTTGTGAGGAAATTTTAAGTTTACTTAAGCACTATCTGTGTGCAAGTTTTACAATAAAAATGATGTCTTATCTAAAAGAAAACGTTTGACGCCTTCACGCGCAATTATCACCAGAGTTGTATTCAAGTCATTTTTTTTCTCAAGTCTCAAGTCATTTACCTCAAGTCCAGTCAAGTCACAAGTCATTTACCTTCTAGTCAAGTCACAAGTCATTTACCTTCAAGTCGAGTCACAAGTCACGTTTCTTCAAGTCAAGTCAAGTCACAAGTTATTTTTTCAAAGTAATATATAAAAAGTCTATGACTGGAGTTCCTAGATACACTTTTAATGTGAAGATCAGGCTGTAGACTTAGTTTTTCTTGAATTTACGAAATATATGATGTCCATATCAAGTTGAAGAAAATACAACCAACTACTTCTCAAGACAATCATTGGACCACAAAAGCTTACAATAATAAAGTAGCTACCAATTTGTAGGTAAGAAAAGCTAAGTTCCCATGGAAATGGGATGAGGTGTGGTGTGGTGCCGTATTTGCCGACTGAGAAGAAAAAAAGTGCAGACTGAAAGTGTTGATAAGAGATGCAGTGATAAGAGATGCAGTTAGAGCTGATAACCGTTAGTCCAACCGGTAGTGATCCAGCAGGGGTGAGCCAGGATTTGCCCAACGGGGGGGGGGGGGGGGGACAACGACCCGAAGCCTCGTCAGCCCCGATGCCGTCGAGGGGTTGGTGAGGGGAGATTTGAAGAAAACCTGTGTACTGTACCATGCCATTGAGGGGCATATATTGCATAAAATTTTGCATATACTAGGGGAAATAGTTCCGCCCGGTTTAAGGTAAGTTCCCGAAATCTAAACTGTGAAATTGCAAAGCGCGCGAAATTTTGGGGTAAGCTTACTCTAAAAAGAATCTACTTATTTAAAGACAGACTGTCATCACCCCAAAGTATATTTTTAGTGTATGTATATCAAAATTCTCAGTTGGTGACTGCTGTTTGATTGACATCAAAGTTTGAAAATTTGAAAGATGCAGAGTAGCTCACATTCCACACAAGGCAGAGAGAGAACTTTTATCACATTTTATAGCCTTGTGTGCTCACCAGAACAGGGAGCCTCTTACAGTTATGGGAGGAGCTAGAAGATGCATAGTTGGGAGAATTGGAACTGTCTGGGATCATGAAAATTCCCCTTTAAAGCTTATATAGGTCAACCAGTGACGTACCCAGGATTTCTCTCAAGGGGAGGGGGGTATTCAATATGTTGTGTGATCGCCGGCCTGGGGATGGGTGTAAGGGGAGGGGGTTCCCTCCCCCTTTTAAAATTTTTTTGAAAAATTAGGTGTCCTTGCAATCTGGTGCCACATATGCCACATTTGGAAGTAAAATTTGTGTTAAAACATTTACGTTTTGTAAGGAACTGAAACAATGGCATCCGTGTGTGTATACCCATGACACACACTAGAGAACAGCAACTTTGCGATATGGGATGAAATTTACGACCTCTACATAACCTGTGTACCCTGCCTACATGTTACTTGGTAAGGTTGGCAGGACTTATGCTGTCTAGCTATGTGGAATGGAACTACTGAAGGAACTGTAGTGACATTACAGCGCGCGTAGTGCGTCGAAAACTTTGGGATCTGATTACAGAAATTGCCCTCTTTTTTCACTTCTTTTCGTCTTTCTTTTCCTCATGTTTCCTTCATGTTGCCGACTGGTGCAGAATTTACCGACTCAATGGCGAAACCACATAAACGATGAACTCCAGTATACAATGATACTGAATAGCCAGATGTAACTTTTTTGCCAACAGAATATGATTTAAGTTTCAAAAAGTGTTGCTTACGGTCTTTGAAAATATTGTAATAAACGTTGTTTACAAATGCATTCCAATCTCCTGTCTTCCGTCTGCACCAGCCCCTTTCTATTGCCCTGCTTTGTCCCTTCCTCCCCTGTTCTTTTCTCTGTTCGCTCGGTCTTTTTCTCTCCCTCTTCTCTCCTGTTTTTTCTCTTTCTTCTTCCCTCTAACTTTCCATAGTTTGTACTTCCCTCTTTCCTCCATTTTGCCGGCTAGTGCAGGATTTTTCCGACTGCGTGGATGGTGGGGGGTCACACCCCCACACCTCCTCTACCGTCGGCCCTGCATATATAATCAGCCCAACGCTTTACCAACCGTTACCAAAGATAGCACAAGTTTGCATTTAAACCACCTCACATAGAAAAACATCTTTCAAAGAGAAGGAGTGTCGTTTCCTCCTCTATAGACGGTACCTCTTGCCTTATGCCAAGCCAAGAATGTGAACTAATCACAGTGTAGGGAATAATGACAAAATTTTAAACATATGCAAATTTTAAACATATGCATCAGTTGAAAGCTTTACTATAGCACCATTTTGCATTTACAGTGCCGGATCCAAGTGGTCGTTAGGCCTATTTTCGGCCAAGCAATGATTAATGCAACCAAAATTTTATATCTCCAAGCCCGTTAAAAAGTTATGATAAGAAGAAATCTTAACAGAATACAACAAAACAAGTTTAACAAATGTTGGCAACTATTAGAACTTTGCATCTGGCAAACCTTTTCTGAATCAGTTTTTGATCATGAATCAAGTCAAAGCAGTTCTGCACAAAAGTTCATATACCAGGTCAGCAACTTTATCTGTGAACTTCCCCCAATCGATTTCTGCAAATTTTTGAACATTTTTCAGATGAGCCCGAAGGCGTTTAAGCTGTAGATTTCTGTAGGGGTGAGGGGGTAAGGTGTGTTTTCGACTTAGTAATTGATCTATACTAATCATTTTCTATCACAAGTCGTTCTGAAACTTTCAAAATTTTCATAAATTTTGCGCAAACTATCAAAATTTTCATGCTCCCGCAGCAACATCTAATCGCTGTGCTTATTATCAATACCGCCCAGGTGTATTCGCAGTATTCATTGGTGAGGGCGTTTATGCCGATTGTTAGTGCCCAAGAATGCGAAGCAGGGGAATTCAAGGGAAGACATACGGTATTTCATAAATGTAAAAGCTTTTAAGAATTACCAGGGAGAAGACTCACCGTCTAATTGGCAGATAAATTTTATTAGGAAATTGAGAGTTCTGCATGGGATTTTTTCATGGAAATGACTTCTAATGCAAAATTCCGGCGCGCTTCGCGCGCATCCGCCACCCTTTGCACTTCGCATCTCATGGCCATTGTGTAATAATCATCTGATCAATAAGCTCTTCCGCGAAAAACAGAGGTACAGTACATCTCCAACCTATGTAGGGACCCCGCATCAGGGGAGGATCCAAGAGCAATCTTATATCACTTATATAACATTTGTAGCGTGATTTTAAAGACTGGAATATGTATTTATCGTTATACATTTATGTTGAACGGGTGCCATGCTTCGGCCAAAATATCACTAATTAATGAGAATTTTGAAGGATGTAATTACTGCAGTTCAAAATTTGCCAAGGTAGCACCTTTTGAATCTAAGTCACCTAACATAAACGTTTCTAAAGGGGGAGGAGTCGTCGCCTCTCCACTTAGACAACACATCATTCCCTTACACCCTACCAACAATAAAAATTCACTGAATTATGAAAATCTTCAACATATGATCAGTTCGAAAATTTGCCAAAAATAGCACTGTTTTGCATCCAAGCTACCGTAAACGAACAAAAATTTCTGAAGGGGAAGAGCTGTTACCCCATCCACTTATACAAGACACCTATCCTTTACAACCAACCGAAAATAAAAATTCACCGAATTATGAGAATCTTTCAGCATTTGGTCAGTGGAAAAATTTGCTAAAAATAGCTTCATTTTGCATCAAGCTTCCTTAAACGTATAAAAAATTTCTCAAAGGGGAGGGGAACCCCTCCCCTTAGATCCCTCTCCTAGGACGTCGCTTGAACAAGGGAACAAAGGAAGGTTCCGCCGCGGGTGCAACCCACAGCAGGTACGCATATGCAAAATTTACACTGACTTTGTGTGGGTGGGGGGAGGGTCTGCGATGGGATTACAACATAATTTTGTTCCCCCAATCACCAACTCCTGCCGGCGCCACTGCAGTAAGAGAAGGGCAGGGCGGTGCGCTATGCGACGTTACACTCTGTCGGTGAACCTTGCACATTTTTTGAAGGGGTTACCTAAAGGAGTAATAATTCTTTTCTGAAGTGCTGAGAAGAGCATTGATGATCTTAAAGTTTCATATTTTCTGGAAATTCAGACCACCCCTTCCCTTGAACCACTAACTTTCTGCAAACGGTTACGCCCCCCTTCCTCATATTCCTGGATCTGGCCCTGATCTAAGTCAGCCTTTATTGTCTCCAATCCCATCAGCACTCTCCCTCACCAGGCGCGGATCCCGGGGGTGGCTTTCCCGGCATCAGCCCCCCTTTTTCGCCACATTAACAATAACAAATACGCAAAAATTAGGATAATGTTAATATAGGAGAATATTCAAGGGGACTTCCAGTCTCCCCCTTTCGAAATGTCTGGATCCGCGCCTGCTCACGATGGCGCCAATGCCACAGGTGAAAAGGAAAGGGTCCGTCCGGGTGCAAATTATCTTTATGCACGCCTGTTGGTGCTCTTCTTAGATAGTGTCATAAACTACCCCCTAAAGATATCACCCTGGCTACGGCCTCGAAATGCTCATAATTGGTCCGCATCACGCCTCTTCTTTTCCTCATGCAAGTGATTTTTTCTAAACTTTACAAGCAAGTAAAAACTGACAAAAAGTGAATTGTATAGGCAAAAGATAACTTGTGTAAAAAAAAAATGAAGCAAAAGAGTACTTCTAAAATATTTATAAAAATGCTATTGTCCCGGCAAACGTTGCCCGCACCTATCGTAGCTACGCCGTTTTTCTCATTATAAGGCTGTTAGGCCAGCTATAAGATGTAGCTTTAGGTGGAATTACAATTCATCAGAAGTTAGATTTTAATAATTTAATAAGTGAGGGCCACTTTCAGTGGCGGCGTAGGATATGATTCTTTTTTTTTTTTGCCGATGAAAACTGAGCAACGAAAGTAATAATTTCCAAAATTCAAACCTTATGCTGGACTCTTTTACCCGGAGTGCAACTTAGAGATCTAGTTCAGGATGATAGGTTGACACAACGAAGCGTCCCTACTAGTTGCCAAACTGCCCCCATGATTGCCAGAAATGCCACTTCCGTCACGCCTTGGAAGTTGTAACTGTATATTGCATCTGAGTGATCCTCAGTTTGCTTTGAGATCCCATGTTGTAGAAATTTAAAGTTGGCTGTAAAAGGGTGTTAGATTTCTGTTTCAATGATGTGGTGAATTGGGAGGGTGATCGACTAGAGAGCAATACCGTAGTTAATACGTTAAAACATCTGTGCAACAGAGTCTTAACCAAGAACGGGAGTGTAACAATACATCTACGGTTGGATCCTGGGAGAAACACCCCTGTGGGGGTCTAGGGGGAAACACACCAACGCTCCAGTGATAAATAATAAAATGTAAATTTAGCCGCTGACATGCATAACGCTTGGAGCACACTTAGCAAGCACTTCACAAATATCGCCTTAATTCTGAAAGACAATTCAGACGAACAGCTAAAATTACAAAGGGAATATGAGCGAAAAACGAGGTTTAATTTGAAGGGAAGAACTGAAAAACTTGTTATTTATTGCAAACGTATCAATAAAACAGTCACCATATACCAGAAACGGAAATAACCTCTTTAATTCTTAATGCAACCACCGTCAGAACCATCATCTAAGGTGCTTCGCCTTACATATGCTTCCACCTCCAAGGTGGTCCAATTTTACTTCCCTCCTTAAACTTCTTTTAGGCACGACGCCCCTGATTGTAAAGCTGGTTTGTAGCCCCTGAAGTGCACTAGCCCATAAGCGTAGGAAAAGAGGGGCAGGGGGCCACCTCAACTCTGACTGGTGGAGACGGAAACCTCGTTTTGACCCCTCCCCAGTTTTTGTGTGACATGCTGTCAAAATATGGCATTGAATAGGATGAAATTCCTTCAAAGTTTGTCAAACATATTAAATATCTTCAGTTTGTCAAACATATTAAATATATTCACTAGATCTTGAAAAAAATTAGAATATCTTGAAAACTTGAAAACATTCCAAAACAGCCAAATCTTGAAAATGTGACTGGAACCATCTTTGGAGATTGACAAAAACATTAATTTTTACCGTAAATTTGGCCAGCTGTATTACAGAGATGCTGGCATCTCTTGAATTAGTTCATGGGCGATGATCCGTAATCAAAAAGGGGGGTATGCCTGGCCCGATGGGTCCAGCTAATGATGTCGAAAGTACCAGTAACGGGTGGGCGCGAAGCGCGCCAGAAATGCACGTTTTAATACGGGTCAGCAATACAAAGTACAATACGTTGCATTCGCGTTTTTTCCAATACAAACGATTAGCCTAGCGCTGATTATTTTGGATAAGTATACCAGCTTTAAAGGGGGCAAATGAGGAAACGAGAAAAATTGGGGGATGCGTCCCAAATAGAGCCACCTGATTATTGGTCTATGCCAAGGAAAAAGAAATGAACGATTATTTTTCGTGTACGATGTGCCTTATTTTTGAATTACTTAGTAGCCACACATTTTGCAAAAAAAAAAAAAAAAATGGCTGAAGAAAGGAAGAAAGTTACAGACTAAACCGCAAATTATCATGTCCGATCATTCGGTATACTTTCTGAAAACTGATTAATGCCGTAAAATTACTACACAAAATACCCGCCAGCTGAGAAGCGCGATAAAGTTATGGCTGTTATGTGCTGTTTCTACTTAAGATATCCTAAGCTTTCGCTAGAGCTCAGAACTTCTCTGGACCTCTGCATGGATAACAAACAGTGTTTTCTACTCCAATAACGCTGCAAGACATCTTGGAAGTTGGTGCGAACAAAACTATCGGTTACCATGTATAATCTCTGGTTCATGGACGATAGCATATGGGCAGGATTTCTTTAACGATCGCCCTTTAAGGAGTGTAAAGCTTTCTTGGATTTTGTAGAATTTTTCGGGTCGGGTTTAAGTAAGAGAAACGACCGAGAGATGGGGATGTGAAGAATCACATAATTGGTTAACTCGTAGCCAAGAGGCTAGGGGTCCCGCACCATAGAAAATATATCTTGCCTATAGAAAATAAAAGTTACCGTTTTGACATATCTGTCTCCCCTTAGAAAACATCCCCGCCCCAAGCAATCTCTCCCTCTTCTGAATCTCGGTCTAGCTACGCCGGGGCCTGCATTGCATATTTGGCACAGTATAAAGACTTGATGTACCGTGTTTAGTCCCAATTTATACGTAAGATTTGAAAAAATCGGATGAGGAGAAGGATTTGTAATCATCGAGGAAAGGAACAGTTCAACCGTCCATGGAACCTGACTCCCTTATCGGAGCCACCTTGCATTGTAACGTACTCGCCGTTTACGAACGAGAAATATCTCTGGCATACTTTCCATGGAACAAATAGAAATGAACAACTGTGCGATGGAGGATGAATTTCCCATTTCCCAAATAGCATGGTTAGGTTACAAATAAAAAGAAAGAAATTAACGTCTAAAAAATAACGTTTTTGTCATGTTATAATAGGCCAATCTCAGTTTGCTTTTACTTAACAATATATAGTTGTTAATCATCTTTGATGACGGCTGTAAATTAACATAATTTTGACAAAAAAATATTCGAATCTTGAAAAATTTTTAAATAAAAATAATAATTCAGGACTTGCCAGGGCAGTTGTTTTACGACGCCAAACTACCACAAGAAGCCTACCCTATGTGGCTTATGAATTACAACTTCACGTCGGGTGGCTAACCAACTCAACATTTAGGTAAAATAATTTTTTTTTCTTTCTTTCTTTTTTTTTTTCTTTTTCTTTTTTGAAAAGCCACTTCAGATGGGAAAATCGTAGATTGCTCTCGGATGACAAACCCACCTTACATGTGCGTGGGTTCGAATCCCGCTCGATGTAGGTTGGTTTTTCTCCGGGTACGGTTTTCCTTTCACTTGACATTGGGCTTGCTTTCAAAATTGGTTGCCCACCGACGAAGTCGGTTGCTCAAAGCGCCCTCGAATGAACTCTATAACAAGTAAGCAGCGCACATTCTTGCATTCTGTGTATAGTGCATACTATTCATGTACAGTACGGTGTACACGTACGTACGTGTAATACTAGTAGTACTGTACGATGTGCAACCAAGTCAAAAATACGAATCAGATGTTTTGTGATATGGATTTACCGGGTATGTAGAGTGGGCGGCTGCTGCCTCTTTGCCCAGAGTTTTACGCCAAATTTCGGCACTGTTTTAACTTTATTTTAATTTTTATGGAATATTAATGTAACAAAATGTCTGAGTGGGAAGAAGGATTGGAGACTATAGACGAGCTAACGGTGAAGATAGCCCGATTGAATGAGGAATTAGCTCAAGCGAGTCGCGAGAAAGTGCAGGCCGCTGAATATGGACTTGCTGTGCTGGAGGAAAAACAACAACTCAAACAGCAATATGAGGAAATGGAAATCGCGTTCGAAACGGCCAAGCAAGAATTGCAAATGGCCAAAGAGGTATGCTTATGAAGCCACATCAAATTTTATTGTGGTCTGTGTTGCTTATTTGTATCAATATTTAAACCTGTAACTTTAAGTTGTAACTTTAGTTAAGGCTAGGCTACGTAGCCTAACATGTTTTTAAGACTTGCTCAGATGAAGGTTCTAAATTCTTTGAAACACACACTTCTCAGGCCGCCAAACATTTGGGCTGGGTACAGCTGTAGAATACAACGTCTCCTCAAGAAATACCACAGAAACTGGAGCCACAGACACAGTCACTACGACGGCACTGCCAAACAGCCAGTTATCAGCCGTACCAAAAGAGCTTTCTTTTCTTGTGAGAATATGCATGACTTTTCATGACGTCATAGCTCATGAATACATAATTAGATAAAACTTGCAGTTTTCGAAGGTTGATTTTTACGTAATTAAGGCGTTTCAATGCTTGCAGCTAACCGAATTCCATTGAAAACAATTCTTAGATGTGATTTTTCTTAATGACAGGTATTTACAAGCAACAAAAGGTGCATTTTGGCCATATTTTGACAACGCAACGTAACTGTTTCTAAACTGTTCAAAAAAGTCATTTTTTTCATTTAGCCTCACTATTTCCAATGTTTAAAATTTGCATATTCGGTGATAAAATTCTTCAGCCACAATTTACTAAAATTTCTTTGAAAACCATTCTGTAACGAAGTCAAGTTCACGGTAAATACAGGGCGACTCATTCACGAATGGCTTCTTCACGATTCATTCTTCGCACAGTCTACTATCGCATGACAAGTAGACAATGCGCGAACAAATTTCGCGGCATAACGGTAAAATTGTGTACCCTTTCAATCAATAAGGAAAATTGGATAAATGATGTCAGTTACGAGATACATAGGTAAAATGATTAAAATGGTTATATACACACTACAGGCTCGGATAAAGAAAGATGGAATGTCCAATAACTGGCTAAAAACAAAGCACAACATACTGTAACAGTATATGGAGCCAGCCTCACAATGCATGGCCCGGCCATAGGGCCATACTGTGTGAATGTATAGCAGCGCTTTGTACCCCGGGGAGACAACTTGTAGGCCAGTGTTTAAGGCCTGTGTAGTGTGTTCATGTGGAGTTGGCTACACATAACTACCCCCACAGATATCTTAAATTCACAGGGAAGCTTTTTTTTGACAAATAACAAAGAATGTAAATAATGTTAGAGCTGATACTGTAAGGCTGTTACTAACTACACTGGCTACATTACAAGATTTAATACAGTATATGAAACTGGTTCTCATTCTTGTTGTTATATCAACAAAGTAGGCTACCCCCATTTCCTTGATTTTTGGGCGAATGGAGAGGGGGTTTGAACGTCCTTGATGGACTGTGGATTCTATTAACTCTTAGCTTACTTAAAATCATAAGTTAATGGGACGGCTTTGCCAAAGCTTTGAAACTAAAATTACAACCCAGGCTGTTAAAGTGTAAACCTACTAAGAGACATGAATGAGTGATTTAAGCATTAGACCAAGAAAACCTCAGCAGTTTTCCAGCACCTAAGAAGGAAATGAAACCTAAACGGGGGACGGCTTTACCCCACCCCCACACCTTTAGAAAAACAAGAAACTCGAGTATCATGCCACACTTACCATGCATATCCTGCTACTGCAGGTTATTGCTGAGTACTGTCTGTCAGTCTTCTTTGAACATGCTGAAAAAATAATGCTATGGTTGCTTGTTGCCACTGGTTCCTTTTAAGGATATGCATGACTGTACTGGGTATAGTGTCAGCTCAAATTGTAACACGTTTCCCTCAAAGCCAGCCATTCAGTAACACAGATACTAGTTTACTAGCTGCAAATCACTACTCAATTTACAATATTCCAGGATATCATTATTGACATTAACAAACACCTAGTTGTTTAAACAGTAACTCTCATATTTTCTATTTCTTCAATATAGCATATTTTAAAGCATTACACTATATATAGTTATATTGCAAAGTTTGCCCATTTCATTCTAAGACCTCGGGCTAATATTCTTTATCATTGACCAGTTACCTTGGTAGCCTACGTATGTGATATTTGCACTGAAAAGGAGCCTAGCTACCCACACTAGAAAGAGAGTCAATCACCGCAATGCCATAGTGACTCATCTGCTTTTATCGCATAAAGTTAGACTAACTTGGAAATATTTTGCACCCTATGGAATGAAAAAACTAAGAATCCATTCCCCCAGTCAGCCACTGCACTCAGTATTGAGATTCAGCAGTATGTTATGCACACAGTACACTTCACAACACACTGGACCCAACTGTCCATTCTGTAGGCCTGTCATGTCACAGTCGTAAAGTACAGGAGCAACACTGGAAGTAAATTAGCACTTGCCACGATCCTAAGGATTCTCAAGTTTCAAAAACATTTAACTAGCTAATTTGGCTTAAAATGAACTGATAGAACTTTTGTGTAGTATAGTCAGTAATCATGAGTCGATCAGTATCATGAGTCGATCACTGTGTTCTACACGCCAGTACAGCGTGAAGGCGTGATGTGATTGCAGTGTAAGGATGACCTGCATTGCATTTTCTTCAAACAACATAAAAAACAATTATTTGCCTTGCTATTTTTGATGTCAAAAGCAAAAATGTTACTCATGGCCAAATTTTCAAGTTTCGGCACAAGTATGAACTAGAAATTTGCAAAAATTACAAAAAATGGTGACCAAAATGTCTTTGATGAAGCTCTGATTAAAAAAATTGATAGAAAAGACATTATTCTCAATGATTATTTGTATTAAGTGTTTTTAAATGTGGTAATTTATAGCATTTTATTTGCATGTTTTTTGTAGCGATTGACTCAAGATTCCTTCATAAGCATTGTTGCATGTACTGCCACCTACATTTCAAAATTCATTTTCTACGGATAACGCAATTCGAACAACACCAAAATATAGCACAATGAGGAAGACATACAACAAAATGTTACAGCAAAGTTTTATTGATTTTTGTAAATGTTTTAATATTTTTATGGTCACAATGTTCCTTAAGTGATCGACTCATGATAAGCCCAGTATACACTGAAATGCATAATATTACGTACTCACAAAGTGCATCGCTGTACGTACACTAACGTCCAATACAAATGTGTGTAAATGTACACAGAAAATAATCGAATAGCAAACGAATTTTCGAGGCGATGATATACCATCGTTACATTATTTCCAATCGCAAAATTGGTACCAATGGAAAGCGTAGATTCTTGGCTAATCAATTTCGCCAAATTTCTCCGTTTTTATCCTGTAACGAAGTCAAGTTCACGGCAAATTTGCGACCACTTTTTAGGCCTTCAAAAATGCTACCTTATTTCAACATGTGATTTATCAAAAATTACAATAAAACATAGAATATTTTCAATTTTATCTGAAAAATAAGAGTTTTAGAATTCGAATTATCTCGTCACCGTGATAGGTTACGCCTTCTGTTACATTATTCATCAGTTTAAACCTTAGCATGTGTACAGTATCAGTTTCGCGAAATTCCATCGGTTGCTCTGAGTTTTGGGGGCGGGGCTACAAGAAATCTGGATTTTCAGCTAATTATCTCGCCCGTTGATAACCGGCTGCAAATTGGAGTTGTTCCCATAGCCTAGGCCTAGCCTACAGTATGTGTACCAATAGCGTGAAACACATTTTTTGGTTGTATTTTTCACAACTTATCAAACTGTACATCGAGTATCATCCATATTCAGTACAAAGACAAAGTCTTTCATACAGCATTAAAATAATCTCGCGAAGTTTATTAAGCTATCGGTAAACACAGTTTTATAGACCTTATGCCAAATAGCAGATCGTGAAGCACCATGGGAAGGAAAATTCCAAAATGGTGAGCTTGAGCATTGTGACGATCAACCTTCTCCATGGTAACATCTACTTTTGCCGTCTGAACATGGAATAATCATTCCCAGAATGCAGTTTTGAAGCGCCCTCTTTCTATTTGGCATAAGGTCTATTGGTTTCACGCTATTGGTACACATACTGTAGGTCTAGCCTTAGGCTAACGTTAGGCCTTACCAAAAGAGGGCCCTTCAAAGCTGCATTCTGGGAAGGGCTATTGGAGTAACTATAGAATACAGGGCCACTTGAGGGTTGTATCTGAGCATCCGGATGCACAGATGCGAGTTAACGAGTGGAATAGTCTGCCTGAGTGGGTAGTTAACTCCACATCTGTGCACTGCTTTAACTTTAAGGTTAACATTGACAAGTTCTTCCATAAGTGTGGTAGAATCTAATTGTGCTGGGCTCGTTTGGTGTTGGTTGGTTCTTTGTTTTCAGTTAAGGTTGTTTGGACTTCAGGGCATCTTATGGGGCCGTAGCCCTCCTTTGCCCTTTAACCTGTTATGTTATGTTATGTTACTGTTAGATGCGAAGTCGAAGTTTGGGAAAATCGGTAGTCTATAATAACGTGTTGGTATAGGCTATAGGCCTGTGCTGAAACTTTTCAAAAATTTTTTAAGTTCATAGCAATCACTCCCTGGGTGGATGCTGGGATGCGGAGTCAAAATTTTTCGCCGAGATAAATAAGAGCGTCTTACAAGTGTGGAAGCCATTTGAGAACGACGCATCGTTGATCTGGAATATCTTTGTACATGTGGAACTTTCCGTAATTGTTTTTGTAAGTCCACTGCAAGTATTTTTTGGTGCATGCGCAGTCAAAATGAAACTTCCAAAACTTTCAAGCATCCCTTGGGTAGATGTGCTGATGCATAGTCAGAGTTGGGGCTGGTAGATAAACATGAAAGATTTAATAATAAAAATGGGAATATGAATACAGCAGGTAAGTTAAATTTGAAAATGACTCATTGTCCATTTCATACTTAGACAGTGATGTACTTTAACAGTCATCTGGTCACCCGTGATGACCAGAGTTTTTGCTGACAACCAATACTTGTCTCCACGGTTGTCCTTCAGACGACCAGTTTATTTGCCTCTCAACTTTGTTGCATACTCGCCATTTTTTCTGCATCCACTGTTTAAATACAGATTTGCATCATCCCAAGTATGACTTTTAGTTAGGGGTAAGCAGAAGTCTCAGTTGGTAACTACTCTTTGATTGACATCAGAGTTACAAAATTCAAAAGATGCAGAGCCGTTCATATTACACAGCATGCAAAAAGAATGTTTTGATTACACATGGGGTCTTTTATGCTCACCAGGATGTGGCCTTGAGCAGTGAACTATGTTTGTGTCTGCACAAGGAGAAGCTGGCAGTAAAGACAATTATGGACGGGGCTTACCACCAAGTAAAAGTCATACTTGGGGTGATGCAAATCCCTCTTCATGCAGAATCAGTTATTTTTTTTTCTTACTGCATGAAAATATGATCCCATTCTTCAGCTTTCTACAGAGTAACCAGTATCACCCTGCAACGTTGTAAGATTGCAAGGTGTGCCACATTAGCAAATTCACCGTAGCTCCGAATAGAATGTAGCACTGCCTATTTTCAGCCAGCAGGACTGTCTTCTATCACAGCACAGGTCTTTTGTACTGCGATGCTCACTATATAAACCAAGTTCAGGGCCCATTCCCTTAAACAAGCCAAACGTGCATCTTGCCTGTGAAAAGCATCACAAGGTCATTAAATATTAGGTAGTAGCTTGTTTACAAGATTGTGGCCATTTGCATGTTATGAAAAACAGAAAAGAAAACCCTGTGTACAAGATGCTTGAATAGCTTTAGATTCCCAAAAGTTTGGACCAGTGCTTTTGTGCCAGAGACATCGTGACTGCACCAGAAAAATGGAAAAATGGGTGTTTGCCTGGTGCTAAAAATAGCGCCAGGTGCGTGAGGCAAACAACATCAAAATCATGGGAAAATTCCCTGCATGTAAGTGTCCAATTACACCAAAGAAATGTTCTGAAGTCTTGCAATTTGTACCATGAAACCTCCCCCCCTTACAGTATTTGTCTATTCTGTAAGAAGTGTCAAAAATTTGTTCTAATCTTCCTTGCAGTTTGTCCAAAATGTTGCACCAAATTGCTTCTGAGGACCCTCAAATACCCAAAAATTTTCCAAAGGGGAGGGGAACCCCTCCCTGCACACCCCTCCCCCAGGACGGCAATCTGAAACAAGGTTCAGTCCCCCCCAGTCTTGAAAAGCTTTCTATGCCTATAGCTTTGATTTTTGAGCTATGCATGTGATTTCAACGCTAGATTTCCACGTCCATATGTACAGTACTGTACATGCACCGCAGTATATGCCAGTACAGTATACTGTGCTGTGTTTTACACGTGTGAGCCCTGTTTAAATTAGCTATGCTGATCAGGGTTTTGTGTATTCCATGTTCGTTCTTGTATCGCACTTGCACTGAGCATGCAGGCTTCGTACTGTACATTAGGCAACTGATGCAGGGGGCCAGGAAAGCATTCGCTGTATGTACAGTACAAATCCTCCATTAGAGCTCCCACTTGATAGAGCAAGTGTGCAGGGTACTATAAACGGTACATTGCTTTGCACACAGTGTCATCTCAATGTTCATGTACATAGATATCACTGTTAACTTTTCGTAAAATTCAAATGGTAGGCTACCAGCTAGGCCATGTGTGAGATAATACTATGCATGTTTGTTCACGTATGCCTACTGGGATCTTGTGTAGATATGATGATCGATGATGGAACGCAGGGCTAAAAATTCGAGTATGAACTAGTGTGCGCATAGTATAGTATAATAGACTATTAGCCTTTAGGATGCTAGCAACATCCTTGCATGGGACCGTGTGTACTTGTTTGTACTGCGTTCACGTTAGAACGTGGTCCTAGGTCTACTCCGTATGACACGAGTAAACAAATTAAGTGTAAATAGCATGCAGTCATGATCAAGGACTAGGATAACGCTTGCCAGGATTGTGACGGAAAACTTGCAAATTTGGACAGTTTTTGGGATATGAATAATGGCCATATCCAGTTGGAAGACCACTTGTTTCGAACCAGGGTTTGCGTTTCTCTGAAAAAATCGTCGTAATGTTTCATGATAGTATTTTCTCTTTTACGACAATTCAAAATTTCGCATCACAGTTTTTAGAATTTCTGGCATAAATGAATAAATATACAATGCCAACCACGATCTGCAGTAAACGGCAACGTTAGGCCTAGCCCATAGGTTATAGCCCACAACAACGTTAATGCAACTTATCGATAAATTCAAGTGTGAATGAAATAATTTAATACCGACCTGTTTCAGACCCCTAGCTTCAGTGAAAAAGGGGCAGGGGGGAGGAACATTAGGAGGGCAGAATTTCCGCGTGCGAAGCGCTGCGCACCATTGGCTTGGGGTCCAGGGGCCCGCCGAAGGGCCCCTGGTGGGGTCCAGGGGCAACACCCTGGTGGGGGCCCGGGCGGCGAAGCCCCCGGAAGCTCCTGGGTTTTAGCTTCTCTCTCAACCCAGAATATGGTCTTTTTTACCTTTCAACACCCATAGACTGGAAGAATCTGAGCCACAGAATATGCAGATTCCAGACCCTAAGTTTTTAGCCAAGTGAAAAATGTGAATGTAAGATAGATATATGTATTATTTTGTCTTTACCTTTAATATTTCTTGACTGCATATTAATTACCAAATTAATACTACAGACTACATACTGTTTGTATGGGCATGTGGTTTTGAACGTGAAATTTATCTTACACATCCCCTTCTAATTATTGGCAAATGATGTGCAGTTTTAGTATACAAAATAACCTTTGTTAGCTTACACGAAATATATGAAATCTTTTTCTCTGGAAAACAACAACATATTTTAATGACCATAAAGTCATATTATTATCAAGTGTAGCAGCATCAAACTGAAGCAGCAGCATTTGGGAATATATCAATGTTTGATAGCCAAACTACGTAGTACATTGTTTTAAGGTCCTCATTTGTCTTCAGAGACACTGGACTCAGACCCCTAGCTTCAGTGAAAAAGGGGCAGAAGTGTTCACTTGACAGCCTGTTTCATTTTGTAGAATGTCATATTACAGCAGTCCTACTCCTTTGCGAAACCGCAAAAGTTTTGAAAGACCAGAATTTATTGTTTCAGTGCATACACAGCCAAGGAAAGTGGGATCGCATCAATGAAGGTCCATGATTGATTACATAATCTGTCAGTCAGTAAAATGTGTCATTCACAGGACTGATTATATAATAACTAACTCAGTAGCTTGCTTTAGCGGAGGTTATGGCGTGTTTGCTAAAGACGATAAAAAGTGAAATTCCCACGACTCTACAGTATTTTCATACTTTTATTTTATACCAGCACTACTGTTATAGGCTAATTGTAAACTTGAGAAATATGAGTAGCTGTCCACAACGTCCGCCATTTATATTTGTCAGTCACTGGTGTATACGGATTAGATGCAGTTACTGCTTTGTATAAAAGTTTTCGAGTGTTGTAAAAATGCCTCGCATGTAAATTAAACTTTATACATGAGCCCCGATCATCATGCAATTGGGCAGTCGAAGTATACATTGAATGCAGGGTTCTAGCCAGCTTTTTTGCCAAACCGGGCGGTAATTAAAAGTGACTATCTACACCGATGCCGAAGGCATCGATGCGATCGCGTAGCGATCGCCCATTCGGCGTGGGGTCAAGGGGCCCGCCTTAGGGCCCCTTGTGGGGTCCAGGGGCAAAGCCCCTGGTGGGGGTCCAGGGGGCAAAGCCCCCGGAAGCTCTGCGATTTTACATTTTTAGAAGTAGTCAACCCCCTTCAAATTTACACCATTTTGCGAACACTATTTTTACTTACAAAGTTTATTTCGAATGACCGTACGTAACTCATTGTTACTGTACTACGATAGGCGGGGCTTTCCTAGTCTAACGATGCCATATTCTGGCGGGAAAGCTCTGAAAAATGTGTCCTGTTTTGGCGTGAATCTTCTTTTATTGTAGACAAGACATTGTCAGTCGATCGATTTTCGATTAAATCGACACTCACCCAAAGTTCAAAACTGAACCAAATTTATGCAGATAAGCCCAGGAATACTCCTAAACTTTTACAGACACCGGTATTTGACTTTTCTTTTAAAAATGTTGTACGAAAAAGGAGGAGCTCGAGGTAGCAATCAATTCAAGGAGACTCAAATTTTCGCAACGAAATCGTGTCGTTTCGTTTCAAATCGAAAATTACTAATAAAAGAAACGTGACGGAAAATAACCGATAGAGAAAAAATGAGTACTTCATAAGGTCTATAACTTTCTCAGATTGGAATTTGGGACCTTTTCTGACGCTAAAAGCAAGCTAAACTCGCAGCTGTTTAGACATCGACAATCAGAACTTTCAGTTTTCTGGATGGTTTTACTCTGACGGGATTACATATTCCCCTTAACCGTTACAATCTGAGACTCAAATGTTCCTGCTTTCGAGCCTGCTGACGCACCTTCGGGTGGATCAGCTAGACATCGAGTAAAATCGTATCGTATCGAAAATTGCTATCTTTAATCCTCGTGTGCCACACAGTGTAG